>JANZLQ010000031.1:2187204-2210278 GCA_026212715.1 Elanus axillaris | reverse complement strand
TCTCCCCTGTCCAGCGAAGAGGGGGGGAGTGATAGAACGACTTGGTGGGCACCTGGCGTCCAGCCATGGTCAACCCATCACATACTTCAAGCCAACAGCCAAGGCATCGGACATGAGGGTCTACTGTCATCAATTCTGCTGTGCCTTGCTGGCTGTGGGACAAATAATTGACCCATTCCTCCTAGCTGGAAAGACCCCTGAGCAGTGGAGTTACAGCTCCCCACTCCAGCACCAAGCTGTGATGCTAGAAGAGTTACAACCCACCTGTGTTGGATCGGCACTCCTGCTGCCCGTAAAGCCCTGTGTAAATGGAGGAAAATCTGCTGTTTTAAGCAGCGTGTCAGTTAGACCTGTTCCAAGCAGAGTTCAATGACACAGTACATAAATTGGCAGTAGCAGCTGGTGACAACAGCTATCCCAGGTCTCCACCTTGGCAGTGGAGCAGGACAGATGTTTGCAGAGGTACAGCAAGCAGTATTCAAACCTAGTATTCAGGGCGTTTTTTCTCTCCCTGGTTCTCCTACTGTCACATTGTCATCAGAAAAAGACTCAAGGCAAATGAATATAGTGCCAAACATGAGGTAGTGCTCCAGTTTGTAGGGGATGTGAGGAAACCCCACCTCGAGCCCACACCCAGAAACGTGGAAGCTAAAGTATTCTGTCCAGTCAGTGATGAGCCATGTGGTGCTATAATAGAAAGATTTAAATCAGTAGCAGTCAGTAGAAGGGGATGTTGTGATATATCAAGTTGTCAAATCGGAGACAATACACTGTGGGAGAGATTACTGCTCCCAAAGTATGCAGGTAATAGTTCCAAACCTGGCTTTGCCCTTCCCCTCGTGTAAATAATGAAGGATGTTGTCCATCTCTCTTTGTACCCTATTCATAGCTTGCATTCTGAGTTTACAGGACTTCACTTGTTTGGGGCTTGATTTTTTGTTCCCCCCTCAACAGGGAATGTTCTGTTCAAGAGGATCATATGTCTCTCTCAAATTAGAGCAAGGCAAGCATCCTTCCCTATTGCTCTCACAAAGTTTTACTCTTTCCTACTGTTCTGTGCTGATGGATTTCTCAGCTACTACCGCTGTGCTGGTGGCCACCTCCCAATCACTCCTGCTGTGCTTCAGGTCTTTTCTTAGAGGAGAATCAGTGACATGTAGAGTCCTGATGGAACAGAGCCACAGCAAAGGTGGTGCAAGAGGAGCTACCAGGGGAGGCTCTCTCCTGCGAGTCTTCTCTCTGCAGGAGTTCTCAAGGGCTAAACCCCACCACTTAGAGACCATTTCCTTTCCTCTGCTCCTCATTACTTGCTTGGCCACTTAGAGCTCCCACCCCATTGATTAACAGGAACAATAAATGGATGCAACAAGGTGGAAAGGGTGGTGGCAAGTCCCATAATTTCTTACAGGAGGATGCTCTGTGGGATGAAGGAGGAAGAAGCAAATCACTTAATTTTGAGCACAACAGGGAGCTGCCTGATAAGGTCTGATAAAAAGGAAACAAATGCACTTAAAATATCATTTACCTGATGCTCCCTCATACTGTTCTTTTTTACCATGTGAACACATTCAAAACCCTTATGCATCCTGCAGAAGCCCAAGGGAGTGCACACTGTCCCTCTGGGGCTGCCAGCTCCAGGGCAGTCTGAATACCTATAGAGCCCCATGGTTCAATGAGCTCTGTCTGGTTATTAGGATGTGGACTTCCATTGCATGGATATTTCCCATTTCAACCAAAGTGAGAACAGCTTTAATGGGCATTCTCTGGCACCTGTTTTCCCCCATTTTTTTAAATCTCTTTTGTCTTTGCTGTAAATCTGTGAACCCAAGTGAGACAGATTTCTCTATGACACCCTTAATTTATTCGGTCTGTTGCCAGAAATATGTTTCTTCCTACACAGGCAGAGTGATGGCAAGGTCACTTGCTCTGTTGAAGCTGTCTCTGTCCTCAACAAAGACACTTAGGTAGAAGCAAGCCCCTTTCTTTCGCCATACTGCAGCATACCCAGTGCTTACAGAGCACATACTACAGAAAAATATCCTTTTCAGTGAGGGAACAGGAATATGTAAATGCTTCCTTCTTTGTCCTTCCTTTTGTCTAACTACCCACCCAGATGTTTCAGATTCTGTGGTTCACACATAGCCAAATAATGCTAATGTTTTTGAAAAGCAGGAAAGAAAGGGATTTTGCAAATGGACATATAACAGTTCCTTAGATCAGCTGCTTATCAAATATTTCCCAGCAACTCTTTCTAATCACTGATCCCTCTCTCAGATTTTCTCTCTGAAGCAATTGAAGCCTGATGGTTTATAATCAGCTCCCTTTCCATTTGATAAAACTTGATAAAGTTTAGAACAGCCTTTGGTGGAAATCATTCCACTTGGTAAAACCAGCTATGGTTGAGCAACCTGCAAATAACACCCAACCCTACTAATCAAGCACGTGATATAAATTAACCCCCTAGTTCACTCATTAAACATCTTGTCCTCACCTCTGCAAGAACTAAAAGCCATCCAATTTTACATTATTTTTCACAGTGGTACTTGTCAGTGTGTACTCTCTTTCTTTAATGAAAAAGTCTTACAGGGAGGACACTACATTGCTACATTCCTTATTTTTCAGAGAAGTACAGGGCCAGATTTCTAAAGCCAGT
Organism: Elanus axillaris; assembly: GCA_026212715.1. Lineage (NCBI taxonomy): Eukaryota > Metazoa > Chordata > Aves > Accipitriformes > Accipitridae > Elanus > Elanus axillaris. The sequence continues at coordinate 2,207,625 of JANZLQ010000031.1, read as the reverse complement.
TAGATGTCTAAATAGCATTGTATATGTAACCAATAATCTCCTGACCTTACCTATGGTGACGAAAGATATTCTGGTTGTCTCTGCTTTTAGAACAGTTACTAAAAGATCTCACTGAGCATATCTTACTTACTAGCTATCTTTATATCCTGTGGTTCACTTTCTTCAAATGTAGCGCTGTTATGTTTTAACCCCAGCCAGCAGCTAAGCACCACAAAGCCACTCGCTCACTTCCCCCCCACTCAGTGGGATGGAGGAGAGAACAAGGAAAAAGTAAAACTTGTGGACTGAGATAAAGACAGTTTAATAGGACAGAAAGGAAGAAAATAATAATAAGCAGAACCAGGATAATAAAATGACAATAATAATAATAATAAAAGAATTGGGATGTACAAAGCAAGTGATGCACAATGCCATTGCTCAGCACTTGCCGACCAATGCCCAGTTAGTTCCCGAGCAGCGATCCGCTCCCCTGCCCCTCCACCTCCCCCCAGCTTATATATGGGGCATGACTTCATATGGTATGGAATATTCCTCTGGCCAGTTTGGGTCAGCTGCCCTGGCTGTGTCCCCTCCCAGCTTCTGGTGCCCCTCCAGACTTCTTGCTGGCTGGGCATGAGAAGCTGAAAAATCCTTGACTTAGTATAAATGCTGCTTAGTAACAACTGAAAACATCAGTGTGTTATCAACATTCTTCTCATACTAAATCCAAAACATAACACTATGCCAGCTACTAGAAAGAAAATTAACTCTATCCCAGCCAAAACCAGGATAAGCAGCTTTTTACTATTGCAGTCTAAAGCTGAGAACTTACCCTGATGAGCTGAAGGAGTTTGGGCTAGTAAGCTGCTAACTTTGCCTAGGTACTGATCTGATTTTGCAGATTGTATTCCTTTTGAAAATTTCCAAATGTTTGGTAATGTAACCATTAAACCACCCTACATGTATTATGATTTAAAGCTTTAGAATTCAGGAGACAAAACTCAGGGTTTTTCTGTTTTCATCCTCATCTTGCTTCCAGTCTTTGATAGCAAAGATTATATTCATTTTCTCATTGAAGCATGCCTGAGAAGCACTGTGCGTCTTTACAGTCCCAGGCTGAGACCAGTGGCAAATGACTCAGTTTTCTGCCCTTATCCAGCAACTCCAGTTTCATTCTTCATCCTCTCAAAGCATTTAACTGGCATTGCCTACACTTCTGGTATATGTTTTGATTCTCTGTGATATCATGCCAAGATACTGCAAAGTTCAAGTTTTATTCAGTCATGCCCACATAATGTTCAGTATTGTCATCTGAAATTAGAGTGCAAATTTTTATATAAATGGTCCCACTACAGACCATGGTCCCATCTTTTTTTGGCACATTTATTTAGAATAAAATAAAACACAAGTAGGATAATATGTTTACATATTTAACATTGTGTAATATTCCCATAAAACCTTTATTGGCTGGCACATGGCACTGTGGTTAAATTCCTTTCACCTCTTACTGACGAGTGCAACAGGCTTTTTTCTTCTGCTCTTATGTCTTGACTGTGTGTTTGAGGTGGTCACATTTATCTCTGCTTCCATGGAAAAAGACCATCCACTCTTACGATTATGAACAGTTTTATCTGTTTGATACCTGTGACTTTTTTTCCCCAGGATGAGATTTCTCCTAAGAGAACAGTTTAATCTGGGCCACTTCTTGTTTGTATATCATACCTCTGGGACATTTCTCTGCCCTGGAATAGCATAGTGAGTAATTTCTGCAACTTTGAAACGATTTTAGCAATTTTAACAGCATCCCTGTTTGATTTGCTGTGTGATGGAGATGAGGGCTTCCTTTTCATGGGTAATTGCTACAAACTTTCTGAAAGAAAACCAAAGTCTTATGCTTTTGGGCTATGCCATGCCTGCTGAAATTCCTCTTTGCTTAGCCTCCTATAGTTACTGTTGTAAAGTCTGGCAGTCCATCTAGCTGCCAGAAGTCTATATAGTGAATAACAGTAGCAATGCATTTGTATAGATTCCCTTGAAAAAAATCCATTTCTGCTTTAGTGCAGTGCTGAGGACCATACTATGGGGGCGAGGGGGGGATGGTGTTGTTTTAAGGGTTTTTTTCTGCTTGAACTATGTTTTACTACACTGACTGCAGCTTTTCAAGAGGTCTCTGGTACCTGTAGTCTTACTTGTCCACTGTATGGCATTTGTGACCAACTAGTTTCTATTCCTGAGTTATGTCCTCCCAGCCTTACTGTTCTTTTCATAGCACGCTTCCTGAAAAAAGAGTTTCCTAAAGCCGTGTTGGCATGGCATGGTAGACTGAGCCCTGCAGCCCTGTGCTTTCCCTGGCACGGTGGATGGGCTTGTGTGGAGCACCATGCTAATGTAGAATGACCATCTCTAGAGCCTGCCTCGCTATCTCTCCATGTCACTGGCTGCTGTGTGTGTACCCTAAATTTTCATGTGTTGTCATATTATAGTGACATCTCCTGGAGATCCACTATCACTCTGTAATTCCTGCTTCATTTCTGTGGAGACTTCTCCAGCAACACTGAAGACTGATTTTTCAGCCAGCAGAATTATACTTCAGCACATGGAAATACTGAATTACATATAACTTCAGGTTTATGTAATCTCAATAGATTTTAATTTTAATAACCTAATAGTAATGCTGTCTCACCTTGTTTAGTTTATTGCAGAATCCCCAATTTCTTGTGTAGGTAAATACCTTAATACTCTCATGTTCTTACTCTTAAATGCACAGTAATTGTCATTGTTTTACATTCAGCAGCTCTAAAGGCTACAGTTAAACCAATTGCCTCTTTAGCTGTGTTTAGGGCACTTAATCTGCACTGGAGAATTTGGGGATTTTCTCAAGTTCTTCTAACACCTCTATCTGCATGTAAATGCACATTACTTGCAAAGTCTGCTGCATCAACCCCGTGTTGTCTCAGTTCCTTGCAAACTCCCTCCAGATGTCAGAGTAACCTCCTGCTTCATAAAACTAATAGGAATCCACAGTGAACCACGTTCCCCTGCACAGACTCCAACTGTTGCTTTTTGTGCTTGAATGGCCGATCCCCTCCCTTTCGCCTGCCTCTGGTGTGCTGCCTGGCACAGGTAACAAATGCTTTGTCACTGACCCATACTGGTGTGAAGGCCCCTGGGTTCAATTAAATGGAGCAAGAGGCAGTAAATAAACCGCATGGGCCAGGGCATTAAATCACTCAGTGCAGAGAAGAATCAGATGCTGAGGCGGTTTGGTTTGGAGGTGGGCCGCGTGCACTTGCACCCACACTGCAATTTAATACCCTTGCTGCAAGTTAATGACAATTGCAATCAGGCAGGGTGATGTCCCCTTTATTCCTTCCACTCCTGCCTTTATTTTTTACATTCCCAGCGCTCTCCCCAATAAATTAAAGCCTTTCTCCCTCCCCCTCCTCCTTTTCCTATTTTGTTTTACTGCCTTCATGCTGTTCTCCTTTATTTCCAGCATTTTATTTCAAGGAGTGGGTTTGAAGTGCTCTCAGCCCATCTGCTGGTTTGGTTTAGAACAAGGACTGGAATGAGACAAGGGGTTTTGGAAGTCATGAACTATTTATAGTGTATTTGTTCTTTCACATTGGCACTAAACTTTGTTTATAGAATCACCTGCAGTAGAACCTGAGCCAGGGGACCACAGCTCACTTGATCTAAAATTGGCTTTATTTCTTGGGTTTCTTAACAGAGACCACATGTGTGTGTCTGCTGCGGGCCAATGCATGTTTGATGCTTGCACACATGTTGAAAGCACAAACACAAAGTGCCCATGAATTTGTGTGTGTAAAGTGCTTGGTGTGTGCCCTTATGTAATACTCTTACAGATCATACATGTATGTGGAATAAAGAGGGAGTTGTACATGTGCATTACCACTGCCTAGAAAGTAAAGGTTCCCAAGAGAAAAGCTGAATGAAAATTTTTCATTAGGATTTCTCTGGTCGCTTTTCATTTTCTCCAAACAGTATTTTTATCTTGGGTTGGCCTGTTGAAACACAATGCTCATCTTTGTTTTCCTTCTGCGTTAAATATTTTTTCTTTTTTTTTTTTTTCAAAACAAAACAACAATTTAAATTGAAACTGAGGGAAATCTGTCATTTTAAATTACTATTTTGACATAAAAGCATTTCATTTATTTTTCCAACCAAAAATTGACATTTTAATTTGAAGCAAAACAAAATTTTTCATTTACTTTCAAAGTATCAATTACAAATGAAAATGTTTTCGTTACTTCTCCTCAGAAAGTCAGACTATTTTGTGCTTCCAAAATTGCAGGTATGTGGGTTTGCAATGTTTGTGTGTGCATAATTGTGGTGGTATGACTGTATTGTGCAGAATGCATGTTGAGTATTTGCAGGTGTTACACATATATATGTTTCACAAAACGTACCCTCATCCATATAGTTTGTACATACACATTTGCACAGTGGTGGCAAGTTTAGCACACATATGTTGAGTTCATGCCAGTAATATCTACATGTATTTATGTTTTTAGGTTTTCCTTGTGAATGTGTTTTTAATGTGTATAGGCTTGTTGCAGTGTTGCCAACCACGTTAAAAATAATGGAGCAAGACTGAGTAAGTTTTAAGATCGGGGAAAATTATAGATTTTCATTTCTTTTGTCCACTTTCTCTTTTTTTTTAGCTTGTCAGATTCAAGTTTGCAATCTGATCTTTACAGCTTTGATGACAGAAAAGCAACATTTTCATTGTAAAAGTAGATTTCCGATTCTGCAGTTATCATTTTGCTGTAAGAGCGGAGGTTTAAGAAAAGGCATGAAGAAAACAACAGGACTTGCATTAAATTTGGGGAGCTGGTAAAAAGGGTTTCTGTTTCTATTTGTGGGGTAAATAACTGGGTATGTGCTTGTATTAGCAGTACTATATACTCATGCTTTGTGCTTGCATGCATCTGTAGGATAACTAAATGTTTTTGTACTTTTACCACATGTTGGTGTGCATAATGTGTATTTTTAGCCATATTGAAGTTTAGCTTCTAGTGTAAATCAGCCACTTAAGCATTTCATAGTAAGCAGAGAGAAACTTTCAAAGCAAGCAACTTGTCCTGTCCTAAGATTCATCTCCTCTGATGATGGAGGAGGCACTTTGGACAAGACCTCTATTAGACTAGCCATCTTATTTTTAGGTATGCTGACTGCATGTGTTCAGGACACGTGTGTTTGCTTGTGACTTATATGTGTGTTGGAGTCCATATGGCAGTTCTGTTTGTATGTGCAGTATGCATGTAGACATTTGTGCAATGTCTGTGTACATACATATGCATGAAAAGGAGTTGGCAGGAGCTTTTGCAGAGCATACTGTGAGTATGAAATACTTCAGTCTTCATTCAGCTCAGATCAGACAATTCTGCTATGCTCCACTTACCTAAAATATTTCAGAGCAGCTTGGTACAGCATTCGGCCAAATGCTGGTGTTATAACTTAGCCTGTTAAACTTTTCCCAGAGCTAAGCTCCATGGAAGTCCCCGCTTTGCACAGTGCCATACAGGTTTCTTGTTGCCATTGTCTGCCTGGCTCGGGAAGGCATGAGCTGGCTGGGGAGAGGGAGTGTGGTCTCATCAGGGAGCATGGCCCTTTGCAGAGCACCGAGGGCATTTGTTAGGGTACCAGCTTGCAGTCCCTGTGAAGCAATTTACCACAATGAGGCAATGTAGATTCACAACAGCATTGATCCACATGGAAGTGTTTTAATTTGGGGAATGTTGATGTGATATGTCTGCACTGAAGAATATGAAAATGCAATGTTCTGCCATTTTTGGTAAAAACATATTTTTCTTTCTCTGAGAAATGTTAACATTTCAGTTGTTAAGCTGGGATAAAATGAGCTGACAGAATTTTCTATTGGGTAAATATTCTGACTTTTACTTAGTTTTGCATTTACAGGTAGTCTGTGTATTTGAGTGGGTATATGAATATTCTATATTTAATTGAGCACTTGCAGTCAACACAGTGAATACTTTCTGTGAACTGAATAAAAGGTATGAAACTAGAATGTGTCTAGTTACATACCTAGACACTTTCTAGTTTGTAAAAATTCATGTTAGCATTTTGGGGATCAGATCCTAAGCAAGCAAGGACTGGTGTAGCTCCACTGACTTCAGTTGACTCTGTTGAGTCCTGCCAGGGCAGTTTGTGGCCTGGAAAACATGCTTACTATGAGAGATTAGAAGGGATCTATTTGTTTCACTTGTAAAAGAGCTTAAGAAACAATTCAATCATGTTCTATAATTACTTATGTGAGGAGAAGATATCTGATATTACAGGGCTCTTCAGTCTAGCAGACAAAGGTATAACAAGATCCGACAGCTGAAAAATTCAAACCTAATATAAGGCATGGTTTTTTAATAGTGGATGTACTTAAGATTCAGGACAGATAAGCAATGGATAAGGTAAATCCTGCATTACTCTGAACCTTTAAAATAGGACTGAGTGAGTGGTTCCTTAGAAGATGTGTAGTGGGTTGACTTTGCTGTTGAGTTAGAAACCAAATTACTGGGGAAGATTCATGGCAGGTGCTGGGCCAGTAAGAGCCGAAACAATCAGGCCACGATTATCAGATATAAAAGCCCAGTAAAAGCCAAAGGAATGAGAGTCTCAGTGATTGGTTAACAGTTCTCAGATCAAGATTATCTGCTGCATCAAAAGAAGAACTGATTATCTATTTGCATCAAATGAAGAACTGCCCCTTGCCCCTCCGTGCATGCACGCACACATATTATTATATTATTTATTTTGGGCTGCGATGTGTGTTTGCTGCCAGCAGCCTGAGGCATATCTCTTGGGGTGCTCCCATACACAACATGTCGTGAGGCTCTGCTGGTGGTGGGGAGTGGAGCAGAGATTTATACAGTGCCTCCAGGAATCGCTAGCAGGGCCCCTCTGGTGAACTTTGGCTTGTCGGCTTGCTGCCAAGCATTAACTACAATACTCACACTTGTTTTTGACAACAGCATGCAGGTTGTATTTCACCAATTGCTATTTTGGTTTGGGAGTTATGGCAGAAATGTCTCTGGGTGCTCGGCTGGTATAAGCGGAATGGGAGATTTACTCTTATTGTGTAATGTCACCTTTCAGTCAGTGCTTGGGATGAAAATTATGGGGTGTCGTTTGCTCTTTTTATTAAATTTCAAGGGTATGCACCTCCTGTGTGGGAGGAGTGTCTGAGGAGTAACTCTGGCCTGATTCTGCCTAGAGGGGTAGCCTCAGCTATCAGGCACCTTTTAAAATATGAATTAGCCCTTTTTTACTTTTCTTTTTGTCAGTAAGTTGGGACCAGAGGCAGCAGCAGTTGCCATCTTCCAAACTGCTGCCTGTGATGATAGATGAGTTTGGCCCTGGAAGCACAGAGAGATACTGGACTCAGCACAACACAGATGTTGCAATGCAGCCAAATTAAGCTTTAGTGGGAATGTGCAAGTTGGGTCTTAGTCAGAGTATCTCATGCCTGCCTGCCTCGCTGAAAAGCAAGAGCAAAATATTAGCAGCTGACCTGGTGGGATATACACTTGCCCAAAATATTCTGTTACTGGCTGCAGATGAACCTGCATCTGATCTGCTGTGTGACTTTCCCAAGGATCTTACAGCCATGGGGTGGGGAGGCAAAGGAGTCCTCCAAAAGAAATGCCAATTTCTGCAATCTTCATATTACAATTCCCTGTAAATCACAACACAGTAGATAAACTAGAGATGTTGCAATGGCAGGTCATGCTTAGACCTGGCTCAGTATACCACAGGAAACAAACCTGAATGTTACAGACTATGAGAAATATTCCTGGGAGCTTCTGGGATAAAATAGAAACAGGTTGCTAAATTAATTAGTAAGGTGGAAATTATAACAATGGTTATGACATAAATTTTGGTAGTCTACGCAGCTAGTAAGATCAAGTGGCTAACATTATTCCTTAAACGAACACATCAATAAAACTTAATGGGGAAGTGTCTAGAGACCCCTGGTTATAGATAGCAAAAGCTGTCTCCAGGTGAGGGTCCTGTACACCACTCTCAGCCTAATAGACGGAAAGAGGAAAACCAGGAAAAAGGTAACGGAAAAGGGTGGAATATGGACACAAAGAAACAGTATCAAGAAAATGAAAAAAAAGTTCTCGATGGTTTCATGTTGCAGAATTGTAAATGTGAAATGTAGAAAAAGTGGCAAAGAAGTAAGAGATGAAGGGATGAATATTCTTTATTTATTTTATCAACCTCTTTATAATCTTGAGATTGTAATCAATGCATTCTTGACCTTAATGTGTTGGGGTAACCCAAAATTAAGAAGTTGAAGGGGACAAATATGTCTTGCAGTCTTTCTTAAAAATAATTTTATTTTTCCTCTAGCTGAAGGCAAGGGGGAGACTATATCAGATCCTGAGATTTACCCCTGGTAGAGGAGTCCAGTCCTGGGGATGTCAGTCAGAACCTCCTGACAGGATATAAGTAAATTGCAACAGGAGGGCAGAGGGGATCTAAAAATTGCCTGAAAAGCAATTCTTCCTTGTGACCAATAAGAAGGACAGACAGTAGACAAATATAGTTTCTGGAGGGTGAAAGTTAAAACTAGATCAGATTTCCAAACACAAAACTCTGTAAGAGACTGTATAAATAGAAAAATACAAATGAGAATGTGCTAAGAGATATATATATTTTTTTTTTTTATATGACCTGTCTGTTGCATGGCTTTGCCACTCACATATGTGAAAATAAAACTGATGAAGAATTAATTCTTATATACTCCTAATATTATTATGGACATTCCTCTTTTAAAAAAACCTTCCTATTTAAAGAAGTTCGGGGGGGGGTAGATATGTTTTCTGTTCGTATAATAAAAAAGTGTATCATCTGCTATAGGCATCAGGAAGGCAATTTCCACTCACACTGAAGAAAAACAGAGTAGATTTGAATGTACCCTTTTTGGTTTTTTTCACTGCGTGAATGTATGTGTAGATTAAAGCTGTTAGGAAAACATCAAAACTATTTCACACAAAAGCCCCAAATACAAAATGGTTTCTCGTTCGGGTGAATAAAGGTAAAATGATTTCAGTTTTTAATGTTTGTACACCTTTTTCTATTTTTCCCAAATACAATTTTATTTTTCCTATTTTTTATTTTGATCACTGAAAGCGAATACCATTGAGAATGTCAATGCTTTTCTTTCACTTTTTAGTTTTTAATTTTGCTTCATATGGCTTTTTAAGACTGTGTCAACTTAGAAAAGCTAGTTTAAGAAAGAAAATAATTGAAACTGAAACTGCTAACATGTGGCTTCATCAGCTTTGAAAAAGAGCAGCTGAGTTGTAGGTTTTTTTCCTGTAACTTTTCCAGTGCTGTGAGCAATTTGAAAAGGAAAAAATACTGAAAAACAGAACAAAATAAATGTCAAGAAAAAAAGAAAAAATCAACAAAGCTCTAAATATAATCCAGTCTATTGTAATTGACTTGCCAGGATTTTGAAACATCTTGATTGACAGAAAGCAGAAAAATATTTTAAATTACATTTTTAAAGAAAATTCTGCTTCTAAGAAAGAATTATTTTTGTGCAATACAAATTTCCAATAGAAGTTTTTGATGGGCAAGAATTTAGTGTTGTATTTAAAATAGCTAAGGCAAATCAAAAGAGATTATTTTATTCCAAAATTTGAATTTTAAAACCAGTCTCCACATAGACTTTAGAAAGTGAATGGAATGCATGAAAATTTGGTTTGATTATCCTGGTACAGTTTTTTTCATGGGCTCATAAGGCACCTCTGACCACGCAGCGATCCGATGCAGTCTGACATGACGGTACTCTTGCACAGTCCCCGGTCCTGGTGAGCCCGCTCGGCTGTTTTTCTTTTTTCTCCACTTTCTTCTTAGTCTCCTGCCAAGTTTTCCTTTTTGGTCTTCCTTCTTGTGAGGTGGGTATAAAAAAGCTTAGTGTACAAAACCTCACATAATGATACTCTGAGGGCAAATTATGTCCTTGCTCCCCTAGGCAGCTTAGAGTTGCCTGGAATATAGGAAAACAGTGCAGATTTAGGCTCCAACAGTAATTTTTATCGCTGCTATTTAGGAAATGGTTCTGGAGTCTCTTCCTGGCAGCCCTCTTTTACATCCATCAGCAATGCAGCATAACCGTACCATCAGCACTAAGTAGAAATTCTCACACCCTGCTGAGGACTCAGGACAAGCCTCCCACAAATAGCTTTCCATTTCCATCCTGAATTCAGCATTAGCCAATTTAGAGGCAATATACGGCTCTAGGAATAGGCTGTCATGTACAGTATGCACAAGACAGCTCTCCCCTAATCTCATCTAATTGGCAACAGGAGTTGCTGTCATTAGGCACAGAGTGTGAGAGGCATAAGAGTCATTAGTGTTTGTGCAGGCTATCAGAGGGAGGTCAAACATTTGGGGAGATTCAAACACGTTCCCTAGGAGGACACGGCACTCCTGAATTACTGCTTCCACTAAGTGAATTCCTCAGGAGGATTGAATATTTGCCATAGTCCTATGCTTATGAAGAAGAATGAGAAAATAAAGATTTTTAGCTGATAATAGCTTTGAGGGATTTGGAAAATTGAATATTTTTTTATATTTTTAAGTGTAGGAATTTAATAAGTGAGCATCCACTCCTCTGTCTCTGAAATATAGATGCTACTTGTGAAATAATATTCTGGAAAATTTCAGATAGATTCAAACATTTCATTTTGACATGCTTTTTAAAAAATATTAAATCAAAATATACACTACAAAGAAAAACACTACAGAAAGTAACTTCAAGGCCACAGCCCAAGGCTTTGTACAGAGAAACCCTGGCCTTTTGATAGTGTTAGACCATCTCCTCCAGTTTTATCCCTGAAGCAAAAATGCCATGAAATCATCACAGACTTGTGAAACAATTCCACTTCAATGAAATTAATTCCCTGATGGCAAATAGTTCTGCTAGACATCTTCAACAAGCGACAGTGCAACTTGACCGTAGTTCTGGTACCCAGACTGGTATAAAATGCTGACTTGGCTTTTGAGAGAGGCCCCAGGACTGCAAAAAGCCATTTCCAGCTGAGAGTATGGTTTCTATGCACTTAGTCAGAGAGGTTTTGTTTTTTTTCAGCTGGCAGAACTCCTGCCTGCAGGTCAAGGCGGGGGGACGCTGAATTTTTCTGTGTGGTAACACCATGGACACATTCCCCCAGGTCTGACCAGGGGCTGGGATGCGTAATGGCCAGCTCTGCTCCAGCTTCAGAGCATGGCTCATCTCCTCATCTCCAAGACACTGACAGCAGCACTGGCTGTTTTCAGCTCTCCCTCCTGCTTCCCCAAGCATCCCGCACAGCCTGCCTCCCAGCTCACCCCAACCTCCCCATCTTTGCCCCACAAGGCTTCTCTTTGCCAGTCCTGCAGAAAACTCCTTGTCGCTTTGGGTTTATTTAAGCGGAGACTGTCTCACCACAAGCACCTCATTTGTGCCTTTTCTTTCTCTGGATAATTTGGGATTCATGCAGGGTTGTGGTTCGAGGAAAATTCAAGTCCAAGCAGAGCACTCCATCAGACCGTGGTTCAGGCGGGCGGTCTTCACTCACAGTAGCATTTCATACTCCAGGTCACCGCACCTTTGCAGAAGCAGAGAAAAATGTGTATTTCTGTGAACACAGCATTCCTCTGCCACACTTTTTGTTTGAAGTGAGCTCTTTTGTATCACAGGCTGTGAACCGAAATGGTCGGGTAGTTCATTTTGCTAGTGGTAAAGGTTTGCAGCTGCTCAGTCTTCCCCCTCATCCCACCGCCTGAATTTCCTTTAGGGCTCTGCACAGTACAAACGATACAGCAATAGATGAAAAGCCACTGCAGGTACCAAGATGTTACTGAAGAGGTATAAGCTGTAAAACCTTGGAGCACAAGCAGGAGATAGTGCTAGAGCAGATAACGTGAGCTGGAGCTGCCATGGGAAATAGCTCTTGTGTTGTCAGTGTTGCAAAACTAGTCTGCAAGGCAGTTATGATGATAACAACAGCAATTGCCTTTGTGAGGGGTAATATTTTGGACAAATGCTGTTGAATTGTGGCTGTAGGATGTCATAGTACCTTATTGCAGAGAGAAGCAATGCTATATGGTAAGGAAACAGTGAGTCTACAGCTAGTATCTTTGCAGTGCAAGATCTCAGAGGCTGGTGAGCAATGGGGGGCTGGCATTATTTCTCGCCAGCCCTCTCAATGCCATGCCCCTAACATGGAAGTAGCAGAGACAAAGTACCACTGAGCTCCTGGTCCCTTATCATTTTGCCTCTAGAAATCCCTCCCATGAAATCCCCAAGCATGGTAGGCAATGATGACATCAGCATATCAGCCTCTAATACTTTTTCCTCCATTCTTTGCCTGATTTTAAATGAATTTTTTAAAAAATCACAAAGTGCTGCTTGGCCAGCACATCTGGGTGGTTTAGCTAGGATATCAGCCATAGGTGATGAGAGTGGTCAGTGCCATACCAAAGACAAAATAGATGAATGTTTTCCCTGGTGCTGGCTAACAAAACATTTTCCTGCTGCTCCTCATTAATATCTCCTGTTAAAGATACTTAAAGAGGCATATTAATGGTGGGGCAAATAAGGCACAAGTCCCGTTTATTGGAAGGGAAGCCATCTAATTATCAGAGCACCCACGAGGGATGGTGGTCACACTGGGACGTGTGACAGGTGCATACAGCTCTGCTGCAGATGTCCTTCAAGCGAGCCCATGTCCCAGCTTGGTGGATGGTTTCCACACTTGCTTTACAAGCAGGCAGTGAGCCAGCCCTGCTTCGTCCCTGCAGCACAGGTCCCTCCTTGTCCTTTTCCTCATACCCAGACAACTGTTCGCTCTGGTTTCTTTGCCTGGTGTGTGTGCACAGATACACAGGGTAGTACAAGTAGGGATGCAGGATGGAGGAAGGGTTTAGCAGCTGGCAATGGGGTTGCTGCTTCTGCAGCAGTGGCAGCTTATGCCCATCTAAAGCATCAACAGCAGGTTGATGGTGCTAGTCCAGGTTCCGGCTAAGCCTAAGACACAGCAGTCAGGGAAGGTGTCTGTGGGGCCTGCTTCCTCCTCCACACCATAAACATCTTCCCATTTCTGTGCTTCTGGTGCTAGTCTGATCCCACACTGCTATAGGGACTTTAAATGCCGTAATACTGATCTTACTGCTGGGCTATTGTGTGAATCAGCCTCCAGTGGGATCAGGTAAGCACCAGGACAGGAGCAGGTGACAAGGTTTTAGGACTGGTGCAGCCAGGAAAGGGAAGTAGGACCAAAGAGATGAATACCTTTCAGTAGCAGCTAGGTGGACCAACTTGGCCATAATATGAATTTGTCACCTAAATCTCTGATCACCTGTGTTTTGCATGGGAAATCTTGCTTGTGAGTAAGCACTTTCTCCATTTGCTGATATTCACAGCTCCCACTGCTGCCTCTCTCCAACTCTCCTGGCTCCAGAAGAAATGAAGGTGGCATTTCCTTTCACTGCTGTGTCCGTGCAGAGAGAAAAACAGCTGCTGGGGATGCTGTGGGTTGAGTTGCTACATAGTGAAGCAGAGGAATGAAGAAAATGGTCTCTGGACATCCTTTTCAGGACCATTTTCTGGAATTCTCTGGTTGTGCAGGGTAAAATGATAAGTTGAGGATAGATGACCTTGAATCTATCCCAGTACTTCATGTTTATGACCTTGCAAATAGTTTTAATTTGTGGGAAGTGACTTATTTACACCAGTGCATTGTTTAGCATAAAGTATCTGGCAGAAAGAATTTAAACAATCATCCTACTTCAAGTATTGTTTTAAACAGCCAAGAATGGTATATTCTAATCCTGAAAAATAATTAGAAGTAGCTGAAGTAACACATAAGTGGAAAAAAACGGTTCTCCTTTTAAGAAAAGTGTTCCTTTATGTATTTTTTCCTTAAAAGACACACACAGGAGTATGCATTGTTGCATTGACAGCGTACCCTCCCTGCATGCCACAAGGCACTTAAATAGGTGGAAGACAGTACAATCACATGCTGTTAAGACATTGCCTGGAGGCTTCAGTGCAAAACAGTCTTGCTGTCATGCAAGATGAGCAAAGTCCATTCAGCTCTTGGTTCCGACTTGCTTGCCATGGTTATAGCATGCAGGTGGAGGGGCTGGAGAAGGGACAATCAGGGGAGCAGGAGTGGGACTTTGTGCTGATTCAGGCCTGTTCTGTAACCAGAACAATATCCGGAGAAACAGCATTTCCCACCAGCTGTCCTGCTCATCTAAGCTGGCCATTTATAATGGATGTCAAGGTAGATGTGGAACTGAAGGTGAGTCCTTCCTCTGAAGCTGGATCAGGAGTTAAGAAAATAGGTAACTCCCTCCTTATAGCTAGAGTTTCTAAGAACACTTTTGAATGTGCAGTTGGCACTGATTTAATTATGTCAACACAGTTAAGATGGTAGAGCACTCCCTGACTGTGGATACAGTTATTCCAGCACAACTATGTCGTACTGGTACAGCTTGTTCTTGTACAACACGTATAGATGATTGGTGGTGTAAGGCATTGGTGTAACTGTCTGCTCTATAGGGACCATAGCCTGGCTGTTATAAAATCAGTTTGTTGATGAAGAAGAGAAGAGTGGCAGGAAGCAGGACATTGTAATGGATCTTATTATTGCTGCTGAAGAAATTGGCCAGATCACGTGCACAGGGACAGTTAAATGAGAGCACAGAGATTGGGAAACTACAAGATAACCAAGAAATAGCTGTGGTGTAGATTACTGAATCATATTATTCCTGTAGGTTCTGCTGGTACTTGGCAGCTGGTAAATGATAAAAAGCATTTATGCTGCTGATATAAATCAAAGCAGAAAAGAGCCCCAGGACTCCACCAGAATAAGCTGTGTGTTCCTATGGGAATCTGTCCCAGCACTGCTTTCATTTGAATCCTCCTTTGTTTATTTTGCAAAACAGAAAAATTATTCTGAAGGAGTTTTGGCTCCTCCAACTCCTGCTTTGGATATTCCAGCTTCCAGCAAAAATCAGACACCCTCTGGCTCCAGACTAGTAACTCCCCACTGTTTCCCCTAACCACTAAGAGGTCTAGCACGTACAATTTTGAATTGAGTATCTAAACACAAAGAAATTTAAAATACTGTGACAGATTACAAGTTGTGTTTTTTTAATCACAGTTACAATTTTTGTATCCTGTTACTCATCAGAGGTGTGGAAACTTCCATTTAAGCTTGAAGAAAAGAGTTAAAAATGATTAAGTATAATGGGTCTCCACATAGCGTGTAAGACATTTGAACTCAACTGGCAAGAAAAAGCAAGATGAAATACTTTTTAGAGTGGTAACTATTGTCATTATAGGCCAAAACCCAAGTGAGATGCTGAATTACCAATGAGAATAAAATTGTGGGTCAGCAAAACAGCTTTCCTACTGACCGCCAAAGTCATATAGGTTAAAACGAGTCCAATAGGGAAAAGCATTGCAGGGGACATCTGACTTGGTTGGTGAGAAAAGAACAGGATTAGGGACTTAGAAAGAAAATTCTGGTCTCCTCCTAGATTTCTCAAAAAAATATCTGCTAGCAACCAAGAAGAGACACGACCCTGACTTTCTGATGCACCTGTACCTCTGACACATCCCCGCCTGTCTAGGTTAGGGTATGGAGCCTCTTAATACTGCTTGCCAGAACTGACATTTAAAAAAAGAGGACTGATAAGTCAGAGGAAGAGACCGCAAACAACAGAAAATGGAAAGGAGAAACTTTAGCCAAGCAGTCTCCTTCTCATTATCTTTCAGTGCATTTGTGGGTGAGTCTCCTTCCACCCAAGGGAAAGAGGAGCTTTCAGAGAAGAGGAAGGGTCCTAGCCATTTCAGTCTGGTGGTGGTGGTGGCCAACCATTCTTCTGTGCTATTTTTAATACTGTAGGACAAAGATATCCTGCAGATGACTGAATTTGGAGGTAACTTTTCTTTCCTCTGGCCAGAGCCCAGTCAGACTCAAGTTTCCTTATGAGCTTGATCCTTTCTGACACCTCTATCAATGTAAAATCCCTCAAACTGCTAGTCAGGCACAGGCAGAAATCTATCAGCTGTCTCCACACAGACCGCTCCATGCAGGCAATTCACGTCACTGCTAGAGAAGAATCCCTTTCTCTCCCAAGTTAAAATCTCACTTCTGTTAGCTGCGTTTCTGTCTGTACAGCTAATCAACAGTTTAAATTCAGGTTGACTAAAGCTCACTTTCTCAGTTCTTGGGGACAGCATTGCCATTCTTCTGGTCACTCAGAGTCTATGTAGGCAGAGCCTGTGACACTTGAATCCCCATCCAGACTATATACATTTTGCACAGTGTGAGGGGGATTTGAACTTCCATGTACACTGCTAAACTCTCATCCAAATTTTGCAAGTTTGCATTTTGTGTTTGTAGCCTGCCACTGTGATCATGTCACTTCTGTTTTGCAACCTTCCTCTGCTTCTTCTGCTCCTCATGCATTAAATGCAAGGAGCTAGTCTTCCCTTTCTAGCTGTCTGCAGTCAATTCTTATACTATCTATCATCTCTCATTCACTTGGAAGATATTGGATCTTTGGCCAGCCTATGGTGCCATATCATAGTGGCCACATGTTACATTTTCAGATCTAATGACCATGTTTTCTCCTTTTCTGCCCCTCATTCCTGGAGGAGTTCCCTGTAATCATAGACAAAAGCAGTTCTACCAGCCTCTTTCAGGCTTGGCTGCCTGGAAAAATTGTGACGGAAGTGTTTTTGTGGTTGCTGGCATGTGCCAGTTTGCTGCGACTGGCAGGTTGTGCAAGTCCCGCATGGGGCCAGCCTGCTAGGAGAGTGTCTCCAATTGGGGCTCCATGCCCCCTCTCACCCAACGTTGCAACAGTTCCGGTTTTTGCTCTGGCTGGACTGCCTCCAAGTGCTGCAATGTGAATTCCTCTGCAAATAAAATGCCTCTCTTGCCTCAGTTTGCTTTCCAATTATTTTTCTTCCAGTGATGCCTACGGTGACAATGGTTAGGTTGCAGCCCATTACACTGACCAGCGTTGTCCCTCTGAGTCTGTGTGCCCGTTCATCGGTCTGTAGATGCTCATTGTCTTTTGTCTTATGGTCACTTGGAGGGGCAGAACTTTCTTTCCTTTTGTCCTTAGACCTATGGGTCTTTGGTTGAAAAAACAGGCATCTTATGCCCTATGGTAACATAAGCAAGAAACAGTAAGATGTTTTCTTTCAGTAGGAGGACAAATGCTAAGTTCTTACTCAGGCAAATTCCAATTAGCTATAGCACAACCAAATGCTGCTTGAGTAGAAACATGGGAAGAAGCTAAGATTTTGGTTCAAGAGAAAATATAAAAAACCACACTGTTCTCAGCCTTCTGAATATTGAAAAGCATGCTATCTGCACACTGGCATAATGAAGACCCCATTCTTAGTACATCGTAAGCAGCAGTCAGACACAAAGGTGATCTGCTTATGGGGAGTACGTGGAAAAGAAACTGCGTCAGTTCAGTTGTGGTTTGCATAGGACGTATACCAGGACTGCATGTCCTGATGCATCTCCTGCACAGCCACATGGTGAACCAGGTTGTCAGTCTTCTGTGTTCTCAGGGATAGAAAATGGCAGCTATAGACTATGTCAATCCTAAAAAATAAAATAAGCAGTGAAGGGGAGTGGCATCCCTACCATTGCCCAAAATGCCTATGGGAAATACTTACTGGCCTGTGCCATCCCTTAGGCTATGCCTTGGCTTTGTCCTTGAGGGTCTAGTTGGCTTGGGGAAGCTGTGTCAGGGCATGTGCTAAAAGTTAACATTACAGATGATTGTTGACTCGTTCTTGAGCCTGTGTTGCAACCCCGGTTAGTTTATTAGTAGAGATAATAGCCTTATACACCAGAAGCACAAAAATACAAAAGGTGAGGATTCAAAAGAAAACTGCAAGTTCACAGGCAAGAAGTGTACATTAAAAAAAATCATAAATAAGAGCCTGGATAAACAGATTAATTAAGCCACTAATTTTGAAATTCATTGTGCCCTGTCCAAGATGGGCGTGCAGCTCTCCTAGGTACTTCATAAACCAGTAGTACTGGATGTCCCCTGTATGTGACAGCTAACAGTCTGACTACATAAAATACTTAAAAGGGGGATAAGAAGCAAAGCGGTAAATGAGCAATTTTTAAGTTATGCACAGTTTTGAGTATAAATGCATTCATCCTTATATTTTTTGAGAAACTGTGCAAGAATGAATGGATATCTCATTAGATACATTTATGCATTCTTTTTCAAGAACAACTAAGATTAAAAGGACTGCGGCAGTATGAGTCTGAGGAAGCCATTCTGTAATTTTGGATCCTGGGAGCTATTCATTAAGAGATGTCATGAATCAGAAATTTCAGTGACTTGCAAATGCAGATGATCTCCCTTATTGCCTACTCTGAAAGTGTTGCTTTTATTCCATGTACCCCTGAAACAGATGATGGGGTACAAATTCAGTGATTGGCAGGGTTAATACAGGTCAGTAAATTCATCCGTAAGTGCTGATCAGTAGCATAGTTACAAAGCAAAGAGTTCGCTTTCAGTGTTCGTAAGTAGAAATGTAGCAAGTTAGGTTTAATACAAGTTTACCAGAAGGTGGAGCTGGATAGTAAATCTAAACAATAACTTGCAATTAATACATTCCAAGGATTTTTCCACTACAGAAGAATGAATGTGGTTGATGCAGGAATTGTGCTGCAATTCAGATACTACAACTGCTAAAAGCTGGCATCTAGTACCTGAACAGAACTAGTCTAATGATCAGACTAGCCACAAAAATGTTCTTGAATAATATAGTGGTAATATAAAGAAGACTGCAAAAGTATGGTTTGAAAATAAAGAAAATATGCTAATTTTAACTCAAATCCTCCAAAGTGTTCAAGTATATGCATGTCTTTGAGCCTGTAAACAAAGGTACTCTGTCATGTGCATGCTACCCTAAGTTAAAGTCTTCTTCAGGAAACTTTAACCTGCATTGTATGCAGGAGATATTTAAAAAGTAAAAAAAAAAAACCAAATCAGCAGTTGAAGTAACCAAAATCAGACCCTGAAGCTTTTAATCTATTAGAAGGATACCTTTACTTTAGTGTCACTCTGCTACAAGCCATTTTGTTCTAGACTGCGGTAGAAATACAGTCTGGTTTTTTTCCATCTGCTAAAACCTCTGCATGTACTGATATAAATTGGGAAACATCATTGCAATGAGAAAAGGTAGTATAGCAAACCCAATATTATCCTCTGTAAGGGTATGACATTAGCCATATATATGTCATTAGCCATAACCTTTTTTCTGGAAATTATTTGCATTTTTCTATTGCAAACAGAAGAGACTGACCAACATATACAGGTGAAGAGTACAAAGTCTTAAATTGAGGCTGTGGGGGAAAGTAACCTTCAGACAGTAAAACACACATACAAAGATAAATAGCCTTGTCAGACTTATCATGAGCTACCTCTTAAAATTATATCACAATATATTTCATATTGCCATATTCCCATCCCTGCAGGTTGTCATATTTCCATACAAATATTTCTTTGGGCAGGTAAGGCAGACATTTAATTTCATCTTTTTGTCCTGATCCGTGAAAAATCTCCTTGAAAGAGCATCCTTCATTTTGTGGCAGGTTAGACTGCCTGTCCATCCCAGAGCTAGGCTTATTAAGTCTTATATACTGCCCCTGGCTGCAGGCATTCTAGCAGAGCCTGGAGCTGGGGTTGTGAGGATATGAAAGCCCCAGCTTCCTTTAGATTGAATTTCCCTAGAGTAAAGTTTCTTCACCTAGCTGACCCGCCAGTCTTTTGTCAGTCTCTTGGTATCAGACTCAGCCTGGGAAGCGTTCAACTGAAGCACCTGCCACAGGCACCTTTGCTATCTCCACAGTTAAACAAGGTCTAAAAGCACAGGATTACAAGGAACCCAGCAGCCATACTGTTTGTGAATCCCTCTTCTCAGGGAAGACATGGGCTTGAAAGACTGGTGACTGGAGAACCTCAAACCTGGCAGTGGTATTCATAACCCATGGTCAGCCCACCAAGCATGCAGCTGCTCTCCAGCTGATCCCATGGCTTCTGCAGGGTATGGTGGCACAGCACAGACCTCAGCTTTCATTTGGATCACATAGTGTCTCAGAGCAATTGCAAAGGTCAGGACCAAATGTCTTGAACTCTTGGCTATGTCTGTGAAGTACCATTTGAGCAGATTTGAGGGACAGGTGTGGAGGGTTTGGGTCCACAGGTCCTTTAACATCTATGTTTGTTGAGTATCTTTCACAGGAGAAACCTACAAGGAAGGTCACCCTGCAGCAGCCAGGGCCGGGAGAAGGCCTTGCCGCACATCTTGCAGACACAGGGCAGCGTGTGGCTCCGGATGTG
>JANZLQ010000031.1:2135368-2187104 GCA_026212715.1 Elanus axillaris | reverse complement strand
AGAGCCGCGCTTTAGCCTTACACTATATAATTTTTTACTTTGTAATAAACGGGGCTTGTGTGTCCTTAGTTCGTATCAAACTTCACAAGTGTCTGTCTCCTTATTGCGGCACAGGTGTATGCTCTGGCCTCCTCCCTTTGGAAAGATTTTCTTAACCACACATTGTTGCCCAGTGGTGCTGGGCATCAGAGCAACATGATGTGCCCCTTTCTTGGTGATATTTCCAGTGATGAGTATTAATATGCCAAAGGAACCCCCAAAGACAACAGATAAACACCAGCATCAACCACAAATGAAGCCCAAAGTGAGAAGGACTGCAGGTGTCCTCACAATGGTCCTATGCTCTCTCTTCCTTTTTGGCCCATCTGCAGATCATGATGGAAACCAGTTTCAGTCAGGAGATAGCTAACAAATAATGAAGAATTGGCACCAGGCTCAGGGCCCACATTTACTCTGTTCCAACTGCAGGGAATCTCAGAGTAAAGGTCTGTGAAAACCTGGCAAAGGCTGTTTGAATAACTTGTTCAGCAAAATGATTTTCCACAGGCAGAAAGAGTATGGTAAACCTTTTGAGTGGAAGAAATAATAAATACAGGGCTCCATTGTGTTCCATCACAACTGACACAAGGCTCATATGAGGGCCAATAAAGCCCTCCCAAATATGCCTCCCAAAGAAGGAGGAAGGGTGAGGGTTTAGGTCTTCAGCTGAGGTACCTGAAATAATTTAAATACAATTGTATCTCACATCCTTGGTCTTAATTGTCTCCTCCTGAAAATTCAATACCTGCATTCATGCTCCTGGGCTCCAGGGATTCCAGAGCACCACACTGTCCCCACTGAAAGGAAATGAAAAATCGGCTGATGCTAACCAGACCCCTTCAGCAACTTTACCCATTTAAGTGCTGTATCCTGCAGAGTGATTAATGATTTTTTTCCTTTTACATCTAGCAGCAAAGGAAGAAGGAAAGAAAGAACGTGTACTGTCGTTCACCTTCTAGCCAATAGACTACAAAGGCATAGTTTGCCAGGATATGCACTTTCCTCCTGTGTGTGATTCATTTTTTGTGTGTATCTGATGTTGCCTTTTCCTTGTATGTGGTTGGAGCCTGCAGCATCTTATCAGCAAAAGGTTTGGCTCGCTCTTATATATGGCTAGCATTCTGCTTTCTTTGGGCCTTTTTAAAACTGCAACCTGAACCTGTTCACCAGTCCTTTATTAACATGTGTTTTATGGTACAGGTGTAATAATTAATCCAAATGGTTAGCAGATGTGGCTGTCTATCTCTGGGCATGTCAGTTCCTACACACCACCCTTTAATCAAGCAGTGCCCAAGCAATGCCAAAGTAAATGAAAGAAAATAAATTCCACTGAGAAATTTATGAGGGCCACCTGGACAGGGAAATACCTTGGCCTTTGCCTGTCCCCTGCTCCAGGTGGCTACAAAAGACTGAAGTCCCTCACTAAACACAGGTCAAATCAATCTTGCAGGGAGCTGAAAATGAAAAGCTGTGCTTGGCTCCCTTGTTTAACAATAATGACATTTTGTATGTGTGCTCTAAGGAACCCTGCCCACTTCACCTTACTTATTTGAAATTTCCCTTCTTTTTACCGGTGCCAGCACCTGCTGGACGTCACATAATTCAGGTTACTGGTTCCTGCCTCTGTTTCTGGCAAGCCAAAGCTAAGGATCCTCTTTGTGTTATCAGCTGGACTCCGCGTGTTGCTTTGCAAATCATGAAGGGAGATGCCAGATTTTTACGCTCCTGCCATTTCCACATCTTTATTTATAATCTTCACATGGGTGATTCCTGGCAGATTTTCAGCACATTCAGCTTCTGCTGGGACGAAAGCCTGTGAAGGGGAGGTTGTTCCAGCCTGCCTTGGGGGGAGCCCATCCCTGGTGGAAGCTGCAACCTCAGCCTTCCTACAGCATCAAGGCAAGACGCACCTTTTGTCACCTGGGAAGCTTCCATGCATCTGCTGCATCACATTCAGCTGCTCCTCCCCAGGGAGCAACCACCCCAAGGACACTGTGGATAGAAACACAGGTTTTCCCTGGGATGGGCTGTCAACGCTGGCTGGATGCCAGGTGCCCACAAAAACTGCTCTATCTCTCCCCTCCTCAACTGGACAGGGGAGAGAGAATATAACAAAAGGTTTGTGGGTCAAGATAAGGACAGGGAGAGATCACTCACCAATTACTGTCATGGGCAAAATAGACTCAACTTGGGGAAATTAGTTTAATTTATTACCAATCAAATCAGAGCAGGATGACGAGAAATAAAACCAAATCTTAAAAACACCTTCTGCCCACCCCTCCCTTATTCCTAGGTTTACTTTTACTCCCAATTTTCTCTAATTCCTCCCTCCAGCAGTGTAGGAGGATGGGGAATGGGGGTTGGGGTCAGTTCATCACTCATTGTCTCTGCTACTCCTTCCTCCTCAGGGGAAGGACTCCTCACTCTTCCCCTGCTTCAGCTTGGAGTCCCTCCCATGGGAGACAGTCCTCCACAAACTTCTCCAACATTGGTCTTTCCCACGGGCTGCAATCCTTCAGGCACAGACTGCTCCAGTGCAGGCTTTCCCGTGGAATCACAAGTGCTGCCAGCAAACCTGCTCCAGCATGAGGTCCTCTCTCTACGGGGCCACAGGTCCTGCCAGGAGCCTGCTCCAGCTCAGGCTTCCCATGGGGTGCCAGCCTCCTTCAGCCATCCCCCTGCTCTGGCATCGGGTCCTCCCCAGGCTGCAGGTGGATATCTGCTCCACCATGGACCTCTCTGGGCTGCAGGGGGACAACCTGCCTCACCATGGTCTTCCCCAAGGGCTGCAGGAGAACCTCTGCTCTGCACCTGGAGTACCTCCTCCCCTCCTTCTTCACTGACCTGGGAGTCTGCAGGGTGGTTCTCTCAAATAGTCTCACTCCTCTGGCTGCTGTTGTTGCACAGCAGGTTTTTTTTCCCCTTCTGAAATCTGTTATCCCAGAGATGCTACAACCGTTGTTGTTGGGCTTGGCCTTGGCCAGTGGCAGGTCCAACTTGGAACCGGCTGGCATTGGCTCCATCAGACACAGGGGAAGCTTCTAGCAGCTTCTCACAGAAACCACCTCTGTAGCCTCCCCACTATCAAAACCCTGCCACACAAACCCAGTAGACGTGGGCAGGAATTCTGCTAAGAAAGGGTTGGAAAATGAAGCTTCTGAAGAACTGGCATTGAACACACCTTACATCCATGGCCATTGAATTCTCAGTGAATGAGAAGCAATCAATACCAAAAGCTGTGCATGACAGAAGAAATCAGGGGAAATCCTTATAGCTGTAAATCCATTTTATACACATAACAAAAAATGCGTAGTTCTGTCATGGGCATTGCTTGGTGCATAACAGCCACAATGCCAGGCTACATAGGTAGAACAATGTGCCAAAAATAATATACAAATAAATTAAAGCTGATAATGGACATGTACCTTGCTATTTTAACATGTGAGCTCATTCCCTAATCAAACAAAGATAGGAAAAACTTTCCCTTAGGTTGTTTTATCTGTTTGGCAAGTTTTGCCTAATAAGCCTGTATGTTGACTGCTGCCACAGATGAAAAAGCGAAACAGATGGATCAATGAAATGAAGCTAAATGCACTGATTACCCTGATACAGTTGAAATTTTTATTGAAAACTGTCATGCAAACACAAGAGGAATCAAAGCCTTTTTCAGTTTAAACTATTACTGCTTAAATTTCCCTACTATGCAGTCATGCTAGAGAGAAATTACTGAACAAAACTAAGTACAGGATTCACGATTAAAGCTGTGAGACCTGTTAGCTATCAGCTTTCCATTAACCAGTCTGAACTCCATGCCAAGAAGTGTCACAGTCCGCTTAGAACAGCAGTGGGGCTAGCCTCAACCAAATGGCAGCTAAAAACTCTTGAACTATGTTGATTTCGTAGCCTATCTCCCTGTATTTTCATCTCCCTTACACAAGGTCTGAATGTTGGAACAAATTGTTACTGATAACATGGAGGTGCCTAATAGCCCTAGGAGTCCAGAGTCTCCTCTTTTCATCTTAAAGAGGTTTTGGAATATGAAACTGCAAAGTGTGTTAAAAGGATTACACTTCCATTATTTTAACTTGTTTATTTGCAACGTGAGAACAGCATGAAGTAAACACCTGGGAAGTTTCAACTGGCAAAGTTCAGATGTTCTTTGGTTATAAAAGCACAAAAATAGCATCTTTTTAGAACAAGCGCATAAAAAACAATTCAGAAAAGCCATACGTTGTGTAACTTGAAAACTGATGTTTTTCCTGTGGCTTCCAAAAATATCCACTTCTGCACCAAGACTAATGTCTGTTACAGTTTAGCCAAAACGGGGTCAAAGCAGGTGTTTTAAGATTAAAGTCCCACATCAGACTAACTATGATATTTGATATCTGATAAATACTCTCCAGAGCAAGCTGAATAAGAGACCTTATTACACACAACAGATTGGAGTAAATAAAAAGTGTGAGGCAAACAAAATATCCACTTTCTGTAATGAAGTATTCCCTCCACAGCCCAGTCTCAAGGGAAGAAAAAGAAAAGGAAGACCAGCGGTCAGAATACTTTAAATGTGAAGGAAGCATGTGTCTGGCAGCTTCAGACGTGCACATGAAAAGTAGACTGTTGGAACCAAAGGGTTTCTCCATATGTTGAACTCTGAGTCTCCCATTTCTTCCAGAAATGATTAGCTAAGGATATTTTCCACTTTTCAGTCAAAGAGAAGAGAAAAGAAAATTCTACAGGGAGATGTTAGATGTGCCACTGGGAAATGTACATCTTCTTATCTCTCTCTATGAGTATCTCTTCCAATCTTTCTTCTCCACCTGCTCCAGACCCTAGGTTGCTAAGCCAAGTTTCTAGGGATTATAATTTCCTGAGTCTTCTTGTTGATCATTTATAATTACTGGCATGAGATTGGCTTTTTTCCTCCAGTTCTGTTGAACATCCTCAGGAATCTAACATTTATTTAAAAGCTGTCAGTGGCTCAGAGAATTCCTTAGCCAATTCTTTTAAAACTCCTGTCTGCAGTGGGTATTTGTTCTTTGGTATCCCAAGGACAAAGCTTATATGTTGGAGGTAAGACACATGGCGCAAAAGCAGTGTCTGCAGCTCAAACAGCATCTGTCTGTCCTGTATCAATGGTAGAATACACACAAGTTACACAGCTTAATCAAAATTAGTATCTTCATTCCCTTCACAAAGCTGTCAGTACTATCTGCTTTGCTTGTTCTTGCACATCTGAGAAAAGGAGGATGGCTAAAGATGCAGTTGGACATTGTGTGGGTTGCTGCCTGCCCATATTTCTACTCATTCAGTTATTTTCTAGGCCCTGCTTTTGCTGTTTTAGCTCCCTATTCATTCATATACGTGAAATGCACTTTATAGATATGAACAGAAGAATGGTTGTCTCTCTAGTCACTGTGCTCACCCAACGTGCTGGTACTTAAATGCTGATACAGATGGTCCAGATTGCTGAAGCTTTGTGCTCTGCATGGAAGATGGAAATTATGCAAAAAGACCTCCTTGCCCGAAGGACCCCAGTAAAGAGCCTTAAAGATGAAAGGGAGAATTTTGGACTTCAAGAACAGGGCTGTAAACTCTGGCAGTCTTTGAAAAGTTAAATGTGTATGTATTTGTGTAAAAGCTTTCCGACAACACTGCTTATGAAGGGAAAGTAGGGTGACTGAAATAATCAGATGCCTGTCTAAAACTTGTAGGGAATATAGTGGAGGCTGAGACGGAACTTCTGTAGTCAAAAATTAGTATGTTCAAAGTGGATTTATGTAAAATAGATCTTGCCCAAGTAGCTTGAGATATAGGGGAGATTAAGTTCTAAATCAGTGCATAAAGATTAGTAAGTCAATAAAATAGCCTTCAATATGGAACTTCATTTGGTGTCACTATGTGTTTTCATTCAGAAACTGGCATAATAAGAAATAAATAGAGTTTATGTTAAATGTTTCAAAAATGAATCGATAAATTGGAAAGTAATACTATAAATCTGGAATCTTTGTTAAATAGGTGTGTTTTATGTGGAGCCCTGCATAGATCAGTTTTCAGAATTAAACTATTTGGTATTAGTATCAATGACCAGGAAAAAAATATGTGGCTACCACTGACAAAGACTGGATATGACACAAAGATTATGGAGTGCCAAAATAAAAAAAAAAGCGAGAAGATTAAACAGTGATGCAGACCAGATTGCCTGGTGAAACAGATGCAAGCAACACATTAGGAAATAAAGGCATTTGTCTGGAAAAAAGAAACCAGGCCATACTAACAGAATACACTGTATGTGTTCTCTGGAGGGTGCTTGGGACCACAGTGAGTACGCAGTCAAATAGGAGCTCCGTGAGAACCTCCAGAAAGGGTTAAAGAGGTGAATTAGAAAGGAGAAAAATAAATACAGGTATGGTATTTGGTGATGATGTGTCCATAACATCTATACACACTGGTATCCACAATCCAAGCTGGATCATGAATAGCAGGAAAGGTCTCACAGGAGAATCAAGAGAATAATTGAAAGTCTGGAAAACTTACACTGGAGTAAAAGACTCCAAAAGAGCTCAGTCTCTTAAAGAACATTATGAAGATGACCGTCCTTATCTGCCTACACTGAAAACATTGGTTTGGTTTTGTTTTTTTAATCTACTGGAGAAAGGCATCATAGGATCCAGTGTCTGAAAAATCCAAATATGGTAACTTCACACCGAAAATAAGGCACACATGTTTTTACCAGAGAAGGACATCTAATCATCAAAAGAACAGATCTGGTGGCTATGCAAGGTTATCACTGGCAATTTGAAAATTAAGATTGACTGTTCCTCTTAAAGATGTGCTTTACTTCCAAAGGGAAGTAATTCAGGGAAGAAATGGTCTGGCCCATGCTCTCCTGGAGGTCAGGATCGACATGCAGGCTGCTCCCCTCTGGCTTTATAAACCATGAATCAGTTCCTTAATTCTTTCATGGGGAGGTCTATGCTTTTGGGGTTTGCTTTTCCTTTTGAATTGAAATTAGACATTATTGCATTTGTAGCATTAATTCTCCCAGGCAACCAATAAATCAGACACATATTTTGCCTGGGATGTTTAGTTCACTTTAGCCACAAAAAGACTAAGGAGGAACTTGGACTGGAACATGTGTATTACAAAGGGAGGAAGAGATAGCTTTATGAGCTGTGATGAGATGACCTCATCCAACATTGGCTTTCTTAGATGTCAAAACCCTAATTGTTTGGGATTGTTTTTCTCTATTTGTTGTTTGCTTGTTTTCTTTTAATTGAGGCTAAATTTAAAAACAGAGAAAAGTCATGAAGGAGCCAAAGCAGGATGAGCAGTCATTTTTTTTCTCCAGAATTATCCCAAGATTTTAACTTGAAGTGGGTTTAATCTAAAGACTCCAACCTCCCTGTAGCCACATGTTGAATCAATTGAAAAGCAACCAACAGGTAAATATCTCTAGCACGGCACTGCTAATAATGTAGCAGACCTTTAGCAGAAGAGGAAACCCTTTTGACCCCTCTTGTGAAAGCTTTTTTGTGGTCTCAGGTTTGGTTGATTTTTTTGTTAAACTGTCATTACAAATGCAAGAAGCAGACACCTGCAAGAAGCTGATAACTTTACATACATCAACAAGGGGGAAAAGCACAGGCAAATAGGTTTTATTTGGCTTTAACAGAACACCAGGGAGAAATACAGAGAAAGATTGACTGACAAGGGCTTCAGTAGAAACCCGTCAGCTCGTAATGTGAGAAAGTGCTTGTAAATGTACAAAAAGCCTGTGGCCCTTTCTGAAACTAGGACACTTTGCCTGAAATATTCTACGTTTTCCCCATTGTTTCCTATCCTCCTGTGTTGAGGTCTAACCACAGAACAAGGCACCACTGACCCACACTGCCATTCTGTATATCCATCTGGAACATGTCAAACCTTGGCAGGCTGCCCCTATGCAAAACCATGAAAGGGGAAGGAGGTAACAAGTACATATTTTTTAAAACAAATAAATTCTCCTATGTGCTATGATCCTATCAGATTTTTGCATCCTAATAAGAGACAGGCTAGGATCACTATGTAAATAAGGAACTTCCAAGAAACCTTGAGGCATTAGAACAAACGTGTCAGAAGAAGATATCGGAAGCTGAGAAGATAACATGCTCCTCTTGAAGCAAAGAATCAATGCAATAGGGTTACTGGAGACATCCTCTCACAATTTAGACATAAACCACATCTTGTGCCTACTTCTGGGCAAATAATATGAATTATGTCAGCTTTTTTACAGCAGACAATTAAAGAAATTATGAAGAATTTTATTCCTATTACTTGAAAATGTCTAAAAAAAATGGGACCACTGAAGATTTTAGAGAGCTATTTGCTAAAATTAAAATATTATCCCCGATTCTCATATTTTACCTCTGATACCATCTCGTCTTCTAATTTTACTCCAGTAGGACTGGGGATTTTTCACTCTCTGCCCTACAATGTTTTAAAGGGGTATGATGTTTTATAAAATAGCCCCTAGAGCCTCTAACAATAGAGAAGCATGTCCTTCAGGAGATGCAGGTGGTAACTGTTTTGTCTAACATATATATTGTCATTTTATTTGTAAGTAGAATAAAATTTAGGTTGTAGCTGTTGTATGTGCATTACAGCGCATATCTTTTGCTTTCCTTGAAGTACTTGTTTTGCACGTGCTTGAAAGTTATATTTTAGTGTTTTTAAATGCTAACTTTTTATTTATGCTTCTGTACAGTCTTTGCTGCAAAAATAAACCATAGACCAGCTTGAACAAAAAAAATACTGATCAATTTTAATATAAACAAATATTAAAATCTATTGGATTGCTTTCTAGAATAGTACTGCTGTGTTTGTAAGCTATTTCCACAGTTTAAGATGCTTTGGGATATTATTGTTGCTCTTAGCAGACTAAGGTAAGTATCTACAGCACTTTTCCAAACCTAAATGGCCAGTAGACTTAGGATGAATTTCTTCCCTACTGCAATCACCGTGAGACAGATTCTCAGCTTCTGTAAATTAATATAGGATCAGCTTTATGATGACTTAAAATATTACGGGACTTTTCCCCTACTTATGTAATAAGATGGCATCAGGCATCTGGCCTCATAGGTTGATTATTTGAATTTAAAATCACTAGAATAAAAAAACGTGCTGATTACCAATGTAAATTATACAGAATAACATATCTAGGGTCCAAATTCATATGGGTAATGACAGTTTCATTGCTTGAGTAACAGGTAAGCTCAGGACTTAGAGACAGTTTCTCTAAGAGAATAATTTGTTATCTTTTGTGCCTCACTTCATCCTGGTAGTGGGGAAAAAAATGCTTCACATACTTATAGATTTTTTTGTTGATTGAGTCACCTCAATTGTTTCCCATTGCTGCTGTGATCACCTTCCCTTGCCAGGCTTTACTGTAACCTGAAAAGTCAGAGATATATAAGAAAGCAAAGAGATGCCTAAGATGCAGTACATATACAGAGGTTTAATGTATAAATAATGGGAAGTGGGATTCTGTCCTAGCAGATGACCAGAGCTGCATAAGGATATTCACTTTTCACAATTCAAAAATAATGTTGACAATGCCCCTCAGTGTCTTTTTACCCCAGCTCTTGGTTTCCATCAGTCCTGCACAGTAAAGACCTAGGGAGAGATACATATGCCTGTTGTTAAGTTGGATAGGAGAATGGGAAAAGCATGAGAACATCAGAAGAAATAAGGACTCTGTGGGCCAACCACACTTCAGAGGTACTCTATATCTCGGGGAACTTTTCAGGAAAAATACAGATTTCTTAGCATTTTTTATACAGTTACACAAAAAGAAGGCTATCTATTGTGAAAGAGGCTGAGGTAATGTTCTCGTATTTTATTCTAGTACCAGTTTTTAGGGAAGTTAGAATTAAAACTCTTGTGGCTGTGAGAAAACACTCTGAGATTCACAGGACCACAGCAGGCTTTGTACCTTAAATATTTTATTCTTTTTATTAAAACAAAAATGTGTTGGAAAGTGTGATTATATTATCAAAGACAGTGAAGTTATGGCAATTTAACACAGTTGAGGTTTTGCTCCACGCCATTTTTTATTATTTAATGACAAAGTAAGTGATGTATTGCAGCAGGGTACTATGACTATTGTTCTGTTTCTATGAAGGAGAAAGAGAAAGAGATTTCTAAGCCCCAAAGATTAAGACATGCATCACCTTCTCTTGTGGCTCAATGTCCCTCCAGCATTTTACTCGCGTTCAGATATATGGATTTGTTAAGCTGAGTTGCATTTGTTATCAAAATGACACCATTTCCCTGCCCCGACCATTGACTGATATTTGTAATCTGTATCTAAAAAGTAACCTGGCATATTTTTGTAGTTCCATGGAAGATGGTTGTGTTATTTTCCCTCACTCAGACCCCCATAAAAATCATGTAAGTGGTAGATAAGGTGAATTGAGAACTGTTACTCTGAAAGCTGCAGGGGCACATGATGAAACTAGTAACGCCCCATTTTAAAACAAATGAAAGAAACACTGGATGTAAACTTCTGGCATCTGTTGCCACAGGGGGTTGTAGGGAGAGACAGAATTCAGGATTTAGGCAAATTTGTGTATAGTAAGTCCATAAAATGCACTAAAAGGGCTAGGAAGGGATGTACTCTCTAGCATCCTTAATTCAATGACTGTGTGTGCTGAGGACCACAAGTGTTAGCCCAAAATTGCATATCCTGTTGCCACTGACAGAGTCAGCTACAAGAATAGCTGGACCTCAGCTCCGGGCACAAAGGCAAGGATCTTCTCCATCTAGCCTGTGGACCCAGGATTTATTTCATCCAACCTTTAATATGGAAAACTGAGATTTTTCCCTGGCTTTTCTTTGGTGTTACTGTGAACAGCTCAATATTTTATTTTGCCAGCAAAAGATGAAGGGAGCCTGAGAGATGTCTGTTGGCACCTGGATGGAGAAAGCACAGAGAAGTCAGAGCCAGGGCTCCCAAGGATGCCCACTGGCTATGAAAGTTCTGCTTCAGATGCTGTTTTTTCCAGAATACTCTAACATTTCAGTTCACTTTATTTGTTCAAATCACAGCTTGCCACTTTCATCCGCTCTACATCTGAGTGAAGAAGCCCTTTGGTTCTTTGTATGATGCTGCGGGGCTTCAGCAACAGGAGCACAGAGATTGAAAGCAGAGAGCATCTTCCATTTCTGCTCTGACAGATGTTACCTGAGCGGCCTCTGGCAGCAGGGAGAAGCAGTTGCATCAGAAACCAGCCACAGGCTCTGCAGAGCCAGATTCAGGTGTCCTAGCTGGCCCATTTGTTTCCAAGGAATAGCCAGCACATTTCTGGCTAGAGCAGAGGTGGCAAAGAGCTCAGACGAGGAGTGCCAGGCACTACAGAAAGAACCTCAGAGATAATAATAAACAGCATTGCTTTCTGCTTGAGAAGTGAGGGTACCTCCAAGTAGTGCAGCCAGTACAGCCAAAAGACCTAAGACTGTGTCAGGTTGGACCAAGGAGGAGCAGCAAAGGCTCCTCTGCTGCTTCCACAGGTCTCCGAGGCTTTTCACTGCTCTGTGGCAGCTTTGGCATACACATCCATGTCTGTGTAGGGGAGGGATATATTGGTTTTGTTTTCAGAATTTATTTCTGAAAGTGATAAAGCTTTCTATTTTTTAGAGTATTTTCTATTCTATTCCTGCTCTGTTTCAAATTTTATATTTGCTGATTGCCATGTCAAAGCTGTGAGGCAGGTCAGAGAAGAAGCTACATAAATAGCAATTTTATGTTTGTGAAGACATTTATTTGTTCCTTTTCACTGATGTCGTTCTCATAATTGAAAGGCAAGGCTGAAAGTCTAACAGGCCGGGTAATATTACAGAGTTCAGATTAATTTCATTTCTATCATTTTTATGGCTTTGCACCTTATTGTTTGGCAGTTAGTGGGAATAGATCAACTTTCCCCCCATTCTGAAAGCTGATTATCTCCTTCCCTCTTTAAGATAAGCAAAACCAATTGCATTTTCTTGGATAACACAGCCTTGTGGTCTAGTCTTCCTATGAGGCTCTCCTTGTTTAATTGTTTGTGCCTATTTGTTGTACATGCTTTTGCAGAAGTGGCCAAATGCTAATGCTTCATCACAAGCATAATGCACAGAGTAAGATCCGTAATTTTAGTGCTGGGATCCTTTGCATCAGTAACAGAGTTAAGGAGGGAAAAAGACCATCTGAAGAGCAATGAACAGGAGCTGCTCCTCTCTGAAGTTGTCTTCTGCACCTACCCGAAGGAAGGGCTGTCAGGGCACTGCTTCAAGTGTGCTTTTGTCCTGGAGAACATCTGTGTAAAGAGAGCTCACGCAGATCTTTTTCCTTTGCGTGTCAGAGCTGTACCTGCTCAGTGCAGATACACCGTTTACAGCGAGGTTTTATCCTAGCTTCCCAACAGTGCCAGCACAGACAAGTGAGCAGCGCTTGGAGCCAGCTTCTCCAGAGGCAGCAGCCAAGTGACTTGCTCAGATTTCCTTGACAGCACCTCGTCTGACCCCCAGCTGCTCATGGGACTGCAGGTGTGTCCTCAAGAGTGTAACTGCTGTACTCTCCCAGGCACCCTGATGCACGAGAGCTGGTGAGCACGGGCTAGTGAAGCCCAGACGGCAGCCCCGAACGATGCTCTGGAAGGATGGTGGCTTTTCCCAGTGCTGTGCAACAGGAACCAGCAGCATCCGCAGCATCAGTAGTGCCCAGAGCCAACACGGAGGTGTGCAGGGACGCACGATGGAGAAAGGGGTCCTAGTGGTCCCTGCTGCAGTGTTTGTGCTCAGGCTTTGGTCTCTTTTGCTCTGGAAGAGGTTTGCTGACCCTGTGACACCCAGCTCAGCATGCAGCACACCTTCTGGGGGATGGGGGAAAGGACCCAGGGACAAGGGGAAGTTTTGGGGCCATACAGTATGCTGCTTGGAGCAGCTCTGGCAGCCCACACTTTCTCTTTTAACAATATGAATTAGTAGTTGTTATTAGCATAAAATCACCAGTTAAAACACTCTCAGCTCATTTTTTAACAGTGGAGCTAATTGCCCTTAAGTGCCTGAGCTCCAGCAAAACGAAATGGCACCTTTGTGCAGAAACCCCCAGTGTTTCCCTGGTACATCCATAATGACCTTTAAAATAAGCCGTTACAATTCTGACATGGTACCAGCCTGACACCTTGGGCTGGGATTTAATTTTGAGTTATGGCAGCGTTAGGAAAACATATGATGTGGCCGTTTGTTTGCAGAAAGAAGGGGGAAAAAAATCATAAAACCCTCTTTTTTTATGAGCTGTCGCTTGATTCGTTCCTGGAGCCCCAAGTAGCAAGCGTCTAAATCAATGCACACAGCTGTTCTTGCTTCTCGGAGCCCAGCAGGTGTACTACCCAATGCGCCTGCCATCTCCCCCCACTCACATAACAAATAATAACGTCTTACACACACCAGCCATCCATCACAGTTATGGCCGGCCCCGGTGAGGCCGCTGTTCTCAGGGTAGCATGAAGATATTTTTTTTTTCTTTTTCTTTTTCTTTTTTTTTTTTCCCTGTGCCTTTTTACTGTAGAAATACCCTGCCCATGGATTATTAGTCACACTTTCTGGAGTCCTTTAATTGAATAACCTTTGGCTCTTGTGGCAAAGAAAAAAAAAAAACAACCAAAACCCCCAAACCCCACACACCACAGTGTTTATTTGTGTTAAAAAACAATAGGCATATTGTGACTGGCGAAATCAATTAGTCTTCCTCTGCAGTAAGGGCCCACATCTGGTGTGATTTAAGTTAATGTAAGGGAAGGGCCACAGAGGCCCGAAGACCCTGAGTTCTCATTTCAACAGGTGACAGAGAAGGCATAAAAGGCTAATATATACTACAAGTGCGGAGGCAAGGCTATAAATACTGGAAGGTTTACTTAGGAGGTAAAACAAAGCTAACCAATAATGCAAAAATAAATACCTTCCTGAGACAGGCTGTCACCTGGCGTGAGCAGAGGCAGGAGGAGGGGGGACATGGGCAGCTTGGGGGGCACGGGGCACTGGGCAGCACAAAGGAAGTGGGTTTGCCTTTTGGTTTGGGGTGCCTTCCTTCCATGGGGAAGATAGCAGCGGGAAAAAGATAAGGGAGTGTTTGTTCATTTCCTACATGATTTCCCTCAGCTGGGGTCTAAAGGCACTTGCAAGAGCCCCTGGATCTGCCTGTGTCCAACAGGGACCCAGGTAATTCCTGCTGGCTCGTCTCAATTCCATCACCTGTTGCTTCAGTTGTCCTCTCCGTTTTGACTCGCTTGTGCTACAGCGACACAGCACTTCTCAAAAATAGTCTTGTGCGTACCTAGAGTTGGTTGCACTTCACTGAGAAGTAAAGAGGATCAGGTGAGGTAGGTTTTGGCATTTTTTTTAGCAAACTGATTTTGCAGAGTTCTGGTAGGATCCGTAAACCATTGAACCGCAAAAAGCTGGGTTTCCTATGGATTTGTACCCTGTATCCCTACAGCTCCTTTCTTATTCTGCTGCTGCACAAAGCCAACTCCCTGTCTCTCCCTTGGCAGTACCTCCTGTCCTCCTGGCTTCTCCTAGACCTTCCCATATTCCCTCCATCTGACCTCAATATCCCCAGCTCCTTCTTATGCCTTTCCATTACTGAAAACACTAATGGGACCCTTCTCCATTACTCAGTTGCCAATTTTCATAAAAATTTAAGGAACTTACTTACATCAGAGCCATTCAACTCTCCCTCAAATTTGGTTGCAATTGTCCTTTAAGTTCAGCAGGTCTTAGGAAGGGACTGACATGCTCAAGAGGACAGACATTGTAATTACAAAAGCTTTTTTACTTTGTAAAGTAAACTGAAGAGTGTTCCGTAAACACTATATGTGGATTTGCAGATATACGTATCTGCAAAGTTTGTATGAGGCCAGAACATTCAAACTAATGTTTTTGGCCAGTTCTCTCCAAGGTATTTCTGTAACGCTTGGACATTTTGCTGGTGTCTGTCTGTGCATCCTAAACTCCTGTGGCCAGCCACCCTGGTAATTCTGGCACAGCTGGAAACTGAGACTCTTTGAAGTGGAAAGCCACCCCCCCCCCGGTGACAGTCTTGCAGAGGCAACAGGGTGGGTGCACACCAAGAAAGCAGAGGCTATAGACCCACCTGAGGAGTTTCAGGAGCCTTGCGTTTGCCTGGCAAGAGAAGGCAGCAGAGTGCTTCTGGAGCCATCACTGATGCTGAGCACCACCCGCCTTGCTCCAGCCCTGCCTGTATCTGCACAACATACAACAGCACAATACATCAACTGGATTGGATGTATAAGGGGAGATTCGCTTTCAACAAAAAGATGCTATTACTGTAATTATTGTTCCTGATCTTTTGATATCCCCTTTTTAACAGCCACCTAGGAGGGGGAAATGTGTGTATTGTATGGTCCCTGAGTATAAACCCTACTGGTAAAACACATCCTCAGTCTGAATCACTGTTGCTTTGTAGTGGGGATGTGTTTTGGTTCACTAACTCCAGTGACTTGTCCAAGTGGGAAATTTGATGACTTCATTTTAATTTGTTCACACCAGTGATAAAGTTAACCTGCAGCCACAGTCTCCATTGCCCTCATTACAGAGACTATAGGCAAGTACTGGGGCTTGAAATGATATCATGATGATAATAAAGGTTTTTGTTGTTTGGTTTTTTTTTTAAATCAGTTTCCAACAGCTGGTTGCCAGTTGCCCTCTGACACAGACACATAAAAGGGAAGTAGTGAGTCCTGTACCAGCAGGGATCACTGGAAGAAATGCAGCCCTCATAAATCAAGCCAGCGCTGTTAAATAGCTTTAGTACAATGAAGTGCACATGTGCAAGGGCGACTGAAGAGGGACCCCACTCACTGGCTGGAACCAAACAAACCTAGATCTCAGGGAAGGGGTATTCCTGCCACTATGAAAGTGGTGGGGAGGACCTGATGCACGCTTCTTCTGGGATCCTTAATGAGAAGCAAGCAAGACTTCAGATGGGGCAAGAGTCCTCACTGCAGTACTCTGAGGAGGAGGTTCTCAGGTGGTTTCCAGTGTTTTGCCAGTTAACAAGCCCACAGGACTGGAGTTTCTACTCTTCCCATAGAAGATCAGATCACTACTTGACACACCTTCATGGCAGGATGGAAAATATCTTTAATTTGCTTCAATATATGCCCTTGCTTTCTCTCATATCCACCTAAGTCACCTTTAGGAATGTTACTTCCTCCCTACAATCTTTGAAGCCTTGGAGGCACTACTAGTGTCATCTCGTCACTTCAGCAGAATCAAGCCAGACCTGTTTCTTCTTTTGGTCCTCCTTCAGTTGATTCATCAACTTTATAGCCAGAGTGCCAGCCCTGCACATAGCACTGGCCAGAGAATGTCAGCAGTAACTTCTGCACTTAGCTATATACCCTAAGGCTCAAATAGGCTAGAGGTGCCTGTCCTTTTTTGAACAAAGAAGTCTCACACACATTATTCCAGGAGCAAGGAATCATACAGACCTGGGCTGGGCAGACCCTGTTGGTATGACATTTCCTACAGTTTCCTACAGTTCAGTTGTCCAGCTTATGAATCCCTTTTCTGCTCATTGCCTGTTCTTTGAGTTTAAAGAGCCCCCGGCAAAGGTGCAGGCTGGGAATAGACTTCTGCCACAAGAGGAAAGGGTGTGGGTTTTTCCCAGGTGACTTCTTCCCCAAAGACCATTTGATTCTCTGACATTAACCTCTCAACAAGACTAAAGTCTTCATCATGAGGTTCAGGGTGCCCACTACACGATGGAGGGGGTCATTCTGGCCACCTAGAGTAGGCAGCTACCACCAGTTCACCTTGTGCTCAGGAGAGGGGACCATCCAAGGCAGTCCCTAAGCAGGTTGAATTGTTTAAGTGCTCCATGGATCACCTCTGAATTGTGCCATATACTTTTGAAACAAATGCAGCGATAACTTAAAGACTTCAGGAGCTGAGAGTCTTCTGTGTCCTATGCTCATTCCAAAGGTTAAATATTGCATGTCTACCCTAGCTTAAATTCAAGTTACAGTCACTTGATTTTGTTTAATTTGATGGATTAATTAATATCAGACATCTTCTCCCAAAGATACAGTTTGAAGCCCTTGAGTGATTAATTCCTCCCTGTCAGGGATAGAGGTAGAGTTTAACAGGGAAGCTTTTAAGTATATGGATCAGTTATACAATAAACTCTTCAGTGGTCCAGTCAATGCAGTTAACAGGGGTGACACAACAGAGTTTATCAGTACAATGTTATGGAGACCTCAATTTGGGATATGCGTTTAAGGTTTCACACAGCCAGCAGCTGCATATCAATAGCATTTCAAAACGTGTACTATTTTTTTCATCACAAAAGGTATTGCATCTAATATTGTTGTGAGTTACAAGCACCCACACAGCCACTCACTGACTCCACCCACCCCAGTGGGATGGGGGAGGGAATAGGAAAAGCAAAAATGGGAAAGTTTGTGAGGTGAGATTAAAAAAAAACAGTTTCACCAACAGGTGAAAGAAAGAGGAAACAAAACAAGTGATGCAAAGGCATTCATTCACCACTTCCCACAAGCAGACCAATGCCCAGCTGGTCTCCAAGCAACAGCCACCTCAGAGGACAACCGCCACCCTAAACTTCTTCACCTACCCCAGTTTTTATTGCTGAGCATGATGTTACATAGTATGGAGTATCCCTTCTGCCAATTTGGGTCAGCTGTCCTGGCTGTGTCCCCTCCTGACCTCTTGCCCAGCCCCAGCCCACTCACTGGGAGGTGGTGGGTGAGTGGGTGCAGTGAGATACAAAGAAAGCCTTGACACTCTGCAAGCACTATTCAGCAACAGGCAAAACACTACCGTGTTATTAACACTACTTTAGCCACAAATCCAAAACACAATGCCATAGAAGCTTCCATGAAGAAAGTTTACTCCATCCCAGCCAGACACAGTTCAAATACAAAGTTCCATCTTCAAGACATAGAAATTAGTCTATGTCTGTGCTAGAAGGTCACTGAGGACTGGTGATCATGGAATAAATGCTACAGACTGGAAATAATGAGGGTGAAAATGAATCACTGGCAAGTCTAGCTTACATGGCAAATTGGGACCATTCTTTTTTAGATTAACATAGAACCAAATTTAGTGTTAGAGGCAGAAGCATAAGTCATATTTTTGAAAGAGAGATTGTATCCTGGCACACTGAATAGTCTTAAAAGTCTTGGCGAACAAGCATTCAGCATGATCGTTCCATCTCTCTACCTGGTGCAGATGGCATTAAGAACTAACGCAGTCATAGGTAGGTAGGTGTGAAGGTGCATGGAAGAGCAGAGACTTTACCTCTGTACAGAGCACTGGTGAAAATGGGATGGTGATAATTCATTCAATTCCAGGTTTGCTATTTTAAAATATTTTCAAAATTGACAAGAGAGCACAGAAGAGCCATAACAATTGTTTGGGTGCTATGGAAATGTCAGTTATAGAAAAAATGGGGAAACTTTGAGACTCAGTTGCTCTTTTCCCTTGAATAGACTTTTCAGAGGTGAGTATTACACTGTGGAAATACTTCCATGGAAAGCAAACACTAAATGCTTTAGTGGTTTTCCTCCACCACAGGAAGACATAATTAGTACTAATGACAGAAGACTAAAGACAGACAAATCCAAATTGAAAATAGGCACATATTTTGATAATAGTCTTTACCGGAACAATGTTGGGAGTCTCTATCTCTTCCTGTCTTTAGACATGTATGTTAATGAACAACACATAGGGTTGAATTTCAAGATCTTGTGGTAACCATGAGGACCAATTAGATGTCTGAACGCTCTTTAGCTCTCTGAGGTTGTGAATTGAGTCAGCTCTTAACTTTATTTTGGTTAAACAACATTGGTTATGGCTTTTACAGTAAGACATATTGGAATAGACATATTCCAATATCTTGGAATATCTTACATGGGAATTACTATTGCTAATCCTTTCTCAAATTTTGTAACATTAGTGAGTTTGAACAGATTCATTATATCAGGACAGACACCACGTGGATGCTCTTAGGTTTTCCAGCAGTCTTTTGAAGTGGGGGGACCAGAAACTGCATGTTTCTCTATGTAACACAATGGTTTATCATTCCTCATAAAGGCTCATAAAGCCTCCTTTTGTCCACTAAAAGCTTCCTCTAGATATATTAGTTGCTGATTTAACTTTCTCATTAGCTTGCATTTTCTGTCCACTTATGAAGACTTATCAGGTTTTTAGACTTGTTGCTCTCACCTCAATGTCACTGAAAATCTCTCCTAATGAACCATGCCATTTGTTAAAAATCAGGATGTCATTCACTGTGAAGCTCTCAAAAAATCTGAACTTGGTCGGTCATACACTTTGTCTTCATGACTTACAGCTCCTAAAGGTTTTCTCTCACCTCTTTCATGCTCAGGAGCATTCATGGATTTATTTTTCCCCAAAAGTTACAGATTGTATATATTTTGTTTGCAATGTCTGTATTGTCTCTTTTTCGTGATGAGATGAACTGTGAGTAATTACTTTGTGCAAGCATGTGAAGTGGAGTTTAAATAGGTGCTAAGTACTTTCAAGCAAAAGCTTTAACAAATGCCTGTGCTTGTGTGTGCCCTGGGTTAAGCATTTAAAGAAATGAAAAGTTGGTGTACTGCTAGATGAAAAATGACTAGAAAGGTTGGACAGGCTGTGGGACTGGATCATAGGGAAGGGGGGGGTTGCTGGCATGTTTGCAGATGCTTTTTTTCCGGTTCAGCCAGCTGTAACATATAAACTGCTGAAATATGTTTCATACTGTTTCATAAAAATCTGTGTTGATTCATTTGTCTTAGAGTAATACTTGTGAACAAATAAGAAATAGTTTTATAAATCATTTTAAATAAAAATAGAAATAAAAGGAGAACAAATAGAAAAAAAAATCCTCTTACCCAGTTAGTAAAATGAAAAGTTATTGAAGTCAAATTAGAAAAACAACTCTTTCCTCAAAAACACAGTTAGCAAAATACATCAATAAGCTCTCCTTGGGCGCTTTATCTTTTGGCCGGCCATGAAGTAGTATTACTTTAAAAATTAATTCCAGGTAATGGAATGAGCAGTGGTCCCATACTTTCATTTGTCAGGGTGTATGACAGAGATGAATGTAAAGCTGTGCTTACTTCAAGAGTAATCACTCTCTTCCCAGGGGACAGCATGTGGCTGCAAAACCTCATACGAGCCTTCATAAGTGTAGAACTAGTAGAAGCATCTTTTTGTTTTTATTTTGGATTAACTTGGGCTACAGACATCCTTTTACAAAGACTATTTCCCAAAAGATTCTGACAGCTGTGGTTTGGAAGCTCCCAAGGTAAAACTGCTTGCATTAGGAGTGCTGAGCTCTAGGTATGGTTGATTGTATTGTAACCCTGTGTTTGGTGCAGGTGGCAGTCTGCAGTGTTAGAGACTGTAGGCTTTTATTTAATTCTTCTTCTTCCATGTCTCCTTCAGCAAGGGAGGGATGCAGAGTAGTGAGGGCAGAAAACTAGTAACACGTCTTCCCTCCTGCACGGCATTATTGGCAGTTCCACAGAGCCTTCGGGCATGATGCTGAGCAGGTTGCTCATCTTCTTTTGCTGCTGGAGGCAGCACATCAAACTATCCTTCTCCCCATAATGGCCCGAACCACTTTAGCAGTGTTTCAGCACTGATGCATGAACTGCAAGCCACTCCAAGCGGTTTGCAGACATTCATCAACTGACTGTGATTTGTAGCGCTTAAGATGGAATATGATTATAAGAAGTGCCTCCATTTACTTATCTATAAATTACCGACAGCTCTCCCCTGTCTTTCGACATCACGGTGACAGTGTGCAGTTCATTGATTCACGGGGGTAAAGAGCTTTAAGACCTTCTGATGGAAGATGTTACAGAATTAAGTGGTGGTAAGCAGAAGTAGTGTTTTGGCAGGATGGCAATGTGTGTTTCACGCCGTGGGGATGGTGTAAATGAGGTATTTGCTTCGCATTCTTGGGCTCCCTCCGTGTGTGGTGCAGGGAAGGCGGTCACCCTCCGTGAAAGCAGGTTTTATGTTGTGTGACATAAATGCTAGAGACCACTCTGTGCTGAGACATATGATACAGCTGACTTGTGGGCAAAATAATATAACCCACACCTCTCTGCCACATTGGGATAAATCCCACAGTGCACCTCTCAGAACAAGCGTATCCTGTCATGAAATGTCAAGCAATCAACATCAATAAATAATGAGTTGAAAACGGCAAGGTGGCGTAAAACTGCACAGTTGCACTTGGGAAGGTAGGGAAGCTGATTAAGTGTTATTTCCTGATCTGTAAATCATCAATTCCAAACCTCTTTGTGTGTTGTCTATAAAATATTGGCTGTGGGCCTTTTGTTATAAAAAGGTAACTAATTTTTATAGCAGCCCCGTAAATAGTAATTAACGTGCCACAAACTGAACAACATCCTGCTGTAAAAAATGGGGAAACGCTGTGCCTATTTTTTAAGAGACCTGCATTCATGCCTGGGTAGGGATAAATACTTGTTTGCCTCTGTTTGGGTGGGTAGGTGCACATGCACTGCTGTGTTGGAAAGCTCTAGTCCCTTGCTTTTGTCCTGCCTTAGGAACAGCCCTGGCATGACCTGGGAAGGACCAGTGATCTGAAGCCCACAGTCTCTTTTTGGTGCCTGCTATATCAGAGGAGGCAGAAAGGAATGATGAAGTAGACGATTACTGAATACCACATTTTTCTTTCCAGCCTCTATCACTTAAAGTTTGGCTTATGCCCTGAAACATGAGAAGGACTTAGATCTCTTCTCAAAGCATTTTTTCCAAGTCTGTCTAATAAAACTGTATATGCTCTCATTATCCATATAAATCCCTAATCCCTTTCTGAACACCAACAAACTGTTGACCTCAGTGATACAGCAAATCCCACAGGTTCAGCATTCGTGCTTAAAAAGAAGAAAGTCAGCCAACCCTCCACCTTCTCCTGCTTCACTTCCTCAGTTTTAAACTAATGATCTTATGGGTATAGTCATTGCCCCTTATTCCCTAAGGAGAGAATAGATGGGCATGTCAAATTTATTGTACATGTAACACACTGCTCACATGGACCATGGGAGGTAGGGGAGCTGGGAGGAGAGGGAGGATTGTGCAGCCTGGCCAGATCTGTGTTACATGACCCGGAGTACGTGCACAACTCCAGGAGGTGTTAATGGCCTGCAGCAACAACAGCCCTGCTCCTTTTGCCCCCCACTGCCTTCCTTTAGAAAATTTGCACCTGGTCACATAAATGCTGAGAACAGAGACCTTCAGATGCTCCTCATGGCAGCTACATCTTCATGTCACAGTGCTGGAAGCTGGGCAAAGAGCATCCACCTCAGCTTTTTCTGCCTTATGCCTGCCCTGCTGCAGGAGCGAAAAGAGGCAGTTGGGCTGCTAAGCCATTACCCTGGCTTCTTGATGTTCATGCAGCTAGTGGCTGAACTAGTTGGTGCTACACATTAGATTTATTTCTGAATCTGACACATCTATTTGATAATTCTGGCATTGGCACAGCCCTGTGAATTAGGGGATGTTACAAGCTTGCACTCTGGTACGTTGCCTTATCTGTTATATTTTACTCAGTAAAAAAAAGGAGGAAAGAGATTAAAACATTATAAAGTGGTTTTTGTCATTTGGGGTTGTATCCCTGGGGATAAGGAAGGCAAGGTAGAGCTATATCACACCACTGTTGCTCCACATCTGTGATGGCCTCGGTGCACTCAGGTCTCCATCCAGTGCCTTCCAACTCCTTTATGTTATCTGTGGTCTTCCTTGGTCTCACAGCACATCTCAGCCTCTTCACTTGCTCTGTGATCAGCAATGTTTAACTCCTTCTCTGCCCTGTCTTCTGATGCCCATGTACAGGCACAGTGTCATTCATGCTCCACGCACACCGATACAGTATTTCCTCTATAAATCTTTACATGTATGTTAGCAAGTAGCATGGCACAGGAAGAGCAAACCAATGCATCAAAAAAGCTTGTGCTGAGGCCACTACATCAACACTGTACATATTTTGGGGTGTAATAGCATTACTGTGGCCCAAGAGACAGTGTCCCTTCTACTTATATAGCTTGAAGCTGTGGGAGGGGAAGGCA
Source organism: Elanus axillaris (assembly GCA_026212715.1). Taxonomy (NCBI): domain Eukaryota; kingdom Metazoa; phylum Chordata; class Aves; order Accipitriformes; family Accipitridae; genus Elanus; species Elanus axillaris. Next base: position 2,163,897 of record JANZLQ010000031.1, on the reverse strand, counting down.
TCCTATAAACCTTTGCTTTTCCAGGCTGTGGGCCCCTCGGCGGGCTGTGCCCGGGAACACCACACTGCTTTTTGGCAGTCTCACGCAGATGATAGCATGTCCTCTTTCCTGCCACCACTACCCACAGGACCTCAGGCAGGGGAGCAAGCCTTGCTCCTGTTCCTGGTCGTATTGCTGTCAGGTTGCTGTTCCTGTCTTATTTCTGTTCCTTTGAGGGTGACACTCAGCGGCTTACTGCTCAGACCCACTGGTGAGGGATGTACTAGCACCTACCCTCCTGAATGTACAGCCAGGGATGATGACTTTCTGGGAGTCCTTGCTGATGCAACTGCTTCACCTGGTTTGACTGAAGGTTCTGGTCCCAGGAGAAGGCCTCTGATGGGAGGGGGCAGCCCTTTTGTTAGGACATAGGAAGACAGCAGCAGGTGCAAAACTCTCAGATGCAGTGAGTGAACATGGCAGAACATTAAAAAAAAAGGAGTAATAGAAGAAACAAAGGATTTAGCAAGGGGGGGAGAACAACAAGGGAAATTAAGCCAGGCAGAGAAGGGGAAGGATGCTGAGGAATGAGAAGAGGCAATGTCATGATGCTCCTGTGAAAAGGAGCAATTGACCCTTCTGTCCCCCTCCATGCCACTCTGTGCCCCTTGTGTTCACTCTTACTTACACAAACATTGCTGTCTTCACTGTGGATTACAGTCAATCACACCATCTTTGGGTGAGATTATGTTATAGACACCCAGACAATGAGCACAGTGCTGTCTGATTCCTCTCTACCAGAGATACTGCAGTTGCTCAGGAGATTTGACCTGAGATACCATTTTCCCACTATTGTGGTAACTAATGTTTACAGCTCCATAAGGCAATGGCAAAAAAGGCATGCTTTTTAACACATAAAATCTCTTTATGCAAGAAGTTACATATTGGTACAGGATTTCAGATTTTGCTGAATTCTTTGTTGGACCCAAACTGTCGTAACTCAAATCATTCATCTTTAAACCCATATTTTTATCAGGAACCTGAATAACGTCCTCAATAAAAATATAGTGATAAAGGCACATAGAGATTTCACAAGAATATTGATTAAAAATAGTTTTCTGCCCCCTAAAGTGTGGGACCACTCCACAACCACTGAATTGCTACTGCAGTCAACAGGCAGTACAAAAAATGCAACAGCAAAATCCTAATATGCAGGAAAATCTACTTTGGCCACTAAGGCCTGGATCCCAAAGAGCTTACTACCTCTCTGCTATTGATTGCAGTGGGAGCGGGAGTCAGGTTCCCAAGTACCTACCAAAAATTTAGCCCAAGTGACAAGATAATGCCTCTTTGTAACTCTCCAGCCTGATTTATCCACTTCTGACAGAGTTCTGTGAACAGGGTCTGGTTAAGAAATATGAACTTGTTAAACCTTGCTGAAAGGTTTGGAGAAAGGCTGCAATCTCCAGTGAGCAAAGTGCGTATCTCCCAGAGCAGGCTGCATGCTGGGGCCATTCATCACGAGCCACGGGGAGGGGTCTGGCAGGGAACAATTGATATGGTTTTGCCATTGAAGAGACAGTTTCCCTTTACAACATATGGAAGACAGATTACACAGGCCCGTCCTAATGTGAGTGGAGCTCAGATGGGAAGAATACATGGGCAAGAGAGGGACATCTAGGAATCAATATCATCTGACACCCGTTTTCTGTTTTCAATATGCAGACCCGCGCCTTGCTGCCTCTGGAAATGTTTTCCTCTGCTTGAATTTCAGTTCTCCCTGCAGATACATCCCCCTTGTCCTAAACCTTAGGGTCTTTCATCTTGCATGGCCAGTGGCAGAAACTAATGGAAGACGCTGGCCCTCCCCACCATGCCTCCACCTCCACCTTTCTGTTCTCCTTTAGCAGGCTTGCCAGGTTTTCAAAGTGACAAATTTGGACATGAAAAGTGTTGGCAGGTTGTCACAGGAAAGCAGTTGGGTCCACAACAGTGAGGAAGGTGGGAAATGCTTCTCCAAACATCGTATCTTCTTCCACTACAGATCTGGTTCTTTACCTTTATTTTCTCCTTTCCTGACCTACATGAACCAGCTAGAACCAACTTTAACAAAACACTGACAGTGTTTTTTTCATGAGGAACACATGTGCTGTAACCAAGGTAGCTAAGGGGAAATAAGGAGAATCTAAGTTAAAATACGGATTCACACTTAGAGAAACAAAGCAACTCACAAAGCAATGTTACAAAACAAATATACAAATTGCAATGTGAAAACAGAGAAAGAAATAGGAAAAAAATTAAGAAAAAATCAACCCATGTTGATTAGTTTCTTAAGGAGAAGACAAAATATACAGTAAGTGCCTCTTAAGAACATAGTCTTTCCTGGGGAAAATTTCATCAGGTTTTGCAAAAGAAGTTGAACTGGTGAAGACTGTATGAAAGAATAAAAAGATGCAGCAAAGGTATGTGTCAGAGCAAAATAAGCAGCAAAAGAAACCAAGCAAATAAGTGTTTCTTAGGATTTCTGTTCAAAAAATGATGTCAACATGCAGCATTACCTGCCTGCCCTGCGTGGGGTAGTGCCTTGGCCTGCAGCCCATGTGATGTTCAGATGAAAGATGTGTGTCCTCTTTCAGACTAAGGGTGAATAAGGATCCCACATGAGTGGGATTGCAGACAGAGGGAGGTGTGGATCCACAGAAAGTTTCATCCATGGCAGGAGTGGAGGTAAGTCAGGGTTAGAAGAGCAGGAACGTAAGAGTCTCTTGCCTTTTAACACTGCAGAGAAGAAGGGAGGCAGGAAAGGGGTCAGTGAAATTCCTTAGAGAAGTCAGTGAGAGAGAAAATGAAAGGAATAACATTCCTCTTAATGTAGGACAATTCCTTATTTGGTGATAGAAGAGACTGGTTCTTTATAGTCCAGATGTTTTACAGTGGTTACATGTCAAAATTAAGAGCTGTGTAGAATACCAAGCTTGAGATGCAGAAGATACCACAAGTTAACATACTTGCAAAACATCAGGTGCATTAAAGCCTCAGAAAATTGAAGTAAATTGACAAATCTGCTTGCAGGGAAAGGAATAGTTCAACTCAGAGATACAGTAAGAATTTTTCAAAAACAACAAAAAAAAACCACAAAAAATTGTGCAGAAAAGTTTTCTTTGTTAATCTTTGTGGTGTCCCAGCATTGCACAGGATCATCCCTCCTCTCCCCTGGCAGTATTCTTGGCTTCCACCACTCTCCACTGAAGAGTCCCAAGCTGTGATCACCTCTTTCAGCCCACCACACAAGAGACTATACATCATCATTATTATTACTGAGGTGGTGTGCTTATTCTCCAATAATTCATTGGTGCTTTGTGGGGAGGTACAAATACTGCAGCCTGTGGACCAGAGCTGACTGCTGAGGAGTTACTCCAGAGACTTCTTTTTAAAAGTTATTCACTTTACCCTAAGTTGTCAAGATATATCTGTCAGGGCCCTTAATGCACTCATAGGCCTTAATGGCCCTGAGCAGCAAGATCATTCCACCCACCCACACTGCCCATGGGCCCTGGGCTCTGTTTCAGCTCAGGAACATATGGACCTACATTGTAGTCTCATATCCAGTCCCATCTCTGGCCCCCTTCTCCATCTGTTCCTTTACTGAGCTCCCCAGAAGGACCCTGGACGTGATCCATCACCTTGCCTTGGCTGGGGCTCTCAAAATAAATAGTTGTCAGCCCCGCCCCCGGCACTGCCCTCCTTCTCCAGATCCTCTCCAGGTCCCTGCCTGGGCTGGGATCGCCCTCGCCCCCCCAGCTTGTCCTCCCTTGTGGGGCAGCCCCACTCTTTACTGCTTCCTGACAGTCTCACTGCTTTGCATGACCTTGGTTTGCATTAGTCCAGGGGCAAAGGCCTGTCCCCTCTCTTGTCACTTCGTACTGGATGTAGGAAATGACGAGGGAGAGAAAGGAAAGGTTTGCAGCAGATGGAAACATGCTGTTTGAAGACAAAGTCCCTGTAAAGTTGCTCTTGGGCTATTCTCTACCTACTTGCTGAGACCATGGGGTGTTCACTGAAGAAAGGTTGCTCGAGAGAGAAATTTGACTGGGTTTTTTGGGTTTTGTTTTTCAAGGAATGGTTTTTCCCCTGGGACAAGAGGGGTTATAATTCTTTGAGGCTCAATCTGACAGACCTTCCTATGGGGTAATAAATGCTGATGAATCTAGGAAGAGATGCCAAAGTAATTTATTTTAAGATTAGCTAAAAAAAATGACAAAGTCAGGGGAGGAAAGTCTGAGTGCACTGAAGAGGGCATCTTGCATTTAAGGGACTAGCAGAGACTGGGGAAATGGGGGAATGTACCGAGGAACCAGAGGAGTGGGGTCTCTTGTCTCTGGGTGGCCACAGCTTTGTAGCAAAATGAGGCTGTGCAATTCCTTCTTGTAACAGGCTTCTTGTATTTGATTTTTTTTATCCTGTAAGTTGAGCAAACAGACCCTTAAGCAGTTGCACCAGCTACGTTAGTCTCTCAGCATGGGTGTGTTAGAGGAATGCTGGTGCTGACTTTTCTTACAGATGAGAAATAGATGCTGGGGGTGGGAGATTTACAGTGTCTGTGAAAGTCATGAGGGATTAAGAATGAGCTGCTTGATGGAATGAGGCTCATGATTTGGGATTAGCCTGTACGTCACATATCCCCATCTGAAATGGAGAACATTTGGCAGGAGTGGGAGGGCCTCTTCATAAAACTTAGGCAGCGTGTCACTGGTTAGTGGCCAAAACTGTGGACCTGAAACTTATCTTTAGTTACTTTGTTTTTAGTGGGGAGAAGTTCGTGGGAGACTAAGCCAGAAAAAGAGGAGACTGCTGTGGTTGCAATTCAAGATGATAAAGTTTTGTGGTATAGAGAAAGAAGAAAGGCAGGAACTTTTTTCTCTTTCCTTTACCCTAGACTGTTTAGACAGCTGCACTAGCCAAGGACAGAAGGCCTGAGAAGAAGCAAAAAGAGGCTATGGAGAGGGAAGATGAGGACAGAGCTTGATAACACTTACTTTTGCTCATTCTTGGAACAGAGTCTCTCATCTCCCTCCTCAACCAATTTGATGAGATCACAAATGGACTTGCTTTCTCCAAACACTTAGCAAAAGTATTGCTTGCTCTTACAAATCAATGATCTTACTTGCTGAGTGCTATCTCTTTCTAGGAGCATCTTCACGTAGATGCTACCCATCCTCTTCACCCTACGTGAAGAGGCAACGCATCTGAAGTGACACAACTTTGTTAAAGTTCTCACTACCATTTCTCCTGGTTTTTTTCCTCTTGTTTATCTGGAATGCTTCTTTATACACAGTAACATGCAATGCCACAAGTCAGTATCAAACTGATTTTTCAAATTTGACATTTGTAGCAATCATATCTCATGAGCACTAGCAGTGATGCTTAAAACTTTTGATACATCAGTATCAATTCAGACATTAACTTCAATCCTCCTCTGTACAGACATCTTAACCTCTAGTTGGCCCTTGAAGTTAGGCAACTTAATTAGTGTACTTTTTATTTCAGCATCTGGTGGTTATATGGATATAGCTATAGTACTCTCCTTTACTCTGTGCATCTGTGCAGCTATATTACAGACCTTCTATCAATGAGCTCATCGAAATGAATGGAAAACCAGTCACATTTATCTAAATCATCTGCTAGTTGAATTGTATGGTCTTTGTCCAACTTGATTGTTTAACTTTATCCCTACTGTTTAGCGTGCACTTTATATTCAATCATTTCAGTTTTGTTATCATAGGCTTAAGATAATGGCTCGTCATAAGAAATGCTTGTTCCTCCTGTGAAATCACCACCAGGTAGTAGGTTTTGATATGCAATGCAGTCTGCCACTTGAGAGCTTGCCAATACAATACTATCTGCTGTCATTGGAAAATTCTGTAGTGAAGGGCAGTGCCTAGGAATCTTTGTCATTTCAAAACGGAAGGATCCTTTTTTATCCTCTTCCATTTGAAAGTGAGTTTTTACTATGACTTTCAAAATAGCATTTAACACTAAAATATTCTAAAAAATCTACTTTCAGAATCTGGAAGATATAATGGCTTCCAATTTTGTTTCATCACACAGTACTTGATTGTTCCCTTGTGCCTAAAAGTCTCAGTCTACTGCTTTATTGTACATTTTTGCATTTAGGCTCCAGAGCCACAGGGTAAATATGTCAGTGATAGCTTGTGCATAGAGCTTGGGTGTGTTTATGTAACATGCTAGATCACATAATAAATATTGTAAACATTTTTGTATACATCACTAGCAGTTTTACTCTGGTAGCCTTTAAATAACATCCTGCTATGTATCAAGCCTGCTTTTGAGGCTCAGCACCCATAAAACACAGAGCAGGTGTTGCGTAGAGTGCTAAAGCCATGTTTGCAGTAATGTGGATGAGCACTTAACATTTATCCTCAGAGCTTGCATACAATGAAACCATGTGTTGTTGTATTACAAAAGGAATAAGCCTGTGATAAAAAAATAGTACTGTAATTGCCACTGGTGCAATGACAGATCTCTGCTGGTGCCAGCATTTTGCCAGCACCAGTTCAATTCTTTCCCCACTCCATCTTCATTCCCTTTCTGCTCTATCCTTGCCTAGAAATGAATTTTCTTTTCCTCCCCACCTTAATGGGCTGTGCATCCCCAACCTCCTAGCGATCTTTTCCTTCTTGCCTGGTCTCTGCCTCTTTGCCCTGCCCTCCAGCTGCTCTGTTGCCTTGTTTCAGGCCCACCAGTGAACATTCACTCTGCTCTTTTTCCTTCGCCAGTCTCTGCCCACAACTACTTTGCTCCTCCCTGCACACCAAATGCTTCATATCTTTTCTCTCCCTTAATTTGCTGTAAAGCAGAAAGGGAGAGAGGTTTATGGAAAGAGCATGGGAGAAGTCCAAGTTCTTTGTCCATCTCTCTCTGGGGCTGCCCGGGGAGAAGGAGAGGTGGTTCCAGGGAGGTGCACCCTTCTGAGCACCAGAGCAGCTCCTCCAGCTCGAGGTAGTACCCGAGCCGTTCTCCTGTAGGTTTCTCCACTGCCTCAAAACTACTTGGAGCACAGCATATCCAGACTGTCTGGCTTTCAGCTAATGAGCTTGGCTGCTTTCGGACAAGACAGTTGTAGAGGCAATAGGTAAGCCATCAAACCCTTAGCCTGGACTTTGCACCTGTTACTAAGTGTATGTTGCTGCAGTTAGATTGCTGCTTGTACCTGTTATATAGCCTAAAGCCAGCTTGGATGTGCCTTCAGCACATGGCAAAATGCAAGATACCTTGTTAAGGGGAGAAAAGGAGGAAAAGAGCTTTAAGTGCTGCTCTTGAAACCAGGAGAGTCAAAGTGATCCCTGATAGCCCTTGTTATCTGACAGCTCTAACTGTGTACACCTCTGCGTGAATCCATTTCCAGGGTAGCAACAGAGCCAAAATGATGTGAAAAAGACAAGGAGACAAGGAGGTGTGGAGGCCGGAAGGGACAGTGGCTGGAAAATTATCCCACTCTGCCCCCCCCCGCTCCACCTTCTTCCTTATGCAGAGGTTCAAATAGGATCCAACGAGCTTTCCTTGAGTTTGATATATCCCAGAAGGGCCCAAGGTTCTGTTAGGTTTGGTTCTTTACTGAAAAACTTAAGGAGAAACATATGGCATCATGTCTCCTATGCCTGTCCATATGTGGCGATGGAGTGATGCACAGTAAATAAGTTAGAGAGACCTGTGATCAGGAATGAAAAGGTTAACTGTAGTGACATTTAAGCTGTTATCTCCAGGCATTGGAGGGCTTATGTGCACCCAACCTGGAACCAAAATAGCAACTTGTGTTTAAATCTGAATTTACCAGTGAATCTCAGTGTAACAATGTTGTGCTTTTGCATTCAGAGTGGCCTTTTCCTGTTAAGCAAATAGCTGTCAGATTTGCACAGAAGGCACCGGAGCTGACACAGTGGTTTGTCTATACCCCCTTCTGGCAGTGATTTAACCAAATCAGGTTAGCATGTGGATGAGCCTCCAAAATATTCATGTACACACTTGAACTCCAGGTATGATTTATAGGGCTGGTCTTTTTTTAGTTCCAGCCTATGTATAGATGAACCCTGAATTAACACCGTGCTGAGATAAATGGTACAGTTCATACCTCCTAGAGCTGTTGTTCCAGTTGGCCTGAAGATAAAATAACATCTGTTCATCACAGAGCTTGAAAAAATGTGAGTGAAAAGGGAGCATCTTCTCTATGATAATACATGAATATTGTCTCAACTTGATTTTTGGGACGTTTGTTGTAAATGCATTTATATGTATAAATAGACTATAAGGAAAAAACAAGAAAACAAACAACAAAAAACCCCAAACAAGCAGGAAGGCGCTCAAATTAAAGAACACAAATACGCAAGGGCTGTTAAAAGGTGATGGCAGAATGATAAATTTTGAGGACCCAGTCTAGAAATGGAAGTATTTTGGTATTTCATACTTGGACAAAGGACTGAGAGCTGAAGGACCCAAAAAGGAGATTGAACCTGTGGCTGAGGCAATGGTAACCATAAGTTTTTCAAAAAATGGATCAGGCAAGAACTCTAAATTTTTTAATAAAGGTTAAAACTCATCCTGGCAAAAAACTGGCACCTTTTTTGAGCAGCTACGTAATGATATTGCTACCTACGAACCCCATCTTGCCCCTACCAGGTCTCCCTTAATTATATCTTTAAAAGAAACTTCGTGTGATCTTCCACTCTCCTGTTTCTTCTGCCTTCTGATACATGGGAATTTTTTCCTGTGATTTGTGTCCCATAGTACTTTGCAGTCTTAAGCTGCAGTCCTTTACCACTGACTTGAGGCCAAAGCATGGAAATGCAGATGATTTGGGTGTAGATTTATTGAGTGTGTGCTGGGACATAATTTGCTTGCATGAAAACTGCTTTATGGAATGAGCCTCTGATGCTCAATGAGGAGAGTTTCGAGCAAGACCAGAGACTGAAATAGTATTGTCAGAGGTAATGTATCTGGGAAAGAGCCATTTATGAAAATTGCATTTGCATTAAGCCTATAGCAAAACACTTAGGACAAAGGAAGAAACTATGCTTTTAGTGATCATTACGTCCTGGAGAATAAATTCTGGCATTGCTTAGGCTCACTCTGATTGGCCCTTCCAGGTACGCAGCAATGCTGTGAAATTTCCTTTGCTGTTCTGCTTTCTCAGTCCAGGGAGAAGGGAACTGCACTCTATTAAAGGATTTTTTTCCCCTCTTTTACAAGGTTGTTTGTTATCTCGGAATGCAAGCCTGCACTGGAGCGTGTAATTACAACACCATGTCCTGGGTTAGAAAGAACTCAGACACTAAATTGTCCATGTCATCACCTGAATTTGACCATGAAATATAGCACAGAGGGACTGGGAAGGCAGCCTGTAAAGAGGTGAGGGCTGAATGGGCATTTTGGTGCACTGGGCAAATCCAATCTGTTCAATCCATTGCTGCAGTCCCACCGTGGCCATTTAATATTATTACCTGCTTCTTGCCCTTGAAATTGTGCTTCCACCTCTCTTTCCATGAGGTGTGTCTGAGTGGAGGAGGTCAGGGTTAGAGAAGAGTGTAATAAAACATGACTCATTTTACATGGGTGATCAGAGTCCTATTAAGTTGCAAAGAAGTTGATTTTTTAAAGAATGTCTTTTTTTCTTCTCATTCATTTTTTTTCTGTGTGCAGACACTAGAAAATAGAGGTCAGCTCTACTATTCAGGGTGTTCAGAGATACCCCCAAAGCTGGAATAAAACCCCTTACACTGTTTTTTGCAGAAATTCTTCATTTTAATCACTTGAGCATCTTGCTGTTGCCACAAATTTTGAGGTTAAGGTTTTTTCTGTGCTTCCACTATATGTTAGAGCATAAAAAACTGTCAAGTCACCTATCTCCGGGACCAGGAAATAGCTCTTGCAGGGACCTTATCTGAACTCAGAAGAGAAAGGTCTGTGTAATGCAGCTGTGCCAACCTGGTGACCAGTACATGTCTGGAGAGAGAATATGGCCGTACCCAATATTTCGCTTCTCTACCTATAGGTACTGCTTGCCATATTGCAAAGAGGAAGAAAGGTTTGCAGAAGGGTATGTATGAGAAAAACAAGACTTGCAAGGAAGTGTTTGTGGTTCTTCAGGCTTAGGGACCAAAAGAGATCTAGGATGACAAAAGTGATGGACTGAAAAGAAGAGCAGGACAATGACAGAAAGCAGTAGTTGCAGACTATAAAGACCACCTCTCTCTCTCCCTTAGGTGGTATTCTCAGTAACCTCACAAAAGAAAGTTTTGGTATGAAGGTGTGTGTTTGTATATATGTGAAATAAAATCCTCTAAGTTGTATCAAAATATTTTTTGGTAAATTCCACTGCTCAACAAGAAATATTTAACAAATTTCAGATTTGTTGTTGTATTTGTGACATGCAATACCTTCTGCGACAGCATTCTTGCACATAGTACCCAGGCACTCTCTCCCCTCTGGATTCCCTACATTATTCATGACACTTAATTTACAGTACATTGGTAATAATAAGTGAATATTTTTTTTTACATTTGAAAAGGCTGTGGTATATAGTTTTATTCATTCCCCTTAAATACTTTCACAATTAACTTTAGGCTTTGGAATAACAAAAAAAAAAAAATCTAAGTATTACATGCTCAATGGATCATTGCTGTGTTGATGTTTTAAACCACCACAAAACTCTCTGAAGTGACAATTTAGGTTGTGCAATTAAACATCAAGTCAGGAAATGCAAGTGTGGAAGTTGTATCTTTGCTTATTTATTTGACTGTTAACAAAGTTTGATAGCTTGGTTGTACACTCAGTCTCTGTGAATATGAATTGGCACTTGCAACATCACTAAAGAAAGCATGGAGAGTCTCAGGGCCTTTATAAGTTAAGGCCATTGCTAAGGTTCAGGATAGCTTTGTGGCTATTTAAAAATAAAGGCCTGTTTCAATACATGATTGTCCAATGTGGTTCTGCTATGTCCTGAATGCATCAGCTCTGCTCTACTTCGAATTTCTGATGTGCCACCAGTATGGCCCACTCAAGTTAGAAACAGAACTGGTGAACTAAGTTATCTTGCTGCAAATAGTATGCTGTAAACAATGCTGGCCAGGCTGGTAAGATGCTGGCTTGGTGGTAGTATCAGTATCTGTGGAACTTCTGTCTGAAGAAGAAAAACAGATGAAAATGCTGTTGGGAATTGTCCTCTGCAATCTGTGTTTTGACGTATATAATGTTGTAAAGATGTGTGCACTCCAAATTTTTGCAGAGATTTTTGCTGTTAAAATCTGATTATGGTTTGTTCTTTTCTATGATGCAAAAAAATTGTGGTTTGTCCTGGCATACGTAAGGATTGTTTTCACTGAAGTACTGCAGTAAAAAACAGGGTGCTGAAAAGCTCATGCTGATATGCTCTCATCTCAGAGGCACACTGCAAAAGAAATGTCCCACTTGTTGGAACCCACCTTCCCTAAGGAAAATAAATGAAGGAGTGCACCATGTGTGTTGTGATACAGACTAGTCTATCTGCTCTTAGGGAGAAAGTCTACATCTTTCTTTAGTACGCAGGTAAGTCAGTCATCTCCAATTGCCCAGCTCTTTCTTGGCCCCTTTCAAAAGCTGAACAAGTTAACTTGCAGGAGGCTTTCTAGTCTTCAGAAGCAGTTGCCATACATCTGCATAAACTCCACATCCTTACATATATATGTGCAATTTTATGTTTTCTTTCCTTCTAAACCCTTTGACAAAGCCATCAGCTTACAGTGATTTGTCACCTGAGTTTTTCAGATTTCTCTGAAACTTTCACCTTGCAGATTACACTTCTTAAGGTTACGCTCATTTTCCATAGAAAAGACCTTTGCAGTAAGAATTTCCCATTGTTTTCCATGATAAAAACATGCAGAGAATTAATTTTTGCTGCTCCTCTGCTTCCTGGAAATTGCTCTTATACCACCACCTTTCCCAGATATACCTAAAGCTTTTTTTCTAACGCATCCAGCGTATTTCTTAGTTTGGCTCAGTGTCTCTGGATATCTGTTCTTCCTATCAGTTTTCCCTCTTTTTATTTCCAATTTCTTTCCAACTCTGTGTTATGATTTATGCTATGTTAAGGCAGCCTTTTTTTTTTTAGTAAGTTTTCAAGTCCTCATAACAGAAGCAATTTTTTTCCACAGTTTAGTTCATGCTTTCCCCTACTCATTTGTCCTTCTCCTGGGGCTTATACTCCCACTAACACCTAAGAAAGCATGCTGGATGTACTCCATAATGGATTAGGTCCCATTTACAAAAGTCAATCTGGGGTTTAGGCATCTAAGTGGCCAAGCGGAGTGGAGATCTGGGAATCCTGCTGACTTTCAGTGAGACTTAGATCAGATTTTCAGATGCAAACAGGTATCTAGCAGCATTTTAATAGGTTAGGTTCCTTATGCCTCTTGAGTTCAAAGGAATTTAGGTGCTTAATGTGACAGACTGTTGCTGAAATTCTCCAGAAATGCTTTTCTGTACCTGCAGGCACCTCAAAACCTCAGAAAGCCAGGCTGGAATTACTGTTGAAAATGGAACATAAGTTGCTAAGGCTGAGGCGCTTTTGAAAATGTCAGTGAAAGCTTTTGTTTGCCCTCAGCCTGCATCAGCCCAAGTTCTCCCATAACTCTAAAGCCCACCCTTACAAAGTTTAGTATTGCTCTTCCCTCATCCCACTGGGAAATGCCAGGATCACCCCAGGGCTTTTCCAGAACACAGTCTCTCCTTCTCTCATCTGCTTTGTTGAACAGAGGATAATTTTGTTGCTTAAGGTAACATTTGCTGTGCGTATGACTTTTGCCTGTGAAGTTCAGTTGAGCAGGCCATGAAACCACACCATTACAATCTTTATTGAGTGAATTGGAGATAAACGTGACTTTTACAAGGGAATTATATTCAATCTCTTCTATGAAAGGTAGGAGGCCTGTTCCCTGAGGACATGTTGGAGAACACTCTTTTGGGCATTTTCACAGTATCTCAGTAGTTACTGCTGATCAGTGTGTCGTCACCACCACTGCATCTGTGAAGCAATGTAGACTGTGGAAGACAGTCACTCCAACAAAACTCTATTAGCTTTGATGGTACAGCTTAATGGAGCTTCAATAGTACAGATTAAAGGGTTTATCAGAAGCTCTAAGGCTGCAGATTAGTGAAACAGTGATTCAAAAATGCACATACAAAATCTTCCCTACTCAGTTCCTATTTTACTAGGATCTGTGTGAATTTCCTAAATGCAGGGAGAAAGTTTTCTCCGAGTCCTGATCAATGGAATAGAAAAAATAGGAAAAGGGTGCCAGCGCACCTGCTCTGCTGGGAGTCTCCTAGCCCCTTCTTGGATGTTGTATGCAAGACTGAAAGGATGTTGCTGTCCTCCAGTTGCTCTGCACTTGATGCTGAAACACAGCCCCTAACTGTGGCTTTCTGGTTAACAAGGTGAGAGGTATTAGAAGGACCATACACCTTTCTTGTGCAAAAGTCTATCTGAAGGAGTTGCAATTGTCTGGCTGCCCCCAAACCATATCTCTTGATGTGGCAGTCCTGTTTAACAGTGCCAGAAGTCCCAGCAGCACAGGCAAATCAAAGCAATTTACAGTTTGGGTAAACTGCCTGCGATAGCCAAACCTGAAGCACTGCCTCCCAGAAAGGAGGACCTGTCTGGCAGAAGCCCATGCACCAAGACCCTTAGATGCCTGGACCACTGGTCCAGTAGAGCAGCCCAGTGGCAAAGCACTGGGGAGAATGGCCAGCATGTGATGAGGACTTGCCATGCCAGCCGGCTGGCTGTGAGCAGAACATCTGGAAAACATGCAGACGGTGCAATCAGAAGTGTAAGATCTGGCTGGTACACTCAGCCTTCTCCACATTAGGTGGCCTTGCTAAATTTCTGGGACTTTAAGGGCTACATAAACCCAAGCTTCTTGGCAAACTGAAGGCTTTTAGCTAACAGTCACTTTACAGACTGTAGCCAGAGCTCTCAGTTCAGAAAAATTCAGATTTCTAATTTAAAAAGTCTCACTTACTTGCCTTTTCTGTCTAGCATTCATGGGGTTGTTACATGCCTAAACAGGTTTTGCACTCTGGGATCTTCGTTGTGTTTGGTTATAATTTTTAAGTTGGCCAGGTCCCAAAAATTCATTTCCAATTCCTGCTAAAGGTTTCTTAAAGAAATCAGGCTATGGAAATATCAGCCTCACTGTTCTCTCTTTTCACAGAGAATTACATGGTCTGTATACATTCCTTCACTTTCCAGTCTGCATTACCAGAACCTTTTTAAAACAGGAAGAACCAAAGGAGTTTTGTAAGTGCTGAGGAAAATTTCAAAATTATTTTTAATTTCATCTGTCCTTTACACTGAATAATTGTTTGCTTTTAAGAATTGTTATCTAAGTATTAATTCTGGTTGCAATTCTTTCATTTGTTCATTTTCCACATAAAAAATGTTTCAAAACTTGGGTCTTTTTTCCCTCTAAAAATATCCCAACATGTGGCTGTACTGATTAATCAACATTGTCAGCACAAAACCTCTTTTCCTACCCACACAAAAGTGAAACAGCAACTGACCACAAAAAAAGGAGAAAATTGCAATAATTGAGGAAAAAACACAGTCAGAGAGTTCTAATGGATGCAGAAGGGAGGTTACTGGGACAGAGATTCAAAACTATTTTAAGAAAAATGAATACAGTAATCAGAAGCAAACCAAGGAGTTATTCATGTACAGAAAACACCACATGTATGTTTGGGATCAGATCTTCCGAGCACTTGCCATGGCATGGCTTTCGGGCAGGGACATTGTGTTCAGGGCCCTTTAGGTCCAAGCCTTCCATCAGGCTTGTAAGTATAAGGATGAAACTCCAATGCAGGATGAATAAGAGCACAAACTCTGAGCAAGAAACAAGAACAAGAAAAATCATATGATGGTTACTGCAGACTTGGCAAAGAAGACCATGATGCTGACTACAGATCAAACTAGGAATATCAGGAGTGAGAAATTAGAAGGCAAAAAAGTTTACAAAAGTTTACAAAAGACAAATTTACAAAAATCAAAATGCAAAAGCATCCTTTAGTGCATCCTCAACAATAAAAAAAAAATAGTGACCAGGGAAACCAGTTCATCCGTTGGTTTCACAAATGCAGTACTGGAATGTTACATGCCTGCCAGGTTGGCCAGTCAAGCATGCCACTATGCTAGAATGAACTGTAGAGTGAAAAGATAATTAAAGGAAAAAAGAAAGGAAAAACTGAACTGAAAAATAAATATCAAGTGGAAAAAAAGGATTAAAGTGCAAAAAAATACAAAAAGGAATGTAGTGTAACTTCCTTATGTATGGAAGCATTAATTGAACTGAAAAGAAAAGCTTGTCCAAAGTTTTCAACTTGAAAATACCTGGTTTTCCCATTTCTTATTTGATGATTTCCATGTTGTTCTTGCTGGTTGTTCTGTTTGTTCTGCTTGCTGTTTGTCTCATTGTGCTGGTCTCCTCATTTCATGCAGTTTTCTATTTAGCTCAGCATAATAAGCCTTTATAACATAACAGGAAAGGTGCTTTAAATATTAGTGCACTGGGGTACAGCAATACAGTGTTTGACTACCCCTGGCTTTGCTGACGTCATTTTGGAGAGGTATTATGTGCTTGTGAGGATTGCTAACCGCTCTACAAATTGTGCATTAATTTTTTTACAGATTTGCTAATATTCCACTTACAGCAGGCACTGTAGTCCTGCATGATGTTTTTCTTGGGATGTAAAAGCTGATTTTTACACCTTTCCTAAACGTACCCTGAAAGAATGAAGCCTTCCTTACAGAGAATGCCTGACTTTGGTATTCTGCTGCCATGAAAATCTGTCTTGTCTTAGCTGCTCATGGCCAGGTTGACTTCTGACTCTCCTCAATGTCAGAAGGAAACACAGTTCAAAACTTTATTGCTGCTGCTGGTGCTGCCACCAGAAGACAATACAGTATTTTCAAAGAACTCCTGTAACAAATCCATGGAGTACTTTGAATTCTTCTGGTTTATAATATACAGAGCCATAAGGAAAAAAACTACCTCCTCATTCTGCCTCGTCCAAGGAGAACATTAAAGTGACAGATTTAAAGGACATTTACAACTCCGTTGAGCCAGGAGGACTTGATTGCGTTTTTCCACATAGGAAGGAGGTGTTGGGTATGTGTGTGTTCTGGGATGATATGTGGCTGCTGCCGGTCTTTCCAGATGGCCTGTGATGTCATTGCTAAAGATCCTGAAATCTGCTGTATGAGGAAAATCATTTCATGGCCCTCTGACACACTTTAAAATGGTCTTTGCATAAATTTAAGGGACCAAGGAGACAGGAGAGTAAACAGAAGGTGACAGAAGGGAGAAGAGAGGAGGATATTCATGCCCCTGAACAGGCAAGGCAGGCGCAAAACCTTGTGATTAACACTGTTAGCTTGACTGTGTAACAATTCCAAAAATCTCCATCTACTGCCTGATTAATATTGAACCAGTTCCACAGGAGCAGTCCTCTCTCTTTTGAGAAAAGCAGTATTTCTTCATGAAGATGAGGCCAGGACCACTGAAGATGAAAAGCACAGGCTGGGACCACATGGTTCACACCCGCAGGGTGTCGGGAGTGCACACACTGCTCCTCCTCAAGGGGAGAAGAAGGGGCCTTAGCAGGTTTGCAGCTCTCTGCTCATCCTCCTGCTGAGCTGAGCTGTGGCTCGAGACAGCAGGTTGGGCTGGTGAAAGGCACCTGTGCCTAGGAACAGCCTGAAGGGCTCAGCTGGCAAAGCAAAACATGCGGCAAAAATGCTCCCATGCTGCCACTTGAGCTGAGTGCATGGGCTTTCCTTGAGATCATCTCGTGGGAGAGGGGGAAGGGAGACAGCTGTCAGCCGGGACCAAGTCTCATTTGCAGAGCAGCAGGAGGAACCCTGGCAGATGCTTCTGCACAGCGGATGAACAGAAACCTCCATCCTGCGGGGCTCTGACTCCAGACCTGCCCCACACAGCTGAACGCGCCTCTTTGGGAGCAAAGAGTGATGCAGAAAGTGCAGCGGGATGCGACAAACAGGCATCCTGCCCCCCGTCGCTCTCCTTGCCCTTCACATCCACTCGGGCAGTCAGAAGTCTGAGGAGAACCTCTGCAGCCTCCTATCAGCCTGGTGACTGCACATTTACCCATCAGAGCACAGAAATGCCAGGGGTCTTGGCCAGAGATCTGGATTATAAATTTTAACAGCAGGGTCTCACTTTTGTTCCTTAAAGCCATCTGAAAAATAAAGTCATTTACAGTGCAGGTACAAGGGACTTTTTGTTTTCTCGCGAAATGCACCTGCCCAGTATTTGATGAGGACAACATACACAGAGCAGCTAATGAGCCCAGACAGCATGAAACTATATCCTGAGTTGAGGTTTGAGTCTTGTGGAATCCTGGTATCATTTTCAATAAGATTTTTTTTGCTCTACATGTTTGGAAGAGGAACAGAGGCACTGAATGGTGTCAAGAATTTTTTTGCTTGAAAATATTCTTAATTGAAAAATAATTCTTATTTTTACTGTTGATGATGCAAATGTCCTGTATATCTTCAGTTACATCTAGATCTTACTCACATCTGCACAGAAATTGATAGGATCATTGCACAAACTGAAACCTATTGTGTCTACCAGAAGAATGCATCTTATGAAAAATTCATTTTTCTCATGAGAACCTAACAGGTGCAGGAAAGCATTAAAGAATATGCCACAGACACGCAGCTCTAGTCAAGATATGTGAGTCATTACTAAGAGTAGGGGAGTAAAATTTATAAACTCCCAAAGTAATCAGCAAAGCTGTTGAACAAGCAAAACGTTCAAGAGTTTTCAGTGAAGAGAGAAGTAAAAGTACCCAAACCAGTGCAAAACATACAAATTCATTCTACAGCAGAACGTAAGGAATGCAAATAAATGGAAGCACATCAAACGGCCTGTAACAAAACAGGTTCAACCCATGATATAAGCATCTGGGAATGAGATAGTGAGAAGCAAACAGAAGAGGTTATTGCAGTGTTATGTGTCAATAGTTGCAAAGGGAAAGACTACCCAAGGGAAAAAAACGGCTTTGTACTCAATCAAAAGAACTGAGTGCCAGTATTAGAAGGAGGGATTATCCAGTACGTGAAGATACTGAATCAAAAAGTCCATGGCCTGTTCTTGTTACTGCAAAATTCTTCACTGTATTTAGTTACCATGCTATGTGCATGCATTGTTTAAATGCTTGCTTTCAGAAAGTACCAGGCTTGAGGGTATTCCACTGGCCTCCACGGCAGCCTCCAGCCTATCAGAAAGTTCAAAAATAGAATTTTTGTTTTGGGCAGTGAAAATCAGGACTCAGCTTCAGGCTGCAGGAGTGGGATCTGTCATCCCCTAAGCTGAGAAGTGAAGAATATAGGTTTCTTCAACTGTGAGAGTTGTCCAGACTCCCTTTGTAGTCCAAGTAAGAAAATATTCATCTCATCCAAAATAGGTCATGAACTGCACCAGAGAGGTGCCTGTTTCTTGGCATAGACTCTAAAGGAAGTTGATGGTAACCAGCCCCTATGGAGGGAACTGTATTATCTGAGTTGGGTGAAGTGAAACCCATGCCAGATTTCTATGCTTAAGAGACAAACTGAGAAGAGCAGAGACACGCTTCCCAACTAAACCCAAGCTCTTTTACTGATGCCTGTTCCTCAAATAAAGAAATAAAACTTAGGAATGGTGACCTCATTAGGCCTATTCATTGAGAGGGTTGTTTAAATGTCGGGTAATATATGCACAACTCTGAACAACTATTGGAGCATTACATATACATCTGTGTTCCCATACCTCCACATTTTTATCCACCTGATAACATTTCTATGGGTGCTTTAAATGATGGACTGAGGGCAACATCCTCCGAGGGGGAAATGGAGTGCAGTGGGACACAAACTGAGAAGGAAGTTCTTGGAGTTGTTTTCTTCTGTGAAATTTTTCATGATTGTGACTCTGTAACTTTGCTACATCTTGCACTGCTCAGAAATCCTCGCTGAGCACTTTCAGATGGGAGCAGGGGTAGGTAGTCCTCTGAATTTAAAAGAGCCTCAAAGCACCATCAGCAAAACTGTAGATTTAACAACATAGAGGAAGCCAGCTGACTGTAGGGCACCTTGCCAACAACTTCCATGACTCAGAAAATCTATCTGACATACCTGCAAAACCAAGTACACGATAATCCTTTTGCCTCACAAGTAAATTTGTTTTGTACATTCTGAACAAAAAAAAATGTTGCACCACCCATGCATTTGCTTTCCTTTTACAACTACACAATATGATCCTGCTTGACGAGAAATTCAATAATTGCTTGACAAAAAAAGGACATATTTATAGCAAATATTTAATGAATTACCCTTGAAATCTTTAATGTGGTCTCAGAATGGGAGATATTCTGTACTTTTTAATCAGGGTAAAATTGTGAGCACCATGCAACTTACCACTGCACAGTATAAAACACACAATTAATATATTGAAATTGCACCGATACCTAGATTTTTTAATGCTTTGTTTTGACTAGATGCAAAGTGAAGGACCAGAAGAACTGACCTCATGCTTCACTGCACTGTATCTGACACCTGACTATACTGTTCAAAGATAGTGCAATGCCTACTGCTGTAGATGGCTGGAAATTAAGGGGAAGGCAGCACTTTTACATAAAATCGCTTTCTGCAGTGAGTTCGGATGCAGTTGGTGGTGAGGTTCTGGTAAGGAATTGAGAGTCTGTTCTAAATTAGAAAAACTTTGCTTCCCAGAAGGTCCTATGGGAGCAGAGAGGAAGGATTGCAGATGGGCTCAGTGTGGCCATCCCTGTGTAGATAATGAATGAGAAACCTGCACAGTTGTGTACATGGAAAGAAAAACACTTAAGTCTGTGATGAAAGGCCAGATGAAAAAGGAAAGTGTTATAATTCAACAGAATATAAAAGACAGCAGTGGGCCATCCTTTCTTCTAAGGAGACAGGTTACTATATCACTTCCCTGCAGTCACAGCAGGAGTGATGGATTAGTTGGAAGGGAAAATTGGTGCCTGAGGCACTTCTGACTTCAGTGTTTCAAGTTGTCCACAATCCTTCGTAGCCTTCACCCAGACATGAAACCCTGCAATGAGCATAGGGAATTACTAAGGGCGAGAAGTGCTCTCCCAAGTTATTTCCTGAAATCCAAGCCTGAAAGAAAGTACCAGCTTTCAGGTGCATGCCAGACCCTTTGTATTCATTGTACCTTCAAAAGGGGGATGCTTCTGGGCTGGACCCGAGCCCAGCTGAAGAGATTGTCTTTGTTTTAAACTGCAAGCAAGCCTGGTGAGATTCTTCTCTGATTAAGGTTTGTTTCATTCTGGGCTATCTGAAAAATGTTTTAAACTTTTTTATGGTCTCTTTTGTTGAACAAACCTTGAAGGAAGAAGCCAGAGCTAACATCTTCTTCTAACCTGTGTATGTAAGAAAGGGGAGGCAGAACTGCAAAGAAGAGGTGGGACTACCTACCAAGATATGGGAGGCCAGGCTGCAAGATATGACTGAAACCTGCACTGGTTTTGTTGCATGCAGGATGGAAAGAGTCAGCCAGTGGAGACAGAAACAAGGTGAGAGAAGGGTGCTAGGACCCTTGCAAGAAGCATGTTTCAGTGCACCCACGTGTGTCATTCTGCTCCACACAACCTCAGCTTGTACTGGAAAACAGGAAAGCAAGACTTTCTGATTTTCACAATTGCCCAGAAAAGCTCAGAGGTAGGACTTGACCGTATCTGAGTGGGAGATATCCATAGAAGTCAGCAGCCAGCAAGCTTGGAAAGGTAAATTACCTCCTTTAGTCCAACAAATGATATCTTACATTAAATATGATTATTTAAACATCATGATCATCAGTGATATCATTACTCATTTGAAAAGAAGATGGAGAGTTGCACAGTTTACTGAGCCATTAATTGGTGGCCTTTGAGAGGTGCTGCACCTTAGGTTTCTACCCCTAGTCATAAAGGAGGCAAGGTCAAGAGCCCTTGGTCAGTAAAAGCTGAGCTGATGGGATCCCAGAGAGCGCATATCATACTTTAATTCTCTATAAAATCTGCTACAAGCTGCTCTTGTTTAGGTGCATGCTTAGGATTTATTTCAATAGGTGGAGCTTGGAAGGGCACCACATCCTCTTCTCATCTGGTTCTTGGGGCACCACTGGGAACAATCTAAGTTGCATGGCAGCAAATGACAGCTGTAATCTGGCCACAAGCTACCAAGGCTGAACCCAGCTGAGTGGCACCCATTGTGCCTCCAGCTTCATGGCTAGGGTGGCTTAAAGCATGGTAAGAAACTGCAAGCTAGTGTCTCAGGTCAGGGAAGAAATTAGCAATGAGCCCTGGAAGGATATGCTTCTGGGGCACATAATTGAAGATCACATGGCAAGAAATTGTGCAAACTATTGCAATCAATTCTGGCATACATCCCTGAATTTGGCTCTTTACTTGCTTTGCAAAGGAAAAAGTTCAAGGCTTTAAGTAATAAAACATTTGTCTATGAATAAATAGCTGTAAGAAAAAGGATCAGGAGGAACTACTAAAGTAGGAGATAGAGGAAAATATCTTTTCTTTTCAACTTTTAGCATCCTCACACTTAAATATAATGGATAAGTTTCCCCTTCTTAGGGCTTCTTACAGGACCTTTCTTCCTCTTCCTTTTAATATTGAATACCAGTGCATTTTCAGCAGCAGTAAAGTGGGCTGGCAGCAATTCTCAGTTCATTTTTTCGTTATAAAAATTAAATTGGGTACGATGAGCTTTTGTAAAAGAAAGCGAGAACTGAAAATATCCAGAAAGTCACAAAGTACGGCCAAAAAGACATTTGGGAAGGGGTGAGGCTGTTTAAACTTACATTCTTCCCACTCTGGGCCAGCTGTGTTTCTCTTCTTCTCTCACACCCATCTTGTAAGCAGATGGAGTATTTTGAAGTGTTAATATAACGGAAAATAAGCCAAACTAGATTTTTAAAACAGCTCCTAACTTAGTGTAGTTTAGCTTAAGGCAGCCTGGCTATTCTCAGTAACTGCTGAGTAGCATAGCCAGACTAGGTGAGGAAAAAACTAATTTGGCTTTATTCACTTTCAGAGGATTTTGGTGGTGAATACTGCAGGTAGAGCTGGAAAAACTGGGTAGTGAGTCTCCACCTGTGGCTTGCTTTTTAGATTTAAATACTTGCCAGTGGTAGTTGCACAGAAGATGCATTGGAGGGGGGAAAGGAAAAAAAAGAAACAGGACAAAGAGAAGTTGCAGTTTCATTTAGATTTACTTTGTACGTGAGTCCACTGATGAGTTTTTTACTCTTTCTCCCACTCCTCACATGGATAAGGACAAAGATAATGAAGATTTGCTGAGATGAATACTTATCCCTTTCCCTAGAGACCAGTAAAGCAGCATGTAGTGACAGTGATGTTCTCACTGCATAGGGTGGGTTAGAAGGGTTTTGTGCCTGGATTGGTACACTTTCATGACAGATATTTGAGCTGGTGATAAGCAGAAACCTGTTAATGACACCGATACGACTTATTATACCTTATCAGCAGTGGCCCATGATTTCCCTGATTTAGGAAGGAAAATTCTCCCCTCTACTAGTCCAAGTGTATTTGCTGCTAATAACATTGGCGGCTGCACGCAGGGCATTCAGACTGGCAGCTATGCCAGAGAAAAGCAGAGCAGGTTTTGTGCAAGAGCCTCCATTTTGTCTTTAGTTACATACAGTGTCCTGATTCGCTGCTCCTTCTGCTGTAAATCAGAAGGAACTTCATTTCAAAAAAAAAACCTCCATGAAAAAAAAGATTTGAAAGGAGTTTTTTTCATATTTGCTGTGAATCCTACCAAAAAATGCATGTGAAAGCAAACTCTCAGTCCTGCAGAGAGCTAATCCCCAGCAGCCAGAGAGGTACTGGGCACTCAAGATGTCACTTGCAAAGTAAAGCAGTGTCTCTATTTGTGCCCTAATTGCAGCAAATTTAAAGAGAACATTACAAAAGGTGAATATCAGTTGCCATAAAGAGACTGAAATCTTGGACGCACTTGTCTGGATGTACTGCTTTCCTACTGATTTAGGCAGTGGCTTCTGAACAGTGGAAATAGGTCCCTGAGATCTCCCCGAGTCTGTGCTTGAAGAAGGACTTTTCAGTGCAGTGTGATCCCTTTAGGTCTTCATAATTTTCCATGTACCCTTCAAAAGATTAAAGGATTTCAATTTAGCAGATTTGCAGAGGACCACATGTTCAGTTATCTGCATTATCTGACTGTTTTGAAGAGTGCTTCCCAGGAACATTTAATTATCTGAAGGTTTTCATCTGGCTGCAGGAGGATGGTTTAAATCTGAAACATCCAAATATAACTCATTAAGGCCCCAGGTGCAGTACTTGAGCCATACAATACCTTAGGTGGATGGCCCCCCATCCACCCAAGACAGATACTATGAGCACATGGCCAACTGCAGTAGTAGGAACAGCAGTGAGAAATGGCCTGTATCTTCCTTCATATTACAGGGAGTTCATCCCTGGCTTTGCTTCTGCATTGGAGGTCTTCTATCACCCCCACAGAGAGGGGAAATGGTTTGACAGGACATGAACTTTCCTGGAAGCCTTTGTTGTATGTAAATCCAGACTGACAACCCTATCTGTAATGCATGTCTGTCATGCATGCTATTTATATGCACACGATACTCCATACATGTATGTGGAGTTTCATGGCTGATGCTGGTACTTGCAAGTCTGGTGTCGGCTTTCCTAGCCAGGCCAATGTTAAAGTTTGGCTCTAAATGCAGGTCCAGACAAGTGTGATCAGAAAAGAAATACAGTGTCATGAAAACCTGTTTGCAATAGTTTATTCTAGCATCTATTCCAAAGTTCTTTTTGGGTGCTGGTGCTAGAAAGACTGTGTTGACTTATATATTGGGAGTTAAAATCTACGTCTGGCACCTCAGAGAAGCTAATTGTGAGACTGGATTTCCTAAAATAAGAGCAAAGACTCATTGCAAGTCAGCTTGTGGGAGATATTCTGCTCTTACAAACCTTGCACACTGCTGCTGTTGCAGTTTTTACACCAGTTCGAGACAGTATATTAGCCAGATAAGATTGAACCGATAGATCTCCTTGTACAAGAGAGTAGACTGGTGGCTGCAGGAGGAAAATCAGAGTTCAGAAAGGGAAGGACTGGAGGTAGATGGGAGGTGGAGAAAAAAGGAAGAAGGGAGTGCAGAGATGAGGAAATAAATCAGAGAAAGAAGGAAAACAAAGATATTTAGAAAGACATTAAAGGGATGTGATGAGAGAAATAAGAGAGTAAAAGGCAGCAAAAGGAGAAGTGTGAAGATGGTGAGAAAGATAGAGGAAGTGAGATAAGCCAGGCTTGGTAAAAGTAACAATAAAAAACAGAGGGCAGAGAGAGGGAGTGATAAATGGGAAGGAGGTAGTAGCTGCAGTAAGGTAATAGACGTAACAGTATGTTTTACATGAGGCTGCATAGCCAAGCTGAAGTGCTGCACAAATTGCAGACGTGCAGCTTACCCCGAGCGAAGCACATGCTCGCAAGTTCAAACACGAGCACACCCACACCCAGCCACATGCACGCCTCTGCACACACGTTATCCAGCAAAATGAAACTTGAGATTCTTAGTTCAGTCTAAGTTTTATAAGCCATAAAGAAAAAATGGACAGATTTTTTTTGCATTGACTCAGTCTGGATTAAAGAGGAAAAGTTGTTCAGTCTTCAATGAGGTCTTTTGTTCCTCTGTTCTCCAAAAGTGTATCCACATCTGTGTTCAAATGAACGTTCATATAGGCAGTCACAGTCCCAATGGAAGTTGTGCATTATGTCACGATAGACCTTGTCACTTCAAGTGGAAGTGTGTGATGCAGCAGGTGATGCAGCTGGGCAGGGGATGGGAAGTTGCAGCCCCTTCAGACCTCCTACACAGCTCACCCTCTTCCATTCTTACAAACCTAAGCAAAACAGGACCTTTGAAACCTGTCTCCTAGGTTTTTCTCCTCCTGTGGGAACTTCAGCTTTCCTGAGCATGTTCCATGCATTGCTGAGGCAAAGGTGGTATGTGGTTTATGGGATTAAAGGCTCATCTCCACAGACACAAAAGCGAGCAGAGTAATAGCCAGGAGGAGAACCCCCCATAGCCTGATCAGAGAAAGGAGCACCTTGATCTGGCTCCTGCTAGGGCTGTCACAGGAGAATGCAGGATGTATGCAGTTAGCATAGACTTTTTTTAAGAAATAGACCAAGTAAAAAGGAAAAATAATTGGAGAATGTTTGCTTTCAATATGGCAAGTATAAGTTTTGAAGACGCATCTTTCTCAAGAGGCCAGTTTGGAGGTATGAAACTGTGTTTTTGAGTGACTGCTTGATTTTGATTTTTTAAATTACTCTGTAATAGGAACAGGGACTCTGGAAGACGTCTCTCTGTATATCTGCAGGCAAGTCTTCTTGGGAGACTGAAGAAGACTGCTCTGCTCTTCTGGCCTAGAAGAGCAAGTGAAATGCTGGTACATGGACCACCTCTACACTCAAAGGTTGCATCAATTTAACCAAGTCAGGAAACAACTGAAAAAGTTGAAAAGTAACTTTTATTTGTTTAATTTGTTTTATTTATTTGCCTTGATTCCTCGCTGATTACACTAACACTATGCAAGGGCTCCATACATTTAGCTATATAAGTTTCTAAATGGGCCTGTTGAGTCTGTGTGACCTCTGTGTGCACAGATGGCTATAAAGAGAGATGATGGAAGAAAGCAGCTATGTTGCAGGGTCTGTTAAATGTAAAATAGAAGATGAGTGAGACTTTTTTAATTTCCAGCTTTATGCACTGTGCAGACAGGAAACCGCATTTTATTTATATGATTATATTAATTTTGGTTCAGAAGTTAATAGCATAATTCCCTTTGTGGGACCTGTCATGCTTTGAAACTAAATCATCCCCCACGGTGTAATATGAAAGGGGGACTGTGGACTCAGGAGACCCATTTCCCTGTCATTAGCAAATTTCATCCTTATGTCTGAATACCAAGTACACTGTCCACAGCGCAACTGAGTATTTTTCATAGCTGCAGAGCATATTGTTGCCTTTGAAGAGCACCATAATTTAGCAATTACAAATTCTGGTTTTACTCCTTGGAGAGGATTGTCTGTGAAAATTTTCATGGACATATCCTCCCTCCCTGCAAACCACTGCACCATAAAGGTACCTGAAAAGCTGCCACATGGGATCTGTATCCTGCCAGAGCAAACCCTCAAGCTCATCCCACTAAAAGCCATCATGCTCTCTTGCCAGTCCCTTGGTCCTACCTGGATTTGGTAGCTTTCACATTAAAAAGTGTGGACACAGCTCATTTTCCTCAGCCGGAGTGCTCCACCCTGTGCACTCCCTGTGCTCAACCTGGAGCTCAGGGGGAATCAGGGAGATGTAGGTTCACTTCCACTTATGGCCAAGGGCAAATGGAAATGAGTATGGAGCAGCCTCCCTCTAACCCATCAGGGCAATAGTCCCACCAGCTGCCAGCACCCTGGCAGGACTGGCAGGCATCACGGTACCAGCACTACCTTGGCTGGGCAGTCTCAGCCTCAAGCAGTGACAAGGGATGAGTACAAGAGGCTTCATGGGTGTTTGTGGTAGGTAATGAATTCCCACCTGGGTGGAGGTGGGAAAACACAGGAGCATTGGTGTCCTGGTCAATAAGAAACATGGGGCTGAAACCATGATATGGGAAACACTGTATGACAGGCAATATCTGGTAATCCTAGCACCAGTGAATGACAAAATATATGATATATCATTATGATATTTCATATCAATATATCATTAAATATATCATTATCAATATATCATTAAACCCTGACAACGAAGAGTGAGTGTGTGTGAGTGTGTGTGTGTGTGTATGTGTACACATGCACACTTGGGCATGCACGGTACACATGCCCAAATTGGGAAGTAAATAATTCCAGAAAGAATAAGAAATTAATTTCTAAAGCCATGAACTGAGTGACTCACTGCTGCCCACTACACAGCTGGGAGTGGGGATCTGGAAGCCAGGTGACCCTAGCTTTATTTCTGCCTCTGCCACTAGCTTGCACTGGCCTTCTCTGTGTCTCAGATGCCCATCTGTGACCTGAGGTTATAGACTGAAGGGCTTTCAGCAACTAGAGTGAAAGGCACTGAATGAAAAGCATTAACTGCTGATAAGGGATACTGATGGCACACTTCTTTTATCATGGTGACTTTCTGAGCACTGCACAGGAAGAAGCACCCAAAGTTTGTTTCTCTGTAAACCCTCCCTCTTGTTTTTCTTTCCATATGGCTAGGCTGGCGTTGCCAATTAAAAACAAAGAGAACATTAGGGAAATGAAAGAGAGGAAAAGAAAGATATACAGAGCAGCAATTAGAGAAGAGACAGCTAAAATAGGTTCATGATGGCAGAGATTCCTTCATGTTTGAAGAATGTGTCTAAGGTGAAGCTTTTCTACTGTAAAGGCAATTTTGTACTAATAAATAGCCCCCCCAAATTCTTTCCTCCTGAAGATAATGTGATGAAACAAGTAGATCTGAAATAGTCCAGGAAGAGCTGAGCAATTACAGATGGGTCTGCTGTGAGCAGACGAAGCAAGAAAAGGTCAGCCTATTTATGAAACGTCTGTGTTGCCAGTTCACACAGAGTTAAATGCTTGAACTGCTATTTGCGCCTTTGGAAATCTCCCAGAAAATCTCCCAGGAGACATGTTTGTGAGAAATTTGCATCAGCTTAGAGTAAACTGGTTTAAAACAATAAGGAATTGAAACTGTTATAAGGCCTTATGTGACTATTTTGAAGCTCACCAAAGCGCATGGTCATAAGGAATTTAATCCAAAGGTCTCTCCATAAATAAAGGCATATGATTTGTCACTGAATCAGCTGAACATGTGGACATTCTTCACGTGCTTTAGAAATGAGTTACATTGATTTACCACCATAAGTTAAATTGATTATATAAATGTTAAAATTGCAGAGTCCAGCACCAAAAGTTAGGAAATACCCCAGTTAAGGTGACCGGTACAATAAGCATATGCTACAGTCTTTTATTATGAGATCATGTCATCTTCTTTCCAAAGATGCTCCCCACTCAGAGCATGGTGTTCAGTTACTGACAAGTTTTGCAGTGTTTTGGTTTAATACTCATTGTTCGGTGTGTGATCTCTGGCCCTGCGTTACTGATCACTCTTCAGCCCCGTGTATGAAGGCAGAGCTATTAGTCCATGCGCAGGCTCTTTATGCAACATGCTCCATTGAACATGTGAGTGCCAAGCTGGGGAGCTGTCCTGGTTTCATCTGGGATAGTTACTTGTCTTCCCAGTAGCTGGTACGGTGCTATGTTTTGAGTTCAGTATGAGAAGAACGTTGATAACACACTGATGTTTTCAGTTGTTGCTAAGTAATGTTTAGTCTAAAGTCAAGGATTTTTCAGC
>JANZLQ010000031.1:2125041-2135268 GCA_026212715.1 Elanus axillaris | reverse complement strand
ATCCTGAACTCAAAACACAGCACTGTACCAGCTACTAGGAAGACACTTAACTCTATCCCAGCTGAAACCAGGACACTGGTACATGGCATGCTTAGCCAAATGAGAGGAGGCAGCCCTTCATGTAAAGGGTTGGAAGCAAAGGGTACAGAAAAAGCTGTGGTACAGGATGCTTTGAATGCTAAAGTTATAAATGTGCAAAATATAAGAAACAAATGGGAACATTCTGTGATGAGAAAATCCATCAAAGGCCCTAAATACAGAGATGCCACCTTCCATTGAGGAATTGTCTCTGTTGCAAGCTCAGGGAATACTTGAGGAAATTATTTCCTTATAATTGTTTTGTTTACTTACCCAGCTAATCGCTATAGTTTGCCATGAGAGGCAGCATACTGGCCTAGATGGATTTTTTATCTGATTCCTATGGCTATTGTTGTGTATGTTTATTGTCTTATTTGCATAGGTAAAAATTGTGGCCCCTAGCCCACTTCTCCAAGATTTTAGTAAACCTCAGTCTGAGATAGCTAGTCTCCACAGTCTTCTATTTCCAGTGGAAGCAAAGGCTTCACTCTAGTGAAGCTTGGTGTTAGTTCTGCAGTGGGGAGGCAATTGAAACCATCCCTGTCTTTTCACTGACAACAGGGGAAGCATAGAGGGTTTTGTTTCCGTATGCTAATGCATTCCATGAATATGCACTGTGGTACTTCCCCAAGTTGCGTACAATTTTTAATTTGAAGCAATGCATAACAATTGACTGTAACAAACAAATAGGAGGAATGTTGAGAAATGGAAGAACAGAGGCAACTGTAATAAAATTATTACATGGTTCCAAGTGACTTCAATCACTGGACTTAAGTGGAATGAAGCATTAAAACCAAAGCAGTATGAAATGCAACATTCCAGGATATTTGAAAGCACTGTGGGAATACTGAGTCTCTCATTCAGATGTTGACTTTATGAAGGATGGTTAATTCTCTAGTGAACATCATAAACCAAAATGTTTTAAAATAGTTGTCTGTTTTAGTCTTGTTATATTGCAGGGTCAGTTTGTTGGTGCTGGGGTCTAAAATGTTAACATCCATTTGGCTCTGAATGCTCCTTTTTACTGCAACAATGCTCAACCCCATTGTGGGGTGCTTCTATCTGTTCTGCAGGCCTCAAAGAACAAAAAAATCCAAAGCAGAAACCCCTTGAATAAACTAATTCTGTCATGCATTGCCTGGCTGAATTACTCAGCATTAAAAAATAAACCTCTAGATTTATAGAGCAGAGTTGCCCTCTTATGTATCATTTCTCTGTGCATGTGCATGTACGTGTATGCATACATAAAGATCTCTGAAGTGGTAAGGGTGGGAACGTATGTTTGGGCTACCCTGTCTTTCTAATATGGAAATTAGAACATTTCATCCTTATAGCCTCAATGTGGAAGTAATTACTTCCAAATCTTCAAATTGCACTTAATTATGGACTCTTGCTCAACACTTCACTCAAAGGAAGTACACCAAACTGTCCTTTTAGGTTATTTTTAGTTGTTTGAATGCTGCGTAAGCTGGGAGTGGTTCTTCACCATTCATTTGCATTGAAATTATATAGAACTTCAGGAAGTGGAAGCTCAAAGTCTGTTCCTTGTCCCTCAATACAGAGAAAAAAAAAAGGAAACAGAAAAAAATTAAGTGAAAGCAAGTCTTCATACCCAGTCATAGGCAGAAAAAATATTTTATATGCAGATCTCTGTATACAGTTACATATGTAGATGAATATACAAGAAATCTGGAGTGGATTTCATAGATCATCTTAGGAAAAAGGGGAACAGCTGAGGCTTTATTGCTGCAGTTCAGCTTTGCTGAGCATTGCAAATATGAGATGTTGAAAGAAGAGCTAATAAGAGGATAGCTGTTGGCATAAGAGGCTCACATTTATCATCAGTTTCAATTAGAACTAGGTACCGCACTACCAAAAGCTATAGCAAAGGAGGATCAAAGAAGTGACTTGATTTACAATTACCTCTGTGCCACTGATGTATTTATCAAACAATTCAGGTACAGTAACAAGTAAAAATACTAATGCGAAAGAAGCAGTCAGATCAAATCTACCTCCCAAGTGAAGTGTACAAATATTAAATGAGAGAGGAAAGAATTAATAAGGGGGGAACAATGGAAAACTTGTGGGAGATGAAACCAAATGCCATAATTTAGAGTCAGTGTTAAGATTCATAGTGCAGGAGATGATGGAAAGAGTGTTATTATTAGGTGACATTAGGTCTTCACTTCTAGAAGCTAATCATAAAAGTAGGTCTCTGTTCTTAATTCTGCAAAGATCAGAGAAAGTTGTACAAGGGATAACTTAGAGTATTTATGGCCATTTTCTTCAGTATATGAAAAATATGAAAGAATATGAAAGTCATCTCTATTGAAAATGTCATTAGAGTGTAAGTCATGTAGCAGAGAAATCTGAATGTCAGTGAAATAAAGCATGAGAAATATTTTCCTGCTGAGGCATGAAGGTAGCCATCTAAGTCCTGTTTCTTCTTGCTTCTTCCTTTACCTTTGGAAAAGGGGGAGGGGAAAAAAAAACCCAAACAGTAGAACAGAAGATACTGGGTTATTTCAAAAGATGCTGGGGAAAAAATATTCACTTCTGTGGATCTTCATGTCATTTGTGTGAGTCTTATTTGTAGGAGACAAGGAGGTTTGTCAGTCAGGAGGAACTGATCTGCAACTCCAATGTTACAGTAGGCTTTTTGGCAACTCCCTTTGCTATAGAATGTGTGTTGTTATCTATGTTTATTACCTTGTTTGGATGATGCTTGCAACTGGCTTCCCTTCAGCATGTCTTTAGTGCCAAAACACTTCCAAAAGAGTCTTTCAGGTTGTGACAGGCTTGCCTGGCTTTCTTGGCCATGCATATGATATGATGGTTTCCAACACAGATAAAAATGAATGGAGTAGCTAGCTACATGCTGTCTGGAGATGTTTACAGCAAGTTAGACTGGCTGCTAGAGATGAAATGTGAATTTGGAGTGAAGCAGATAAACTTTCCAGGATGCATAATTAGCAAGTGGCATTCAGCTGAACTTGAACAAGTCCTAAGGCATGCATTCTGGTTTCGGGGGGAAAAAAATCAGCATTAATAAATTATTAGGGGTAAACCTTATCAAATTTAGTAATCTAAAACTTTCTGAGGCTGAAAGCTATTCAGATAGCTAAACTTCAGTAGGTAGTACCAGCCTAGATACTCTAGGGTGACTGGCTTGGTCCCAAGCTGCTTGCCTCAAAAGGGTCCGGGTATGCTGTAGCTCCTCAGACATCCCCAACAGCTCTATGTGGGTGTCCTGGATTCAGAACATATCTAAAATGGCATTAGTCACAACCAGTAACAATAGAACTTAACAGTGAACCCAGAACCAGTAATACAACAGAACTTAATAAGCAGCCCCAAATTCCTAGCATATCTACGTCTTTTTTTGGTGTGACATTTAATAAGTAATTTGGCAAAATTTTTTGACATAGCATTTTATATGCTTTATATGTAAGCTGCTAGAAATCAGGAGGACACATCTCTAGATCTGTTTTATCCATGTTAAGAAGTTTCATGGAAGCTGAACAACCATAGTTTTAAATGGAAGGGCTCCTCATTCACAGTGCAGTGGTGATAGTTTAACTGTGAAGAACTTTGAACAAAGTTTTTAATCTTACCGTATAATGCAGCCTTAGTGAAGTTCTGGTTTCAAAGATTTTGTCAGTCTGGTGTGATTTCTTCTTTAAACAAGCACATGTTCTAACTAGAGACCTCTTTTAAGCAGTTGGCAAAATGAAGTATCTTTATGGGGTATGTTGAATTTTGTTCACCTTGTCCTGGCAACATTTTAGCACCTGTGTCCTGGTTTCAGCTGGGATAGAGTTAATTTTCTTCCTAGTAGCTGGTATAGTGTAATGTCTTGGGTTCAGGATGAGAAGAATGTTAATAACACTCTGATGTTTTCAGTTGTGGCTAAGTAATGTTTAGACTAAAGTCAAGGATTTCTCAGCTTCTCATGCCCAGCCAGCGAGAAGGCTGGAGGGACACAAGAAGTTGGGAGGGGACACAGCCAGGGCAGCTGACCCAAACTGGCCAACGGGGTATTCCATACTTTTTTCCCGATTTTCTCCCTCATCCCACCGGGGCGGGGGGGGTGAGTGGCTGTGTGGCACTTAGCTGCTGGCTGGGGTTAAACCGCAACAGGAGCCCAGTGTAAAATAAATAAATAAGTGACTCTTTCCATGGCACACCCCCATCCTCAAAGGAGAGCTCCCACTGACTCAGCTCTGCAGACCAGGCTTGGCTTCTCATCTTCAGCACATGGAGAATGGAGGAAGGCACAGTTAGTGACCACCCCTAAAAAAACCCAGTTGGAGGGATTTGACAGGCATTGTTGAGAAGCTCTGAGGCAGAAGCAAGGCTGGAGTCCAGTTCTCTCAGGACAGCTTGCAGTTGTCTTAACCATAGTATGATCCTCTCTCATCCTCTATCTTTCTACTTCAGCAGTTGTGCAAGGTCTGATAGACAACAGCTTTTTCCATTATGCAACCCTCTTTCACGGCCAAAGTACCATCCATCTGCATACTGCATGAGATGAGGATCCTGGAGAAAAATAGTACATGGTTGTGTTTATAATTAATCATTGTAGTGCACATGTGCAAGAGGACTGAACTTAAATTTCATGGCTGTCTTAATTTTGGTCCCTCCTAACTTTTTAGTATTTTATTTTACAACACTAATGATCTTTTAATGTAGTTTGGGGGCTTTTTCTGCAGTTTTTAAGACAGCAAACTGAAAACCTGGGAATTCCCTTGTACAAAGCAATAACTGCTCCCACATGGACCATCAGGAGGGCTGATTCCTTCACTCAAAGGCAAGTCTCAAAAATCTAAAAGCATCACAGGGGTCAAACAAAGTGGTTTCATTATGGGTTTTGTTTTTCTTGTGACATATTAATAATTCTGATTCCAACTGAAACGAGCCTCTATATGAGATGTAAATCCACACGGAAAAATCAAAATTCCTTATTTTCAAAGTGTTTGAAGGAAACATTTAGGTTTCTCAGGATCTTCACATCACTGAAAATAGTTCGGCAGTATCGACACACACTGGAATCGGTGGTGGTGGTTTTTCCTCAGCAAGGCCCACATCTCCAGAGTCTTCCCTGCCTTCTGCCCCTTGAGGGAGCAGCACAACTGGCTGTAGTGGGAAGGGGTCACATTTTATATGGGCTAGGGGGTGAGGATCCCAGGAAGTCTGCAGCAATTTGCTAACAGGAGAAGACCTAGAAATCCTGGTTGGATCTCACTTGAGAAATCTGGCAGTGTCCCCCCTTCTCAGAGGGGTCAGGGTCCCCCTGCCCTGCCCTGAGGTGCTACAGTCACCCCTCCTATCCCTGGGCCGTGTTGCCCATCTCCAGGACAGTGGTGCAGAGGTGCCTGTCCAGCCCTGTGCAGAAATAGCCCAGAGGCGGGCAGGAGCAAGGACTCTGTGGGCAACATGCAACATGCGCCATGCGATGGTGCCTGTGTCTCCACAGCAAAGACACTTTGCTGGTGTGGAAGTGCTGGCTCAAATGATTGCAGACGCTTATTTTATTTTCCTGTCCCAGCTTGTCCATAACCCTCCAGGCTGCCCTTGTCCTGTTCCCATCTTTCCCTACACTTCAGCTCCTCATCTCCATCTCCTCATCTCAGTTTCCAGACAGTGACCAGCTGCTTCCTTCAGTCCCAGCCTCCCTTTCTATTTCTAGTCCCCTCTCTCAGCCTCTCCCCACAATGCTCCCCCAAGCATGTCTCTAAGTCTCCACTTGAGCCCCTACCACCGCTGATCCTAAACTTCAAGGCACCAACATCTTGGTGAAAAACCTGCCATAAATTTACACTAAGAATGAAACTGTATTTTTCTGCCTAATCTCAGACATAGCTGAACTTTTTTTTTTTGGCTGATATTTCAAAAAAGAACAAATGAACCTGAACAACACCCCAGTGGGGCAGAAATCTGTTCCAACAGTTCTCAGATTCAGTACAGTTCATTAAAAGAGAGAGAAGAAATGCGTAATCGGATGAGCAGAGCAGTATTTAGTGTAGGTATCCTTTCCAGCTCTGGCTACAATATTCCCATGTGGCCTTCGTTTCCTGAGGAGAGGGAAGTGGGAAAAGAGACAATACACTAGATTATATTCTCAGTTTATGCTGACCTATCCTAAGGGACAAAGGGCCATATCTGAAGACTTATGGTCATGCCCAGCAGTAACCACTAGTCTAGTCACTACTGAATAAAGACAAGCATAAATGTCTTCTTCCATCTCAGTATAGGAAGTTATGGGTTCCTGCATGTGAAGCCTGTTCAGAAAGCACATGGTACTATTACCCTCCAGCTCCAGAAAAACATTTCTCTCTATGTTTCATGCATACTCCTGTATCTTTCTGTGGATTTTCAGAAATCATCAATACTGCTGGAAGTAAATTGCCCTTTCCAATAAGAGAGGAAAGAAAGGTTTTGATTCCCTTCATCCTGTCTAGTTTGTCACCTATGATGTTAGGAAAAGAAAAGCCTCCAGTTGCCCATTCTGCTGTGCTCATATGTCTCTACGTATGTGTGCCTGTGTGCATACATACATATGCACATGAATGTGATTGTGCATGCAAGAGTATGTGTGATAACATCATCCAGATGCCACACCATACTGTTGGATTATGTCAGTCTCACCCAATGAAGCACACTGAGCAAATGCTAATAGTTAAGAGCTAATAAACACTACACTAGAAGGTCAGTGCTGAATCGTTTGGATTGTGCACATGGTTCTCAGATACTTTCCCCCAGTGTTTCCCTGTAGCTGTAGATAGGCCGTGTGGCTGCAGATCTCCCTGTAGGAGGGATTTTTAAAGCCCTGCACTTTACTGAGTCAGCTCAATATGTTCAGAAAGAAATAGCCCTGATACACTTGGACAGCATTATTGCCAGAAAACAGACTTCACAAGTTTCCAAAGGATGCTCGCAATGAGAGTTCCCATGTCTTTGATATGGTTGGCTCAAAGCAAAAAAGTAGGGTCATATTTACAGAGATCAGAAATAGGAGACCATATGATTCTTTATCTCCATTTTATTTCTCTGTAACTTCTTGCCTTTTCTTTCTCACTGCTGATGACGTATAATCACAGTAGACTTAAGGCTGTACTCCTGTCTTGACAGAGTAATCTTTATGTAAATCAAATGAAAATGTCTTGGTTACTTGCATGATAAAGTGCTCACTGCTTCACTGTATGCTTTACTTTTGGCCACCTGTAGCAGTTAATAAACTGGAGCCTTTGTTGACCAAATCACTGCCCACTTCCTCCCTTCAGCTGACCCTTCCGTGAACTGCAAGGAGTTCCTGT
The DNA here is from genome assembly GCA_026212715.1 of Elanus axillaris. NCBI lineage: Eukaryota > Metazoa > Chordata > Aves > Accipitriformes > Accipitridae > Elanus > Elanus axillaris. The sequence continues at coordinate 2,127,874 of JANZLQ010000031.1, read as the reverse complement.
TGAGACAGTAGATGTAGTTAGAAGTTGGCCACACAGTGCTGGAGACAACTGTGGGAATAATGAAGACATTGAGAGTTCAAAAGAAATCTGTTGGATCAGTAAAATTATTTTGCATCAATCTCCAACTATTCATTTAACCCCAGACGTAAACTCCTTCTGCTTTAGGATTGTTTAACCTTTTAACCTTTCTAAAATTTGGGTGAATGTCAAGAGAAATAAACCACTTTGCTGCTAGGAGAGCAGCAGGAAGTTCTAGGACCAATATTGAACGAAGATTGATGTACCTTCAAATGTGGTCTGTGTTGAGAACTGAGCTACAACTATTTGTAAGTTCAAGGCAACTTCCCAACCATAGAGGCAGTTTGGGACCCACATTTGGAAAAAGCTCTCTGTTTTCTTGATGTTCCTCTAGAAGAGGTGTTCTCTTTCCTGCCCACCGTGTGCTGCTCTGACATGGGGATAGGGTTGGGAGCAATCATGTTATAGAGGATTCTGGAGATGACTAGTCAGGATCAAGGTGGATGGGAGCATTGAGGTTGGGAGAATAAGAGATTCTTGTAAGAGAAGTCTCTCAGGAAGATTGCCATGAGTTCAGACCAGGAACTAAGAACTCGAACAGAAAGAGAAGAATGAACAGCTGACAATGGATACTTCTCTGAAGTTTCATGATGCAGTTTTAGTAGGAAGGGTCTACCTTCACCAGTGATCCAGAGGTTAAGACTCTTTCCATCCCTTTCCAAGAATGTCCCCATTTCCAAGCAATTTGTCCCACAAAACAGCTTTCAGCCTTTGTTTATGAAGCTAAGATGGCCGGCAGGAATCTGGCAATAGAAGTTATCTAACTAGTCCTGGAGATGGGAAAACATAGCTCAGTGTTAATGCAGACATGACAGCAGCCATAAATAATCTGTGAGCATGTGAGGATGCTGTTCTATCCTACAGAAGAGCCTTAGCCCCTCAACACCACTACAGGTACTCTGAGCAGCAAATGTACCATGTGCTTCTTACGGATAGATGCCCTTACTTAATCTGAGCCCCATAGAGCAAGACCTTTACTGCTTGTAGGGGGTCTGTCCACACCTTGAGGAGTTATTTCACCCACTAGTAATGTGGTCAAGCTCAAGGGCTCAGTTCTCAGGTTAGTAATTTCATAGATTGTAAAGCCAGAAAGGACTTTAATGATCATCTGGTCTGGCCTGGCCTCCCACATAGCACATGCCAAATAATGTCACTAAGTAAATCCTGCCTTAACTTCAACAACTTGTAGCTGAACCAAAGTGTATATTATAAAAAAAAAAAGGTTGTTTAACCTTGATTTTAAGACCCAAGTGATGGAGAATTTACCGCATCCTATGGTAGTTTTCTTGCAAAGGTTAATTACTTGCAGGGCCTTAAACAAGCATGGCATTTCTTATTTGATTTTTTTTTGTCTTGATCTTATTTTGCTTTAGTTTGCTAGATTCAACAACCTTCTCATGCTAGAAATATTATCAACTCACATCTGAATCAGTTTTGTATTTTAAACCTTATTTTATAAGTGTGATCTGACTTTAAAAGCCCTGGCATCTGAATCAGTCTTTTAGGGACCTTTTACCCTGACTATGTTCCTCCTACCCCAATGTGCTCCCATACCACTCCAGCAGCACAACCCTGCCACTGTGGAGGGCCAAATTTCATAGTGCCAGCTGGGCTTTCTGTATTGGAGAGCAGTAGTAGGAAGGGTTCTTTAGTTCTTCAGATTTTATCTGTGATTCCAGTGGCCCCATTCTTCACCTTGTCTGTGATGGGCCACTGACTGAACCATGCTGTCAGCAAAGTAGTATCCAGATGACTCAGATTTTGGCAGAAATATCTTGAAAGTAACCCAAAGAACAAACAGACACAACTGCTGCTGTGAATGTTGACATCTGATTTTCAGCCCCAAAAGGGGAGAAAAAAAAACCCAAACACAAAGGTTGAGATGCTGAAATTTTGTACCAGACAAAAAGTTCTGAAATTTTTTCTTTTTGAACAAATGAAAATGTTTAATTTACTTCTGGATTAACACTGACCTGCACTTGTGGGCTGTGGTGGAGCTGCACCTCCTCACTGCTGGTTCCAGGACTGGCACACTTGCCTCTGCAGAGTATCCTCAGAGCAGGATGCCAGCACTCCAGACTAGACCTGAGGCTGCAGAGGTGCCTGTAGATCAGCCACAAGATTCTGGGGACTGCAACCCCAGCTCTTTAGGCTGCTTGGTATATCCTCCCTCTTGCTAATGTTTGGACTTGATGATCTTAGAGGTCTTTTCCAAACTTAATGATTCTATTCTATTCTATTTTGTTCTATTCTGTTCTATTCAATGTCCCTGCTCATTGCAGGTGGGTTGGACTAGATGATCTTTGGAGGTCCCTTCTAACCCAAAATATTCTAGGATTCTGTGATTCTATGACCTGTCTGGTCTGTATAAAAAGAGAGCTGAAAAGTCCATTCATGGCTGACCTTATGTAATGCATCATGGACCTCCCATAGAGAGGACCTCCTCCTCATGGTAGTGGGGTACCATGGGAGATACAGTCCACAGGGGTAATTTAGCTCATGGTAAAGGCTGGTGACCTAGGTCCCCTAAAGTCTAATTGTCTGGGGATCACAGTGTCGCAGAGCTTAACCATCAGTTGTACCAAGTAAAATGGGGCATCCTGATTTTATCAAACAAAAATCAAGGATTTCTTCCAGCATGGAGTTTCCTGGTGAAAAACGTCTGTTCTGCAGAAATGTTTCCCTGTTCTTCCATAAAAAAAGAATCATCTCAGCAGAAAGGTTCCAGCCATACATACATGCACCATGGGGGTGG
>JANZLQ010000031.1:2114440-2124941 GCA_026212715.1 Elanus axillaris | reverse complement strand
GGGCGGGGTGGGGGGAATATGTTGGGAATGGCTGGACAGCCAGGACTTTCCTTTCTGAGCTGACAATACACATCTGCCACAGTGAATAGCTGGGAGATCTCATCCTATTCAAGGTGTACTGTTGGGTGAGACTTTTGGTTGCTAGAAGTAAATTTGGGGTGTAGTTATTAGAAGTTCCTCCATAGTTTTTGAAAGGCAGAGATGGTGATTATTTTGTCCTGGACAGGTGCCAAGCCAGGCCACTCGATTTGGCTGCACTACTTTTCATGCTGTTTCAAATAGCTGTTCTTTGCTAGATAAGCGGTTGCTGAGTACTGTGACACAGACAGTTCACCATTTTTCTTCAATTTAATCTTCACCACAGGGAACTGACTTACCATCTTAAAAATTATCAGACATTTCTGTATGATTCACAAATGACAGTATGCTCCCCTTCCCCCTGTGGTACATATTTCTAGTCAGCTGCAACCAGGAGCCTGAAATAGAAAAAAAAAAGGAAAAGGCAAGTCTGTTAATGCACCATGACACATACACCTTGATTTTATTTTATTGGAGGGATTTTATAAGGGCTATTATCTCCTGGTTTACATAATCCAACACTTCCCTTAGGGCAATCAAAATTGAGATTCATATGACTTGGAGTTTACAATCCAATGCAGCTGGCAAAACTGGGATTCAGATTCATGACTGCAAATGCAATCCTACTGCATACACACTAAGAAGGACAAGAAAAGGGGAAAAAAAAAAGAGAGACAGAGAATAAGAAAAGCCCTGGTGAAGTGATCTATTACATTGTCTGAGCAGGAGTGTTTGAGAACTGGTAACATTAAATGAGTTGAAACTTCAGCTAATTTGATTCAAAGGTTGCATGACCTCTGCTAAGTGAGGGACTCCCTTTCCCTGCTGTCTTTGTCTGTTCTTAATAATTTAGCCAGCAACAAGGTAAGATCCAAGATTGACTTTTTCTGCTACAAACATGACTTCAGTCCAAGTATTTTAGCACCTGAACTCAAGTGAGGATAATAAATGTCAAAGAAATATTTATAGCTTGGTATATGGAGAATTTCCAGTTCCCTATACTGCAATAACACACATCCATCTGCTAACAGCATTAGAGTTGCAGCTTTAAAGCAGATAGTGCCTGAAAATAGAAGGCTGCAGTCTGCACAGATAGCTGTTGCATTTAAGTGTTTGATATTAAGATGATAATTAAATTAGAAATTAATTATCCAGACTTGGGAAGCCATTTTCTTCCTGGACTCGGGCCCACACAGAAATTCAGACTGAGCTCTGTGCCTCTTCCACTCCTCTGTGTTCGTTTAGCTGAAATCCATTCCTGCCATACCCAGCTGAGGGGAGCAAGCTTACAGCAAAAGAAGGTTAAGGAGGAATAACTGAAAATTTGAAGTGGAAAAAAGACTTCTTATCCCATCTAATACATCCCTCTGGCCAGTACAAGCAAATTATTCTTCAGGGCTTTGTCAGGTCTAGTTTTAACTGACTGCGGTGATGGAAGCCCCATCTCTTCCTTTGGGAGAAAGCTGCACATTTGAACAAAGCTCCCTGCTAGCAAATATTTCCTGATACTAAGCCTGTATTTTCCTTCTTTTTAAAAGTGATCCCTTTAATGTTGGCTTGATCCAAGATTTTTTCCCAGTGAACTCAGCTCTGTGAGATCTGGAATGCTTACTGGAATGTATGTCTTTTCACTCCCAGATTATGGTTTGAAATCCACCCTAAGCTCACAGTGCCTGGAAGCTGTGGTTGTAGTATATGGTCTCACAGGTCTGTGTGAAACAGGTTGAGGTTAGTCCCATCCTGAAGGTACACAACACAAGCAAGGGCACAAAGCTGCTCTGTCATTCTCCATTGCTGAGCCATGTGCTGGTGGGAGCTAAAAAATCCTTTTGAGGCTTGCAGACACACCAGGGATAAGTGCCCAGGCAAAGCTGGTGTGAGGGAGCTTTTGCTGTTGCTGCTTTGGGTGTAACTGGGTGTAGCAAAGTGCTTTGATTTTCACCCTTCTTTCCCCTTTGTCACCTCTCACCAGAAGTGAAAATGTAGGCATACTGTAGGAAAATAAAGATTTTAGCAGAACTGAGGTCTTTTTCATGTAGAAAGGACGTCTGAATATGGGTTTTTCTTTGGAGGTCCAAGACATGTAACTGAATTACTTCCTCACTAATGAAGTGTTTAGCATCTTTGGTCGCAACAGAAATCAGAGGTGGAGAACCATGCAGGAGGCTGGTTGAAGTGAAAGCACAGATTTATTGTGCTGATGTTAACCCTTATAAGACACCTGGTGCTCTGCCCTGTGGGTGAGGAAAATGATAGGAAGGGACAGAGGCAAACGGGTTCTGCGCTGCGACGGGGTGGGGACATGGTGCTGTTTGGTTGTGGGAGCAGCACCGATCTGCATCAGGGCCCCACGCTGCACCTCTCGGGAGAGCCAGCAAGGAGGGCACCGCTGGGGTCTGTGTGCTCTGAGGAGGACCAGCGCTTCAGTAGCACTAGCTCCAGCCTAAGTTTAGGCCACTTTAGATGGGGCCTGATCATATCAGGGCCAGTGATGGAGCCCAAGGGGCTGCCCTACACTGGGGGTCTGCAGGAGTTCAGCGCTGCAGCTGCTCCCTGCAGGTGACCGCAGGGCTGTGAACCTGGTCCCAGTGTCAAACTGGTGTGATGTTTAAAAAGTCCAGCTCAGCCGTAGCATGTGGGATTTCACTATGCTCCAACATTATATATGACACAGTTTTGGCACATCATGCCATTGCAGAGGCCAGGCTATACATGTCTCCAGAGGGTGGGTGGAAGAATAGTCTGGCTGGTCCCCAGTGCTGATGTGCCAGTAATGTTCACAAAGTGCCCTCGGGGTCAGGCTCAGCATTTCAACCAGATAATTCAGTGATCCTTCTTTCATCACGTGGCTTTCATCATATCAGAAAGTCTGCAGCACCCTTAGAGTGACACTGGTGGCTCATTCTGGGGGGATGTGGCAGTCTCTTCTCCAAGGGATGAAGGTTTCAGTCCCCATTGCTTACTCCACATAGGATGAGGAAATACCAGCGGGCACTTTGTAGGTCTTTTCCCTCAGGGTCTAGGAGCACTGGCAGCATGTCTGCTCTGTTACTCCCTGATGTCTCATCCTTAATACACAGTTGATGGTACAGGTGAAAGTCTCACGATGGAAATGTTAGCATCCGCTCTCCTCCCTCCCTCCCTCAGCCAAACCAGCAAAACTGCTGGAACAGCTTTGTTCTTCTGCAATGAAAAAAAGATGACTGCTGTCTCTGTCTCAAATGTCCGGAAAACCTCCTAGCCCCTGCTATATACATAAAGAAAGGTTATTCACTCTGAAGACTGGCCAGGTTAGGTCATGCAAATGAGATACTGTTCATAAAGTTACAAATGAGAGCTTAGGCAGTGATTTACCCCTGCTTCTTGCTCCATCTCTTGGTCATTTCTTCACCAACTGCAGTCTCCTTGCAAGGCACACCTCATTCAAACGTATTCTGTTCTTTTTTTTTTCTTTCCTCTCTCTAAGGAATTGTATTCTCATGGATTATTTCACAGTTGAAATATTGTTTATTAGCTATGCTTGATTTTGAGGTTTATAATATACTTCCCTGTGTGCAGTGCTAATTAGCATCCCCTTGTCAATAGGAGGGCTTGAACAAGCTGCTGCGGCTTGGCAAAAAAACAGAAGAGAATTCAGATTAGCTTGCTGAACAAGATTGAAAAAACACACACCCAAAAAAAAACTTTTTGGTGAGCAAGGCCATACCTAAATCATTCATTCCCTAGTGAACATTGCTTCATGTGAAATTTAGCAGACAAGTGCAGGGTTTCTTTTAATTTTCTGTGATCATCACAGTCACACAGTGTACAAATTGTTGTGGATCCTTATTTCAAGAGGTAATGTAAGATCCTATAAGCTGAAAAGCTGCAACACCACGGCTCTAGTAAGGGGCTTTGGAAGCCTTTGCCTGCTTTTCTTAAGCCAAGACCAGTTTCATATCAGACTGTAAACTCTGGGGGCAACTTTAAAATACATCATTGCTGAGTATGTGAGGAAGCAAGCTGAAAATGTGCCTTCTGCAGGAATTTGTGTGGGTAAAATTTGATCACTCTGATGTTCATGGGAAACGAATGAAGAAGCAGTATAAGCATGGCCACAGTGAATTAATTTGGAAAGTTACACAAATTCTGGCCAAAATTATTTTTTTCAGCTTTTGCTGAGCTTTGCTGCAAGTCCAGTTGTGTAAAACCATCTGTTCTTTTTCAGAGCAACCTTATTAAGACCCAATGATAATATTTCATCTCCTTCCTATAAAGAATGTTTCAGCCTTTATTACAGTTACTTAAATGTGAGGAGCTGCAATCTTGCCACCCTGTTTGCACTCAGAAAATCTGATTATGGTAAATCTGTCATCTCTCCTTGAATAAAACCACTCCTTCCTACACTGTATCTCCTATTTGAGGTAAATTCCTGTTGTGCTTTAAACAGTTACTTATTATTGATTGGCATAAATTAATGTCTGTGCTATGACTTATAGTAGGTCCCATGTTAGATTTATATATTTGGTAATTGCTCTGATAAAATATGTTCCTACTGTAGATGTATGGGTGAAATGTGTCCTGGAGACTGCCTGTTGCCAGCTGTACTTCTTTGAAACATTAGCTCAAAAAGCCACTTTATATAGTGAAAAGCTCTTTAAAAAATTATTCAAAGTTCTCATACAACTTCTTCTAGAGAAAAATTCTAATCAAAATAAAATTAATTACTTTTTTTCACTTCATGCTGAAGTTTTCATTTAAATCTGATTCCTAAAGAGAAACACAGTTTAGTTTTTGCTCCTTGCTTCTTTTCTCTTCCCTTTCCCTCTGTAAAAAGGAGAGAGAAAAAATATGGGAAAATGAGAAATACACATACATGAAAAATGCAAGAAAGCACTGGAGTAATCTTTCTTACAATTTTGGTTTTGTCAAAGGCAAAAGCAAAAAGAAATATATACAATTTTTCTTGCTTTTTGCCTTTCAATAGAAGAAATAGATATGTCAAAATGTTCATCTTCCATTTTCTCAGGCTTCTGAATTGTCAAAAATTCTTTCTGATGGAGTAAGGATGGGGAGGGAAGGGAGACAATTAGGAAAGAAAAAGGAAGAAGTGACAGTGTAATTATCTAATACCTGAAAATAACATAACACCAGGAAACAAACAGAAAAAGACAGTAAAAAAAGGCCACACTGAATTAACCTGGGAAGTTGCACGTCAAAAATATATCTGCAAATGGAGATTATTTCTAGGCAGAGACTTTTTTTATAAAAGTGTATTTTTCGGCAGGAAAACTTCCTCCCACTCTGCTGCTTTGATCTGAAATTAAAGGAAATTTTTTTTTCAGAAAACCTTTTCTCTGTTGAGCTTTTTGAATCTTAAAACACCTTCTCTGTTTGATCTGAATATAAATTCGTTGTATAATTCTGGAGTGGGTTCCTCCCAGAGGACTGTCACAGAGAGCACAGCATATGCACGTAACTATTCTGTAGGCTGGGCTGCCATAAAAAAAAAAAAAAACAACACTGTGCAGGATAGCACACAACTGCACAGGAGGGAGTCTGGAAAAAAACTTAACCAGACTCACTGAGGAAAACTTCTGCTCTTACAACTAGCATCATGAGGTCTTTACTTTCCGCTAAGCCCAGCAATGAGCTCAGTCTCTAAGGTCTCATTGAAAAGATCTGAGCACAGTAACTACACGATAGGCATTTTATCTGTCCAAGGATAAACTGCTTAATGGGTTCTGCTGGGATTCAAAACTGCGGTTCCTTGAAGTCTCGCTGCCTCAAACCATTCACTTAGGTTGCTAAACCATCCCCAGCAGTCTTGGGCAGAGCACTGTTTTGTCTACTTACAGTAGTCTCGACTGGCCAAACAACAAAAATGTCCCTTTTTGTGCGGACAGATGTCTCTTGTTCGCCAGTGCATCTAAAAGGACTGGGTCATAAGTTTTGCAGCTTCAGCCCATCTTGTCTCCATTGGTCCTGGCAAAAGTGAAGGAGTATTTAGCTCCTTTCCAAGCGTGGTATTTTTCTACTGCTGCTGCACTGCATGTAGCATGCAGCATTTTGTCGACTGGAAAGCTTCCAGAGGATGGGAGAGGAAGACTTTTCCTCCCATCCTCCAGGAGCAGGAAAGGCTGTAACTGGGAAAATGTCAAGGCCATTGCAGGGTGGTGGGCTCTGACCTTCCGACGGGGTGGGGGGTGTCAGTCTGCCTGAAGCTAGGGAGCCGCTAAAAAGAAATTCCAGGCTTTTCTGAAACTGGACCAGATTGCCCTCATCTTCTGACAGCTTCCCTCGTTCACCATGCTCAGGCAGTCTGTCCAGCTTGGAGATGGTGTTTTCAGAGGTGGGCGTAAGGCCTGTGCCCCCCAGTCTGACACCTCCCCACCTGAGAATCTTTCCTCTGCAATGGCAACAACAGGTCTGCTTTCTAGTTTGGTCAAGGGTGGAAGATGAGCTCATGTTTGTGTATCCTGGCTGTTGAGATGGAAAGTGTGAACTTTGCAGAAAATTAAATCTGCAGAAAAGAAGAATGGGGGAGGGGAAAGTGGTCACTCTGGAGAAAGAGAGACTTGCAGACGGAGATCCCATTATGTCCAGACCTCACAGTGTCTCTCCACTCATACATGCCAAGTGCAATGTGGGCTGGGTGTGAGGCAAAAGTCTTCAGACTTAGCCAAAGAAAGAGGCCTCAGCATGTGTTGCTGTGTTTAGCACTGAAGTCAGTATGGACCCTGGCCAGCTTCCAGTCACACTGGCATTGCTGTTATTAGATACCATTGTGTTAAGCTTAGCACTTTTTGCAGGCCAGAGAAATTCCTTTTGTGTTTTCCCATACTCCTGACACATTTAGAAGAGTTTCAGCTTCAGAGAGAAAAGGCACAAGTAGTATAAACAAACTCCTGAAATCCAACAGGCATGGATGGGTGTCGTGGTTTAAGCCCAGCCAGCAGCAAAGCACCATGAGGCCACTTGCTCCCTCCTCCCCCCTGGTGGGATAGTGAGGAGAAAATATAAAGAAAGTCTCATAGGTTGAGACAAGGACAGGGAGGGATCATTCACCAATTCTGGGCACGGGCAAAAACCAGACTCGACTTCGTGAAAAGAACCCAAAATAAATGTAATTTGTTACCAATCAAATCAAAACAGGATAATGAGAAGTAAAACCAAATCTTAAAACACCTTCCCCCCAACCCTCCCTCCTTCCCACCTCAGATCCACTCCCAGTTTTCTCCACCTCCTCCCCTCAGCAGTGCAGAGGGACAGGGAATGGGGGTTGGGGTCAGTTCATCATGCGTTGTCTCTGCCGCTCCTTCCTCCTCAGGGGGAGGGCTCCTCACTCATCCCCTGCTCCAGCGTGGGGTCTCTCCCATGCGAGACAGTCCTCCATGAACTTCTCTCGCATGGGTCCTTTCCACGGGCTGCAGTCCTTCAGGCACAGACTGCTCCAGCACAGGCTTTCCCATGGAATCACGGCCATCTTTGGGGCATTCCCTGCTCCGGCATGGGGCCCTTCCTGGGCTGCAGGTGGGCATCTGCTCCCCTGCTCCCCTCCATGGGCTTGGAGGGACACAGCCTGCCTTCTCACCACGGGCTGCAGGGGCATCAACCTCCTCAGGCGCCCCTCCTCCGCCTCCTTCTTCACTTACATTGGTATCTGCACAGGGTTATCTCTCACATTCCAATCCCGTCTCCCGCTGCAGGTTCCCCTTCTTAAATACGTTCTTCCAGAGGCACTACCACCATTGCTGATGGGCTCGGCCTTGGCCAGAGGCAAGTCTGACTTGGAGCCAGGGAAGCTTCTAGCAGCTTCTCACAGGAGCTACCCCTGCAGCCCCTCCCTGCTACCAAAACCCTGCCACACAAACCCAATATAATTGGGAGAGAAGGATGAGGCAAGATGAAATCATTCTTACTGAACTCAGTGCAGGTTGAGGTTCATTAGCTATCGAGCTTGGGTTGACATTTTATAAATAACTACTCAGGGAAAGACATTCCCTGAATCGCCTTTTGCAGAGAGGGCCAATTAGATCATCTGAGCAAATTGGAAAAGAGAAGTAGCTAATTAGAGCCACGGGCAGCTGCACAGTTGCCATGCCAATTGGCTTGTGTTGACCAGTTTGTGAATGGAAAGTCAGTTTGGATCCATTTTTTGGTGCTTCATGATTTTTCGGCCTAGGAAAAGCCAGAAACAGTGGAAGAAATAGTAAGCATGTGTTCTTTCCAGCATTCCTCCACGAGGTGACCCCTGTCCCAGCCCTCAGCCCCAAACACCATGCTAGCCAGTTGTGTGAGATAATCTCCCAGGGCACTTTCAGCTCGCACAGCACAAGTTGCCGATTCTATAATCTTGGGCTTTTTTTGGTGACCTTTCTTCTCTGTTAAACGTGATGTAAAGTAAGACAGTCTCAGAACCATATGACTGCTCATCCCTTGTGGTTAGCCTCCTCTGCTCACCAGGGCAGCATTAGGAAACTCTTACAACTCTCCTTTTTATCTCCTGCCAGAGCTACTCTTGTGGTGGTAGGTCCACTGGACTTTTAGCCCTGCTTGAGGAAACCACTTGCTGCTGAAGGACAGCTTGCCTCCCCTTTCCTCTTTTTACATAATGCATTAGTCTTCTCTGCTGCCATCTCTGCTTCCCCTGAACCAATGCATGATTTAGGGAGGGACATGTTACTGTATGAGTCTGCAGTCAAATGACAGGATTATGCTATGGCTTCCCCATAGCTGCAGGCATAGCAGGGCAAGGCTTTATGTAGGGGGTCCCAAAAAGAGAAGTGGAGATTTGATGGATGTAGGTGGGGTTGAGAACACCCTACTACAGTGTCAAATTCCTACATTGGACAGAAAGTGTTTTCTTCTAGATGTGCAAATACAAGATGCAGGAATCATAGCAACAACCACACTGAAGATGTACAGCTGTCAATGTCAGTGTGTCTTAGAGGCCAAGAAAGGAGGCAAGATGAGGAGGCTTTAGTCGTAAAAGTTGGTATACATTGGGAATGAAAGCTTGGGAAACCATCCCCAGCAATTCTATTCAAAGCTCTTTTGTTAGTTCTCTTCATAGTCCTGAGCAAGTAAGTTTATGCATTCAGGATCACTCCCCTCTGCTTTGCAAATTATTGCATGAAGGCCTGTGAAGCTCCTTAGATAATTTTCATGGCTCGTGGCATGACACATCTCACCATTAACAATGTTCTACACTTCCCAAAGCTACACTCTTATAAAGCAGTTCCCCAAGAAATGCTCTGCCAAACACAAACAGTACAGATGGAAGATTTCCATGCCAAATGTCTACCTAATGATGACTTTGGGAGGATGGATCAACTGTCTCAGCTAAACTGGAACAACGGTTTCCAAACATGAGATTAGAGGGAGAGATACTCCCTTAAGAAAGTCCAAGCTTTGAAGTAAGGGCTTGAAATTTGGCATAGGGCTTGTGCCTTTATACATGGTATGTGCTTTTCCCTGTCCTTGTGAAAATTCTTCTAGGTTTAACCAACATACTAGCCTCTAAATTAGTAAGTCTGCGCTTCCCGCACAGGAGGGTTTTCAGGCATTGGCAGCTTTGTCTCCTGAAGACCAAATGTTTTCCGGGCATGCTCCTGACCCCATAGCTCCAGTGTTGCATATTGACTGGGACAAAGGTTTCCCCTTTTCCTTCCCCTCTCTCCCACTTTCTTCGTTCTCATCAGATTCCTTGCTTGTGTCTCCAGTGACAGGGTGCAGCAGGGACCAGGCAGTTGTTCAGCATTGCTGTTAGTCTAGAGGTGTGCCCATGGGCTCATCCCTGCTGTGCAGACAGAATAGAGATGGTTCCACGAGCAGGACACAGGCTGTGGAGTCAGAGTGGGGGAAAAAAACGATCAAATGGGGATACAAACCCTCAGTTCAAAAGATAAACTGAGCCTAGACATCCCGGTCTGGCAGATGACCCAAACTTTTTCTCCTTCTTTTAATTCCCACATTGGTTCTTGTAACATAGGAAAATCCATAACGTATAAAGGATGTCTTGTTATATTTCTCTCCTTCCTTTGCTTCATGCCTGTCAGCTCCTGCAGCAGATGATGTGAGCATCCTGCATAAGAAAGCTCCTCTCACTGCTTGGCCTTGATTCCTCCTGAGGTGGGGCCTTGGGTCCTTCTTGCAAGCTGATGGAAGTAGGCATCCCATGGGAAAATGAGTTTGCAATCCCATGTTAATATTGCATAAGCAACTCCCAATTTTGTGTCGACTTTCTGTCCTTGAAGATTTTTTATATAGATTTAAAAGTGGGATTGTAATAATATTATGGAGTACAGTTATGGCTTTGGGGAGTGTCGTGGTTTAACGCCAGCGAGCAACTAACACCACGCAGCCGCTCACCCCTCCCCCCCCCCCCAAGTGGGATAGGGGAGAAAATCGGGGGAAAAAAAGTAAAACTCGTGGATTGAAC
>JANZLQ010000031.1:2081187-2107426 GCA_026212715.1 Elanus axillaris | reverse complement strand
CCCCCCCCCCGGGGGGGGGGCGGAGAAGAAAAGAAGAAAAGCAAAGCAGAAGAAAAATGGGGCTCCCAATTACTGGCATGCACATCTCCACACAGACTAAGCAGCAAGGGCTCACAGTTAGCAAACTGCTCATTAGAGCCAAGGCATTAAGTCATTTCTCCAGGGAAGAATAAAACTGAACTCAGAGTCCAAAACTCTGCCAGAAAATGCAGGGCAGGGGGAGGGGAGGAGAAGTGATTCAAAGAAAGAGAGTAAAAAGGAGGCATAGGAGAAAAAAATACCAAGAAGAGAAAATGAATGGATGGTGGGTAAGCCAGGAGAACAAAGGGGTTGGGGAGAAGGCAAGGAAACAAAGACAAGCAGAAATGACGGCAGATGAGCTATGGGTAACTACAGTGTCATAATACTTGGTAATTTCTCAGACTACATTCTCTCTAAGCTGTGGTGTAAACAGTTAAATAGGGAGCAATTTCTGCCCTGATGGAGAAAACAGCAAGTGCTTAAGCAGCTTTGCGGCTACAGGGTCTGTCAGCGCTCTGGACCTAATCTAGCATTGCCCGCTAATGCAGGCCTCCAAAGCAATGTTTCAATGCAATGTAGCAAAAAAGACATGCACAGCCCTGATTTGCCTGGGGACGCATCACAGACTTGCCTTTCTGGGAACCCTGGTTCCCTGTGGGTGGCTCTGTGGTCCTGACAGCAGCCCCCCAGCACCAGATTTCCTGCTTTGCTTAGGCTGTCTTTACACCTTCAGCAGTTTTTCTCTTGAATGACACGAAGGGGTGAGTTTGTAGAGAATCAGGCTCATGGTGTTTTGCCTTTCACTAGAGCCTCCATCTGGCAGTCCCAAAGCATTCTTGAGAGGTGAAACCACTTAACTGGCTAGCTATCATGGTGACTGCGTTAAGGTTGGAACCGTATGGATAGGTGACGTGTGCCATCGTCCACCGTCACCTAGCTATGCAATCAGAAATGGAACAAGGCTTCTTCTCTTGCTATGATCACCTGCAAGAAAAACTTTTGACCTGGAGTGAATGTGTGCGTCAAGTAGGACCTGCAAAGCCCATGTGGGTGGTGATGCTATCTTACTGTATCTGTGTCCCCTGGGGCATGCCCCCATGCATGGGTTAGCAGGAAAGGGATTGTTTTGCAAAACCAGCAGAATACAGAAGAGGCTGTAAATCAGTACATGGATACAGAGGATTTTATTCTTAGGAGCCCAGCAAAGGGGAAATGTTCTCTCCAAAGGGGAATGGGTATTTTGTGAAGGAAGAAATGTCATCTTACACTTTTCTAAGATCTCCACCCTTGGAGACTTTCAAAACACAGATGGACAAGGCTTTGAGCAATCTGATCTACCTTTGCACCCATGCTGCTGCTTACCGTCTACTCCAGAGAGCAGGCAAACAAGATCTTCGGATCTTTGTGTGAGGGAAAAGTCAGGCCTTTATGGCTCAAGTCACTGGTAAATGTAATTTTAACTAACCTGCCTGTTTTACATTGCAGCAGGTTAGCTATGGTTAATGTTATGCCAGGTGAGCTCTACTGAAAGTTGGTTGAAGGAAATGGGTTTCATAACATATTCAGCTGCTTCACCTATGTCCTAAAGATGTCTGCCTGCTTGGCCAACCAGTGAGTGAGTCACCATCCCTGGAGGTATTTAAAAGACATGTAGATGTTGCACTTAGGGATGTGGTTTAGTGGTAGACTTGGCAGTGTTAGGTTTACAGTTGGACTTAATGATCTTAATGGTCTTTTCCAACCTAGATGATTCTATGATTCTATGCTTTACTGTATCTGTTACCCAAAAGAAGTCTAGGAAGTTGTAGTGTATTCTGGAGGAGTGGCTATGAATGGGTAAATGAGAATTTAGTTAACCATAATTATACAATTTGAAAATAATTTGTCATAGATTTCAGAAGGAACATGATATTTTGCATTGTGCTTAACTTCTAATGAGCTCTAGCAGAGTCTGGGGTCTGGGTTTGTGTGAGGTTCACACTTTATTCTTATGGTGAAGATGAATCACATTTAATACGTGTCTGGTAGTACAGCAAGACATTAAGCGGTATGGATGTTTTAAATTAATCTTCCTTGGAAAATACTGGTAAACAATGGTAATACTAAAGAAGGAACTGTTATGAGAAATTCCTAACTTAAAGAAGTTATTAAAGTTGTGTAGGATTTTCCATCTTGTGATCAGCCAGTACATGATTTTTGCCTCAGGTTGTTGTCAAGCTAAGCAAAGCGGCCTATAATTCCCCGCCACATTTACTTTTCAAGCATTGGCACACAACTAATATTTTCCAGTTCATTGGAGCTTCTTTGTCCTTCCAAGATGCATTAAAAGTTACAATTGCATCCAACAATGGTGTTGACCCTGTAGTGGAGACGTGGTCCCAACTCCTGACTGCACTTTAGATCTCTGAGGAGTTATTGCTTGCCTGTGTACATTAAAATGACTCTCAGACCACTGTAACCCAGACCAGAGGTACCAGCCTTAAACACAGTGATCCCAGCTTTGTGTAATCCTTGGACTCTCCCTTTCAGCTCATGTTGCAACCACCTTATGGGGTCTCCATTTTTTTTAATATGAGATCATGACATGTAAGCAGGTAAGCAGGTTCAGGATGGGCAGCAAGACCCCCTGAAGTCACCCATGCTCCAAAGGGAGGCAGATGAAATACACAGACCTTGTACTATCCTTATCCTCAAAATGTGGCATCAGCAGGATTGTTTCTGGAGGCTCCAGCTCTGGAGGCCAGAAGAGCCAAATGACATGTGATCAAAAAGGGTAAAACTTGCCAACCTCATTTTAATTTCAGGTTTAGGAGAGGTTTCCAGGCAGACCTGGGAAAAAAGAAACTAGTACTAGTCTTCCTGACACATGTCCTGCAACAAGCTAGAAAGAAAAGCAGGGTAGAAGGAAAAGAAGGAGGTCTGAGCAATCCCAACTTACGTATACTTTTCATTGGCACAAGTCACCCTTGCTTAGCATGGGCCAGGCTGCTGTGATGGGGACCCTGCTAGGAGCTCAGAGGCTCTTGGCACATATGAGGCAATGGAAAAGCAGCAGGCAGGGACTAGAAATGGCTGAACTTTATTTTTCCAAAGTGAAGATCTTTGGTGGGCTGCAGATTACATTGGAAATCAGACCCTACACCCCAGGATCCTGCAGCTGTCCCTCTCCCCTCTAATTTTTCTCTGTCAGATTTCAGAGCTATAATTAACCACAAGGCCTTAGTGACACTATGTGAAAGTGTGTGTGTGTGTGCGCGCGCGCGCCTAGGCTTCCTCACCCCTGTGGGCCTAATCCCCTACAGAAGATTGACAGGTTCACGTGGAGAGTAACTTTTTTAACTAATTCACTTCTAAATGCTCCTTTTGCTCCCTCTTCCCTTTACTTACTGCCCTCTTCCCTCCAGGCTGCAAAGGGCATCGTGGTACCAGGGAGATGGCAGGAACTGGCTCCTCTGCTGTCCCACAGCGGTGCTGAGGGACCGTCGCACTGACCTAAGGCAGTCCCCATCCAAGGCATCCCTTGCTGCTCCCACGATGCTCATCACTGCTGTCCAGGAAAGGGGTGCTTGGGGCCAGTGAAGAGCTCCAGGTTAAAATTCAGATGCTGGAGCAGCAGAAGTTTATTTCTCATCCTTTCTTTGATGCACTCAAGCCCAAGCTGCACTACTATGGACAGGTCTGCTTATCTTCTGAGCACAGCTGTGAACACCACATGAGATGGAGCTCAGCAGTAGTGCATTCACAAATGTTTTTGTTTCTCTTGCTAGTTGTGGTAAAAAAGCTTTGGAGGAAACCTTTGCTGAAGTGATGGCAGCATATTGGTGCCTCGGTCCAGACACGCGGCACTACCTCCTGGTTTGTTACTGGTTTCAGGTCTCTGCACTGAACTGGTGGTTGTCATCCCTGTCCCCATGCATGAACAACTTTGTATTAGCCATGGTACAGATACTCAGCCAAGGTACTTATTGATGTGCTCCTTTCTCTAGCTGAGCCAGGTTTCTTAGGTTAGGCCCCTCAGTATTTTCCTGGGATCAAACAATGTTGGATTAGAGCGTGTTGGATATGAAGGGCTCTGACTTGGCAGTTACTTACCAACACCTTGAAGCAGGCAAGGGGAAAAATATCTAAAGGCCAAAGCACACTCCTCTCGCTTATATGAGGAGCTGCATCTGAGACAACACACTAATCTTCCATATTCCTTATCTCAGCAATTCCATTAAAGTCACTCGGTATTTAAGCACCAAAAGGAAAGGGGAGAGCATGATTTGGCACAAAAAAGAAAATACACAGGATTTTTTTAAAAATAAAACCTCATAGTATTTAAAAATAATTCTGCATCCACAGAAATAGTAGGAAGATACCCAACTACTACTGCATTTTGTTTCATGAAGGAAGAGGCAGCTTAAACCATGCTTGCATGGACCCAGCTTTGTTGAGGTTGACACATGAACTAGCAGGAGAACACTGGTTCTTAGTTGTCGTACAAGGAAGGAAAAACTTTGGAGGAGTCTATAAGGAGGAGGTCACTTGACTTCTAGTGCATGGTAACACATAGCCAAGGATTCCTACAATCCTTAACACAGGTTCCTACAAACAGCAAACTGCTAAGCATTGCAGCCCTGTTTCACCTGTGGAAAAATGAGGCACAGTGAGTACATCTGTGACACAGCTTGAATTTTGGTTGGTTTTAATGGTACTACACTGAGCTGTTTCTGCTGCTGTAGCATGGATTATTCTCAACTGATTAATATTTGTTCAATTTTTTGAGCAAAAAATAAAGCAACAGTTCTTGATTACCTTGAGTTAACACCATATAAACCACATTATTACTGGACCCGGAGTGACTGCTTACATGAGTTGGTTGATTTTAAATCCCACTTTTGTCTACACCAGTGTAACATGCAATATAGCCAGGGCTAGGTTCACCCTGGAACCTGCTGCTGGTTCCTTTATCTGTCTTTGCTGCTGCAGCGAAAAGTATAAAGCAGGTAGTAGACAGAAAGAGTTCAGGTCTAGAGACCATGATTTGCCAGGCTACATAAGACTTCTTTGAGTGAAAGCTTCCTGCCACTGGAAAACCAGGGAGTGACTTGGAATAGCTTGGTCTCCCTGGCAAGGCAACAAAACACAGGATTTATATTTTTTTGTGTGATGGTTTTAATTTAGATGAAGCGTATGCATGCCTAATCCAGTCTAATCTATCTGGGTTCTTATATCACATTAATCACTGAGTTGTATTAGCACCTCACACTGTCATCTCTGCCGCTGCAGAAAGCTGCTGAGACCACCGTCTCATCACAGGCATTCTGATGACTTGTCACTGGATTTTGTGTGAGCAACAAAACACCTAAGAAGCCAAAATCATTCCCCATTGCAATGCTTTAGAGGAACAATATAGGCGAGAATTGATGCAAGTTAATGGTTCAACCATGAGTGGCAGGTGCTGCAAAAACATGCTGTAAAACACTTATTTCTCAGAAGTTTTCACAAAATTGCATCACCTCAAAACAGTGCTATTTTTTTCAAAACAAGGTGACTTTCAACTGATCACTCCATTTTGTATTATAAACTTGTTTAAGTGTACATGTTTTAAAACAGTTTTATTAAAAACCAAAAGCAGCCAAATAAATAAAAAACAAATAGTGAAATAATCTAGGACACATAGGGAAATGCTATGGATTATTTCATAGTTAACTGTCTCCCCACAAAGAGACTGGGAACACAACAGGTTTAAACTTCTTAAAAGACCAGCTTTTATTAGCTCAAGCAATAAAGTAGCTCGTCTCAACTGTTTAACTGAATGCTTCAGGATACTTTCATAGAGTTAAAATTTTATAAAGTCAGACTCCAGGCCAGGGTCCACCTAGAGGAGGTAGATTGCCCCCAATCAAAATTAACTCCCTCAGCTTCATTTGATATTTTTCACTCTCTGACCTCAACCGCTTGGGAAATTTAAGCTACTGTTATGAACTATTGCCCAGAGGTGGATACACTTCAGTGGTACATGAAGATCTTGTCCTTTTCAGATATGTTTATTTTCCACAAGCTCCAAGATAAGCTACTTCAGATCATGTGGCTGTGAATCCTTGTAGTACACACCTTTTTCAAAATCTTTTTGTCTCTGTTCAGGGTCCAACCCACACACAGACACAACTCTCCCAGGCCCAGTACTGGCAACATGAGATGGTTGGATCAGTCATTGCAGATCAGTTATGAAGAGTTTATGATCTTAGGTATGCTTGACAAACGATCCATTGAACTATTTCAGACAAGAAAGAAATTAGTGGAAATCCTAGTCTGTCTGCAGACAATTTAGAAATAGAAATAATTTTTTGAATTAATTAGTCTGGCTAGCTTTAATCACAGAAAGAGCATGAAGGCATGGGTCTGTACAAAGTAAAAAGGCATGTAGCACGTTACCTTGAAGTATGACTGAGCAGCTGACTACATTTATAATCTTGTCATAGGCCTTCCAAAAAAATCAGATTAGGAATAAACAAATACAGGAACCATTTAAACTTTATAGAAAATCAAAAGATACTTGTCATTAAATGTACCACTGTGCTTTGAGTTGAAATGTTTAAACTGTATTCTTAGTAGAGCTGGCAATAGTTTAGAGCATATACTGTAGGAGTTTTCTTGATATTTATATCCAGCATTTACAGCTCAGTTAGGCACACTACCTATATTGCAATGTATTCAGCAAGTAAATCACAGTTTTGGATGGGCAGGTGACAAGGGTATCTCATAGCTACAGCGTTTAATTTGTGCACTGAAGGTCACTTTGGATGTGACTTTGAAAATTACTTCCATGAAGAATGGATGTATCTGGCCATTTAGAAACAGCAAGGGTTAAAAGCTGTTCCCTTGAACTTATTTCTGATATTGGTACGGGGCTGAAAACACCAGCTCGCTGATTGATGGGTTCACATGGGGCGACCTTCGCATTAGCAACGCGACTCTGGTTGCTGGGTAAACACAAGCAGATGGATCCAGCTCCAGTGATTTTCAGCAGTGACGGATGGCAAAGGTATTTCTGATCCACATCACACCCTGCAGATCCCATGAAAATGACTTGGCACAAGACAGAAAGTATTAGATTCGGGTGACAAATAATTACCTGACATCAGCTGAGGTTTCTTCAGAAAGGTTATGCTGCAAATAACCAGCTTTTACATAACTTTGTTTTCATTAAGTGATAGAAAGTCACATACATACGATTTATTTATTTGAGAAAATGTAATCCAGCCAATGGCTGATAAAAACTGCTCCTTGGGAATATATACCCAAGTAACTGTATTCCAGCACCACATAGGGTTTGGGGTGGTTTTGGAGGGCTTTTGTTTGTTTGTTTAAAGCATGCATGTTTTTCCTTGTTGCTATTGTTGATGTTATATGTACTTTTTCAGTGGCAAGAATTAGCATTCAGACAAGATACTTACTCACAGCCATTGTGGTTTCATGAGCCTTTGCTTTTCAAGGACTTCAATTCAAAAGTTCTTGACTTTTATTCCTTCTTCTATTTTCCTAAGCCTGGTGCTTTGGCAGCAAACCCAGCATTTTAAGTAGGTGTGTGCCCAATAAATATTTGTCTGATGTTCAGTCCTTTGTTTTCAAGAAGTAGCTTGTTTATGTAGAAGAATGCCTGGGGCAGGCATGTGTTGAGAAGGCTACGAATGCTTTATGCCTCAGTTTAGCTGATGGGTGTCTCTTTTGCATGATAACATCTTCAAAATGTGTAGTGTGTGCGTGCATGTATTCCTGTGGTGAGTTAAAATGACTGTTTGCACCTTCTGTGCTGCGTGTTACCATTCCTGCCAGGATAATCCGATGTGGTTGTATCTGATAGGACATCAGTAACAAGCCTAGAAGTTGGTAGGTGTCATCTCCCCAAGATGCAGTGTCTTGTTTCTCTGCCTGTGTTGTGCTGTAAAGCTTCTGTCACTATTTAAACCTTCTTCACTAGAGATGGCAAAATTTCAGGGTGGCCCAAAGTTCTTCCCCTGTCTGTATGGTGAAGTCATTCTCCTGCTTTACAATGCAAAGGAGCACAAATGAGTAGAAGCAATGACCGTAATGTAAGTTTCTGCAATAGCTGAGGAAAAGAAGAATCAGCATAACACTGCCTGTGAGCAAGGAAACCTTCCAATTTCTTTTACCATCTGGAGGGGGTTACCTGTCTCCCTAGGCTTTTAACCAGACCTACAACTTCATGCAGAGCTCTGCACAAACCAGTAAGGTTGCATGTAGTTCTGTAATCATGCTTACAGGCTTTTATCCTTATATTTTTATTGTAATTTATTAATCTTTCCTCTCACCTTTTTCCCCTTCAGTTCTCCTACATTGTTAGTCTTCAGTTTTTCCTCCTTCCTTCCTGGCTTCATTTTTTCCTTTCTCTCTCCACCTCTATCTGTCTTTTGTCTCTCTCTCTCTCTCTTTCTTTCTTTCTTTCTTTTTCTTTCCTTTTTTTTTCCCTTCCTTTCATCAAGACAGGCTAAAGAAAAGAGTTTCACTCTGAAGGTCACTCCATCTGGGGCCATTCTTATCTCCTTTAAAATCCCTGCCTTGCTGCCAAGAGTGTAAGTTGCTTTTGCCCACTTGACCTCAGAGGCAGACAGTGCTGCAGAGCTGGGTGTAGAAGACTGTGGTTCTTACTATATTCAATGGTATTACAGAATTTCTTAAAAATGAGACCTACAACCCTGAAACTGGCTTAATTTTCTCTCAATAAAACATGCCTGTCTATCAGCTCCCTACATGTTTGGTGTGTTTTCCCTTTTCTGCCTGTGGCACTCCTCTCACCAGCAAACTTCACTGCAATTGATTTTCAGCCCTTTCCCTCATGTCCACATGCTTGTCTCCACCAGGCAGGGATCTAGCTGAATAATGCCAGTGGTAGTTCAGGAAGTAAAAGCTGGGTAGAACTTGCTGCAGGCAGCAGGCACCTTTGCCTGTAGCACACCAGGACCACCTCCCACACTGGCTTCCTGCAGAGGTGCGAGATGGAGAAAGAACTTCAGCATAAAGCCCCACAGGGATCCACGCTGGTGGAGAAAGGGTGGTTGTGCCAGCTGTCCCTGCATAGAGGAGCACTTGGAGCAATGGTGTGCAATGCCAAGTGTTATGCAGGGGTTTCAAGACAGATATCCTTTCCGGGAGCTCCCAAAACAGCCAGGCTGGATGGTGCCTTTTCTCCAGTCTCAGTGCAGGGTATGGTTTGTTAATCATAGGCAGATGAAGTGTGAGGCAATTTTTTCCTAGTTTTATCTATATAATTGACATTATTTCCTTTAAAATGGCAAGCTGAAGATTGGGGCGTATTTATTGAGTCCTGTGGACTCTAACAATGAGTTCTTTAATACAGACCCAGGGTATTGTGTGCTCCCAAGAATAAATCCTGATGTTTGGAAAGGGCGTATCAAACAGAGATGCTGCTGTCTGAAGCTGGCTTTTGACAATGAATGATGGTAGTTAACCCAGGGCTGTGTGGCAGGGGCACTCTGGTTTTACAAAGCTGTTTGTAGTCTAAAAAATTCGGTTGAGTTTTGTTTAGCGTCATCCAGTCAGAATAATCAAAAAAGCAGTGTGATGCCGGAGGGTAGTCATAACCAAAATGGATCCAGCTGTCAACGCAGTGGAGAGACCTTTAATTTGGTGGCCCTTAAGCTAAAGGCCAGAGCAAGCGGCTGACTCAGCGGTGCACGTCGTTCCCCATGTCTGGGGCTGAAGGAGGCTGTGGTGGCCTGGTACTCTGTGCTCAGCACCACCGCAGCAAACCCGCCGGAGACAGTGTGGTCCACACCAGCGCTGCATCGGGGAGTCGGAGCAGAGCAGGAGCAGAGCACGGATATCTCTCAAGGTTGAGGCTGGGGTGTCTTGTAGAGCCAAGCACTGCTCTCCTGGTTACAAGGCTCCATCCTGTGCAGTGTCAGATCACCACCCTCACCCCGAAAATTTAAACTCAGCTGTAATTTACTGTCACTTGCAATGCTCCTTCCCAAATGGTCAGATCAAGAGCTAGTGTACAGCACCTGTGGACTGCTTATCTTTCCCCTCCATAGTACGGACCATGTGCATGTGCATGTGGGAGTGTGCACTGTCTAGGGAACCAGCCTAGGCAACCATGTCATTTACAGGTCCTTTCCATTGCAAAGAGACCGCATCACCCCCAGATGAAAGATGGTACAGAATCAAGCCTACTATATAAATATATGGTCTGTATGGGAGTTGGACCCAGAGGTCCTTATGGGTCCCTTCCAACTTGAAATATTCTATGATTCTATTCACAGCTTAAAATATTGAGGATTCCACATATTTAGCAACCAGTAGTATAAGAACTGCAACAGTAAAAAATCAGGATGTAGAGAAGGCACCACTAGTTAGATCAGACTGGACCACAATCTGGTGCCACAAGCCAGAATGAACCAACAATTACATGTCAGCTTAAAAATCCCCAGTTGTTAAACACTGAAGTGATGCTCAGATTTATAAGCATCTAGAGACAGTCCACAAAACTGCTAGAATACATGAGCTTTTAGTCAATTTTCAGTCTTCTGTCCTTGCCTGTCAAATTCAATACATTATTTTCCTTGTTTTTCCTGTCACATAACCTTCTAGACAAATTCACAGCAAAACTATTTACTGTGTTACAAATACTATGTATTGTTGTTACAAATATCACTTCATACTGTAAGAAATAGAATAATTTCAAGAAACTCAACTAATTCACAAAAAATCACTTTTGCTCCTTGCAATGAAAATAAGCTATTTATTTTCACATTTCCATCTAATCAGTTCCTAGGTGATGAGCTGCCAGTAACTTCAAGCTGCAGTCTTGCTGGGTCAAGTACTGTTTAGTCACTTGGGGTATTTTAAATACTTACTGTAGGTTTATTCTGCCTTTCTTCGGCAAAACATTTCCCTCTACTTCAGTAAGAACAATTCAAACCATATTTCTTAGCAAATCCTGGCCTTTTTCTTTTCCCTTATTGTATCCATTGTTATTGCACAGAGCTCTTATGAAGTTTTTAAGTTAGTGGATGAATTAAGGGTCTGGAACCATCCACTAGAAGCTGTGGGTGGAAGCTGGACTTTCACATACTGAAGATGCTCTTGTGTGATAAGGTTGATGTTGCACTAAAGAGTTCCTTGCACTTAGAGTTTCTGATTTCTTCAGGTTTCAAGGAGTAACTGAGAACTACATAATACTGAGTACTGTCTCATCATGTGAAGAGGCTTGGAAGTTTTGGCAGAGGGCTTTGGATGGTATAAATTCTGACTGTGAGCAAGTATGATGGACTCTCTGCCTTTACTCAGAATGGGTAGGATGCAGCTGACCAGATGTGGGCAACTTCCTCTGAGTCGGGATGCACAGTTTCCCTTTACAGAGTGCTAGTTACCTCATTGTAATGCAGACATCTAAAATGAGTGAAACAGATCAGGTCCTAAAAGTGTTTATTTCTCCTTGTGACTGTAAAGAGGGCCCAGGGCAACCCACTGAGTCATAAACTGCTTCCTTGCAGACACCTGAAATTAGACATGCTGAATCCTACCCTAACAATTTGATCCAACTGCCTTTGAGGTTAGCCCCAGGTGACACCAGTGGGTATTGGATTGGTCTCTAAAGGCATTTGCTGTGGAAGGCAGGGCAGAGGCTGTCACTCAGATGAATGCAGGTAAAGGAGTATAGCTGAATTTGACTGCAGCAGGTTAGCAGTGCTGTGCACATCTGTGACTCTGAGACAGCTGACACAATGAAATGATCTCCCCTAAGCAGACAGATGGAGGCTGAGACCTAAGTCATGACCATGCTGGGAATAACATGGGTGCTGCCAGAGATGGAACAAAAATGCAAACTATTTTTATCGCCCTGTCAGATTTTATCCAGTGAACTTCCTTAAAACCACAGTAACCTTTCAACAACTCAACTTTCCAGCTGGGAGATACAAATGCTTGAGTCTTTCTGTTTCTCAGGGATTCCCTTGTGCTGTATTTGATCTTTTCTTCACTTTCTTCCCCAAAAGCCAAACCAATCACATTAGTGGCTATGCATATGGCATGTTTTAATTCAGCTTGCAACCACTTCATGGTACGGTTAGCACTAATCATGGCCTGTGCTTGCCACAACAGAGTGGGTTCTTAGAAGTCCAAGTGGCAACTGGACACCCTATCTGCTATGCACAAGCTTGGACTATGTCTCCAAACATGATTAATAGTTGGCCAATAACAGAGGAATTCCACAGCAGTTTGTTTTTGCTGCCAGTCTTGGATGGCATATGACTGCCTTCCCGTAAGTGAGTCTGCGTACCATCCTTTTGCAGGGTGTAGGGAACTTTCCAGTTAAGCAGATGGATCCATCTCTTCTAGCCTGCCTTCTTCCCATCACTATGTAGCAGGAAATCCCAGAGTGCATTGTCCCTGGCAGTGGTCTTCTGAGGGACCAGCTAAGCAAACAGAAATGCCACCTTGGCTACTGCTCTCAAATGACCAACTGCAGCCCTTCATCCTTCTTTCTAAAACAACCTGGACCTTTGGTTTGGCAGGCTTGTTTGCAGGATGAAAAGTGGTGTGGCTGAAGTACAGCAAACTTGTATCTCTTAAAACGGTTTTGTGGCTATGACGATGAACGCTTGCATTCACTTCCACCACTGAGCAGGAACTGGGAGTGAAAATAAAGAAGGAGGAGGCAGCAGCTGCAGCAGCAATTTCATTTCTCAAATAGAGATAGCCATGAAACTTGGGAGATGCAACATTCATACAGTGCTATAAGGAGAGAAAGTAGGAGATGCAGACATTTTCTTATGTCTGTTTCAATATGGCCTGATCTCTGATAACTTCCTTCTCCCTCCAGTGTGTATAACAGGAGGATATGAAAGCACAAGGAAAAAAAAATCTCACTGTTGAAATTCCCCAGAAGGAATGATTTTACAGGCTATAATATATTGCTTGTGCTCTAGCAACAATTTCTAATAAAGCTGGATGCTTTTAACAGCTGAGGTCAGATTTGTCTTTAGCTTCCTCCCCATCTTAGAAATAGGCTTGAATAAATGATACCCGTCACACAAGAAAACTGTCTTGCTCATTAGCGTTGATGGGTTCTTCAGCACCCTTCCTCGGACAGTAAATGTCTGACAATGTGTGTCAGTTATTAAAACACAATGCTGTTAGCAAGTCTAGAAGGGATCTTAAAAGACAGAAAGGGGGACATATATATGTGGCCCAGAGCAGTGTTTCTTGTCACAGTATGGTACACTGACACTTATATTTCACTTATACATATATATATATGGGGGGGGGGGGGGGCTTACTTTCCCTGGGCATGGCTGGTTGTCCCTTCATTTATCTTCCAAGCTGTAGTGGAAACAAGGGAGCTGTTTGTTATGACAAGAAGTGCTCAGAGCTACCCAAGCTCCAGGGAACAGGACACCCGGAGAGTTGTCAGGCAGGCCAGCTTTTCTTCTGATTTACTGAAGTAGTTTTGCTGAAGAGTTGGGAATCCCAGTCCAGAACAACCATCTGTGTGGCTCTGTACAGGGTGGAGATGCCATGGAGTCTCCTGAAGGTAACAGCAAAGCTGTTGCTTGTCTTGTCTGTACAGCATTGACACTGGCCGGGTGCACCTGGGGCATCTGCTCAGCCCTTCCCACGGCTGACATTCATCTGGACCACACCAACACCAGTGGCTCAGAAACCTTACCTTGGGTAGCCCAAGGGCAGATTCTCAAACGCTTCGATGTCACAGGCTGTTTTTCCGTGGTGTTGCCACACAGCCTCCCCTTCTGTGGGGAGGTAGAGCTAAAGCATCACTGACAGCAGCCGGGACTTGTCCCTAGCATCCCTCAGGGCTGCAAGCATCCCCTGTACTGATGCCTTGGGTTGCTGGAGAAGCCCTATGTCGGGAGAGATCACAAGCCTTGACCTGATGCGCCCCAAGCTCTCTGAATCCTTCACACCTCCTCAAAGCCTTTTCTCTTGCTCAGCTGACATTTTTATAAAGTTCCCTGCTATTTAATCTCAGCTCACCATGTTGCAGTTTAAATCAGTCATCACCAATCTGTTATGGCCCCCCAGATCAATTACTTCCCTCCCAGCTTAGACCATTCTTGCAAATTATTACCACCTCCTATAAATACGGCTGTGAGGTTGCAAAGTGTCAGTTCTCCTTGGAAAGATGATTTATTTAAATAAGTGGAGAAAGGAGATTTGGGCTATTTTTAGGCTTCTTTATGTGATGTTATACAAAGATTTTCTCACCGTGTTTTCCTGTTCAGCTATGCCATCTCTGACTTTTCACACAGTGGAAGAGGCATCCATGACAGTGCTCCCATATGGCTCTCAGCAACTGGCTTTCACTGTTCAGTTTTGTTATTACTAATTCATTATTTATCTTGTTCTGCAGTAAAACCAAGGGACCTCCTACAAGACTGGAATGGCCTCCTCAGATAAATGCAGTATCTAAATGCTGCTGACAACAAAGACTTTATGGTATGCATCCTGGCTTTGGCTGGAATAAACTTAATTTTCTTCCTAGTAACTGGTATAGCACTGTGTTTTGGATTTAGGATGAGAAGAATGTTGATAACACACTGATGTTTTAGTAGTTGCTAAGTGGTGTTTACACTAAGTCAAGGACTTTTCAGCTTCTCATGCTGCCTTGCCAGTGGAGGCAGGGAGTGCACAAGAAGTTGGGAGGGTACACAGCCAGGACAGCTGACCCAAATGAGCCAAAGGGGGTATTCCATACCATATTATGTCATGCCCAGTATATAAACTGGGGGGAGTTGGACAGGGAGCACCATGGCTCCTGGATTGACTGGGAATTGTTCAGTTGGTAATGATCAATTGTATTGTGCATCACTTGTTTTGTATATTCCATTATTATTGTTGTTGTTGTTTTTATTATTATTTTACCTTCCTTTTCTATCCTATTAAAATGCCTTTATCTCAAGCCATGATTTTTACTTTTTTTTTTTTCCGATTGACTCCCCCATCCCACTGCAGGGGCGGGATGGAGCAAGCAAGAAGCTGTGTGGTGCTTAATTGCCACCTGCAGTTAAACCACGACAGTATGTTTCCATTCACTTCAACCGAAGCATCATCAAAAAACCCACCTACCAGATGAGACTGGTCCAAAGTGAAAGCTGCAAAATGTTATCTGGAATGGGGAAGAATATTTGAATAGAACAGCTTCTTATCCGGAAAATGCAAATTTTTGCAGGGCCAGAGCTATTTTTAATGAAAACTCTTTATCTGAAAGAAGGGTCTTTTCCACTCTAGAGTGAAGCTGGCCTGACTTCAATAGCCAAGGGCCTGGCAGCTAAGGTATGAACATTTAAAGAGGAGTTGGGCTCAGCTGTCTGAGTTTTAGTTAGACTTTTGACTTAGTCTTGAGCCTCTCACATGCTGGGTGAATGATCCTAGCATGCTGCTACCAGCTATTTCATCTACCCTCTCTGTCCTTTTGTAGGTAATTTTAAAAGTTTTTTGGAATGTCTTAATGCAAAAAGCACAACATATGTTAAAAACAAAAAAATATAGACAAGGTGAAAAAGCTATTTGTGTCCCAGCTGCTGCTGCTATTGACATTTGCCAGCACAGAGGTAAAGTACAAAAAGGTTCAGTGACTTTCCCAAGATTACTCAAGGAGTCGGCAGCAAACTGATCTGGGACATCTCGTAGTTGAGGTCCTTTCCCAGATGACAAGATGATTTACTTCTTCATTTTAGTTTAGA
Organism: Elanus axillaris; assembly: GCA_026212715.1. Lineage (NCBI taxonomy): Eukaryota > Metazoa > Chordata > Aves > Accipitriformes > Accipitridae > Elanus > Elanus axillaris. The sequence goes on along the minus strand of JANZLQ010000031.1, from coordinate 2,091,674 downwards.
TCTAAGAAACTACAAGCCTGACTTTTATCCTTCCTAGAAGTCAGCAAGACTTTCATGTGGACTGAACAGAGCTAAGTCAAAAGAAACCTTGGGTCACTTTATTCCCCGTCAAGCCTCTCACCTTCCCATGGCGTCGAGGCATTGTACTTCTGCACAAGTTAAGGACAAGTCATCCCTGCAGGCTCCTTTCGGAACTCTGAAAATAAGACTTCTCCCAATATATTTCAGTACTAATTAAGTTTTTGCTATTCCTCCCACAGAGGTTTATCAACATAGTTTACAAAGTGTCATCTTTTAGCAACTGCTCAAGAGTTGGCTGTTTCCCATCTCACCCCCTCTGACACATTTACATGTTCTCCTTACACTAACACACAGATAAAAAGCCTCCGTGGTGTATCTAGAATATTTTCAACCAAAGAGAAAAAAAATCCCTTGCCAAGTTGTTCAGTAGCTGGAAATGACTTGTCACGTCCACAGACCAGTAATTCTTTTTATTTTTAAATGACTAACCACGCTATGATTAATGGCTCACATAAATGGGCTCAAAATAAGTCTGGCACAAATATAGGGAAGGAGGAGGGTAAATGGGATAAGGACTGGATGTGTCTGCAGTAGGACATTGGTGGCGTGAATGGCATAGCGGGCACGAAGAAAGGAAAAAATGTTTCATGCTATTTGTAGCTCAAAATTGCAGCTACAGATGGTGATACTGTCATGCAGCAAGGGCTCAGGACACTGCGAAAAGGCAACCTGCACTGCACAGACTTGTCTCTCTCTGGATGCCAGTGTCTCTCTGGAAGGTCCACAGGGCCTCATTGCACCGATGTACATAAAACCTGATAGTACCCTTGACTGAATACAGAAGCCATGTCCGTATCTCCCAGAGAGTTTTTGCCCTGTGTTTTACCACACAATGTATTTTGCTATTCCTCTTCCAGAGACAATATTTTCCAGCTTCTTTTGTCAGCTGTTATCCTGTTTATTTTCAGCTCATATTCTACAGTGATACTTTTGAGTGGAAATGCCAGACATGCAATCCTGGCAAGCAGGGACAAGCGCGTCTCTTCACGGTGCTGTAAGAAGTACAAACTCAGCCAATGCAGTTTGCAGGGAAGACAAAGTTGGTGGTGTGGTAAAGGATGGGGAGGAGAGGGCATTCATTCAGACTACTGATGCAGACTTGGTCACCTGGTAGAACAGGACCCTTTGAGCAAAAATAGGCTTGAATAAATCCAAATGCCAAGGCATGCATCTAGCAGCACAGAATGGAAATCTCTCTCCAGCCTGGGGAAGCCGGGCACACATCCTGGAAAGCAGAAACTCTGGAAAGGTCACAGGGATGGATAACTCTGGGCAGATGGCTGAGGCGGAGCAGCAAGTCAGACTGAATGAGCTGAATGAGCGAAATGAGGAATGGAAAATGAGCAGTCTGGTTTGCTTATCAAAAAGCAGCTCACAGTCACAAGCTGTTATGCCATAGTCATATGCCATCTCTGTCAGGCGGGGTCAGAGAGCCAAGGGGAAGATTGGACGTGGCTCTCCCGGTGTGGCCCCTCGCTGAGACTACACAGTTTTGTAAACCCCCTTGCTGATTGCAACCCCTACGTCTCAGCTACATCCCAGAAATATACCCTCCTACAGGAGTCCTCACTTTTGCTGGAAGTGGGATCCAGCTGGCAGAGCTGACATGGCTGTGGGCTGTCTTGCATCACCGATCAGGTTAATGCTGCATTTCTTACAGAAACCCTGTTGCAGCTGTGAGTGGCAAGCCGTGTCACTTCTTTGAGAACAGTTACCATCAATTTCCAAAGCTGCTTTGCCATTATTTTGTGTCTGAAACAGTTTACAATGATTCATGGTTCCTGAAATAAGAATAACAAGAGTGTAATTTCATACTTTTCCCATGGTGAAATCTCATTAAAAACTGTGAGATGTTTGGATTTGATGCTGTTCACACCTTTCCACCTCTGATGGCACACATTCCTGGGGATAGGACTCTGCTTTGAGGCATAAACAGAATTTTGGTCTCCAGGAAACAGAAATCCTTTTGAAAAAAAGTGGGAAATAATTTCTCTGGGAGCTCAAAATGAAAGAATTCGCAGCTCCCATTAAGAGAAATCTTTCCCAGTAAACAGTGCTGATACAGAAGGTGTACATAGGCCTTTGTCAGCAATACATAAACACTAGATTTCTGCCACAATGCTGTAGCAGAGCTCTGTCTCAGGGAAACAAATTTCCTCTTGTAAAATGGGAAGCCAGAAAACTGTAGAAGTAATGAGATGTTTCCCAGTTGCTGGGAGTATTACAGGATAATAATGAAGCAATAGAGGGCCTGTCAGTGTTGTGAACACATTGAGGCTGAGATGAAAAGTATCATTTTTTCCTCTCAGCTCTCTCTCCTTCTCTTCCCAAGAAACTAAGAAAAATAGCTTCTAGTGAGCTGAGCTTGCAACACATAGATTCATCCATATAGGGGTTAGAAATAAATGCTCTATGACTTCCTCTGTCTGACTTGCTACTTGGGTATTATACATCAAACTCCAATTTAAATATCACCAACTGTATATTAAGCACATTAAGCTATATTTAACAGACCTGGCTGGCTTATATTTCTTTATTTGTGAGAATATATTTATCTATATATTTATATAAATATGTGGAAATTGAGTATGTATTATAGGGGGTCAGATATTTCCCATGAATATCTTTTTCTGAATGGAAATGTAGTCTTTAAGAGCTCTGAATTTCCCCATGGCATTTTGCTGGAGTTTTTTTACTCCCTATTGGGAAAAATAAAATGCTTTGTTTTGAATTAGCTCAGCTTAAATTGAAATACTTTGGTTTGTCAAACTGAATTAAAACATTTCATGATGAGGCAGTTCAGCTTTAATTTATGTACGCAAGAGTTACTATGTGCCTTGTGGACATTTAAATTTATAGACATCATACTCCCATAATGCATCATAATTGTCTCTCTCATTAAATTTTTGCAATGTACTCTGAGAGTCAGATGGCCACAAAACATCACAGGACGCTGGCTGGGAACTTCGTTGACTGAGAAACATGATGTATCACCCTCATGAGGCATTGCAGCAGTTCCAAGGGGCGCACAGTTATATGGAACCAAGCTGAAGCTAAACTTTTTCTGAGAAAGGACAAATTTGCTTTCAGTAAAAACATTACTGTTTCAACATTTCATCCAGATGTGCATCCAAAATAAATGTTGATATCAGAACTTTTTATAGAACAAAACAAATAATCTTTGACAACTTTACTGTCTAATAAATAAGTCCTACCTTCAAGGTTTTAAGTGCTTTTCCCTCTCTGTTATACAGAAGCATGCTCTATAGTTTTTGATGTAGCACAAGCACCAGTGACCTGCCATCTAGGTAGAATTATTTGCCATGACTTGAGTCAGGAGCATGAGGGGAATCTGGTGAATTTCAATAAAAGCTTGAAACTTCCCCTTCTCCCCAGGGACATGACAAATAGTAGATTGGAGGAACCAGAACACAGGAATAGATAGCTAGTAAAAGATGTTTCTAACACTGAAAAAAAAAAATTATATAGCACGAAAGTTAAGGCTTTAATTCCAAAATATTAGGAAAACGAATCGCGACTGCCTTAGCGAGTCTATGCCTGCTAGTTGCATTCTGGTAAGGTCTTTAATTATATCAGCACACAGCACAGGACATAAAGCTTGGGAAATATTTACATTACAGCTCTGGATTAAATCCATTCAGGCAAAGAAATGTGACATGTCTTGGGGTGATGCTGAAAGAAGGCAGAGACTGTTATGGAGTGGGTGCTCAGGTGATGATGGAGTGTATAGTTTGTTATGAGCTGAGCATCAGAGTGCATGGCATAAAGCCTTGAGGCAGCACTGAAGAACCTTGACTGTAGTTAACATTGCATGGAACTACAAGAATCCAGTATGCAAGTACCTGGGTTGGCCTTCAGCCAGGACACAGTGGCTAAGACCTTCTCTTTTATTAAAAATGGTAAGGCAGATTTAGCATAAGATTTTCAGAATGGCTTCTGCCAAGGCTAGCGCTCTAGCCAGTGCTGCAAGAGAGAAAGGGCACGAGCAGTCAGCACTGCCAGTACCACTATGAAAACAGCAAGTACGGACACAATTTGCAGAGAGCATGTTGAATAATACTGAAAAAGCAGAACAGTGATTTTGTCTGGGTTTAGGATTTAGGGGACTTTTCACTTTAACTGGTTTCATTTTTCATTAGGCTGTCAAGGGATAGGAGGATTGTGTCCCTGAAAGATGGAGATACGGACTTAGGACAAAACCAGACATAGCATTATACACAACACCTGATTGCCCCTTCCAGAGGAAAATGCTCACATCCTAGGCTGAGAATACCTTAGTCTGCTCTTCTCTGTCCTTGAGAGAACACTTCTAGCTATAGAGAAGTTATCTACATGTTATCTACATGTAAGAAGTTATGTTCGATCAATTGCCCCTTTAAGGTATCCCTAAGGATTGCTGTGAGGCAGCAGGCCTATGTTTAGAAGACCTTACAGGAGACTTGTTTTGCCAGCAGAAGTGGTGAGGTTTGCTGAATCAAAATTATTGTGTGCTCTGGATGCTGCCCTCGGCTGGCCCAGAGACAGGTCCTACCCATGCTGCTCATGACCTTGATGTAAAATACCAGCCGTCTTCCCCTTCTCTCTAACTCTTCAAGGTCATGAGAACATGAGATCCAAGGAAGTCAAAGTCAATTCAGTGCCATTCCCGCTTTCTCTGGTGATTTATCTAGAGCACCCCAGAGGAGCATGCCACAGAGATCCCCTCATTCAAGCCTTTGTCTTTCATCTCAAAGCCTTTGCTGGTCTGTATCTGTGTTTATTTAAAAGACTGTCTCAACATTGCCATTGATGCCCAAATCATGTCAATGAAGAATGCTGGAAAACTACTCTCGATATATCCCCAAAACACTGTCACTGCAGAAGAGGATCATGAATCATGGAGGGTGCTAACACAGAAAGCCAGTAAATGAGCTGCCTATTCCTAGACTAAGTGGAGCCCAATCCTTCCCTCTTTGTACTGTATCATGTGAAAACAAACAGGGGAGATGATCAGTGCCAGAATCAGAAATGACTGCAGGGAAAACTCCCTTCTCCTTCTCAACATGTTACCACCCTGTAGCAGCCACGGGATGAAATAGCTCTGGATTTTGCATTTTAATAGTCAATTTGTATTTTATAGACCTGGAAATGTCAAAAAAGAACACCAGCTAGAGATATCCTTTTTTTATGTGTCACAGTGTGTTCATGAACTCGCACCAACTGGCTCCATGTGTTGCTGTATTTGGCATCTCCACGGAGGAGGAGGAATCTCCCTTCAGTCCTCTCCCAGGAGGTGACCTCCATTCTCGAGAAATACAGGGATTAGCTGAGCTAGTAGAGCATGTGCATAACGCTGCTGGGGAGAATGGAAAGTGCAGCATGGCTTCTGCGGAGTCCTGTTACACACACAGCACCGACAACTGCAAAAAGAAAGGAAGAGGCCGAGAGAGCACAGAGACAGACTGAACCATGCAGGGTAGTGTCGTGGCTAGTGAACATCACCCTTATGGTTAAAAAGGCACTGCACTTACTGCTCGACCCTGTCAAAGAATGAGATGCACCAGCTGCTTGGCAATTTTGCATGTTTACTATGAAAAAGGCAATTTAAAGAATACATTCAACAACTTCTAACTGCCAGGCTTTGAAAAAGGAAGTGTTAAAACCACAGATTTCATATTGACTCAGTTGAGTGCTAGTGCCTGCTACACCATGGGACTCAGATTTTTCAAAGGGGTATGTCCTATCTTCTCTACATCTACTTGTTGGGGAAGAGGCCGTGTCCCACAGGGGCCATCTGGAGTGCCTCCCGATGCAGAGGCACTGGCACGGGCACTGCAGCAGTAACAGATCTTCCAGTCAGAAAAGCGATCTTAACCAAAATTAGCAAGAAGATTCCTGAGGGCTACTGAAGATGAAGACAGCCTGGATAAATGCTTATGTACTGAGTGACATACTTGTTGATAAGAGAGTTAACAAAAAAAAATATATCTGCAGGTGCCTGCTTTTCCTAACTGGGCTAGTAAAAAAAATTGGGTCAAATTAAAGGAAGGTTGTTAATTGTTATTCTTAGATTGGCTGACATGCAGAATTGGTCTCCTAGGCTTATGAATAGTGTCTTAGTACTGGAAAAAAAAAAGAAAGGAAAAAATGAAGGACAATGAGAAAATTAAGTTGGCTATGCTGATAATGCAGGCAAAATATATTTATGTCAAATACAGTTTGTATAGATGTGCACACACACACAGTAGCATGTATAGAAGATACACATGCTGGATTATACACAAAAATCAGTAAAACTATTACCTTCAGTTAGCAAAAGCAGAAACATAGCTCACACTCTGATGTGCTGCTGAAGATGTGCCTCTCAGAATGTGGACTTTCCTTGGAGAATGTTTGACATTATAGCTGTAATTTTGCACAGAAATTACCGTCATGAGAAAAGTCTCCGTCAAAATGGTCATAACCATTATACCAGGCACCAAAATGTGGAGAGCTCCAAAAACTAAAACCAATATCTTCCTCTGAAAAGGAGCCAAGTGCCCGTGCAATTCCTGGAGAACAAAACTTGGAAAGTAGCCCAAAAAAAGATCTATTGCATTAGGGTAGTATACTGGTAGATGTGGCACAGTCCAGCAGTAGCTGAGTAAAACAGTGACTATGAAAGCTTAAATATCCTAAAGTTAGAAGATCTGGCTAACTTGCAGTTAGGGTTTTTTATAAGTGGATCAGGGAGCTTTCTGAGATATTGGTTTTAATTTCTTAAGTTTTGAGGAGCTGGAAGGATTCCAATGAAATATGGAGAAGCTAGCCCGCTGACATTTTAAAGTGATAAATGGCATAACGGGAAGTTATAGGTCAGTTAGGGTGATATTGATGCTGGGAAAAAATAACAGTGGGACACAATCAAAAAACAGTTAAAGTATAGAAATTCAATGAGTGTTAGTCAATGAGGTTTCATGGAAAAGGAATTCTGTTAAAATAACTTCACATTGCTCATTGAAAAGATTTCGTTCCTGGCTGACAAAGCTAATCCTGTTAATGTAGGGTTCAATTGCTTCAAAATGTGATTTTAAAATGTTTTGCATTCTGATTAAAAACTAGGACTCTGCCAGGACACTGTTGCACATATTAAACAAATTAGAAATCAGCTAAGTGACTGAAAACTGTATTTGCTAACAGGGAATCTTCAGTAAAGGGGTGCGTGTTTCTAATGTGGTCCCACAGAGGTCTGGTTTTGGTCTAGCACTGTTGAGTATTTTTACTGATAATGTGAAAGCAAGTAAAAGAAGCATTTCTAATTAAGTTAGCTGATCACACAAGATTTACGGCATAGTAAATGAGTATGGGAGCCTCTGATGGATGTAAAGAAAACTGAGTTACTTGTTAGGCTGACAACAGTTGAACATATATGTGAATATATCCAAATACACAGTGCACATACAGTAACAAAAAAGTACATATGATGTTTATAAGATGGGAAACCTCATTCTCAAAAAAAAAAAATTCTATGAAAAGGACAGTCAAAGAGTGAGGAGATCAAGAAATATGACCAGGTGAGAAGACCTGCACCTAGGGGAATGCATTTGGGGGGGAGCACAGAGGAGGCAATGCGTGCCTTGTGCCTGGTAAGAAACAGTTTGGGGTAGTGCCACTGCAAATCCCAAGAGGAATGTGCATGGTAGGGCTGGGAAGTGCTCTCAGAGCAGCTGTACTGGGGCTGTTTCAGGGAGCACTTTACGATTACACCTCTGTGGAAACTGTTAAGCTGGGAAAGTTGCTGTGTTGTACAAGATCACACAGAAATCTCATATCCCTGAAATAAGTTCTTGAACTTGTGTGATTTGAGCATCCTGGTAAGGTAGGCTGACAAGGGCTCTGCGCAGATTAGTTGGGAAGGAAGCTGTGAGAATGCCTCCCATGAGAGGGCATATGCAGTGATAACACCACCAGACAATTTCTACCTTCTTTAGGAGGAAAGGGGCCTTTGAATGAAGCTCATGTTTTCAGAGAGAAAGCCTGGAAATTCTGGGGGCAGGAAAGGGCAGCATGAATTGAGCAAGGATATTGATTAGGTTGGAAGGCAGGAAAGACTGCTTGTGCCTCAGAGAGCATCGGCATGGAAAGGATCTCTCAGATTTATATAGTATATGATGTCCTCTGAAAAGCTGTGAAGTAGGGAGATGAGAATTCAGTGGGTCAGCCACAAGCCACCTTATGCATCCTGGTGGTAGGCATTAAAAGGCCAAAAAGGAACAGGCAAGTAGACTATGGGCAAAGATTTAGGAGCAATGTTTTTCTTATGTGTGAATCTCTGTCTCCTCAGCTATGGCAGAGTAGCTAAAGACCATTAGACCTGGTGTTAGATTTGCATCACAGTGCTGATGCAAAGTAGGCATCAGATTTATGAAACAGAAAGGTTCCTTGCTGGCAAGGGCAAGGTAATTCAGTTTCTGATGGGAGTCTGTGTTGTCATGGGTGTTTAGGAAGGAAAAGATTATGACCTTTGATAACTTCACATGAAGGGCTACATTTTGAATGTGATTTTGACCCTGTCCTTGAAACTTGCACCTGCTGTTCTGCAAGTACAGAGTTGCTGGGGGAGGGTAGAGATTTACTCTTTTCCATTTCTATAATTTGATTTTGCAGGCAGAGATACAGCCAGACCCTTCATGCAAGTCAGTAGCAACTTCACAAACACATAGGCTGTACTGCTTGTCTGCACACAAGCTTACTGTGTTTGAATTTTATGGCATTTGGGCTTGTGATTTCAAAATGAATCATAACCCATACCTGCACATGGCTCAGGTGGGCAAGTGAAAATTCACAAGCCATTTTTGAAACATCTTCCAATGTTTGCATTTTGTGCCGTCAAATGAACAATATGAGAATTTGCTGGTAATGGCACAGCTGGCAGAATAGCAGATCCAAATCTGGTAGAATGCTTGGAGTTGCATACTGGTAGCCTGCACTGTGGCCACACAGATGGAACTGTCCAAGAGCAACTCCAGCTAACTTCTGGGAAAGGGTTTGTGTCAGATGACAAAAAATGGTTGTAAGCATGACAGACTTCCAGATGAGTGAAAAGACCAAATCTGTTCAGTGTAGAAAGGAGAGATGGAGGAGGGGAGGTGTTAACAAGAGCAAAGGGCATCCCTGAATTTGCATGGCAGTATCAGACTAGGTTAATGTAAGGAGATACTTTTTTTCACATAGTTCATAATGAATACATAGTGGTCACAAAAACACCTGAGGTCTGTGTCAATAGTTAAATGAGATTCAAAAGTGGGTATGGTGGAGGAGAATAGTGAAGTTATGGTGAAAAATAATGTTTTTAAAAGCAATAATATGAACCTTTTCTCTTCTGTTGGCAGAAACTAGGAAGGAGTTTTACCTATTATTCCATTCCACAGACTTGGCTACAGAAAGGACACCAGGGCACATTTCATTCCCATTTGGTCAGATATGACAATTGTCATGTCTCTTTAGAAGTAGCTAGAAAAGAAACAGTTTTAACATGCAATACCCAAATGCCATTTTGTGGGTCCTCAAGATACTCCTTTCTGAAGTCCCCTTTTCAAACAAGGAAAATTCTTGCTGCTTCTGCTTTAATCATATTGTTGGGGGTTACAACGTATTGAAGTCTTATCCAAAAGGTCCAAAAATTGAACGTGACCCACGTAACATTTTTTTTGTCATTCCATATTAAATCCTACAACCTTCTTGCCTTTCACAGCATTTTCTATCAGCCTTTTTGTGGCATAGCTTCAGATGTTGATATTGTTGACTAAATTCTTCAGGTCTTCCCTGAGATTAGAGTTCATGTTTTTCCAAAACAGACAAAATGTACATAACACCTCATCAAATAGTCAGTATTTGAGTTCATAGCAAATAACAAATCTATTTCTGGAAAGCAATCTTGTCATATAAATAGTAGTTTAAAACATATGTAAATGTCCTAATACTTTGGAAATACCTATGAAAGTAGCATTAGAATTTTAGTTGCAGAGAGAGCAACACAGAGAAATTGTGAGACCGCTAAAATTCTGATGTGATTTAAACCTGTTGCATGCAATATATCAGTGCAATGTCAGCTTAATATTGTTGCCTTATGAAGCCTGTTGACCATTCACATTCTCTGGAAGCCCAGGATGATAGTGAAATATATGTGGGCATCTTTTCCGAGTAGCTCTACCAGCCCAAGCATAACAATCAAGCCACATTAAAAAGTTGCTAGTGCTGATACACACCTGTGTACTATATGGAAGTTCAGAAGAGATCTTCGAGCAAACTATTTATCAAGGATGTCACATCAAGGTTGCAATAATGGGCCCCTCTAAAGCTGAAAATCTGATAAGTTATGGCACTATTATTGTAGACTCACAGACCCTGCAGAGTGACCTGTTTGA
>JANZLQ010000031.1:2067169-2081087 GCA_026212715.1 Elanus axillaris | reverse complement strand
CGAAGAGGGGGGGGGGAGTGATAGAACGACTTGGTGGGCACCTGGCGTCCAGCCATGGTCAACCCATCACACCCTCTAAAGCTGAAAATCTGATAAGTTATGGCACTATTATTGTAGACTCACAGACCCTGCAGAGTGACCTGTTTGAAAAGGATGAACCAAGGTCACCAGGAGTGCTAACAAAGCTGTGTAACAAAAAAGACTAAAACAGCTCAACTTTTTAGGGGGTGGCAGATCAGACTGGCACAAAATAGGCTGTGCCCAGCAAAGTTACTATCAAAGAGTTGAGCATCTTTGTATTTGGAAAGTAAAAATAAATTACAATAAACTTATCTTTATTATTATAAATGAATGAACAATGTAAATGCAAACATGTAACAGTGATATGTAGCACCGTGTATAACTAGATTTACACTATCTTGATATAAAATGGATTTTAAAAGGATTTCTTGTATGTAATGCTATTGGATATCAAAAAGAGGAAGAAAATATGGTAAGGGGTCTTCTCCTGTGAGGTGGTGTAAGCCAGAAAGCCTTCTGAAAATGGTCAGAATTTCAGGCAGTAAGCTGTGGAATAGAAGGAGAAAACTAATGTAAGACGAGGAAGAAAATGGCTCAATGCAAGGTAAGGAGGAAACAATTTAATGTAACTTTGCCAAGTAAGGAAACAGTTTCAATACAGTTTTGGAAGAAGAGTGAAAGATATTTATAACACATATTTATCTAGGGTGTCTTTTGCTTGTCCAAAATCTGTTTAGGTATCATAGATTGGAGGTGACATTCTATGGATGTTGGAAATTGGGGTAGAAAATTATTTTGAAAATAAGAACTAATATTATCTTATGACTAAGAAAATAGTCACATAGAATATGTCCACCTGAACAAAATGTCAGTTATGTGTATTTCTTTCCAAGAAGATCTGTACTCTCTGACTGCACAGTGTGTTGGACAAAACACCATGAGGGACAGAAGAGCTCCTCATGTTCAGTTTCATTCCTGTAGACTTTAGGTCACAACGATACAATGTGTTGCCGCTTGGTTTCATGTGCACACCAATCTCTCCAGATTTCTTGTGGACCTGGATAGCTTTTGCTATTGTTACATTGGTCCTAGTATAGCAGCATCTTGGTGTCACTTGCAGTGTTTAGGCACTTGCACCTGTAGGGTTAGCGAAGCATGTGGCTTCTTGGAGGCTAGAGGAAGAGTGGTATTTCTTCATAATGAACCTACAGCAGGAAAGACATTTCTCCCTGGAAGACTGACTCATTGAATAGTCTATTTCTAGCACCCTGAGATAAGGAAGCATAGAACTGGGTGGTGTACCCCAGCTCAAACCTGGGAATTTGAGACTGCAAGTTGCAAGAACAGGTTTTGTTTGCTTAACAGTACATAAGCAGCTATGCTTTACCCTGTGCTTACATGAGTGAACGTGCTTCATGAAGTCTGGGTAACAGCAGCCAGTAGTCTGAAAAAATCTGGTGTGGACTACTTGTGTTATGTTAGCTGATGTGATCTTGTTTGGGTGGTCTGTGGCCAATTAAAAAGTTATAGGACAAACAGTTGACTTCTTACAGTGGTGCATTTTCTGTCAGCCCTCATGAATATGTTCTCCCTCTTCTTGGCCTTCTCGTTGCATAGAAGCATTGAAAAACTCTCAGAGAGCTGAAGCTCATGCCACGAGGGCAGTAAAGCAAATGCGCTGCCCAGAGGGCTCCTTCAGGTTGGCAGGATCCTGTGATTCTAGATCATGGTCACATCTTTGTCAAGGGATCCTAATTTACTACTTTCTAGCTCCTGACTCCTGGGCACACTCTGACTATGTCCTGATTGCATGTCTGGATGACAGCTGGTATTCACCAACCCCTACCCAGCCCAGTTTCCTTTGGAATGAGGGAGATGTGGTATGCTTTAGTAGGTCTCCTGGCCTGGATAATGGAGGGGCTTTGGGGACATGGGAGTCTTTTGTGAGGAGAAGCTCCCAGAAATGCTCAGCACCCTCAAAGGACTTTCAGAAAGACCTTGTGAGCAGTCACGGCCTGCTCTGTCCGGCACACTGTTAACGCCACAGCTGATTCAAGTAAAGGTCATTTGCTGATGCTGAATCTGTCACTCTCATACTTACTGGGTCCCCTGGCAGTTCAGCCAGCAAGGGGCCCTGCGGAGGAACCTCCATTGATTTACCAGTGGCAGAAGGCAAGTGGTACCTGTGAGCGCTGGTGAAGATTAGGAAGGCCTCACACGTCACGTAGGAACAGACAATGCTCTGTTCTTTCATCCAAATGACGCTCTCAGGCACCTGAGGCTTATCTTCAGCACATTTTCTTCAGCCCCTGAGCCCCCCACCCCAGCTACCTCCCATCCTCTGGCTGCTGAGCTCCATCACTCCTGCACAAAGCTGCAGCCCATTTAAATCAATTCTGACACCCAACACCTCTCTGTTTTCTCAGCCTGCCTGCCCCAAATATTTCCCTCCAGCCTTGACAGAACAGGTATTCACAGGGTAGCTCCAGAATAACAAGTTTCCATTTTTGAGATGGTTGTACGGGGAGCTTTGTGGTGTGGCAGCTGGCCAACGGGTGATCATTTAGCCAGGGGAGCTCACTACTGGGTAGTTAATTTGACATGCAGAACAGAGTGGTTAGGTTCTCACCGAAGTCCAGTCAGACACTTCTGGGTTCACAGTATTAAATTATACCTGATGTGCAACTCCAAAACATTGGCACTTGAGTGCAAACCTTGACTTCAGTGAGGCTGATCAGCCCAGCAGCAGCTCATTTGCTCTGACACAATCAATTTTCTCCAATGGACTCTGGGACCATTAGCTGCTTTAGAGAGAGATGCGAGTGGCACTAGGCTCTCCACAACCTCTGCATCACTAAGCTGCGAAAAATAAAGAGATAAAGACATAGTGGTTACAAATAGTGGTGACAAACCCATAGATATGAGGCTGGGAAGAGCAGGACCTCTTTCAGTGGTAACAGCCCAAGACTGAATTCACCCCTTTTCCAGGAAATATAGCAAGTGTAGAAATGAGAGCATAGTTGCAGAGATGGATTCCCACTTAACACATGCGCTTTCTCCATCTCATTTAGAGCTTGGACTGAATAATCGTTATCACCACATGGTAGCTATCAGGGGCTAGCTGACACGTTATAAAAGCCTAATGTAGCCAATGTGTATTAGAGTCTTAGCCAGCATGTGAACTGTTTGCCAGAACACTTTTGAGATAGACTGTTCTTGTGGTATTTGTATCACTGGCAAGAAGCAGAAATAGAGGAAATCTGGAAAACATTTCTCAGGGAAAAAAAAAATAATCTCTGAAGTGTTGTGGAGTCCAGAGGCAGATAGATGGTACTGAAATTCTGATTGCTTATTCAAATGGCTGTGGAGCTTGGGAGTCTTTTGGTCCCTCAGACCAGTATTTTACACTTTCTAATTGTCTTAGCAGTTGTAATCAGTTGGTCCTTTATTTTCTCTGCAATTCTTTGGCCACTCATCTTGCCCAAAGCCTGCGCTTTGGCGTTCCTGTCCCTCTAAGGAAACAAGAGAATTGTGCATACTAAACTCAGCTGCTTGGAAATAAGGAAAAAAATATTTAGACCATTAATAAAAAATGTATTCTTCTATTTCATGTGGCACTGGCCTTTCCTGTTCTCAGTGCTGTCCCCAAACTGCATGCAGCATCCTGAGGTCTTTGGGGAGCATTTGCTATCTGATTAGGCAGTTGCATGTTAGGATGACAACTGGAACATAAACCAAAATAGCCATAAAGGAAGCAGAACAGTCCCTCTGGGAGAGATTTCCATTGCCATTCATATATGTCTTTCACACAGAGCTAATTGTGAGAAGTGCTGTAACATGACTACTAGAGCCTTGTGATGGCAAATGGAGAAATAAACTGACTCTACATAAATACAGCTGGAATCTGTAGCACCCATTCACCAGAAAATTCTGATATTTCAAAATATTTTTCATCCGGATGAATGGATGACAAAATACGGTTTTCCACTGCACCAGAAGTAGAGACATCCTGACTGACCTCTGCCTGACATTTCTTACTGAGATGAAGTTTTTCAACAGACCAAAACTGTAGCTGGTTTATGAAAAAAATGAACTGGAATGTTTCCACAGCAAGGGCCAGTTCAGCTTTCTTCCAAGTTCCCAGGAGGCGTGACAGACCTCCTGGGACCCTCTGTGTCCCCTGCATCCTTTGTGGGCAAGGATCTGAGTTGAGCTTCCTCTTACTGTTGCTCTACCATGATTCTCCCAGGCTTTTTCATTTTGGTGAAATAATACTTGATTGATTTGAATTGCTTCTCTTACTTTTGGGAATATTTGCCTTTTCTCCCCTGCCTGGGCAAAGAGAAACTCGCCAAACATCTCAAGCAAGTTTTGTGGGAAAGCTGATGTAAAATGCCTTTAATCAGTAGTGTGGAAAGGAGTGTATTTATCCTGTAAAACCCTGTGGTTAGATAGCTTTAAATGAGAAGTATGAGCCTGGCACTCCTTTGATTGTGCTTGATAAAAAAGGGTTGAATATATTTTTGTCTTTTTTTTTCTTTAATTTTTACTCACTTCATTAGAAATTTACAGTAGAAAATTACATCTTTACATCTTTTGCCTTGAAAACCCAATGGACCACTGGAGAATTAGTAAGACTGTGCCTTTACAAAAATGCAAAGAACCTGAGTAAGTGGGAATGGAAGGAACTTCTAATCAGACTGCTAAAAATGCCATGTGGCAGAATATAAGGAGCAAAGAGGGAGGCAAATGCATAAGTCCCAAGAGTAAGAGGATGCCAAGCATCCAGGTGGTGCATCCAGGCAGGAAATACATGTATTGTGCTAGAAGAGTGTCAAGTGCCCTGCTGAGAATTCCCACCACTCCGACCCTCTTGATCCCACAGAGCACACAGAGTTTGGCCACAGGGTATACAGTGATTTTGAATGTTTTGTTGTCATCTCCCCAAAAAGCGATCCCTGAAGTCCCCAGTCTCTGTCCCAGGCTTGTGCAGCCACATTTATAGCAAAGTTCATGAGGAGTACTGGAGCAGACCCTCATCCCTTTACATGGTGATGTACCCATGGCTTCTTGTACCCATTTTAGGACTTTTTAATAATGTTGTGATCACAACTGCATTAGTCTGAGACCAGTGTTTCTTACTGTTGCAGGGAGGCTGCTTCAGAATTAATCCTTTCTTCTTGTCTCAGATATTTGAATGGTCACCTTCAGGTTTCTCTGTCCACTTCCACAGAGACTATCCCATACGCTGGGATCTTCTAGCTGCTATGAAGCCTGAACAGAACTGGATTTCCCAGCAGGAGACAGTTAACACCTCTGGTTGGTAACAAAGCTGTACCTGTAAGGTAAGTAAAGAGTGAGAAGATGATTGATGTTTGGAAGCAGCAACCTTGTTTGTCCCTTGTTTTAAGCTGTGGTGGCAGCTGAAAGAGTCATCAGAATGGACCTACCTTGTTCTACAACATCCTCTCTTAGGATGTGAACTAAATGTTGATGTTGGTGGGAGTTGGGCTCTTGGCTTGCAGGACAACTGTTTGTGTTATCAGGCCTGCAAAAAAAAAAAAAAAGTTTCACTAGTCAGAAAACCCTGGAGGGAAACAAGAGCTACCTGTGCCTCAAATAACTGTCTGCAAATGCCACATTGGTCTCCTGCTGGGTGCTAAGTGACCACGGAAATGCACACCATGGTCACACCAAGTGGGAGATAAGAAGCTGAGGAGTGCTGTGCTGACACAGCCCTTACCCTTTGTGGCTGGAGGCATTCAACACCTACTCTTAAAGCTTTTGTTCCAAGCAGACCACTCTTCTGGGAAGTTGCTTTGTCACTGGCAAATATGAGGGGACATGGTACCAAGGGGTAGGCCTCTGTTATCTTTTAATGCCCTACAGTGTGTGTAAGTCTGTTAGGTTACGGACCATGGAAGTTAGTAGGAGAGTTGGTGTTCAGATGGCTGTGGAAGAGCTGTCTGTTTTCAGATGAAGTGCTCTTAATGACAGATTTTTTGGAGCTAGCTCTTCTTGGTGTTGCCTATCACCTCATGATCTACCACTTCCCTTTTCCTCCCAATTAGTTTAATTTGAACATTAGTGTTTGCACCTTAACCTCCCAGTCTGCAGGGAGTGGGGAGAGGACATGCATCTGAGTAAAACACCAGCAGTGGCTGATGCCATAAATCAGAGGGATTTTAGAATCTGATGACAAACCAAATTCCTGTCAGAAAAGAGCAGAGCTGACCCCTCCCAAACTGTCATCGAAGATGGGTCATAAAAATCACAGCTGTCACCAAAGCATGCCGGGCCTCTGGGGGACATGCCATCCTGGGGACTCATCTGCTGCCTCCATGGCCAAATTCCAAACCCTCAGGCACATTCCACTTGACATTTTGTCACATCTCTTGCTGGTGCATCTGTTCAGGGGCATTAACTCTTCCTAAATCACTTTATCCCTTTTTTTTCTCAGAAAAAAAACGAGGCTATGGGAGATGTAGAATTCTGAGCAGTGGTCTGTTGTACAAAACAGAGTCCAAATGTTTAAAAATTGGCAGCCTTCGGGGTAACTAATCCGGTAGGCCATGTTGTTACAGTAATAGCATCAGAAATAAAACCTGTGTTCACATAAACTTCAAAAATTATTTTAACTCACATTTGTACACCCAAAATTATAGGACATCTTCCCAGTTGTGTCCCCTTGAGCTTTGGCCCCAGGCAGAGATCTGTTTCCAAAGGAGATGGGTGAGTGTGAAGTCAGACCATGATGGCTACGGTTGACCTGAGATGACTGTACACTCAGTAGTGGCATGTAAAAGTAAAGACATTGAGGTACCTTTCTCAAACCAGTTGATAGGGTTCAAGTTCTAAGATGGTTCCATGTGCATAAATTAAAGGAATTTTTCTCTGTTCCACCTGCACATGAGATAATAACCAAATTGGGTGACATCAATCCTAGAGCCAAAAAACTAACAGTCCTTACAACTAGGATGGCATAAATCTTATGACACAGGTATTGAAATTCACAATTACAACTCATCCATCAGGAAGAGCAGCAGAGAGACTGTGCCTCCAGACATCAGAAAGGCTGTAATGTACTGCAGAGTCACTGTTGTTTCAGAATCATAAAATTTGAATGCATGTGGGCTAAAGGTCTAGCTAGTTTCACTGAGGATAGGGAATGACAGATATCTGTCTGAGAAGAACTTGGGGAGTATTTGCTGGACTTCTCATGTTACTAGTGACAAAACTTCTAAGAGTTTCTAAAAATAGTAGGTGTAATTTCTTTACAGGCAGTATCCTGCATCTGGGATGAAGTAGCTCACTACAAACTCTTGTGCTGGACAAGGAGTTAATAACTAACATAAGGGTCATCGATAACATCACCACCAGTGACACCAAAAGTGTATTTGTCATGTGCAAACAGAATTGCATGAAACAGTAACTTAATTTTTATTTAACACTCCAATGGCCATTTCCCAATGCTTGTAAGTATTTCTGACTGGAAAACTTGGAAAAAAATCAGCTAAGCCTGGGAGTCTTTTGTGGATCCCCTACCAGATTAACGCTCACAAGAAATCATCGTGTGCATGTGGAAAATTATGTTTTGTTGGGTATAGATGGAAATATAGCTGAATGGAAATCACTCTAGTTAAAAGACTATCTGAAAGTAGTGATTAAATAACAAGCTGTCAGATAAAAAAATAGAGAAAGAGAAAGTAGCAGGTGATTCATATAATTTATAAATTTAAAATACATGCACGAGAAGTCAAAATAAAGCAGTTTTTAAAATAAAAGTGACCAGCATTGCTTTAAAGCAAACATTTAAAAATACATTAGGAACAAGTTAAAAAAAAAAAAAAGCCTTGCTTGGATACAGGTAGCTTTAACAGCAAAATTGTAAAGTCAGAGGTGTTCAGTCCACATTGTATTTCAGTTCTACAGACAAAATGAAACAGGGAGGTAGGGTTTATTATGTATGATACTATGGATGGAGTAAAAAGTTTGAGGTCTGTAGCAAAGGAAGGTGCAAGACAGAAGCTACTTAAATTAAAGAACAAAGTTTCTCGAAGTAGTGAAGGGAACTTCCTGAATCATACTCTTTTCACAAATCTTGGGAATCTGGGAAAATCTGGAAGTTTTGGAGGACACTTACTTTTGTTCTGGGGCTTAACGAAGGATAGAGCCACAGGAAAATCTTGAGACTCACAAATGCCCGTTCAGTTTCCAGCATGAGAGCCCACAGTTTGGAAAGCAATGGTTCAAAGTCACATGCATCGAAATTCTCAGTAAAATAATGATGTCCCTTTGCCCTCAGTATGCTGAAAAAAACCCTTCAGTTCTGTATAACTCTCTAAATTAGCAACAGCTGAAAGCAAATACAGTTCATCAGGATTTCCTCTAGTTCCCTGCAGGTATCAGAAGGGAGGTTTTCTTTGGTGTTCAGCTGACCAGACATGTTCTGGTGAGTTTTCTGGGTTTGGGGGGGGAAAGTAACACTTCTTTTCTTGCTTTGCTTTTTCCTGAGGCCTGAGAAATTGCCTGAAGTCAAAGACAGCTTTCTGAGTGGGAGCTGATCTGTGCTCCAAAGCACTTCTGCTGAAGATGCCTGGGGATGATATCCTGTGCCATTTTGTTCAAGGTCACAGTCCCCAACTTACTTGAGGTGCAGATGGGGCTTCCCCAAGGTCACACTGGCATAGACTGGGAGGGGTTTTCACCTTCTTCTGCAGTAGAGAGTGCACTTAATTTGCAGGGCTGGCAGTTGTGTTCATGGATTGCTTCCCCCGCCCACCCCACCCCCCAGGGATATGGGCACAGGACTTGTCAGACAGTTCTGCTGTGCCTTGCCCTTGGCTTTGGTCTTGGAACTTAATGTAAAAGTAGCTGGGCAACATGTGAGTCACAAGTCAGTGATATGCAGGAGGTCCCAGCAGACGGCCTGGTGGGCTCTTCTTCCCTGTGAATCTCTGAAAATACTTTCAAGAGTAACTTGAGTATGTTCTGAACAATTACTAAAATTAAACATTTTAAGGTCCACAGACCAGGTACATTTTACCAGAGAGCTTAAAAGAGACTTGATGAAGAGCGCTCTGAGCTATTCCTGTTGATATTTCACATGTCCTGGAACACTGAGACAGTTCCAGATGACTGGAAAAAAATCTAGTTGTTGTTCCTGTGTTCAAGAGGATAAATGGGATTGCTCAAGCAAACACAGGCACATTAGCCTGGCATCAGTCCCAGGGAAAATTATAGAAAGACTCATAGGAGACATGACTGGTAAAGAATTAAAGGATACTGATGCAATTAAAGACCATTGGTGCAATAATATGGAGAGCAGATCCCCTTGGAAAAAATTAAGATCTCTTTTTAGAGAATGATTACAAAGTGACTGATAAAAGTACGTTCACTGGCGAAAACACTTGATTTTGTGTGATGACTTTCTGATGTAAGCTTCAGCTTGTACACATATCTAGGTTGTGCTTGTTGGTGAAGAATCTTCCACTGAACCTTTTTTCTTTCTTTTTTTTTTTTTTTTTTTTTTTTTTAATTGGGAGGTTGTTTTATATAGGATTCTTCCCATTTGGAGAACTGAAACCATATGTTTTGCGCTTGGTGTATATTGAAATATTTCAGTTTGCTAAATGGAAGCTAAGCTGTACTTGCCCACAATATTGCAAAGTCTAATCACAAATGTAGGTATAATATGCTTATGTATTTTGCTCTTCCATCCTAGGGGTAGGCTTTTCAGTGGGGTATGTCTCCATGAAATGTTCTTGTGTCCATCCTGGGCTGACCGCAGCTCTTTCTGAAATCCCATTCTTCATGGGGAAACCGTGAGGACCCTCAGCACTTACCTGGACAATTTCAAGTTTATCAATCTACAACTGAATCACACAGACTGTGGATTCACTCAGCAGGCCTCTGGAGTTAGAGCAGCAAATCTAAAGAGGTAATCAATAGCTTTGAAAGCTCCAGAACTCTGAAGTTGGAGCCTAAACCAACCTCTACCAAATGGAGAGAAGAAAGATAGGGTTTACAAGAAATTTTCCCTGGTAGCACCATCTCTGCAAAAGTCTCCTTTGAAAGCAGCTGGTTCAGGCAACAAATGCAAAAGTGAGACTACTTACACTACTGCTATGAGTTGACAGCAGTGTGCAATGCTTCTGAGACTCTGTAACATCCTCTTTGCTTGCACCCCAGCTTTGTACTGGCTCAAGCAGCCTCTACCCTGCATTGCTCTGGAGGCCCCACCTCTGGCAGCACATGCTGTGCGGCAGATTCATCAGAGTACTATGGTCCTACAGAGCACTGTGGAAGGAAATCAGCGCAGGCACCCTTCCACATTAGCTTGAAGTTTGGTCTTTAATTGCCTTATGTTTTGTTGCTTTCAAAGGGAAAAACAGAGCATAAGGGTCTTTGTTCCTCTTCCTCCCCATTCCTCTCCTTGCTGCTTCTGTGGCTTTCTCAGTCTTCTCCCTGTGCTCAGCAACCCCCAGGGGTTCTTCCTTCCCTGTTCCCTAAAGTTCCTCCTTCCCAGACTGTCCTTCCCCTTTTTCTCTCTTCCTTTGGTCCTTTTCATTTTCTTTCCTAGCCACCCCTTGTCTCCAGCCTTCCTACCTCACAGACTCCCAGCTGGCAGGTTTCCACATTCCTCATCCTTGCTCCTGCTAGCTGCTGGGTTTTAACCTCTTGGAAACAATCTCTTCTCTCCCATATCCTTTAACCCATTGCATCTGGAAGCTGGTGCTGAGACAGCTGCAGCGGCAGAAGGGACTGCCAGTGAACTGCCCACTCCCATAGCTACCACTGCAGCCTCACAGCTGTTACTCTACTTCCCAGCTTCCAGGTTAAAGGGTGGGGTTGTAATTGTGGGGGGGTCAGATGGGGTACTTTGAATTTTGCATCAATTGCCCTTCGTTAGTTATTCCTGAACTACTCCAATCCAAAAGGAAAGGAAATCATATGCA
This sequence comes from Elanus axillaris, assembly GCA_026212715.1. Classification (NCBI taxonomy): domain Eukaryota; kingdom Metazoa; phylum Chordata; class Aves; order Accipitriformes; family Accipitridae; genus Elanus; species Elanus axillaris. The sequence continues at coordinate 2,070,108 of JANZLQ010000031.1, read as the reverse complement.
ACTGTGTTGATCCTGGATTTGCCACTTTTATCCTTCAAAAGAAATTTAAGAAGTCACACGCATATGGCAATGAAGAACCATCACAGAAAGGGATAGCACGTTACATAGCAAATATTGACAGATATGCAGCAGATATCTGTCCCACTCCTTGCTTTTGCTCTCTCTCTCTTCCCCTCTTCATTCTTCTATCTCAACAGCCAGCCCTGTTTCTGCTTTCTCCCATCTGGCAGCTCTCAGAATAATCTCACCCACCTGTTAAATGAGAGAACGTCAAGTTAAATTTACAGCAGGGCCTGGAAACAGGATGCTACAGAAAAGTATTTTAATTAAAATCCTCTAATTGAATGCATGCTTCCTTGTGAAAAGGGAGCTGCCAAGAAGGGCCTGATGTCACCACCTCTACCCCCGTTTGCCACGAAAGGAGGGCAATTGAAACCAGCTCTCAAGGTGGAAAGAGGAAAGGGCATTTCCAGGGAGTTTTCCAGGGTCACCTTTGCAATGCTGTTAGGTGGTTCGTGGGAGGTTTGTCCCTTTACCAGAATCAGAGCTGAAGATGGTACTGCCACTTCTGGTCAGGCACTGTGCAGAGTAACAAGCTGCCATGGGTGTGTAAGGATGGGGCAATATCTGTGTGAAACCTGAACTCTGGATAGAAATCCAACAAACTTAAAGCCTGCCTCTGACGTGGAGATCACCATCACACAAACTCTCCTGGGAATGCTTCGCACTCCGCTTTGCTAGGCAATCAAGTGGGATTTTAAGACCTGGTTTACTGCAGTTGCTGGAATGGATTCATGAATGGAGAGCAACATTTTGATATGGAAAGGAAGATGGAAAGACACAGCAAGAGACAAATGTCTGGGGTTCCCATTCGGAGAGCCTGGATGACCACATCTGGTGCTTGTGGCTGGGGCAGTGGAACCCCATCTGGACACGCTGTCAGCCTGAGATCTGTTGCAGAATATTAAATGTAGCATTAATATGTTAAACTGCAATTGTCCGGTAACTGCACAGCGCATGGAGGGAGGAATAACAGACTGGGTATGTTCAAACAAACAAGAGCGGGAGCCAGGAGGAAGTATTTGGGGAGAAGGGGGAATTAGCAAGTGCTGCAGAACTGCGTCACTGCAATGTAACTCTAACTCTTCCAAATACTATGCAAATCCATCGACACTATACACTTCCTGTAAGCATGAAACCTCTGACTTTTATTTCCTTGTTAGACAGTAGTTAACTGTTATGAAAAGGGAGTTACAGAGAATAAAATGCACAGTACATGCCTCTATCTAAAGACATAGTAATACTACTAACAATTCACAACATTCTGCAATATTTACAGGTTTTTCCATTAAGTTGCCCACAACACGCGGAGGGGAAGTTTGGCACCACCACATTCCTGTGCCTCCAGGCTGGTAAAGGTCATTTCCCAAGAGCTTCAGGTCACAGAGGAGAAAAGTTCCCAGCGCCCTCAGGTGTTTGCCAGCCCTCCTTCCTTGACAACAGAGAATCCTTTCAAAAAAACATATTCATTTTATGTTTCAATATTTTTATGCTTCGTTGGCCTATTTAGAAATTGGAAAATCTTACATCCCCTCTTGAGAAATCTGGCAGGCATGTTTGGCTCATGCTGGGAAAGCAAAACCACTGGCAAACCCTCTGGCCTTTGCTAAAATTTAAAAAGGACAGTCCAAGTGCATTTTGAATACCCTTCGGGAATGCTGGGGACTCAAGCATAGAAGAATTAAGACCTAGGGAAGGGTAAATTTTTTTTCCACAGCAAATTCTGTGGTGCAAGAGTGACTTCCAGACCAACAGTACAGCTCCCCAAAACAGTACATAGGTCAAGTTTTTAGGGTAATGGAGAATAAAGAAGCCAAGACTTTTTTTCCTTTCAGCTTTTTAAGTCTCACCTACATACTTCTCAAATGGAGAGTAAGCTTAGCAGCAGCTTTGAGAAAGTGTTGTTGAGTGCAGTCACAGTTTGCACACCAGGAGCAGTATTTGCCTATTCTTCACCAATTCATGTCACCAAATGCGCTTTGGAAAATGCTCAAGCATTGCTTTGGTGGTGAAGAGCACAGCTGGTAGACCAGCAGTGCAGGGCCAGTGCTGCAGATGTGGGGAGGCTGAGAGTAGGGACAGGGATTGGAGAGAAGCTTGTAGGAAGGCTTGGAAAAGAACTGCCAACAGTAAAGATTACTCTGCCAGGCAGAGCTCAAAATGAATATTTGTATACACACAACATCTTATTCAACCCAAGATAATGGAAATGTCCTATAGATGCTTACCATATTTTTTAAAGAAACACCTGGTGAAGATGCTCTACTGTATGAAGAACAATTCTAGTGTTGAACTAGTGCACAGAAATGGAGAAACGCCCTTGAGAGACTGAAAGTTTCTGTAACACTGCTTTATAGCTGCATTAACCATAGTGCACTATAGAAGGTATTAAATGAGCATGGAAGTAGGGTTCAGATCCTTAGCTGATGAAACATTTCTGTAGTTTGCAAAATTTTCATTTTGCTTCCTGCTGAAAAATCTTGGGAGTTTGCAGCCATACAATGGAATATTAAGATTCTGCCTAAAATCCTTTAAGTAATCTACAGCACAGTGAGTGTTCAGTCATTCACTTAATTTGGACCATATGAATCTCATGAGTCATTTTCAAGCAATCAGAAGGTAACAGTTCAAGAGCAAGAGACAGCAAAATATAGCTAGTGCTGTACTACAAGCCTTGCACAGTATACACATAGAGTGCCAGGAATATCCAGTCCTGCCCAGTTGTTATCAGGCTGTTAAGCTGATATATAAAAGACAGTGAGAAGTGTTGTCACTTGCAGCAGGGATCAACAAGGATGACTGAGCTCCAGAGCAGTGACTATAAGTAGGAGAGGCAGTGCCATTTTAAAGAAAGTTTTAAAAGAAGAAGGAAGGAAGGG
>JANZLQ010000031.1:2009244-2066987 GCA_026212715.1 Elanus axillaris | reverse complement strand
GGAAGGAAGGGAGGAAGGGAGGGAGGGAGGGAGGGAGGGAGGGAGGAGAGATTCAGAGACAGCAAGGCTGAAAGGAACTTCCCTGCAACCATTCAGTCTTTCCCTAATGCTCATGGTAGGGAAAAGCTAAGTGTGAGCAGTCACAGCAACTGTGTAAGACCAGGGTGCTGTTTTGATGAAGCAAACACTCGCCTGGTTCAACTAGTCCCCAGCTAAGGAACTGTCTGCAAGGGGAGGTGAGTTAGGTCAATGGATGGTTGTTTTGGGTCTCCTGCTAAAGCTCAGCCCTGTGCTGCAGTTGACCTAGAAAAGCGGGGTGATGGCAATGAAAGGGCTTCCAGTCAGTAGATGCTCATAAGAGACAAACCCTGCCAGCATGTGATGATGCTATCTGGCTGCCTTCTTGTGGCTTTTGGCAGCCTTAATAATTGCAGCCAGCATCTGAGAAAGTCGTGGTGATTGAGCTTGCCATTCACTTCTTGAAGCTGTCACTCCAAGTTGGGTGTGAGGGCAAGCTGTGTGGCCAGAGGCCTGTGTGGGTGTGAGAAGCTGGCCCTGTCTTTTGTCAGCCTACATCTGCTCTTTGGGGACACAGCTCCAATTTTTAACACTGCCAGCCTGGTATGTCTCACTGCTCCACTGACCATTTTTAAGGAAAATGTAAATCACATGTATTGGTTACAAAGAAAAGGCCGTAAAGTCCAAACCACTCAGGTTAGTAGCATTGTTACTGTCACACTCTGGAGCTTAAGGCACATCTGAGTTATTACCTTCAACTAAATGAGTGTAATAGTTTTAGTGAGGAAGCATTACATTTTGCAAATGTTAAGGCTTTTAATGGAAGAAGCCATCTAGTGTGAGTGCATCTCTGGGGATACCACATTGTCATGTATGAACTGCAAACCAGAGATATGGGTGCTCCAGAAGACTCTGGGGAGGCCCTGGAAGTCAACCCCATTGTGAACAATCTGTGTGACACCACTGAAGGGCTTGTTTGGCGACGAAATTTTCCAGGCTGCATCCAGCTGCATACCTAGAAAGTATCAAAGTGCTTGAACACTTTGGGGTGGTTGAGGTCTGGAGAATGCACCAGCATTTTCCATTGCTTAACAGTTGCTTACACTTCTCACAGAAGTGGGTGCAAGCTCCAGAGGAGTGTGCTGGACCCATCATTCCCACCCTGCATCTGTAGCCACCCTCCCTTCTGCCTGTCCAGGACCATGTCCCAGAGGGACTAGTTTTGGAAACCTGATAATGTAAGGGAGAATCCAAGGTGTTGTTCAGAGGAAAGGTTTGACTCTTTCACTAGCAAAAGAAACACAGAGCTGTAATGAAAGCCTGCCTGTGCTGGAAATTCTGTCACATACTGTAAATTCCCAGATTACTTTGGTGACCAGCTGTCTGGAGCTGAGCCATGTCGCTGGGTCCTGGGAACACCTTCAGTTTTCTTTGTGCTTTTGATAGGTGACAAAGAGCTGGGTGCTCCCAATCCCATCAATGCCCCCTATAACTCTTTTTCCAAGTTGGCTGTCTGCTCTGAACCCAGACTTGCTCCTTGGCAATCATGGCCGTGGGCAAGGAAGCAGCATGAGCCAGGGTGGGCTAAGCCTGTAACTAAGACAGGCTGAATAGTCCCAGCTCCTAGTCTCATGCTGTTCTCAACGAGCTCATTCCACCTCTCTGCTTCTCTTTTAGCTGAGCCTTACACTGACAGCCCCAAAGAAAGGCAAGAATAGTGATTCACAGTGTTTCGGAAGAGCTGTATGACTCTGAGGGACTGCATTGCATCCTCCACCACCAATGGTCCTGTTTGTTGCCATTTGTCGTAATCAGGGGGTAAGTGTGCCCAATCCTATGCCAAGCAGTCAAGTGGGAAGAGGTAGCAAAAAAGTCCTCCCCACTTTTAGTAGAGCATTACTCCGTTAAGGCTTGGTGTGCTCTAGAAAATGCATTCAGACTGGGATTTCTGGGAACAGATCCTCACCCTTCCTGGAAGCCCAGTATGTGCAGTCTGTCCCAAAACTCTGCTAAAACTCATCTACCTTGAGCAATGCACTGAGTTGCTTGACCGCAGAGCTAGTCAAGGGAAGAGAAGATATCCCACCCCAGGCACTACTAATTCAAATAGTCAGCATCACCCCTGCAACTCCTTCTCCAAATCCCCTTTTCACTGACATTGGTTTAAGCACCGTGTAACTAAACACGTGGATTTCATTGCTTTCACCTATTTCTTCATTTTACTGCCCAAAGGGACATTTTGCCAACTCTTGACTTATATGTTGTTGTTTCAAGTTCAAAATACAGCTGTCAATCCTACATAAAACATTGCCTCCATTTCCTGCTCTTCCCCTCCCTAGAGAGGGAAGAGTTGCTGTTTGTCTCTGCTTTTCACCCTCTCCCACTGCATCACTCCCAACCTCCCCAAGGCTCTTCCTTTGCCTTTCTCACGGTTTTCCTTACTGCTGTACTCGCCTCCTCGCCTCTGCAGCCCTTTGCCATTCACATCCTCACTCTGAACCACCCTGCCCTCTCTTCTTGCTATGCCTTACATTTCTCTGTACTCCCTCAAGCTTACCCATGTCACCCACATTACATTTGGCCTCTTCCCTCTGGCACCCTGAACTCTCTTTGCGTGTACCCAAGCTGTGACCTTAGCAAATTACAGCTCCCCTTTTCGCTCTCCCTCCCTGCCCCTGTTCCCCAGGCTCTCCCTAATTCTCTGTCTGGCTTTCTACAAAGTTGTCCTTTCCCTCTGCTTTTCTAGGCTTATTCTCTCCTAGCTGTAAGGGGCTTGCCAGACTCTTAGAGGCTTTCATTTCCAGGAGTGTTCAGCCGGTGGAAGACTATTGACATCTTGGCTGAGGACTGGCTCAGTCCAAAGTTACTGGGAGTGACTGCTCTGTTGGTCAAGATTCTGATAGCGAATGTTGGAAGATGGAGCTGCTTTGGATACCGTTTATTTGTGTCAGCAGATCTTGAGGGAAAAATATCGATATCAGATAATTCAAGACTCATTAGACATGGTCCTTTCTCTTGTTCTTTTCTTGAGCTCCCTGCTTCTTCCTGAAGGTTGTTCAGCTTTCTTCTGTCCTAGATGACTTTTGCTTTTCTTTTTTCTTACCACTTTTTCCTCCCTGCTGTTCAGGTTATAATGAGGGATACATTTATTAAATTAAAAATAATGAGTCTCAAAAAATACGCTCAACAATGTCCAATCACAAGTATAAAAAAAGCTAATCTTGAAGTGACTGAACAAATCACAGAGAAAGACTCAAACCCAAACTGCATGTGAAACTGCAAAGGGGGTGGAGAGGGGAGCAAAAGGAAAATGCATGACAAATCCACATGAAGTGTCCCAGACAGCTTTTGTCTGCACAGAAATGGTTTTATGGGATTCGCTGCAGAAAAAGGAACAAAAAAATTAAGGAGTTGGGTTCAAAAGATCAAGTTGCATTTTCATTGATCTCAGACTTGTAAGAGCTGCCCCATCAATCACAGTTGCTTAAAAATTCCTATTAATGGCCTCAAGTGCTGGGGCCGCCCATATGGTTCATCTTTGTAACATTTGGGCATCTCCCTGGGAGCAGTGTGAGATCTGTCAGTGTCAGAGCCAGACACTCTGTGCTCATCCCTACATTCCCACAAGTGGTGTAAGGAAAATAACTATCACTACAAGGCTGAGGAGCTCCATCTGATCCAGGACAAAAGTAGCACCAGAGGATGAGAAAAGAATAAAAACCAAATTATTTCCCTTTCAGAGATACTGGGGACAACTGCAGACCTGGGTAAAAATCCCAGTGTGCAGTCCAGGACGTGTATGGGACAGCTTCAAGCCAAGGTGCTGCATGGCATTGCGTAGAAATAAATGCCTGTTTGTTTTTAAGGAGCTGAGAAAAGCATGGTTGGCCAGAGGCTTTCGCACTGGAAAGGAAAACTAAGAGGAGAATCCCCTAACATTATAGTGAAAGATGTGATTAACACCATGGTACAGCTCAAGCTTGTCTTGTCCTGAGCAACAAAGTCAGCATAGCGGTAAATCACTGAATGGTGACTTTTAGCCAGAACTTTGTAGGTGTACAGTGAGGAGGTGTGCTCCTCACTGGTAGCTGACTCATGCCCGTGGGCAGCAGATGTGCTTTTACTGAGCTGAAGATTTGGCTCTGGGCTTTGGCATATGGACATCCATATTACTACGGACAGAATATTAGGAATGTGCTTGATGCTGAGCACATGTTTAAGATTTTCCCCTATTCAGAGGACTATCCCATCTAGTCAAACTGACACCACGCTCTTAATGCCATCAGTTTTCCTTGGAGACTATTCAGATCCAGATCCAAAATTCAACAAACAAATCTGTCTCCCTAACAGGCACAATCTTTTCTTTGTGTTAAGTTCTCCTTCTTTCTTGCATTGGGGAAATTTCCATGAGGATACATTTTTGAACTGGATTATCAACTCAAGTCCACATTGGACTTAAGCAGAAACAAAATAACTCAGAAATGTACATTGAAAATAATTGTGCCACAGCCTGACTTTGGTAAGAGTTAGAGCATTCACTTTGCCACTGTTGTCCCAGAAGTTGAGTTGAGTTGTTAGAGGGCTGGAACACCTCTCCTATGAGAAAAGGCTGAGAGAGTTAGGGTTGTTCAGTCTGGAGAACAGAAGGATCCAGGGAGACCTTTTGGTACTTAAAGGGGACTTATAAGAAATATGGGGACAAACTTTTTAGCAGGGCCCATAGTGATAGGACAAGGGGTAATAGTTTTAAACTAAAAGAGGGTAGATTTAGACTAGATATAAGGAAGAAATCTTTTATGATGAGGGTGGTGAAACAGTGGAAGAGGCTGCCCAGAGAGGTGGTAGATGCCCCATCCCTGGAAATGTTCAAGGTCAGGTCAGATGGGGCTCTGAGCAACCTGATCTAGTTGAAGATGTCCCTGCCCATGGCAGGGGGTTGAACTAGATGATCTTTAAAGGTATCTTCCAACCCAAACTATCCTATGACAGGTCTAGTTGGACAGTTTTTAGAATCTGAAATAAACACCAGGGACAAGCAGATTGCTGCTTTAACAGATAGGCTTTAAATGTGAGCAGTGTCTGTTAATGTATTTGTTCCCCACTGCAGTCTTACTGAAATGGAATGAAGCTGCATCAGGGGAAGTTCAGATTGGACATTATGAAAAAGTTCTTCACTGAGTGTGGTCAGTCACTGGAACAGGCTCCCCAGGAAAGTGGTCACAGCATTCAGCCCATCAGAGTTCAAGGAGCATCTGGAAAACACTCTTAGTCATATGGTTTACTTTTAGGTAGTCCTGAGAGGAGCAAGGAGTTGGACCCAATGATCTTTATGGGTCCCTTCCATCTCAAAATATTCTATGATTCTGCTTTGTGAAAGAGCAAGTAGGAGCCATCAATACAGCCAGGAGGTCCTTTGAGTTTGCAGGGTCTCTCTGCAGAGAAATCTGCAAGGAGACAAGAATATTCACAATCCCTACTGCCCTCCTTCTCTCCATTTGCCCCCAAATGGGTCACAATTTATTAAAAAAGGGGAGATATATATAGCTAAACAAGGCCAATGAAGTGTCAGAGAGTGATCATTTCCTCTCCAGGTGGGCTGAAAGTTACCTGGGATGCACAGCATAGGTGCTGCTCACACCAGGCACGGGCTGAACAAAGGTCCACCTCCTGAGGTCTGAGCAGAGGCAGCACGAGTACTGCTGTGAGAAAAGACTTTGGCTGCAGAAGCAGTAGAGCTGAGATGTCAACGGTGTCCACCCTCCCTCTTCAGAGAGCCAGCCTGCTGCAGCAGAGTGCTTGCAAGCAGGAGTAAAGTTAAACTTGTTGAATGGAGGTCTGCCACAAGCTGTGTATGCAGGGAACCTCTCCTGCTTCTCATCCTTTGTACACATGCACGCATGCATGCATGCACACACAGTTCCATTACAATCAAGTTGTTTACAAGCAACAGTGCTGAATTTCCATGCACATTCACTATTTCACACATTTTCATCTAGTCTCCTTTTTGTCAAATGCTTATGCATCAGATTTTTGAGGGGACAAGAAAGGTTGCCTGCATTTTCTGGACGTCTTTTTCTTGCTGGTTCTACAAAGTTTCTCTCTTTGTAGCTTCGAGAAGCCACTCCAATTATTTTTTTCTTGGCCAGTTTGTGCTTGCAGGAGCAAGAACACTTTTTCTGGTGGTTGCCTCAGGATCCCGGCAAGATGCCATAGTCTGTGAGATGAGAAATGGTGACCTCATGAATAGGGGGATGGAAAAGAGAGGGCGAGACTGAATTTTTGGGTTTCTACATTTAAATCCCTTCAGGCTTTGTGTTTTCATTTCAAATTCTTTCCAAAATACTGTATCTATTTTCCTCCAAGATACTATGACCGAAATGACTTTACGCTTTGCCTCCACTGATTATTTTTCTAAATAGAAAGAAATTATTTGTCTTCAAAAGGATTTAAAACTCATTCAGTGAAAAGCACCCAGAAATAAACAAAAAAAAATTAGAAGATGCAAGTGCTGTAGAAACAGGCAAGTCCCCAAAAACTTAAAGTTCCTTACATGTGGCCAAGTTAAATAAGACCTGGAGAGACACATCGTTCTCCCCCCAGCACCCCTGAATTCTGGGATGTGGGCTCATGAAATGCCTGGGAGGCAAAGCTGGCCCCATTGTGTCTTGTTTAATTTGGCTGCTTGAAGTACTCACTTTTTTTGAAATTTGGCTCTTCCTACAGCTCTCACACCTTCCTTTAATGTAAATGTCCTTTACATTTTCAACATGCCTTTTCCCCAGCCCTCCATACCATATTATTTGGACAACTGTCTCTTTTTCTCTGTGCACATACACAAGGCTGCTGGAACAGGGCTGTGTTTATCGGCACATCAAGGGAGAGTAAAACCAAACTAAGGAGCACCGTCAGCACAAGTACTGTCTTTCCATGGGTGCCCTTTTCAGCTCTGCATGCTGGTAAGGAGCTGGGAATTGTGCCCCAGAGATTTCTGCTGGCCAGCAGCAGGACTGCTCTGGCGCAGCATGCTATGGTCAAGTTTTCCCATCTGTGCAAACCACAGCCTTTGCAGCCTCAGCTGGGAGCATTCATCACCGCCTTGCCATGGGTTGATGATAAAATACTAAGCTTGGTCCCACTAAGCCTGCGTGTCTGGGTGATGTTGCAACAGCGACATGAGAAATATAGCTCAGACTACCTATGCTTGGTGGTGTCAGTCATCGCACAGCACGCTCTTCCTCCCATCTGACTTAAATTTTGAAAGTATAAATCGAGCAACATTGCCTTTAATACAGTACCAAATTGGCAAAGATGGGGACTTTGTCATCACTTCTACTAGTGATTAGTTTTGCAATAAATGGAGCAGAGACTGGTGTAGGGAATGCATGGCCAAGAGCAAGCCTTTTGTGCAGTTTACTGTCTGTAAAATGGGGCTACCCTGCCCTGACCAGCAAGGGAGGTACAGGGATTACATAGTTACTCTCTATCTGCCTTGGCCATGGAAACCAGAGGATACATTTTCAAGTACTGTCACAAAGAGGAGGTTGTAGGTATTTTTCTGGCTATATAAAGCATCAAAAGGTCTCAAAAATTAATCAACATAAAATAGAACTTAATGGGAAAATCTGAAATTATGTTTTGTTGCAGTATGAAAGTCTTTATTTAGACATAAATGCCCAACAAGTTTGCTGAAAAGCAGTCAACTCATTCTCACACTGAAGGGGATTAGTCTGCACTTGCAGCATTAGAAACACGTTCACCCTGAAGTATGTACCTGTCTGAAAGGGCAAGGCCTGAAGTGGATGAGAAAAATGCAGGAATGGAAGAAATGCCAGCTATTGAGACCAGACCAGAAGGTTGTGGGACCGCATCCGTCCACGTCACTGCAGAGTCTTTTTCAGGGGCTGCTGGGTCAGGGGACACCGTGCCCATGTCTGGGGACAGCATCGAGGACAGAACTTACATTCTTTCCTCTGTACACCACCAAAACAGTCCTAGAAGAGAGGCTCCAGCTGCAACACCTCTTCAGGGATTGAACACCAGCAGCCAATAACATTTTTCTTTCCATTATTGCTGTGAAGAAAAAAAAAAAAACAAACCAAAACAAAACAAAACAAAAAAAACAAACCTCCAGAAGGAAATCTGAAAAAGTGCAGTGAGAAGCCAGTGAAACCGGGAAATGGAAATGGATGGCTGGACACTTTGGGATTGTTACAGGCAGCTCTGGTTCAGTGAGATTTGCTGGGCTGCTGCTTTGCTGGCCTGGGAGATACATTAGAAGATGATATTTAGAAATCATAAATAATCTCATTATATTGCAGCTGTTAGCATTCTGGGAAACATTGATAAGTAGTGGAGAACTGAATTAAAGAACGCCCCAGTGGCACAATTGTGGCAACAGCTGAAGGGAGAAAAAACATACATATTATGGATGGATGAACCTAGAGAATTTTTTTAGGTTTGGATTCAAGCTCAATTGATTTTGTGAACTCCCTCCTTGCCTTGTAGGGGCAACTCATGGATGCTGTATGTTACTCCTTCTGTTGTAGAACTGTTGGACCTCTTAGAAATGGAAAATAGCATTAACACTGGGCATCTAGTCCACAGGACACCCAGGACTGCTCCTGCAGGACTTTGCCAAGCTTTAGAGCTGTGACTCTGTTCCAGAGCTAAATTCAGCCTGTCAAGCTACTTTATTTGGTATTCTCCTTGAATTTCCCTTTTCTTGCTGTATCTTGTCTTCACAACTTGTTGTATATGATGAAGAATAAATCATTGCTGAAAGTCAGTGTCAAGTGGTGTCAAAATGCCCTGAACACATTGATTTGTATATGCCTATGGCTGCATTTCATAGATATTGTTCATTAATGCCAATACAATGAACACTGAATAGTCTACCAGCTTAGACCTGAAAGAGATGGACATCAGCAGATCCCGTCACATCATCATGGCATGCTCATACACTCACAAGGTGAATATGACCTGGATATGAGAAAGGAGAAGGCAAAGAACTATGGCCATGTGACAGCTAAGCCTTTCTCCCTCTCTCTGCCCCTCTCACTTTTTACTATTTATAAGCCATGGTTGACAGCTTAAACTATGGTCACGTTAGACAGATGTTTCCAGCCTTACATTTCTCCTCTTCCATTACAGAATCTTCACACCATGTCCTTTGTGGTGGAAAACAGGGACCCCGAAATATTTAGTTTTCCAGTTTGGATTTGTGCATGAGTAGACCTGAGACAGGATCCATGGTCTTCATTAATCAAGAGAAACCAAGTATAATAAATCAAGAATAACTATTAAACAGGTTTTTAACTCTAGAAATTCTTTGAATTAGATTGTTTACTTCCCAAATCATGTCAGTGATGGAAAATGCTTCCCAAGTAAGTCTCCTGTTACAGGGGCCAACAGCTGAGATAACTCCTAACACTTCATGGTGTTTGTGCCACACTAAATAAAGAAAGAACAATCAGGCATAGCATAAAACCATTTGTTTATAGACAACATAACCAATTTTATGTGTTTTTAATTGTGAATGTTTAGTGATTAGTTGTCCAATACATTTATTTAGTAGCCATAAACAGTATATACAATAGTGTATTCAGTGTAAACAACAAATTTAATACAGCACATTTTATATTTAAGGACTGAATAAGTTTCCTTTCAAAGGCTGATTTTTTTGCTGATATGTTCTTTATCTTTGTGGTCAGAAGCTACAGCATCACAAGCTCCTTTAGACAAGTTCAAATTCTCCATTCAGGAAGGAGGGCAGTTTATTATTCATTATCAAAAAGTATCTGAGCTATTTACAGAACATCTTTACAGACTCTGTGTTGTCCCTTTTGCTATGTGTGCAAGGCCAGTTCTTTATTTTGGATGTGTGCACTTTATTTTTCATTTTTATGTAGGTTTCTTCAGGCTAGCTCAACCTCCTTTTACATATTTTATTCTTTTTACTTTTTTCCCTCCATTCACCAAATTTTTGTGTTGGTTCCCTCTGGCCTTCTGTAAAACTTGACTTTGTAATGTTCAGAGTTAGGAGTTGGAGGATTTTATGGGTAATACTACAGCTGTAGGAAGTCATATTAAAAAAATGCAAGACTGTATAGAAGTAGGATTGATTTTTATTTAGTTTTCTTAAAAAAAAATGACACTGCCAAAATATATGTCTCCAAGTATTCTGGGCAGAATAACTTGCATGCAAGGAGTGATTGCCATCGAACCTTCACTTCATCTTCTGGCTTTCTTTTCCCTGGTGATAATGCACTGGGTTTTGGATGGGTCTTTTGTATGTTTCAGGAGTTATGGAAAGCTATTGATCTTTCACCCTGGAATCTTGGTTAATCACCCATTGTAAATCTTGGATGACATTGCTGCGCATTGTTTTCTCCTTTCTCATTTTGGGTAGCTTGCTAGTAAAGCTTGGCTTCTTGTTGGGGTTACAGTAAGAGAAACAGCACATACAGTGTGCTGTCATCTTGCTGTCATTCTCCCATAACTGGATTGCAGGTTTTCTGCCATTGAGTCATCTGAGCTGTGATTTTGGTGAAAGCAACACATCCCTCATTGTTTACCAGTTTCACTGCTGTTGATCATGTCCCTGGCTATCAGTACAGGCCATTCTTTGAATTCTTGCTTTCATGTTCCTCTAGAGTTTTTACACACACATCTGCATTCATACTTTTTTTTAAGTAATCTTAATATTTCTGTAGACAGACCTTTGCATAGCAACATAATATAAACCATACAGTACAGTGTGGGCCCTGGTTCGGATGGTTGGCACGCTGTACTTACGTTTATGCTGGGTTAATTGCACTGCAATTTGTTCCAGCTTTACTGGGAGAGGTGGATGCAGGTAATTACATCACATCTCCAACCATCACATTATCTATTTAATATAAAAAACTGACTGCAGTTTTCCTTTACACCTGCTCCTGGGCCAGCATAAAATGCAACTGTATTAATGTGCAATTACCTGACTGCACACTAAGGGAAATGTTATAAACCAGCTCAGGTAGGAGAGGGACTCAAGGCCATGTCACCTCTCCTGCCACCCCCTGAGCACCCCTGAGTCTTACAAAGGAAGCACTGGCAAGGCGGTGGGTGCTGCAGCATGTCCCCAGGGCTGTCATCTCTGTAGTCCGGAGGGAAAAGCCCTTCCCAGGCACAGGCACCTTCACTGAGAATGACTACGGGCAGCCAGTCTTTTTGGCTGAAGCAGTGCCACCCTCCCCATCACCCCAAGAGAAGGGCTGATGCTCTCTGCTCACAGCCCCACCTGGGCCAACTCTGCGTCTCTGCAGTACGGCTGCATCCAGTCAGCGGGAAAATAGTGCCCTGAGGTGTGTACGGTGCTGGAGGCACCAGGGGAGACTTGGCGTAGCAGAGCCTAGGACTGCTTCCGAAAGCATCCGAGAGAAGCCCACAGAAGTCACCCTATCTCAGCAGAGAAGGGCATTATCCAGCTGAATGTCAGAGCTTCCAAAATGCTCAACAAATTTAGAACTTTACTGGAATAAGAACAGCATCTGTAGGAACTTCAACCAGTGTAAAATTATACAGGCTCCTAATCCTTCTCTCCCACAGCAAGCGATGAGTTCCACATTGAGTCAGAAAAACAGACAAGCTCAGCGCACCAGACATAGACTGTTGCACAATTAACCCTACCCTGGAGGTTTATTGCTTCTCTCCAAATCTGCTGATGCCAACCACCATCCAGCACAAAAGCCATGTTCATCACTGGGCTGTCACAACGCAACAGTGCGCAGCCACATGAAATGCTCTTTTCCAGTCTAGTCCTCCATTCTTGGGGATTTTTATTGCAAAAAGTAGCTAATATTTAAAGAGGTGTGCACCATAAACTGCTCCTGCCATTTGTCATCATGTTACTCTTCTGGGGCGATAAGCAACAGTTACTGAGAGAAAAACAACCCTTGAAAAGAGTTCCAGGGCTTTTAGCTGTATTCTATACAGTTTCCTAGATAGCAGTTACAGACAAATGAGAAGCAGCAGTCAGAAAACAGAGCGAGCCACTTTTCCAGCAGAATTTTTGTGGATCAGCAAGAGGCTACACAGAGCCCTTGCAGCCGACCAACAGAGATCACAGAAAGGGTCCCATCACTGGACTCCAAAGGCTGGGTTACAGACCTGGCCAAAACGCCTGCTCCTGCAGGCTGCTTCTCTAAAGAAGAAAAAGTGCTGAAGGAGTCAGACGTTCCTTGGACGGGAACTGGCTTATTTATAGCAAATTATCCCTCAGCCACACCAGCACTGTCCTCACAAAGTTTTGTCACTGCTTTTAGAGCTGCATTTCTAGTGCTTCCATAGCATGTAATTCAAATGTTCAGGTGTTCCTCAGCCCAGTCCTTGGGTGCACTTTCACGTTGTTTTGTTTAGAACAATGCCTACCAAGCAACATCCATCAAAACTCATCTGCTAGTGCAAGTCTAACATGAAATGTGTGCTCTGGGTCAACACGCCTAGTTGTGTTTGGGAAAAAAATCTGAACACTTCTTTTTTTTAATGGCAAATGACTGTCAGCCCTCAACTACACCAGTAAAGCTTCACCCAGTATGCAATAAATCAGCCACACTAGCAGATCATCTGCTGTAATTTTTGCTGTAGTATATTTAACATAACATCACAGGCTGTGTACCTTAATTTGTATTTATATTTGCACCCCAGGTATTTTGCTACATTATGTGGCACTAGAGTGCAATGTCCTGGTATTGCTGAGCTGCACTGACTGTGGTCACAGTAATATTTATGTCCTATACCTGTCAGTGTGTTAAGGAATGAAGCTAAACAAACTTTGCAAAGCTGACAAATCTGCTCTGATTATTTTTGCCCCATCCCTTCCATTTGTGTAACAAGTTTCCAGGTTTGCATTTGGAACAGCCTGTGCTACAAGATGAGGGATCTACAAGATGAGGCTTTTTTTTTTTAAAAAGGTACTTCTTCAAAGAGGTACATGATGTTTCACCCTTTAAATTTGCAGCATCTAACTGGGAGCTAACAGAGCCTTCTCTGCTCCTGGACTGGAAGCCAGAAAGCTGCATGGGCTAAGAGCAATGGGTCAGCCCAGGAGTGATGGATTAAAGCCCCCCTGGTTTCTGCAGCTCTTAGTAGGTCCTCTGGTGTCTAATAACATGCATATGCCAGATGAAACTTGGTGGAGGGAGCTTGCATGCAGGATACCTGTTCCTGTGTGGCTTCTCTGAATGAGATGTGGTGGTCTTCCCTGCATGGGAAAAATGAATAAGGGCCCTGTCCTCCTCCCTTCTCTTTTAAATAAACATGCAAGAACTTACATCTTTGTGACTGTGACCACACTATCAAAGTTGCTTAAGTTTGGCCAAGGTGTTCAAATGTTCGTGGTGAAGTAGGGAAGGAAGGAAGGAAGGAAGGGGAGAGGAACCACACAACTGCCGCCTCTGCCCCCACGCACACATGCTTTGCAAATGAGCAATCAGAGGGCTCCTAGATGAGAGTGTGACCATGCCAGGAGGGCTCTCGAGCCCTGTGGTTAGGGCAGTCACCCAAGGAAAGGGAGACTTACAGGGGTGGCTGCTGTGTGTACTGCAACCCAGACCACCCACCAGGCGAGCTGGTCCCAGGCTGATCTCCCAGATTGGCCCTGGTGTATCTCTCCCATTGCCCATTGCCATCACCTCTTTTCTGGGAAGCCTCAGTAAAAAGTGGCAAATAGCTCAGAGCCTTGTGTCCCTACGGGGCTGGCAGGGGGGGAAGAGCCACTGCGGTACACAAGATGCCTCTGTCATACCTGGGTCCACTTCAAATTCAAGGCTCACCTCGTGTTTCTGGGGAGGTGTCAAGGCCTTAAGCAGTTTGTGTTCTCAGGGGAATGTTATCCTGGAAGGATTTCACCCGTGCACCTAATTGAACACTAAGTAAATCATTTTAATGTTCTTTAGCCCATTAGTTTTGATACTGCTCTCCAAACACTGCTCTACGCCTGGTTTGCACAGTGACAACCAAGGAAAAGGTTTACTATTTTTTTCCCATTTCACTGTTAGTTTGGTTTTAATCCTCATAGACTGGCAGCGTAACTTTCACACTGAGTCATATTTGTGTACTTACAACTTTACATCTTGGGAGAGGGAAGCCTCTCACAGTTTTTTTCCTGTTGTTTTTCAGTCTTGATCCTGAATATTCTGATCCTGAATCAACAAAACACTTAAACATATACTAAGATGAAGGAATAACTATCTAGCTGACTAAGCTTTCTCACTTTATATATGTGCCACAGAAGAGCTAAATAAATAGGTCTATAAATACAGACAATAAATGCTTACCCTAAGGTCAGTAAGTTTCATACTGAAGGCAATTGGATGGAGTAACATTATCTCAGTATGCTGAAGAGCTTGGTTGCATCAGGGATCCAGTGCTCAATGCCTTGAAGGATCACATTGCTGAAGAGTCTGGGTCACAATTTCAAAGCTCTTCCCCACGGATTCCTACTAAAATGCATGGAAACTGGGATTCCATTTCTTAATACTAACATTGAAGATTGTAGCCTACATCTGTCTTTTGCTTTCTTCAAGATTAGAAACATGTATTTTGATACTGAGAATGATTTTGATGAATCACATTTTCTTAGCTGAAATACAGACTCACTCACAAAGAATTAAATGGAATAAATAAGAAAGAGCAATCTAATGCAAATAGCCAGCAGGAATAAGTGGTTCACACAACATACCATTAATCTATAGAAAACACTGCCATAGGATGGAATCAAACCCAAAAGCACAGCAAACCTCAAAGCACAGACTGAAGAATATTTCTGAAAGATTCTGAAAGGACTTTAGAAAGGCTATAAAACTCCCTGTTTCAAGATTAAACCACAAATTAATTATTAGGGGTAAACAGAAGACAATAAGGGGAAGGACAGATTCTCTCCCATTCATAGTCCCTCCAACCCTTTTCAGCAGCACCCACGGCTAGTCACAGTAAAAGGCAGAATACAGTCGGACAGACTAGGCACAGAACTGGGAATGATATTGGGATATTTATCTTCCCCTGTAAAAATAAAAATTAAGAAGTGTTTGCAGAATTTATCTTTCAAGGTCTTTCTACCTTCCTGGCACTTTTTCAATTCAGAAGAAAAAGTTTATTGACACAAGGAAAGCTGTAAACTCTGCAACCATAACTTACAGTCGGGTTTGCAGGGGTCTTCAGCTTTCCCACTGCTTTCAGTGTTAATATCTCAATCTCATATTAGAAGTGTAGTACAAATGAAGAATTGGCACATACCCCAAAATGAGATTTAAAACTAAGAAACAAATTATACTGCTATTTGTAAGTATTATTTTCTATACTGACTGTGAAAAAATATTCTGAGGAGCTTTTTATTAGACTTCAACAATCAAAACAGCAACTCTAGCTGTCCATAAGACACACTTCCTGTGAAGGCAAGCACCTGACAGATCCCAAGCACTCAATTTTTAAAATTTCTTGAGATGACAGAATTTTTATTTTTATTATAATATTTCCTGGACTTCACAATTTAGCACTGTCTTCTTTTTCTCTCTTGTGCAAACACACATGACAGTATTTTGAAAATGTCTGTCTCTAGAAGACCACTGAGGAAGCCTCATAGACAGAGAAAAACACAGAGGGAACAATTGCAAAGATTTATTTAGCGCATTCTGTGCTTGGCACTTAGAAACAGAGTTCCGTGCATAGGGCAAATCTTTATACACCTTTTTCTTCATACATATTTTACATACCATTTTTATTGCCCTCTTTTATATTCATAATATTGAATCCCCCACTAGGCATATAAATACATTTATCTACAACACCTCACAACAAATCTCAATAATATCTGTATTCTGTTACTTGGTATTTGCATTTTCACACAACTTAAATGCATAGCTTGCACCAAGCTACAATTGTTTTCTTATTTTTAAAGGATTTGAAGAAAAAAAAAAGAGAGAAGAAAAAAACAGGAAAGAAAGATGTCAAAAGGCAACGATCTATTTGGTTAAAAAGAGATCACGTGGCAGGCGGGAGGTTGGCAAATACTCGACCTCATTGTTACTGAAATGCTAATGGTTTTCTAAGGCAATTCTTGCATGCAAGGTGAGGGAGGCCGGCTGCACTTCTGCAGAGCAGAGCTCAGTTTTCTGATTGCTCTTCCCTGTGAGCTCAGTCTGGACAGTTTCCTCCCATTGGGTTGAGTGCTATGGGACACATGTTCCCCACAAAGCCTGTCATCCGTTTGGTTTGGGTGCATCACTTCAGGTCACGTCAACAGGAGCTGAGCCCCCCTCTCCCCCGTGCATCTTTCCAAAGATCAGTCCCTACATATGTCTGAGGCTCACTTGTGGGTTAAAACTTTTCTCTCTCTTCTCTCTCTCTCCCATCTCCATCTGCAGGCTGGGTGCTGGTAAGCTCAACTCTTGCAAAGGAACCGCCAGTTGGGCAGAGAATCTCATCTCCTCCTCCTTTGGGAGAAGAAGTTCCAGCCCAGCAGCACCACTCCTGTGCTACAGTGGGAGAAGGACTCATGGGCCACTGTTGACTTCAGAAATGGGCTGAGCCACTCCAGCAGCGAGGAACGGTCTAGGAAGGGGAGGTCATTAAAGCTATGGGCAGTGCAGCTTCAGAGGACGAAGCCTTGGGAGGCTGCCTTTCTTCAACACCCAGAGGAGACAGCACAGGGGCATGGCTCCCTCCATGCCGAGAGCTCACACTAGCTGAGAGTTAATGCATAAACGGTATTTTCGGCTGCTTCTCTCCAGCTTCCCATTAAAGTCATGCCCTTCTCTCTGCAATGTCCAGAAAGAGCAGACGCTCCGTACCGGGTCTGGAGGCCCTGGGCTACAACAAGCTGTGATGGTTGTCAGTCAAGGCTTTCCACAAGGTTCTGTGGTGCATACCTAGATGGCTTGTGTTCTTATTTATCATTACAATACTAGTTCCACTATAAGTTTGAAGGCAAAAGGTACTGGGATGGGTTTACCCCTGGAAACAATGAAGGTCCGGCTGCCTTCGATGCCAAGGAGAGGCCTGGCTTGTTAGACCATGTGCACAGACATCTGTGAGGAGGACCCCTGAACTGCACCATACTGTCTGTTGTCACAGGCGTTGGCTGTCTGCTGGTTGCTGGAGGGAGGGCTGATCATGTGCATCCCGTGATCCATCCCTGTGGAAAGGTATTGCCTCTCTCCGAAGGCCCCGCTGGACGGGGAAGAGCAGAGTAAAGTGCTTTGGGAGGTGGTGAGTTTCTCCGGGCTCGCTGCCAGCCTGGGGGAGGCAGGGAAATTGTATCCATAGAGGTTGTAGGGATTGTGCAGGGAGAAGGCGTTGTAGGAGCTCTGCTGCATGTGGCCGCCACCAAACATGTGTGAAGAGGAGGAGGTGGAGGCAGGGTTGCCTGCTTGCATGACATACTGAAACTGGGAGCTGGGGAAGGATCCCAGCTGGCTGCTGTATGCCTCCATCTTGCTGTTGCTGGGCAGGGAGGAAGGAGTCGGCATTCCTGAGATCAAGGATGGAGTCCTCTGAGGCATGAAGGTTTCAGAGGGCTGCGAGGCAGAAGCGGTGCTGCTCTGCAGCCGGTTGTAGCTGCCATCACTCAGCCCTGGGTAGCTCTGCAAGGCGGCCATGTTGCTTCTGGCGCATGGGGGATAATCAGACAGGTTGAGGTTGCAAAGCTGACTCTCCCGGCAGCCAACATTGAATGTGTTGGGGGCCAGATGAAAGGCTGGAGGGGAGCAGGATGGAGAGAGAAGGTGAGAGGAAGCAGAGGGAGATGGGGTCCCTGTGCTGGAGGTGGTCGGGGAGGTGCCTGTGCTGCCTCCTGCAAAACAAAACACATGGGAGGATGTTCAGAGCCCAGGATCACATCTGCAAAATGAGACAGTCTCATTAAAAAACAGCTTAGTTTAATAAAGAAACAAGGGTGGTAAAATGGCCGCTGGAAAATTCGGCCTTTCTTGGCAAGGGCCCTCACTTTATTAATAGCATCCCTTGGTCTTTCCTGCTGCTTTTTTTGTTATGACTTTGTTTTTCAACAGAGGTTTTCTTCCCTTTTAAAATAGCAGAGGGAAGCAAGCCTGCCACAGAACAATCCAAAGCAGTAGGAAAAGCTGCGAGGAGCACTGCTCCATCAGTCAAGAGATCTGCCATTTCCAGGCACGTTTATCTAGTCCTTTTTTTTTGGGGGGGGGGAGGGGAGAGGATGCAGGGAAGTCATTTCTCCTCTATCCTGGTCTGCAGGAAGACCACCAGTCAGTGAGCTGTATGGCCCCACTGCAAATATTCTTTACCATCTGCTCAGGAGTCTTGTGGTGGGAAGTAGCTGAAAGCATGTTGGATTTCTGCACCATTCAACAGTTTTTTCAGATGGCTTATGGTGCAGTGGTACTGATTTAAGCCAGAAGTAATACTAAAATGAAGGGACACAATTTCAAGCTATAGCCTGTTCCACAGAGCGGAGAAAGCTGTTGTCGCAGAATTTTCAGTCATGTGCTTTAACTTTAAAAGGGTTTCTATATGTTGTATCACTGGTGTTAACAAAATATTGATATATATGTATGTTAGTACTATCAATGTATTATACAGTATTTAAGCTATGAATGACAGAATTTATTATTTTGCACAGCAGGGATACTCACATGTTCTGACCTGGGAAAAAATACTGCATAATACTACCAAGAACAGTCACAAACTGAAAGTAAGTGATATGAAGAAGCTGATGGCACAATTTTGAGCTTTAGAAGAGATTATTTATAGGCAAGATTCTGAGTTAGAAGAAGCTTAGTTGGTCAACCAGGAAAATCAGTTCTGTGCTCAAGGGAATGCAGTTTTCTAGTGTGAACCTTTTTTCTTTTTTTCCGAGTTTGAATGATTCTTTTTCTATGAGATTCCTTTTCTGCATTAGGGCAACTAACACTGAAGACTCTTGTAAAAGGAGCAAAGAGGTGCTGCTGAAGAGATTTGACCAGGGGAGAAGTAGAACCAGAGGAACTAGGATGACAACTGGTGAGGCAGCATTTTGGACAAGATAGAATATCACAGTTGAGAGGCAAAGGGACTGGAAAAGAGTGCATTGGAGTGGGCAGCTGAAATTTAACCAAGGCAGAGATTGCACATGGAGGATCAAACATATGGGACAAGGCATCTTGTGGCACCTTGCGGAAGAAAAACAGCAGGATTTTGAGACCAGCATAGGTCTGCTGCAAAATGGGGGAGGAACTGAATGCAGTGCTGCTTGGTGAAAAGAGAATAGGTGATGCTAATGGTTAAGAGATGCGTTAGAAAGACAGGTTCTGTGTCAGTATATGATGGTGAGAATGTAAGTGAGATTATATCTGATTCTTTCTAACACATCTAGGATGACACAGAATGGGGCATTAGAGCATTAGAGTCAAAATGTAAATTTGAAACATTAATAGTATTTGGGATTTTTAAATTTAAATTTTTTTTGAAACAAGAGCCAGATAAAAAGAAGAAAAACAAACAGCCTTGGGTAAGCACAGCCTAGAGTGGCTGTTGTTGACCCAGGCAGCACCAAGAAAATGCAGGTTTCTGTGTTGCTAAGTCAAAGCAGTCACTCCCATTACCAGCCATGGTGAGGAATGCTTATTGCTAAGCCACTGACTCCTTTTGTCATTCATTCAGAAGCATAAAAGAGAAGCAATGCGTCAAATCTCCATTAAAGTTAACAAGAACATTTGAAGTTTCAAATGGCATCATGGACTCTATATTCCCTTCTTGACAACGCTGAAATGCTCAAACTTGCTAGTGCATTTTAGCTCCAGAGTTCAAAGACTTTTTGTGTGAATTTCTAATTTAGCATTTGTTTTTAAAGGTACACTTCCCTGGTTCATTTAAAGTCTCTGATAGTCAGTCTCCAGCTAATTTTGTTGTGGTAAGTTAAGATGGTACCTCCTCCAGCCTTTCTCCCTGTCTCTATTACAGGTTGTCAATACTGCAGCAGGGTCAGCAGAAGAGAATGTTTGCCTCTACACAAGCAGTTGCACTGCAAAGTCTATTTTAGTTGAGATCACCAATACAGCTACAGGTGAGGTTGAACCCCGGTACACAACTACAGACACACGTTTTCCTGTTAGCCCTGCACTAAAGAGGCTAACCTCCGATAGAGAGGACAGGCAGACAGCTGAGTTCATATATCATCACTTAGCTATCAAAGCCCGAAATACAGAGGTCACATAATCACAAAACAAATACAGCATGAAGTGAAATGTATTTAACCCACAGTAATCCCGCACTTGATTCTTTACACCACATATTTCATGAACAAACTTCAGATGGTGACTTACTTGCTGACAGTGCCTGGAGAATAAGTAAAAATACGTATGTATAGATATATGAGCATTTAATGATCTGTTTGAAATAAAATATGTAGAATAAATTATTAACTGCAATGTCTTCATTTCAGTCTTCCTTTACCCATAGTTAACCTTTAAAAACTATGCAGGAGAAGAGCACACACACGCTACCTTAAGCATTAGGCTTTAGATGTCTGCTAAGGAGTTATGATTGAGTTGTACCCATAACCTGAGGCTCTGGCTCCACAGAGTAAAAGTAGAGATCTCTGATTAGCAATTGTGAGGGTTGCTTAATGGTTCCAAAGCTGAGAATTGCACATTTCAAGTTACCCCCAAAGAGGGGCTGAAGTGATTCTGCTCTGAATTATCCCTATTGGCAGGCCAACATAAAAAAACCCTGAAATGACAACACAGCAATTAGGAAACAAAGTAAAAAAAAAAGATTTTTTTTTTCTTTTTTTCTGTAACTTTAAAATGATGACAAGGTGAGATCTATCAATAGGAGCAAATGCCAGACCTGACGCCTCTCTTTCAAGAATGCTTTGCTGCTGATGCCAACCACAATCACAGGACACCCCACGATTCTGCTGCAATAGAGCATAATGCAGATGCCTGAAGTTCCTGATCATTTGCAGAATAATCTTTACACCTTTAAGTGGAATGGGAAAATATACAAAGCAAGGCTCATCTCGGCTTACTCAGGGAAAAAGCTCCACTCTATTCTGAACAATATTTCTTATTCATCTTTGCTGGCAGCACTAAGTATGGGCCAAATGCAACCTGGACTTTTGTGAAGTTATAACTTGGACTGTAGTTGTTACAAAGTCAGCCAAATACCCCTAGAGATGGCAGCAAGCCCAGCAAGTATATCTACACCATACTACAGTCTCAGATACGCAGATGTGTATGTCGTTTAATGGAAGGCATGGATACAAACCAATCTAGTTAAACTGATACACAGGGCTATGTTTAGGTCTGGTTTAAGTCAACTGAAACCATATTTAAGCAAGAACAAAATGAATCCCTCAATAATTCTCCTCTGTTCTTTTTCTGTACCCACTGTTTCCCCCAGAAATAGTTGCCAACACCAACAGCATTTACCAGTAAAGTCACAGTATGTCTCACCTCCACACTTATCATGATTCCTAAGCGATTAATTGCTATTGTGTCCGGTCTCTAGAAGATCATGTCTGCCCTGCACACATCAGTCCCACATACGTGCAGTTTGCAAGTCACATTTGTATAAAATACAAGGTTCATAACTTCAAAGGCCTCTCCTTTGTATCTGAGGGAGGTGGGAAAAAGAAGAATGAAATCATGGTGGAAGACAGGGAAACCCTGTGGAGAGGGTGGGCTGTAAAGGCAAATCTTCTTCATGCCAGTGTTTCCTCTTGTGACACCATATAGAAATGCTGGCTGAGTGCCAATGTCAAATACCTGCCCTCAAGGATTAGGGAAGAAACTACACCTTCTCATCTGGGTACAAATAAGAACTGCCATTAAAATTTCATTTCAAGTAGCTTATGACCAGTCTTTCCTTCCTGCCACCTGTGTTCTTCTAAGCCTCAGTAACAGTGCTGTTTCTCTATATGTTCCCAATAGACCCTTGCTTTTGCTTTTACCTAGACTGAGTTTGTGTTAAGGACAATTTCAGAGTAAACTGCAAGTCCAAATATACCCAGCCCATGGGTATGATGTGTCTTAAAATGAGGGGCTGGAGTATTCTTGCATGCCAGGGTGTTTGAAAGGCAATGGGGACCAGTTCTACGCAGGGCAGGTCATGTAGAGGACTTCTAACACTGCAGTGTAGATGGAAAACACATCTGCCAGCAGCCAGCATTAGCCAAGGGAGCTTTCTGGCAACAGGAAGATTGCGGGGAGAGCATCAGTGCCGAGAGAGTCTGAAGCAATTGTGCATGGAAAATTTTCTGGGATCTGACTTACGAATTACACCACACTAGTCAGTTGACCCACAATTTATCCCAACCTCCTTTATCTGAAAGGTGCACATAAATCACACTTTGGACTGCACTGCAGCATATTTTCATCGCTAATGTTTCCAGGCATTGGTTGCTGCCATCACCTGCAGTGCCTCTGTACAAACTCTGTGCAACAGCAGAGTCTCATCAGACAGGCAAGAGCATTAGACTAGTTTGGGCAACTTGATTGTTGCCATTATTTGACCACATCAGCAGCCTGCAGCTCTTAGCATGGTTGGGCTCAGAGAGTGATAACCTGGCATTCACTCTCTTGTTAAGAGAAGATGTGGCTGAGGATCCTCAGAGCTTATGCCTTGACTTTCTAACAAGAATGCGAACCACAAGGTAATTTGTCTTAAGATTTTACATTTTGATGTGTCAGTCAGCACAAAGTTATTATTCTTTGAGTGCAAACGCTTCTTAAACAGCTCAGCCCACTTCCACCTAAAAGCTGGTTTAGCTTATTATGGCCACAAATATGAGCTGCAGGTTCAGCATGGCCAGCCTATGGCCTGGAGGCTGTACTCAACCCAACAGGATAGTGTCTGGCCCACAGCCCCAGCCCAGCCATCTCCTCCCACCTTCAGGTGCGAGCATGACCTAGCCCAAAGCCCAGATGCTTGCGAGTGATAGGTGCACAACCTCCCTGATTGGTCTCCTGGAGGAGCCACAGCCCCTATTCTGAGACATGCCCAACATATTGGCATCTCCACTGTGCAATAGGCATGTGTCCGAGCACCTGCGGGTGCAGGAAAGAGGGGCTATGGCCACTAGTTATTCGTCTGGCTCACAGCTCTCCTCCTGGCACTTAACTTGAGTGAATAAGCCCTCCTGAGAGGCAGTTTATATTCACTTGGGCACAGAGCCATGCTAATGCAGCTCTCCAGCTTTCCAAATGGAGCTGGCCGGGAGCTGGCATGTGTCTGGCCAGTGTGGAGCACAGACAAAGGATCCTGTCCATGCAGATGTTCTCTAAGTCACTCCTGAAAGGTCTGATTTTTGTGAAGACTCTATGGACATGTACACATATGTAAAGGGACTTTCTAAAGCATGGGAGAGACCAGCTCATCCTAGTTTTTTGCAATGTTCTACAGCTGGACACAACAGTAAATAAATGTGGTGGCATGCACACAGGAAAACAAACTTGAACAAAAAGGTAAAATCCCATTCCCGTTCTGTGCACTCATACCATACATCCATGCACCCTGAGTATGGCTTATGAAACTTACTCCCTGTCTTCCAAGTTACTGCACCTTTGGTCTCAGAACAAAAATTAAGTACTTGCCCAAAGATGGAAATCTGAGACAGTAATGAGGGAGGGGTTGTGCAGATTGCCAGGTGATCTGACTGATAGATTATGAGGCCAGAGGGTGCCACTGTAATCATCTGATCTCACGTCCTTTAAGGGCCAGGCCTAGCACAAACCCAGATTCATTTCTGCTTCGAGTAGCACATGCCTCAGTCCTGCTTGACACTTGCTTGCATCTCCAGGCATCTAAATGCCACAAAAATCAGGTGTCACTCCTGCTCTCACATATCATGACAACTCTTGCCTTGCAAGTATAACTGACAACCCAAGGTCTCTCTTTCTGTTCCTAGCTTTCCAAAACTCAAGCCTAAAACCTTCAGAAGGACTGAGAGATTCTTCTTCACATCCTTCTTGCACCATCCCTACCCCTCTGAGTTCCCTCTTCACCACCCTGGAAAACTAAACAGCTTTGATGCCTCTTCCTTGTCCTCTCAGCAAGCAAAGGCAGGGCCACCTGGCTGCTGACATGCTGGACTCTCTCTTCATTCTTTCCCCATTTCTAGGAATGAAAACTCCATTTTTGTCTTCACAGAATGTAGCTGCCTGTTCTCTCTTTAGACTCCTTGGCCAATTATCAAATTATGAATCCGCTGGTAAAATCTTTAAAAGGCCCAAATGAGACCCGAAATCTACCACATGCCAAGTTGCTGGGTTGGTGGAGGAAACATAAAGAGTGCTTTGTAGAGTTCTTTGAGATACAGCTCACAGAGCTCAAAAAAGATGGTTACAGCAATAGATTTAAGGAGGAAAGTATGTACTGTATGGAACAAAAGTGAGGAATGAAAGAAAATTTTATTTAAGGTTAGGAAATTATAGAGAAGGACCTTTTTTATAAGTTTGTCTCAAATTATAAGTATCACTGGAATTAAGGGTAAATCTAGAACAACTCAGAATAACACTTTACTTCCCTTTAGCTCTTACAGATTTCTGCAACACAAACTGAGCAGTCAGAAAGTTAGAGATAAAATTTGCCCCAGCCACCCTCCAAGATAAAATATTTTCAAGATCTAATGGTAAAAAACAATCCTTTTTTCTAATGTGGACAGAAAGTACAGTTCAGGATGTCTGATTTCCATTCCCATCTATATCCAAAGCGCCAAGAGAGCTTTCCTAAGAGACAACATCCTCTTCCCAGTCCCCCACCCATACAAGGGTGTCTGCTCTTCATACAAACACACAGTATTCTTGTGCAAGCTCCATGCCGTTTCAGAAGGCCTGTTGGACATGACTTTCTGTCTTGTGTGCAGACAGTTGTAACGTGGTGTGCACAACGCTTTCATGAGCTGTACGTCAGCTCCTACACAAATGTCTCCTGTTTCCCTACTTCAAGTACAGACAGATTAAATCAGCTCAGGCTTGGAGGATGACTAGCACCCCACTTTAGTGGAGAAAATTGCTCATCACATTTACAACCATCAGCTGGGCACAGTCATTGAAAAGGGGGTCATGTAATGAAAGGTACCCCAGGAGATGACGCTGAATGAACACAGGATGCAGAAAAGGACTCTCTGTGGCATGAATCCTTCAGAAAGTCACAACAGAAGCTGCTGCAACTTTGCAGCTGAGATTAACTGAAATTGCGGCCATTTCTTTGGCGGTGACAGAAGTAAACTGAATTGCAAACCTCTCCTGCCAGTCTTGATGGAGTGTGTTTTGGGCCAACACAGGCCCTGGAAGCTCCAGCACATTAAATGATAAAAAATATGATAAACAACTATAAAACCTGAGAGGCACTGTGGTTCAAAATTTCTGAACTGAGGAAGAATTTCGCAGTATTGTGGCAAGCTCAAAGCACATGCCACTTTCTACTCATAACAGAATAATGTGCCGCTCTGAGGAAATTATGCAAATCTTCAAAGTATCATCACCCCCCCTCCATTCACTCATGTGAAATCTGATCACCACCCATGAGATAAGAGACATTTAGGCTTCAGTAATTGGAATTTGGGGCTCAAATTAGAAATTAGAATTAATCAAATTAGAAATTCAGGCTCCTTTCAGGTCATCAGGGAGCGGTGCAGACTGACTGTCAGCTCCTCATGTCACATCTGGGAGGGTATTTTAACTTTTCACTGTGAAAGATGAGAACTTGAAGCACCAGAAATGCCCCTTCCCTAAAGAAAAACTATCTGCAGCTCAACCGAGAAGAAGCTGGAACAGTTTGTTCCCTGTTGCTTCATTTAAATGAGGCAATCTACAAGCCATTTGAAGTATGCAGCAGAAACCAGCACTTGATCCCAATAACTCTGGCAACAACTGCTCTGTTTCCAATCTCCTCGTCAAGGTCAAAAGAATCAAGAAGATAATTGAGACCAAACCCAGATATCTGACCTCTGCCAACAGCCTAGACCGTTCACAATTGATTTTGGAAGGGAAGCAGCATCCAGATTATCCTGGTGGCATTGCTTAGAGAACCAATGGCTGCCATCAGGAGGCAAGTAGCCAAGCAGATGTATTTGTAGGTTGTTCAGCCTCCTTTGACACCAGCAGCTCCGCTCTTCGGCAGATTCTATTTTGAGGATCTGGGATCTCAGACAAAGCCAAAAGGATCTTAACAGTTACTTGCTTCTTTCTGCCTCTAGGTGCCTGTGATGCCTTCACATGAAGTTCTTGGAGGGCTCAGTCTTCCCTCCACTTAACATCAATACTCATTTGTGCATTCGTCATGTTTTCAGATGAGTGCAATCAGGGCAGGTCTCTGAGCACCACCCCTGACACGGAGAAGAGTATTATAGCAAAGAACAAATGAGTAACAAGCAGTACAGACAAACTTTGGCAAGACAGAGGTGATGCCTGCCCAAAAAGGGTAATGTTTACAGACAGGAAAGCTGGAAAAGCAGCAACACCTCAGCTTAGGGTATCTGCCTCCCATCTGCTGATATATCATGCAGCCTTAGGGTCTGTCTGGACTCATCACTACTACAAGAAAACATTGTTCCTTTTAAGCAGTAAATGAGAAGATTGAACCTCTTCCTCACAGAGAAGAGGGGGCCTTTTGTGCATATCCTTGTCAACACAAGACTGCAGGCTTACCCCATTCCCTCTCAGAGGAAGACAGTAGGAACTGTACTCAGTCACCAGTTTGTACACGCATGCTGCTTTAGAGCATGCCTGCTGCTGCCAGAGGTACCTTCTGCTACCAGAGAGAGCAACAGCTGTCTTACAGGTGAGGAGCACACCCCTCTTTGCCTCCAGCAGCCTTTTAAGCAAATTTCAAGCTCTTGATGCTAATCTCAACAACCATTAATGACAATTTTGCAGACTCTAACAGATGGATGCTCTATCTCAGGTCTCCATTCCAAGATCAACGCAGATGCTCAAGTTGATGGAAAATTGGTTGAATCTACTGAAAGCAATTAGCAGAGTCCTCAGCAAAGGCACTTACTCAAGCAAAGAAACCCCATTTGAAAGGAAAGCTGCCTTGAGAACTCACCAGTCAAAGGTGATGTTTGATTCTTGCGGATTCTGTATGCATGTATCAAAACAGTAAATTAATGGTGAAATAAAATTTTATGTGCTGCAAACCTGCTGATATACCACATTGTGTGACTCTCATACTGGTCCTGAAATTCTGCTTAGGAGGGAATTCTTTTTACCAGCCACCAGGGTACCTTTGATTTTACTTCTTGCATAAATCATCAGCTTTTGTAGGAAGGATCAGATACTGATCACTATTCTAGTATTGTCACAGTGCCTTTCTAGTCTCTATGTCCTGGCAATACTTACAGTCACTGATAGTGATCTGCTCATCACAATATCCTGTGGGAAAATCTATATCACATAGGAGCCAGCAATGGCTCTTTTTATTCTTGGAAAGCGCCACAATCCAGAGTTATTGGAACTCTTATTTTCTCCCCTCCCCCCCTTCTTTTTTTTTTTTATGTTCCCTGTTAAAATCAAGAAACGGAGCCACATATTTTTAATAATGAGAATCTGGATCAAGTTCAATCTAAATTTTGAAAATATATTCCAATTAAAGACTTTAATAGATTCTTGGCTTTCCCCACATCTCATTGCCATGTGCATTCAATAATCCCAAGCCCCCTTTTTCCCTAGTAATAAGTAGACTGCAGAGTGGGTGACATCATTCTTCAGATCAGCCTCTCCTGGACTGCCATTTTCGAGCATTTCTTGCAAAGGTTTTGTTCAGGGGGGACTTTTTTTTTCCAAACTGGCTGCAGATCTGCTGTGATTGTGTCAAACATGGTACTTGCCCTTGTAAAGCTGCATTGACTTTCAGACTGAGTGCTCCAAAAGAGAGGGTTTGTTCTCAGGCCAGAGGGTTTCACTGACAGAAATGGCATGTTCTTCTCCTTGGTAGGAGAATATGGTGACCACTCAGGTCACAGACCTGCAGAGACTTACTGATGCACTTTACTTCAATGGCAACATATGCAAATAAAGCTCATGGACTGCTAGAGTTAGCCACACCAAGCATCTGCACTACTGGTTGTGATATCAGGCTCTCCAGTTTGTGCGGCAGCTGAAACCTATCATTGTGTAGATTAGAAAGTTATTTAATCCCTGTATGAAACAGCTGCATCCAGAGTGCTGAGTATTAATTTGGTGTGTCACTGTGGCCCTTGCTGAACATACAGCTTGGGCCAAATGAGCGAGCAAAGCACTAGGATGTATGTTGAATGGCATAAAGGATAATGTGGAAAAAATTATAATACTTTGTGATAATTGTATCATGTGGATGCATCTGGAATACTCTGTGCAGACTTGTTTTTAAAGAAACGATTAAGGACCTGGAAAATTTCCCACTTGAAGAGAAATGAAATGACTGGTGCTATTCATTGTGAGAAGCACAGAAGAGGGACAAAAAAACCTGTGAAACAATTAAATGTATGAAGAAGGTGGATGAGGGGGAACTTCTGTTCTCCTTATCTCTTAACATCCCACAAAAAGGGATGAACAATCAGTTAGAGTAGAAAAATCAGAGCCACTTGAATGAAGCATGTTGTTCCACACAGCTGTCATAAAAACATGGAAACTGCAGTCACAAGAGTCTACCAAGGATGGGTGACACAAAGCTACCACATATTCTTCTCTCTGAAAGATAGTTTAGGCCATAAAGATTTGGTACTTGATCTTTGGATCTTCTCATACCTAACTCAAAAACATAGCACTATACCAACTACTAGGAAGACAATTAACTGTACCCCAGCTGAAATCAGGACAGTGTACAAACTGAGTTTTCATTCTCAGGCATCTTCTCCATCCAACAAATCATTCTACTTTTTTTCCCTGAACTTTCTTCTATCTCCTTCCACCCTTTAAAAATACATACAGTAGAAGACCATATTGTAATGGCAGTTTGCAGCTAGGAAATTGTCTCCACACTGCTTACCACTTTTTTTTCTACACCAAAGATTGCATGCTCCTTTTTATTACAATATTACATGCTCTATCCCTTGCCTGTGCAGTGGCTTATCCACCGAGACCTCCAAATTCTTATCAGAGCCAACACTTTCCAGCACACTTGGTGGGTATGTATGTGTGTCCTATGTTTTGTTTCTAGACATGATATTGTAGCTGGCCAAACTAAAAGCCATGCTTTGTTTGAGCGCATGCAGGTTACCATCCATCTCTATTGCCCTTCATACCTTTGTCCCCATTATTACTGACCACTTTGCAGTCTTCATGAGATTTGTACCTTTTAGCAACTGCACTGTTTCATTTAGTTCTGGTAAAGTTAGTACTGGAACCAGTCTCTGCAGAGCAACACTGGGACTATCCTTCTCGGATGCTGTATTCATGGTTATCACATCAGCTTTGAGATCAGTCAGCTACGCATTTCCTAATATATACTAGTGCTAGCTTTTCCAAGCTGGCACATGTGGCATTAAGTTAAATGCTCTCCAAAAATCCATCACACCTATACAGTTATTCCTGTCGGTCAAATCTCTAACTAACCAAATAATTCCGGTGGATTTGTTTGACAAAACTGTTTTGGAAAAGGCAGATAACACTTCTATTTCATTAAAAAAATACCAACTGGCAAAAGAAAAGCTAAGAATCCATAGCAGCACATAGCACAGAAAAATCTAGCTGGAAAGCAGCAAAGGGACCATATTTATGCTGCTGAAGTCCCAAGCTTCTGCCCCAGAAAGCATCAATCTTCCTACCACAGTAAGGGGGACTCGTCTCTAGAAAATCAAGGCTGAATTCCACAGTTCCTACAGGGGAACTGTTCCAGCACTTCACTGGACATTATATAATGGGAGCCTATTGCTTTTTTTCTATCCATCACAGACAGCATCTTATTTCAGCACTATTATGTACTCTCTCCCTCCTCACCAGGCTGAACAACCATAACTCACTCCTCATTGGCAATGTTTCTTCCTAGGCATGTGGCCACTTTTGCTGCTCTCATCTTGCCTCTCTGCAGTAAGCATCCACTCCTTTAAGCTGCAGCAGACACATCTAGTCCCAAAAGTCTCCTGTAGCCCCAGTACAGTTTCCCAACTAACAATTCAAGGGATAAAATGGAGGCTTGCAATTCCTCAAATTCATTCAGAAATGCCACATATTCACCTAGCTTTGGAGACAGTAGCATGATATAGAATTAAAGCGTCTGTTTATTAAAATAATACCCTGAAAACTTCTAATTCATAAATATGCAAGGGTATGAGATAACAGCATGCAGCTCAGAGCACGAAAGCTTCAGGTGGGAGAGAGGAGCAGAGTCCCAGGCAAGTCCCTTACATGAAAAGACTGGCTAAGGCTCAGAGGATCTGATGTGCAATAGCTGATGCTGAAGTCAGCTGTTAAACACCAGTGATTTACTCATCTGTCATACACTTCATGTGCTTGAAAGCAAGGGGATGAAGCGGTATGGACACTGTACATCCTGGTCATTTTAAATTTGGAGGGAAGAATCACGTGTGGCTTTAAGGCACCTCAGCATTTCTTGCTCTTTCTGCCAGCAATTCCAAGACCTCCAGACCAACATATTTGTGCTGGCCCCTGGGGGCTGTCCTGGCAGCCAGAAATTAAAACAGAGTGTGTTTGTACCTTGGCTTTGCACCTATTGCTGAGACCAGGGGTCAGCTTGCTACAACCACCACTGGAGAGGTGAGCACTATGATGGAGAGAATATTTCTGATTCATTATCTTGAGGTCATTTCACATGGCTAAAATGCAGCGCTCAAGAGCACAGTTTTGTAGTGAGTTAAGTTTTGAGACTGACCTGGGGACGCAACTTTAGTTAAGGGCTTCCCTAAACCTAGTGGTCTGTGGTGCAGTGGTGGTGGTCTGCACAGAGCTGGCTGCTCACAGGGTACTGGCTTGCTTCCTGATTTTTCAGCTGCCAAACTATATTAAAACAAGCTAAAAATACATTAAATATTTTCCTTTCCTAATATTACCTTACCACGTAAGCAATAGCTGGACTTGCTACTAGGATGTTATCTGATAACCAATGGGAGGGGAGGGGAGGCGTGCAAGCCCGAATAGGGGGTGAGACAGAGGAGGGAGGCTGCTTCAGCAACCATGACTAGAAGGAGACGCTGTTATGTTTCTATTTAGGTGGGTGATGAAAACATTTCTGAATCCCTATTTTAACCCATCTCTGACCACACACCCCACTGCAAGCGTTCCTCAACACAAGTCCCTGAGCTTCTGCAAAACCTCTCCTGCCCCATGCTGTGCTGTTTAAGAAGGGTTGGGTGGTTGCGTAAAGACCATGCATGGCGAGTCTGACACAGCCAACAGGAGCGTGGTCTAACCTCCTCTAGTGCTGTGCTATCAGAAAAATGATTTAGCGGGTGAGCTGGGCTCTGGGATGTTGCACGGGGAACTGGAGTGGGGAATGGATAGCCAGAAGAGATCCCTGGTGATGGGCAGCCCCAGCAGCCACTGCTGCTACCCTCCCTCTGGAGGAGACCATTCCAACCCCGGATGGATTCGAGATCTGGTGGGAAGTTTTGGGATGATGTCAAGTGCAAGTGTGAGAGGCTGGAGAATATGCTACACAGGACATGCATTTGTTTTTCATTGTTTAACATCACAGGTGTCACATTTGAACACAGTTTTGGATTGGGGTTTTTTTCTTGCATTGATATTGGAATAAAAAAACTACGTGGTTGCCCTGATACATCTGTTCCCAGTGACCACTTTGTTTTTAACTAGAAATAGCTGCAATGAAGTGAATGGGGAAGTCCTATCTGTGCAAGGAAAAAAAAATAGTAACACAGCCTGAAACTAGAGATGAAAGCCCTACTTAACAAATGAGAGATGTAAAGGGCAGAAGCTATGAAAAGACACGGCATGAACAAGCGGAAAACACTTGGCCTACCCAATAATTCTTCCCAGTCTTGTACTAATAGAAAGTCTCTCCAGCAAGGCCATTGGGTTTTGAAAGTGAGCCAGCGTGATCCTGGGGGGAAGCACATTTCTGGTCTCCTAAAGCTTCCAAAGGACATACACCCCTTCCCCTTGTGTTTCCACTCAAATAGCAAACCTTAACTGTAAATGGAGAACAACGCGTCTGACATGCTGGAACGTTTTGTCGGTCACTCTGTGCTCTCTTTGCGCTTAACTCAACTCATGCCGTGTACTTGGGCTGCTTCTCCCAACCCTGTGCTCCTTCCTGCTAATTATCCTAGCTCTTAGGTGCACTGGGAATACCAGGAAGATGAAGCAGCTCCCATTGCACCTTGTAAGGCACAGCCTGTCCACCATTTCCATCCATCCTCTCTGCTGTGTCCTTTCACAGCAGTCAAGAGCTCAACAAGATATGTCACCCCACCAGACATATGGCAGAGCGCATTGCTGCTCTTACACCCTCTTCTCCTACTCTTTCCACAGCTCTTTGCATGCACTTTGTATGCTTACCTTGCTGCTTTTGCATTGTAGTGAAGTCTTCAAAGGTGAGAGTGCGCACGGGGGGCCTCCAGAAGGCGTAGGTCTCCATAATGGCCTCCAGCCCTGTCCTGTGCAATGAGAATAAGGCAAGGAGAGAAGAAGAATGTCAGTTAGCTGGCAAGGGTACTGGCAACAGGGAAAAAGCACTCCAACCTCACTTGACAGACTGCCAGCGGCCACCAAAAGGTCACCTTGGCATCTGTGAATTCCTCAAGTGAGCCTTCCCGCACAGGTGCTAGCCACTAGAGCAAAATGAAATTTCCCCAGCCCAGGATTTCAAAAGCTCCTAACAGTCTTCCAGCCCCCTTTTCTTTTTTTAAGGAGGATCCCAAACTTTTTGTCTGCTTTGCAGGGGACAGATAACCGGCAGCTCCTCAAAGCATGTTTTATTGTAGAGCCGGCTTCTACACTTTGTGGATGCAAGCTGTGATCCAATCAAGAGAGGTCTGGAATTCAGCCTTCAGAATCAGAGATTTTGTGAATTGCCTTTCCCTACCACCTCCTAGTTGTGGACACTGCTTTGAAGTGCTATGGGAAGCTGTCCAAAAGAGAGCCTCCTTAGTTTTGGACTTCAATTAGAAATGCACAAGAGATTTTTTATAAAAGATCAGTGTCATCCCTGCTTTGGGTCCCTAACTCATGGCAAAGACAG
This sequence comes from Elanus axillaris, assembly GCA_026212715.1. Classification (NCBI taxonomy): domain Eukaryota; kingdom Metazoa; phylum Chordata; class Aves; order Accipitriformes; family Accipitridae; genus Elanus; species Elanus axillaris. The sequence continues at coordinate 2,033,837 of JANZLQ010000031.1, read as the reverse complement.
TACCAAAGAGAAAAAGCCAAAAATCAAGTAAGAACTTTTCCTCTTGAAGAGCTAAGGTCTCAGATATGTTCTTATTTTCACCACAGAATGCTAGCTCTGCTGAAAGTCTCTAACTCCACAGGCTCAGTGAGGACATAGGTGCATTATCAGGGTAAGACCCCCCCTCTTTATGAGACAACCCCCTGGAATTTCTTCCCAGGAAAGGTTCTCTTCTCTGGAAGCTGCACATTGCTCTGTTCCCCATTTCTCGCCTTTTCCTCTTTTCCAGCAGTAGATTACAGCCCTCGCACTGACTGAACATGACTTAGAGATGCTTCGTCAAATGCGAGAACATATCCCCTTTCAATGCAAAAGACTCTAACATCTCCAGAGCCTCTCATCAGATGTTGAGCTGATACTGGAGCTGCCTTTTGCTTCTGAAAATGTCTTTCTGCACGTGCCTCCACTCAGTTAACTTTCCAAAGTGTCCCCGGAAGCTTGGATGCTTTAAATACATTGGAGTTGGCAAACCAAACTCTGTATTTTAAGAGGAGGTTTAGAAGAGAGGTTGTTGCATGGTGTTTATTAGCTGCTAAGCTGTTAGAAGTAGAAACAGAAGACATCTCTGCATAGCAGTCTCACACTAGTGCTGAGCACATTACAACAAAACTATTTGGTTAATACAGTGGCCTCTGCCAGCTCATGGAACTCGGAGACAACAAGACAGTGCAGAATGTGAACCCATCTGCTAAGCCAGGCTCTGTGTGCAAAAGCAGCTCTTTGACTACCGGTACCACCCCCAGAATTTCCTTCGCTCCTGGGGTGAGAAAGCCACACATGTTCAGACTCCATCTGCTTCTTGACACATGCAGCCAGGAAGAGAACGGTACCTTTTTGCAGCCTTGTGAAACGATCCCCAGCCCAAACACCAAGGGAGGACTTTCTGGTACCCTATATCCAGTTGGTATAAAATGCCCTGAGCAAGTTGCAATGCAACAAGACCTGCTGTTGAAAGGACCTGCCTTGATGATTAAAACCAAGTAATACATCCAGAAATGCAGACTGAAAGTTCCAGCTGTGCCAATCCAGCTGCTCTGCGTCTGCCACAAGGATTGTGGAGGGAATTAGGGAGGCCAGCACACTGAAACCAGTATTCACATAGCCTGGCTCAGTCAGATCCCTGTGCACATAACCCCACTCTGCACCAGCATCTGACTTCTAGCTCTGCTCTTGTGACTCCCTTCCAGTAAAATCCAACCCCTAAGAGGAGATGGCTCAGGGAAACAGTAAAGGCAGGTTAAAGCTGTTACCCCTGCCTCTGCCTGGAGCTTGCATCATTCTCAGTTCAGCTTGACTCACAGTTCAAAATTTCTAGCTCTCCATCTACCACTTTCCCCTGTATCAATACAGTTCTCACAAGTACCGTATAATTTGTACCTCTAAAAGAAAAGGAAAAAAGAGAATAGTCAGGAGATAATAAAAAGAAGAAATAAAAGAGTAAATGAGGAATAATACACTGCTTCTAAGGCTTGGACCCCACTATGCCTGTGAGGTGATAGAGGGCAAATGGCAGCACCGAGTGTACCAGAGCAGCTTGCAAAGCTGCTCTATTCCTGTCCTGTATACCAGGGAAAGGATAGATGCCACCAGGGACCCACCTCCTCCTGCTCCAGGGGAGCAGGTCTAAAACAGTCCCTTTGCTGTGGACACAGATCCTGTCACCCTCCCCTTTCCACACTGCAACTGCCAGCAGCAACACTGTGGCTTCACTGGATTCACAGATTGCCCCTGCAATGCTGAGGGCAGCTCTGCAGCCACAGGTGCCTGAAGAATGGATGCCAAACTCCACAGCTGGCTTAAAGCCATCTCTTTCCTCCTGCTGCCCCAAATGAGAGTCCTTTACTCCCCCAGAAGTCTGCAAATGTTGGACATGCATTATAAAACACCCTCTCTAACTATGCAGGTGACAGAGCTCAAAGTTATGTCCAGTTCTCCTACGCACAAATTTAGGTCCCTATATACTAGATCATCCTTTTTTCCCATTTTTTGGTTTGTTGGAGTTTTTTTTCTTTGTGCAGAACAAATGTTGGGGGTGTTTTTGAAAGAGTATCTAAGCAGAACAAATCCTTACTGAACTTTCACATCCTTCCATACATCAGACAAGATTCATGAGATAACAGCCTCATGTGCTAACCTGCTAGGCACCTACCACCCCACGTATAGAGTCTTGCAAAAAAAGAACGTGCAGCCATGCAAAAACCAGCTTTGGTGGGAATGCACACCACCTTTGCGTGACTGGTTTTATAACTCTATCCCTAGCCTTTCAATGTTTTTTTCTCCTGTCTGTGACATATTCCTACTTGTGAAAGGTGAGGTGAGGAGCTGGGAATCAAGAAACTCCACCACTGTCAACTCTTACAACCCTCCCTCCCATAGCAGTTTATGACACTGGTGTGGTACCAAGATATCCAGAGCCACATCACAGACTTCCACCACAGGGCACAAAGGTAATGCTCTCTTAGGCGGCAGAAATACTGGACTGCTATGATATTTTTTGTGTGTTCCAGCCCCTAACAGGGAAAACAAACCCCACTTGGCCAATGAAGAGACATTTTGGGACAGCAATAAATGCTGAAAAAAAAAAAAAGAATTGTTTTCAGCATTCCTGAAATCTCAGCAACTTCTTTTGGGCTTTGGTGAGGGCTGCTGGTACCAAGTGTGCTGAACAATACCCATGTGGCATCCACTTTCTCTTCCAAAGAACTGCACTGAAAAATTGACTTCAAACTTGTCTATCAGGCCATAAACCCTCCCCTCTCACACCATCTTTATGAAGGAAGTAAAAAAAGTATCAGAAGAGGACTCACTGCCAGCTTTATTTTAATAAGGTCAGTCCTTTAAAAGGTATCCAAAATTTGCTCTCTCTTTTTCATTCATTCTTTTATTTTTAGTGCTATAAAGTTTTAATAATAGGCAATAAATGAAACAGTTCCATTGTCTGAAAAATGAAAAAAGATGTACGAGCTATCTGTGCACCTCCATAATCCATCCCATATGGCCGACCTTGCCATTCCCACTGCAAGCAGGATTCAGGTCATCATTTCATTGTTCACTGGGGAAGCCAAACTATTGGCTCCAAGCACCCTCCTGGCTCTCCTACCCTAGACAAAAGCACAAAGAGCATTTCCAACACAAACAACTTTTATTCACCTCAGCTGCCCACATCTGAAAGGAAAGTGCTGTTACTTGCCTTCAGCATAGGGTTTTTTCTTCCCTCACCCTGCTGGGTTTCCTGACTGTTGTCCCTTCTGGCTTCTGCCTGGATAAGGAGATCCCCCAAGCATCCCACTGTCAAATGAACTTTACTTAGTCTCCAAAAATAGGCTCTGTGGCATTAAACCTGCACCCTCACTACCCAAACATTTGACTAGCTGAGCTCCATATGTCAAAAACTCTGGTTCTCAATCTCTTGAAGTTCAGGAAAGCAGTAAAACCTGCCTCAAACATACATTACATAGGTATCCTTTCACCACCAGGACCGGTTCTCTTGTTTTGCTTTTACAGATGCTTCATGTGCTTTTGCAGATAAAGCAAAGAGGGTCGAAAAGCCATGTAGAGGGAATCTCTAATAAGAGGGAACTAAGACTTGGCCTTCTAACACAGGCTAACTCCCTAACTTATCAAGGCTGACGGCTAGATTTCTGAACACCATTTGTTAACATGGTTTGAGTGCTCCAAGACTGCAAAACAACATCCAGCTGCTAAGCTGTTTGCATCCTTCCCTCTGAAATACCTCACTGCTCCTTCTCCCAGTGCAAGGACTGAGGCAGTCAGCTGTGAAGGGATACAACCATGCAAGCAACTGAAGGAGATCCAAGAAGGGGTCCGTGGAAAGATCGCTCCCCCCAGATGGATACAGGTGGTTACATCGTGATGGGGTGTCCCCAGAGCAGCAGGATTTTAGCAGTCTCTTGTGCTAATGAAGGCAGAGCACACTCATAAGGAAGCATACAGGAAGGTTGCGAGCTGATGGAAGTAAAAGACTTAAAAGGGAAACTAGTTTTAAAAACAACAGTCAACCCTGTAATTTCTGCAGCAGGCAAGAAGATTGAAACAGTATCAGAATAAGAAATAACTGAAGGAAAAACATCCATCTCTATTTCATGGAAAAGCCTCAATCCAATGCAGAAAGGAAATGTCCCACAGAAGTGGCCTAAGAGCTCCTCTTCCCCCACCATGCTCTGTTTTTTCCAGTGTTTGGGTTTTTCCTCCATCATTTGCTGGCAAACTCTAACCATGGCTTTGATTCAGTATCCTGATGTTGCTGGGATACGATGCCCTGGAGCAGTCTCAGACATTCTGTGGCCCCTGCTGCTGCCATGCTGTTTATTTTTTTTTTCCCCGTTTAAGACCTTATACAGAAAACCTCTTGGATGTATACTATACTTGCCTGCTTCACAAATGGCCCTTTTTTCAAATTACCCTGTTTCTTTTTCAAAGGAGGCCTACATTTTTAGTGCGACAGTCTCCAGCTACAGCCTGATGCACCGTAGCTGATCAAAGTTGTTGTAGGGACATGGGAAGCTACAGAGCATCACAACTGTCACTCCAGTTGACCAGTGATCCTGATGAGATCAGAAAGTCACAAGGGGAAGAGGAGCCAACCAGCACAGTTGAGTCCCATTTGGAGCATCCTTTCCACACACAGCTTGGACCTTAATGCTTTTCTCCCTCCTATGTGGACATCTATGTACAGGTCCTTTTTAAATGGAGCAGCAGAGCCTTAGTGTGTCCTCGGCTAGTTGACAACAGCGGTGCAACCTTAGCCAGACCACTGCTTGTGAGGCAGGCGCCTGACTGCTATATATGCTTGCAAATACCTTTGCCTGCTTTTTTCTTCCTAAAGCCTCAGGCTGCTCTCTTTGATGTGTAATACCTTAAAGATTTTAATTCCTCTTTACATCAGCAGAAAGCCTTACTGAGTCCTCCCCACAGCTGCAGCCATGTAGCAATTTCCTGCCCTTTCTTAAATCAATGAGCTACAAAGATCAGTAATTCCCAACCTTTTCAGGAAACTGTCCAAATTCACTGGGCTAGGACCTTATTAATGCCTTCCATGTTAATCTAGCCCACCATGTACCTGGAACTGCATCAATCCCTATTCTAAGCCCAGCTTCCAGCACAGCTGTATCTCTGCACACAGAGAAGACCTTGTACCCAGGGCACATACTACTTTCCCTGTGCAGGAGAGGAGTGCAGAGTAAAAGTCACATATGCCTCAAGTATCAGAACTAACACGGCAGGAATTAAGTAAGGGCAGTAACATCTTTTTGCATAGCTTCAGTGAGAACAGAGGAGCTGAGCTAGGAAGTCACTAGGTTGGTAAGATGTTGTCTTTGTGACTATGGAGCATGCAGTATTTAAATGGGCAATGGGAAACATGGGGCAGTTGCCCATTCACTGAACACTTCCCATACCAAACTGTGAAGGAGGTAGCAGTCCTGGTGAACACACACAAGAGGAGCATGCAAGTAAAAACTGAATTACAGTGCCCATGGGGACAGCAAAGGAGGGCCATGCACACGACTTTCACTCTGGTCTGCACACTCAGAGCCTTGCTTTACAACCCTCGGGTTCTTGTAACATAGTCAGATATGTCTAATTCTATAAATAATTTAATATTTAAAGCCTTTGTCACACTGTTTTAAAGGATACCCATTTAGCTCTGAAATATTTAGATCTGCTGCACACTGCTGGATTCATGAATGGCAGAAAAAGTTAAAACTTTTTGTTTGGACTTTCATATTCTTTTTTGATAACTCTATAACGTCTTTTACTAATACAAAAGGTTTTTTGATTAAAGCTCCTGATTTACTATTGTGTTGTTAGAATATAATGCATTCTAAATAATGTTGAAGGTGTTCTACTTAACCTTTTCATAAAAATCCTGACAAAATTAAGCAACAAAGTGAAACAACTTGACATCACTGGAGAAAAAGTGAAATTCTTTGAAACTAGAACATTTTTGCACTTTTATCCTGCAAACATATCAGAAACTCAATTTTTCTTCTAATGTAAAACAAGCATTTATGCTCCATGGTTTAGAATTTCCTGTGAAAACTAAAATGTAAAAGTTCCCTTCAGCCAGCTCTGCATATAATAAAGAACAAACAAAATTGTCTAGGTCCCCTCTCCTACAAATTTCATTATTTTGCAGAGTGTTACCCTATGACCTATTTGTCCGTTTTACAATCTGCAATCCTCCATTTTTCTCTCTTGTTCTTCACTTTAGTAACAAAAAAAATTTTTAAGAAACTCTTCAGTACCTTTATAAGGTCATTTATTTTATCTAATTCTTTGGATATCATGCCACTATATCAGTAATTTATGAACAGTTTACTAATAACTTATCATAGATGCTAAAAAACATTTTAATTGTGTTTCTCAACAACAAATGGAAAAGCTCAGAGGAACACGAAAATAATAGAAATGAGTATAAATAAATTAATTATCCAGCAGGAAAAAAAATAACAGCAAAACATATGTACAGAAGAAAACAGCCTTGAAAATAGTGGTAACAGAAGGAGTACTGAGGTAGCAGCGAACAGGAAATTAAACGTGCGACAGCAAAAAAGTCACAGGAAAAATATTGTCAAGCAGGAAAGTGATAAGCTGTCTTTACAGATATGTTGTCTAAGAATATCTAAAACCCTCTGTCAGGATTTGGGACTGCAGGATCCAGGCAGAGGTAGGAGCAGCACTGGAGGAGACTTCTGAAAAGAAATGGGGTCAGTCTAGCTGGCTGACCTGGAAAGTATTTTCTAAGGAAGCCATCATTATACATTGGATCTGTTTAGGTAAAGTAAAACAGTCCTTGTATTTCCTCTAAGAACTAGTCTACAGCAAATTTCTCCTGTAAAAATTAATTAGGATCACAAAACGCCTTCCTCAGCCTTAGCCCTGTGATCACATAAGGGGAAGGAGAGAGGAGATCAGTGAGGAAACACAGACAGGCTCCTCTTACCTGTTTCTCCCAGAATCTCTGAAACCTTTAGCAAAGGGGTTTCTGTCAATTTTTAATCTGGTGATCTACAAAGGAAGAAAAAGAGAATTAGTTGATCTCTCCAAACTTTTTTTCTTTCAACAAATGAAAATTACTAGTGATTACCACTCTTACTCAAACTACCTGTATGATGATCTTTCATATTTATTTCCCCAGACCTATATCACAGTTACCCTTCCATTATCCATGAACAGATTATCTGATTAGCAAATGAACAGTGCCAGAGGCAGAAACCTGGCAGCATCAGGAAACCTGGCACAGCACTGGGGCTGAGAAGCCATTCCTGAAGGAAAAGTACACCTTGGACTCAGGTGCAAAACCCCAGGAACTATAACTCATGAGCAGCCATGCAGTTTGGGAAGCAGGCATACTGCTCAGGTTTGCTTATCTGGGTTATTCCAGCCTCGACACTCCAGATACCCGGCAGCTGGATGCACTCATGGACCTTCAAACAATGCTAAGGAGAAGAGGCCAAGCAAAGCACAGGCTACAGCCTCCAAAGATAGCAGCTGGCCACCCAGTCACGTGCACAAGGTGCTGCTGTTCTGGCCAGCACCTGGGTGGCCCTTCAAGGGTTTTCTGGCCTGGAAATAATCTTTTTTTCTTTTTTTCCCTCCTCTGAACAAAGAAGATGACAGCTGGACTGAGTGTTTTGGGGAATCTTTCTTCCTGCTTTATTTTTAGGCATGAATTCCATGTTGGTAAATATGGAAAATAATACTGGGATTTTGACCTTGCAGCCCCTGGTATCATATGCCCTGTCAGCTATTCCCCAACCTGGTGTAGCATGAGAGCTTCCCTCTGTCAGCCTCACCTTGTCCTGGACACCCTGTCTCTGGAGCAAAAAGAGCGAGATCTCCAGATCCTGTCAAATTTGAGGTGTTTTTGCTGAAACTGCTCAAAAGGGACTAGTTTAATACAGACTGATCTGAAACGGATTTGCAGGTGTTTTGCTTCTGTCAGAACCAAGCCCTTACTCTGGATATTAACCTCAGATCTGGAATGCAGCCTCTATTTTTGCAGAAGCTTAATTTGTGAACTTAATTTCCGCTGGCCTGACTTTGCAGCTGTCCTGGGACTTGTGTGTACAGAGACAGATATGTTCTGTGGAGGATGGAATTACAGCAGAGGGAATCCCTGTGGTGGATTTGCTAACATTTTACAATTGTTTCCAGAGATGCTTCTCCTGGTAAGGCAAAGGTTTACAGCCACTGGAGGGCATGCAGGCAGATTCAGGGGATTTAAATTTATTTTTAATGAAAAGGTTTCTCCAAGCCATCAGAATCTCCTCTATTTGTATTATAAAAATCCACTCCCAATCTGGGGCAGGGGACAAAATGCCCGAACGTTTGGAATTCAGAGAGACAGGAAGAAATTTCAGTGCTTCTTTACAGTGAGGTGGCTTAGAGAGCCAGTGCCTGACAGAGATCCTTCCCTTAGCACCTCCCTTACCTGCGTAATTATAGTTCTGGTCATTAGGGAAGACTGACAGGCTTCTTTCCTGTAATTTCTTCTCCTTTCTCTATCCTCTTTCTGTGTCTGGTCTACAGTTAAAAGTTTGTGGAGTACATGCATTTGGGTAAGGGGGGCAGGAAATTTCAAATCTTGCAATGACAGCATACCCACCATTGTGTTGTAGTATTTTTCCCCACTGGAATGGCTGATCCATTTTGGATCCTGATTTAAGTCAATTCAAGCAGACCAGACAGAGAAAAACTCAGGAGTGAGTATCCAGAAGGAGTCATGGGAGCACTGTAAGCAAGTGTGCTCTCTCTTACATGTCGCAAAATAAAAACTCTATGACAATTCCCAAATTTTTACAATCAACAATTGTTACAAATTGGTTAAATATTACAATCTGCCCTGAGCTGACATGACAAGAGTCTGTCTCTCAGTCCAATAATACTAAATATAATGACAGCCACAGAGTTCATGAAGTCATTCTCCAGAAGCACAGATGTCCTGGAAAAAATATTTACTTCACCACTTCTGATTCAAGACCCCTCTGCAATTTATGGCAGAAAACTGTATAATCTGTTTCCCTAACAGGCTTGATAACAGATTATTTTTCTTCTAAGCCAGTTTGGACCCTCATGCTAGCTTATAACAGTATCTTGCACTCTAAGTGGACACACTATTAACACAGAAAAAACTTCACCAACTGAGTTTGTTTCACATGGCTGGGAAAAAATTACCTTACACAGCCCTTTTAATGCCATCACAACCCCCACCCCAGTAAGGAGAATGACAGGAAAGGGAAATGGAATGTGCACAGTACCTCTCACCTGAGAATAAAATAGGGAGTATGTGTACACAAACAAGAGAAGAGGAGCACACTGAGCCCAAAGCATGATAGAGGTGGTCTGAAGGCTAATCGGAATCCCTGGGGCAGAGGTAGCTGGCAGATGAGCAATACATAAGGAGAGTACAAAGGGAATGGGTGGATATAAGGAGCTCTCAATGTGTGCAACAAACACACCTGCAGAAGCAATGAAGCAGGCCACCTCCTCAAGACTAGGACATCGTCTTTCACTGGCCACTGAAGGAGAAGGAGGAGCACACACATGTATAAGCCACAGTGAGGTCTTTCCAAATCTCCTTTCTTTGCTGGTGTCTCAAATGCTTACATTCTCAAATGCTCATGTTTTCCTACCAATTAAGTTCCTCTTAAAGATACCGTAACTTTGGTGAAAATAGCAATATGCAGGGAATTCTGTAGTCAAACACTAGCATACACTGAGATTACGTTTCTTAGTGCCATGAAGTCTAGTTTAAAAAAAAGAGCAGATTAGCAAAAAAGCTCAGTAGTCAAGGTCTCTAAAGATAGGATCCCATTGTGGCAACATTTTTTCCTTATGATATCTGGAGTCAATAGCAACACTCTCCACTGGGAACTGTGCAAGAACTGAATCAAACATGAATTATGCATGATAATTTCAGTTCATATGCAATACATGGACTGCTGCTGCTTATGTTCAAAGGCTTCTTTTGTGAACAAACTGATGAGATTGCACTTCTCTAAAACTTTTTCCTTCACTGCTAAAAAAAACCACAACCATGTGTTTTCTCTGTGAAGTAACAGATCTGAACTAGTTGTACTGCCTTAAAATTATAGTGGGGACAGGACACTGTAGTTTGTACCATGAGACAGCAAGAAAATGTGAACACATTACATCTCTTTATGGTTGATCTCACATACTTACTTCACAGTAAAAACTGCAGGCACCTTATTTGCAAGGTGGTTTTCCGGCTAGATACCTCATGTCTACACACTACCCCATAGCAAGCACTTTCATTCTGTGCAGAAAAAGATCAGTGTACACTCTTCTTGAGCTATGTTTCTTAGAGAAGTTAATGTCTCAAACATGAAGAGCACACTGATATTTGTATGAACACCCAACATAAAAGGAGCCTGAGGCACACAGCTTTACCTGTTGATTTTGGTAGGCTGTCACTGTGGTGAAGACAGTCTCAGGGAAGTTGAAGGTTTTCACCCCATCTCCTGAAGGAACTGGCTTTGTAGGAGAAAGATCACTGCTGAAATCCTTGCGGATGACATGAACACGAGGCTGGTACTTGTGCATTGAATGCAAGATTATCTGAAGAGAAATCAAAAGGATAAGGAAGAGGATTTTTTTTTTCCAAATATTCTACACTACATCCAGATGTACCAAGAAGCAGGGATGGAGTAAGGGCTAATATGAAGAAAATTACCCTTTTCTTACAAGTATGTATGAGACGAAGTTTATGCTATGTGCAGAGAGAAAGGGGCTTTATTGCTCTATAGGGTCAGGCAACATTTTGAGGAAAAGTACTGCAGTAGGGAAAAAAGCTCCATAATTCTCAAGAGTGGCTACAGACACATGTGCCCAGCAGGACACAGGAGCACCAAAGCAGCAGCAGCAGCACCCTTTCAAGTCTAAGAGGAGTAAGGCTGGGGCAGCAGGCACCAGGATTAGCTTCTAACTTACGTGGCCTTGATCATCAAGCTCGTTGTTGGTCAGCTTGAGCTTGTCAAAACTGACCACCTGCCTCATCCAGGTGTCTCCAGAAGCCAGTGAGTCGGGATGGATGTAAACCCTTGGGGGCACTGGGGAGTCAGCATTGCCAGCCACCATCCACTTGGAGCTGTGATACACATACCTGAAGAGGAAGGAGACATGGCTAAGAGAAGCTGTCACTCACTAACTCACTGGAGGAACATTTCCAGCGCTCCCCCACCCCTGCCACCCTACCGCATGCACCCCAAGCTCTCATTTCCAGGCAGGGGAGAATGTGCTTTATTGCAACCTCCTACCTTCTAAATGAAAGCCAGATTACCCCTGAGCCACTTGTTCAGACTTGATTCCTTATTAAAACCACCTTTGCAGTTATTTTCCCTGTAAAACTCTGCCACATGTGCCTTCTCAACTCCTTAACCCTCTCTGAGCCAGAGTAAGAGGCTAGGAAATATGGTCAAACAAAGCCCTCTGAAAATACTAATAAATACCCCATGATTTCCAGAAATCTGCACTAGCTGCCATGCCAGACTGTGCAAAACACATGTGCCTTCACCCAGAAAGGGCAAAATTCAATGGATACCACTAGAACAATTGATAAAACAGAATTTCTGGTTTGAAATGTTGTGAAATAGGAAATTCCATATAGTATTACAAATGGTGGGATTAGAGGAACAAATAATTTTTGTGTTCCTGGTCTTTTGTGATCTTTTGTGTTCCTGATCTAGCCATCTTATACATGCCATAAATTTCTCTACCACGGCTTTGCCGAGACACTTCTTTTCCTTCTGTCCTGCGGTTCCTTCAGCCGAAGGCATTTCACAAACAGTCCTGCTGACACCTCTGAGTTCTGCCCTGTGCTGCCCCTCATTGGGTCTCTACTCAGCTCTGCTAAGCTGTTTCAGTCCTCACCTACAAACAGTGAGTCATTTCCTGTATTTTCACAAGAAATAAAAAAAAAAAGAATCTGTTCCTTTCACTGCTAGTTTGCTTTATGTGGCTGCACAAGGTAACAAGGACAGAAACAAAACATAAGGCAATATATTTATTTTCAATGTTAATGCTGTCAGAACCACACTCAAAGAAAGGGGAAAAATATCAAACTGAGTATCAGACACTACCTTGATGCTTCGCAGGAAAAGCATTTTCCTGAGAAACACTGCACAATTTGAGAGCAAAAACGTAATATTTAACATTTCAAGCAGAGGATCAATTCTTGAATCCTTGGAACGTGGTGAAGTCAAGACTATTTGGGGAAAAGACTTGCTCTCAGGAGTCTTTTAATGAGTATAGATAAATCATCTCTGTCTGGATAGTTTTCTGGGATGTGGAGGACCATGAGTTTTCCAGAGTACTTTTTAGGATCGGAAGCCCATTAATATCAGAGAAATCTCTTCTTCCTGTCTTTCAGCTCAGCGGCGGAGATTCACCAGAGGGTTTCTCAATGGCTCCACACTGTAGGTCAGAGCCCATATCCCCTGTGGATGCTGTACTGGGCAGTGAAGGCTTTTAAAACAAAAATCAACCAGTGCAGTTCAGACCAGACCTGAGGTGCCCATCTTAGTTCAGCTGCTACTTGCCCATTCCTTTCACACTGAAGTAGTTTTAGAGGCTTCAGATTCCCCATTGATAACTCCAGTTATCAGTTCCCTCAGACAGTTGTTGCTAATCATGACAATTGTGAAATGCACGCTAGGGATGTCCCTGATCAAAAACTGCTATTTGAAAAGAGCAAGATTTAAATCCAAAAGTGCAAGAGAGTATATTAAACCTCTAGGTTTGTGTTTCACGATTCTCATCAAATCAGCTATGTTTGTGTAAATCAACACGGTCTCCTCCAGCATACCTTTGCAATGGTGTACAACAGCATGTCCATTGACAGTAAGTTATCACAAGGTTCCTGCCTCCGCACCCAAAAAGCTTACCTGTATCGCTTGTTATCCACAGGCACAATGTCCATAGCAATATAATACTGCTGGTGAGGATCCAAGCCTGTAATTTTCACTCTCATGGCTGGGAACATTCTCCTAGAAAAAAGAATAGAAATAAGGAAGAAAATGGTGAATAAGGAAGCTGAAGAGGCTCCTTAGACCTCACACCAGAAGCACACTGCTTTACACAGCCCAGTTCTTGGCATGACTCCTCTGGGCTTGATATGGGTAGCAAAGACTGTGCTGGCAGTGGTTTGAATCTTCAGATTGGTCCCACTTAAGAAAAAGGGTAGCAGGATAGCAGCGTGTGGGTAACAATAAAACATTCCCAGTCAAGCACTTTGTCTGTTTATAGCTCTGAGCAGACATTTCTGCTATGGTCCAGACAAATTGTCCTTTTTAGGCATTTCTAGAATGGATAACTTCTTCCTGCTGTTTTTCCTGCTGACCATCCCTCTATAATTATTCTCTCAGTTTTTCCATTAAACACAGGATCACTTTAGTTCTCTTTTTTGAGAAAATCACATTTCAGTATAGAGTCTGACAGTCCTAGAGTAATATCCAAAGGAAATCCATCATCCTGAAAGGTCCTCTCACTCTCATGTTTATAGTTATTTAAGAAAAAATGTCCCTCAAATTAATCTGCTTATTAGGCATATATTTCACATTTAACAGAAACAGTGGCATTATCATCATGGTTTCCTTGAAGTCCTGGTAGTTTTTCATGCCATCTTTTTAATAAGTGCTGTCTTTTCTGTATCATATAATCCAGATCTGTCTTAAGCATTTTCTCCTGATAGGCAAGTTATGAAACTCTACACCAGCAAGAATCAATTCCTAGCCTTTCTTTTCTTGTCTGAGCACAGGTTTAGCTCTGCTGTGCACTAGTCCCTGTTCTGGATGTGTTTGTAGCTACGCAATTATTTCAGAAGATAACAGCTCAGAACAATTTTAACCTCAAAGGATGTCAGTGTTGCTGTGGCCATGGCATAATTTCTCCTTCTTAAAAATTTTCTGGTTGCCAGTAATCCAACTGCCATTCTACACTTCCCTTGAACAGCATACTGAATTGTTTATGCCATATCATATTTGCAACTAATCCGGTATTTTAATGTCCTCATGAAGTCTGAGGAGCAAATCTGGGTGAAGTGTAAAAGGAAACGAGCAGCAGAGCCCTAAAAGAAATCCCACATTGCTTCACTGACTGTTAACTCAAACCCAAGCTCTACCTGAGAGGCTTCTCAGCCCTTATCAGAGAAAAACGTGAGCTGAGGTACTACAGGATGGTGTTACTCACTTGCATGACTTCTGCCCAGAACATACAGAGCTTTGGTAGGAGAAACTGTGGAAGTACTGGGTGTTCATATGAAATCACATTTTGCTCCTCTGATACATAGATATACCCTTATGGAATGAGGGTGGTTTGGATGGAAGGAGGATATTAAAGGGGAATTTAAAATCACAATGCCAAAATTCTGGAAAAGTGTACAAGAAATGTTTGTCCACTGTGTCTAGGGGCCATCCCTAGAAACCATCATGACACTTTCCATTCTATTTAGTGAGGAGCAGTGAAATGTCAGAGAAGATTTAGATCTCCTCCCAACATTTCTGTTTCTTACAGTATTACCAGTAGACATAGCCTGGAGGAGGAAGAAAACAGGAAAGTTTATGTCAGCATCTCCAAACAAGTCTCTCAAACTTTGCACTGAAGGGGTGTGACCATGAGAAGCTATTTTATTCTTTCCCGTCCAGGCCACATATACCCACTTGCAGCCGAGGGTGGGAAGGAGGAGTTTGGTGCTCAGCCTTTGCCCTACCCGCAGCTCTTCCATTTCAGGCCACTGAGAAGGAAAGGTCTGTCCTATTAGTAACTGCATCTGCTTTGGGAAAGGGCATTTATCGTGGGGGGTGGGGAGAGCAGCACCCCACAGCTGGCAGAGCACAGTTAACCCAAGTTATGAGAGACATAAAACTGTCAGAAAAATTGTCTGCAGAAACCCTTCAAGGAGGGAGCAGATTTGTGCAACTGGTGGTGTGAGTTTGCTAGCTGAATGATTTTGGGGGAAGAAAAGGAATAATGGATTAGTCTTTGGTGGCTTGAGGGCATTACCTTGTTTCTACCACAATGGCTCATTAAGTCTGGTAAGCCAAATGGGTACAGGATGTGGCATTTTACAGTCCGGCTCTCCTTAATTGGAGAGAGGTGGCTAAGGAGCAGCTTAAGAGGTAGGTCATGTTTCAGAGGGTTGATGAGAAACCCAGGATTAAATCTGAGTCTCTTTGGGTCTAACTCCATGTACTGTATTGGGAAAATTGAATGCTGTGTGTCCCAAGAAGCTCTCTCCAAATCTGCAGCTCCGTGTAAAGTTGCAGTATAGCCTGTGGGGTTGTTTGCTTATGAAATACCTTGTAAAAGATTACCGCAGACCATTCAACAGGCTTAGAGGCTAATCTCTAAAATGATCAGGGAGAGCTCCACTGATCCTGCTGCTTTCTCTAAGGTTTAAGTGTACTTTTAAAGTTTTGTAAATTATTACTGTTTTTCTTTTCTGTGGGTGTAAAAGTAACTCAGATTTCTTTGCCATAAGGATGTGGCCTGGAACTGTCACAGCAGGTCTCCAGCAGCACTGCTATGTGGAAAGGGTAAAATGGAAGAGGTAAACAGTGGCAACTCAGGGATATACTCAGGTTTAATCCAGGTTAAATCCCTGTGCTCTGTGTTTCTTCTTGACCCCCCAGAGGCACCAGCCCTATAGAAAACAGGAGTCTCAAAGGTTTGGAAGGAATTCAGGCCATTTGAATATGGCTGTATTAATAAACAGTCAAGCACCTTTCATCTGAAAAGGTACCAGCTAGCTTTATAGTCAACATCTACAGATATGAAGGCAGTCTGTTTTCATAGGGAACACATGATGACATCTGACATATTTTAGGAGGAGGTTTTATATCAGCAACAGTTTGGGATGATCAAGTTATTTATATGCTAGCTTTACCACTCAGCAGGAAAAGAGTCTTCCTAAACTTAGAATGTGAACTTACACACAGTACCATTTTAGGGGAAATATGATGTGATACAAAATAAGTTATTACAATTATTTTGCGACCTCTTAGAAGTGCTTTTAAAAGCAGATTTGTAACAACCATATGCCTCAGTGTCCTCAATTCCTGTCTCCTTCCATAATGAGAATGTGGTTTATGAAACTCTGAATGTAAAGAAAATTAATGATATATAAAGAACTCTAAAACTTGATTAAAATAGTGTTTGCTGTTTTGATATCAAGAACCATGTTTGGGAACTTTCAGCAATAGAAAGAAGTAGTTGGATTGTGGCAGCCAGCATTATTTTTTATTGTTTAAAATTTTCATTTAACACAAAAATACAGCTCAATTTTCCTTTGTGAAAACTGTTCAAAGAAGGAAGATCACAGGTATATCCCCAAACTGGACTTTTTTTTCCCCATTAAAGCTTCAGTTTCTAACCCACAAGGGTCTCAAGGTACCAACTCTTATCCCTGCCCCTCAAAGCAGCACGTGAAGCTTGTGTCAAGGTGGATCTGCCTTCAAAGTTGGCCTGCTGAGTGTGGGCATGGGCCAGATGACCTCCAAAGATCCTTTCCAACATAAATTCATTCTCTCTTTCACAGTTTAATGTTAGAGAGGGCAATTCCCCATTATGGGATAAGAAATTAAAAGGTACCTGACAAGTTGTCTCAAAACACAAATGCAATTCCTGAAGCTCTTCAGACATTAGAAATACTCCTGTATAGACAGCTTAGTGAAGTCAGATGAGAGTTTAAAAGGACTGACAATTTACTGTACACTTTTCATGACTGTTTAGTGTTACGATTCATACACTGTGTAAACAACTTAAGATCAAATTTGCTTAAGGGTGACATCTGCTAAATGCAAACCCAAAAATGAAAGGATGTACTCTTCAATTGTAGCAAAAGACAGTTTATTTATTAACAGTAAGAGTAGTCATTTCCCAGTCATAAAAAATTCTGACTGAGAAACTCTGTAAAATAAACTGATATAGGTTTGCAGATTAAGTAAGTGTACAGTGTTTACAGTGTGCCTGAATTTACAGGGCAGCCTGAAGTTATCCTTGCTATTTTATACCTCATATTTCCTTGCATTTAAGGGGGAAGGGAGGAATGCCTTTGTTTCCCTCTGCAGCATGAGATCATGTAGAGGAGATGTTTGTGTTGAGAGGAAAGGCTGAGGGCAGGGTTTGGGAACAAAAGGATTTATTGCTTATGAGGGAGAGGGAGCCCAGCAGATCACAGTAGCTCCCAAAGGGGACATTTCTCTGAAAGGTGGAGAAAACCCACTGGGCCAGGACCTCTGGGCAGCAGTTTGGTAGCTGTACCCTGCCAGTCCTTGCTCTGAAAAGTCCTCTCCATGGGCCCCTTCAGCACCAAAAGAGCTTCACGACAAAATCCCTGCTGCTGTCTCTAACTTAAGAGCACTGTGGGGTCCTTCCTTCCTTCCACTGGAAATAAAAAAATACATTTGGTAAACAGCCTCAAGTACATGTTTCAAACAACTCAGACTCATGATTTCAGGGTGGTAAAGAAACTCCAGACAAAATTTAACCTATCAGGAGGCACAGAGGAGTTTGGAGAGAACAAGGTCACCTGTTCCACTCACTTCTGGCTTTTCCACTCCAATTTCTGAGCCCAGCCTCAGAACTTAGGTTTGAGCCATCCCACAGTACACATGTGATTAACTATGATATGACAGGTGAGATCATTTCCCTCATTGCTGAGATGAGATCCTGGCTCTGTAACAGGTAGAACCTGGGTGTCCAGAGAAACACCTCCCACCTGTGTGGTCACACTCATACAACCAGCTCCACAAACAGTAGACTACTCTTCCCTTCCAGAGCAGGACTCCAAGTACTCTTCATAGTGTATTGCCCCAATAATAGGTGCAAATTGCTTTCCCCTTTGGGCAGCATTTCTATGCAGCAGTTAAGAGTTCCCCCTGCAGCTCAGGTGACCATGGACTTTATCTAGGGACTGTAGGGAGGTGGGGAGGGATTCAGATTCCTCTGCTGATGTTGCCAGTGTATGTGCATGATCACCATTAGTGAAGGAGAGTAGAGACAAAGAGTTAAAGATGTTTTTAGGACAAGTTGCTTAAATCAGTATGACCTGGGGCTTAAGTTGAACTTATTTTATTTTGTATAGAGTCTAAGGTTGCCTTTCAAACAGAAAGGAGATAAAGGTGATTGCAGACTGAATGCGCTGCAGCTGACAAAGCCATTTGCATCTTTTGCACAAAGAACAAAGGAGTCTTGTTATAAGCATCTTATTAAATTCTGAATAACAACATTCTGATGGAAAGGAAGAAAGGAAAAGTTCTAAGAGGACTTAAGTGGGTTTATGGAAACAGACAAAAAAGCTATCTATAAATACAGCATAAAAAAAAGAAAAAACAAAGTAGAATTAAATGGGAATAGAAGTCTGAAAGTTAAAAACTGTAGTAGGCCTGATGCAGGCAGGATATAGCTCCAGAAATATGTTTGAAATGAGAATGTAGGCTAGAAATTAGCATTACACAGCAAGAGCAGAAAGACATTGTGGGGTCAGGCAGGAACCAAGCAGTGCCTTACCAGTCACAGAAAATTAAGGAGAAGCTGTAGTTATAGGCAACTGAGTCTGTAATTATAAGGGCTTTCAAAACAAGAAGGTCTTACAGAACTCAAACAGGGTTTCCAAAGAGAAAGCAACAAGAAGAGCAAAATCTTCCCTGGGGAAGGAAGAAGTTGCAAATTACACTGTGTGTCTCACAATTTCAATAAGTAGTAGGAAATCTTCAGGACGTAATGCCAGTTCTGCTATTTTTGCCAGAAATCATACAATCTAATCTATGGGATGCCTCATATATCATGCATTCCATATGGAGAAACAGGACTGCTAGACTCTGCTCTCACCCATCACAGACACATCCTCTCTGAAAGAAAAATGTTTAACCTAGGAGGTTAAACATTTCATCTGTGAATTGTATCATATCTGTTAGGACCATCCTCAACAAACAGATGTACTACCTAAAGAAACTGCCCAACTCTTCATTATGCTTTGCAATGGTGAACCTACAAATGTAGTCAGCAGAAAAAAAAATTCTCGACAATATTGTTAACAACACTTCTGGAGCAGAACATCATCAAACAGAAAAAAACCCATATATTTAGTAGCTATATAGATTTTGTGTGGACAGCCAGTCATTAGCCAGTTGGTCATCAGGACTTAAATAGTTATAAGCATCTCCTTTCAGGGAAAAAGGATATTATTTAGGATTGTAAAGAACATATGATTTGAACAGTAAGTTATCAATCTGTGTTGTGATACATGGTCTTTTGTAAGTGTAAAAATTATCAAGACCGGAGCTTGCAAAGGCACTTGAGAATGCTGTTAACGGTATTACAGAAAAAATCTTGGAAAGAGAAATATTCTTTACAGTCCCTACAGGTTCCCTACATCTATTCCCTACTAAAAATTACTAAAATACATATTGTTTTGGACTCCTTAAAATAAAGTTAGGGTGTCTGTCTTTCTTAACTTGTGCTGTTAAACACCTCTGACAGCTGCATAAATAGGGAAAGAGATATTTCATCAGAAAATGCAGACCAAGGTTTTCCCCAGAGCATAGAGAACTCTCTTCCAAAGCACAAAAACCAAAATCTTTGAGACAAAATCTATGAAAATAAAAAAATTAATTTTTTTTGTTTTATTTAGGTCCATGTTGAAGCAAAGAGAAAAAAATCAGGCAGGGGAAGTAAATCTGAATGGTTTGGTTTGTGATGCTTCTTTCCCAAATAGAGGTAATTTTTCCTGGCATGGTGGTTCACAGGAATTGTAGTTCAACTGCATCATGTATCCACATGGAAGGAACCATGTACATCTCACTATAATTCTTAATCAGCTTCCTCTTATTACTGTGTAATTAGGGATATGCATCTATTGTTTGTTATGATGATATGCAATGTGGAAAGCTGTATTTGTCAGAAAGGCACCATGAACAGCAAGTTCCATGTTCCACTGCTGACATGAAACATTTCAATTCATAAATGCCAGAACAATAGTTTTATATCAAAAGCATCAAAATACATAGTTCCAATCAACAAATAAAGAGTTTAGAGCTCGAAGACAGCAGATGACAAATTTCAACAGAGGGTTGGGTTGTTGTTTTTTTAAAAAAAAAAAAAACAGCAATCTATTCAATACTGTAATTTCCTAAAAACTTATAGGGAACTAGAGAATCTTTTTTGTATATGTGCATCAGTCATACCAAATAGAAATTTTTCATTTTTCTAACTGATCCAAAGTATTTAATTTTGTTATATTTCCCCAGAATATTTCACTGTGTTTTTCTCCATGAACCCTTCCTTCTCCAGGACACCTGCCAATGCTGCCAAGGTTTTTGTGAGAAGTTGCATTGAACTATTTGCAAAATTGCAGTGACATTGATGTTGTAACTTTTTGGGTGACTTTAAAAAAAAAAAAAAAATTTTAAAAAAAACTGTAATCAGGGTATGGCTTTTTAAGATCCCAGAAAAGTCAGCTACTTCATTCAGAAATATGTGAGCTGCTGAGATCATCTTCATACCACTAAGCTCTCGGCATTTTAGTGTACACTGATGTTGGTGGGCTTCAAGAGACTTAACTGCAGCACAAGAATATCTACTCCGTGTATCATAAAAGAATTAATTATATTTAATCCAACAGGTAAAAATATATTATTTTAATATTCTGAGACAGCACGGCCCAGGCACCAGAACAACAAAATCAGAAGCAAGGAACATGGTTCTGCCAGTGTCATATTTAATAATGTTGGACAGATCACTTAACCAGTTTAGGTCTCAATTTCACCCCCTATAAAAAAAGGATAATCATAATTTTCTCTGCATCTGCTTTGACATCTCTAGAGAAAAGTTGTTGCATAATGGCAAGTGTTATCA
Source organism: Elanus axillaris (assembly GCA_026212715.1). Classification (NCBI taxonomy): domain Eukaryota; kingdom Metazoa; phylum Chordata; class Aves; order Accipitriformes; family Accipitridae; genus Elanus; species Elanus axillaris. The sequence continues at coordinate 2,012,903 of JANZLQ010000031.1, read as the reverse complement.
TTCCTGTTACTTTGCCTCTTCCATTTGAGACAGAAGGGCAAAACCATCAGCCCACTCTGTGCTGATGCAAGATGCTTCCTGTGACGATAAGATCATATATCTAAGACTGGGAGCTAATCTTGTTCTGATAATCTTCTTCAGTGATTATCTGGGTTGTTTGTCTGGTACAACTTTCCTCAAATTCGTTGGACTTCCTGGGGCTACAGAGCAATAGTGCTCACTTCACAAGAACGTTAAACAACACGTCTAGCTGTTCTGGCAAATTCTTCATGCCTATGTTCTCAGAAAAGTTATGAACACTAGAGCACCGTGGGTTTTCCCCAAAAAACTTAGGGAAAAAAAATCCCTCTGCAGGCCTGCGGGAGGGGCAGAACAGCTCCTGGGGCCGTCACGGTGTTCGTTCCCGTTCGCTGGCTCTGTCCATGGTGCTGACTCCCGCCTGCCCAGCATTCATGGGAATTCAAACACCATTAGTAAGGTGGGAGTAGGAAACAAGATATTAACGCAAACGTGGCTAAAAATCCTGGTTTGAGGGGTCTAGAAATTTACAACTAGCTTCCAGCTGTGTTTTGGCAAGAAGACTTCCAGCCATTTTTTAACAGTAGGCAGCAATAAAGATCTTACCCTTGGCTAATGGCATGGCAGGGTGAGTTTTATTTTTTAAAAAAAAACGGGCTTATTAGTGGCTCTTCCTAACTTTAGCTGACGTGATATCAGTTGCAGTAGCAGAAGGAAACATTCAGCCTGCACATTTTTTATACAGGAAGTAATTATCATTTTATCTATTTAGAATTGCAGGAAGTCGTTCATTTGGTGCAAAGGTGAGTTTGAATTTCACTGTATTTGAGATTAAATCAACTGGCTCCTGAAGTGCTGTAAGAACTTGAAAGGAAACTCAAATGGCTCACCCCCAAATTCATAACTCATCTTAAATTCAGTACAGCCAACAGTACAATGATCATTTCCTGATTTATTTGCTCAGAGGAAAGACTATCCTCAACAGTTTCCTGCAGCTGCCAGTTCTCCATTGGAGCTGCTGATTCAGGCAGTAATATGAAACAACTTTACCTGTCTTAAGAAAGCTAATAGGAGACACAGCTGCAAAACTCTGACAGCCATTTAATTTTTCCTGCAGATTTATTCCTTTGGCTTACCAAGAAGAAAAAAAGGATTTCTTTCTTCAAAAAAAAAATTAATTTGTTTTGTTATGGTATTTTTGGAACTAGACAGAAAGCTAGAGATATCTTACCTGCCTGCTTTCGTGATGATCATCTCTGTCCCAATGTCATGAAATCTTTTCCAGAGGTCAGCACACTGTAGCTCTACCTGGATTTCTTCCATGGATGAAGGTGGAGGAGGCTGAGGGCCTGAGCCACCAGATGTAAGGTCAGAATGGGAGCCAAATGAGCAGGATGTCCTTTCTGCCAGCACCTCTGTGTCTGACCCAGTGCTCTGCTCTGAGTCTGCAAAGTAAACACACCAGGTAAGACACTTCAGTTCTACCTGCTGTGAGTGGTAAAGGGAGGGAATAGGAAAGCCACAAGAGAAGTGCTAAAAAATAGTACAATAGCATTTTATATATATATATAAACACATATATATATTTATGTATTGTTGTGATTTATGGCCTGATTTGGGGCTTTGGGTTTCCAACATGACATCTGGCATTTTTGTAAAGTTTTAGAAACAGCTGAAAAAAGAATCCTCAACATAAAATATAAATAGTAAGGAACAATGCTGGGAATGGAGTACAAAATATAGATTAAGAAATAGAAATGAAAAAAATAATTCAGTCCATAGTTTCAGTCCAAGATTAGATGGGCTGACTGGAAAACTACATTCCATTTAATTGAATATACTCCCGCATTACTATTGAAGACTTGGTTATTTTTAAACACCACTTTTTTCTTTTTAATATTCTTGTCATCAAAAATAATGAGCATTTTTTTATTTTGCTATTTGGCAGCACCATTTTGGAAATGTGTTTTATTTGCTCCTATAATATCTTTTTTGGAACAGTGATGTTTCCTGGAAAAATAATTGTGCAGCTTTTGGTGAGGAAAATGCTCTAGGCTACTGAAGGACAAAAAGGGGAGATAGTAAACATATGGAATATGTTACCAAGGAAAGCAATTGAAGCAAACTGCAGAAAAGAGCACATGAGACAACCAACTCTTTATGGGGGAGAAGAAGAAGGCTTGCTCAAAAAATAAGCAAACAAACAAAAAAAGTGAGGTTGGACTAGTTTAAAAGTCCAGGTTGGCATGTTAAGTCAGATGGCCATTTCTCCAAAAAATCTCATGAATGTATTAGGTAGGTATGATATAGATATGGTCCTAGTTCTCATACGGTAGGGGTACGATGGAATTTTGCAAATAGTGGTGTTATTTTGCAACAGGGTACACGCTCCCAGTACATCAAAATAATTCACCATACATTCAGCAAAGCAATGTGTTTATGTTTTGAATCTGATTGCTTTTCAATTGGCACTAGTATTGAATAGATGATTGACAGAGGAATAAAGTGATGTGAAGCACTCCGTCAAATGGCTCATTAAGAGCTCTGTGGATTTCAAAGAAGGTACAGAAACAATACTTTTGTGTCCTCATTGATCACATAGCTACAAGCATCCCAGTGAAGGAATAAAACAGCTATTTATATGTATTCTCTGCACTTTAAGAAATAAAGAGATACCTCTGTCTGCAAGGGAAACTTAAGGAGACAAAAAGTAACAATCTGTGTTTAAAAATGTGATGAAATCACCCCAGCTAAAATTCCTTCCATACCAAGCAAATGCCAGAAACTCTTTGATAACCCTGAGGTCATTCAGGCTGAGTCTCGAATTTACAGTGTTTCTGAGAGACACTGTCTCCTGGAGCAGCTTGCGCATCAGTGCAGAGGACTATAGTTAAGAAGAGGCTAGAAGATGCCACCTGCAGATCCACCAGCCCTAACTCCTGCCACATGGAAACATTTCTGGAAAATTCATACTGCTACAGTGGCATAGACATAAACTGGCTGATAGTATATGAGAAACTTCCAGCCCCAAGTGCCATCAGGAAGCATTTATGTTCTGTAAGAACCCTAGGTGATATGTCATTGGATAGTGGACACTGTGCTCAAAGGACATTTTCAGTAAACTTTGCCAACAATTCAGACAGCCTGCAGTACAATCTAGAAATTCTGTAGGACATTAGAAAGGTTCAGTATGTAGTCCTCCCAATCCATTTGGAATACGGAGTCCTTTATGTCTCCCACTGACTTCTAAGTTGGGATGAAGCAATAACAGGTCCATCCCTCTAAAGGAGTGTCTCAAACCTACTAACAGAGGATTGTTACATGGAGACCAGTACTACACCCAAAACTGATTTCCTAGACACAAGCTGATTCAAGATAATATGAGATAACCTGCTGGGGTTCTGTGACCACAAGACAGAGAATCAATCTGAGAGTACAGAGGGGCTAAGACATTTACTCCCTGCTTCAGGAGCCCAGTGATGCAGGAGCAAAATAATACTTATCTGCTTCCTCTAGCTCAAATTACTCCACCTCAAAGGGTTGGAGCAGGTAAGGCTGAGTAGGGGTGTATTGGGTTTCTGTGGCAAGGTTTTGGTAGTGGGGGGGTTACAGGGGTGGCTTCTGTGAGAAGCTGCTGGAAG
>JANZLQ010000031.1:1990289-2009144 GCA_026212715.1 Elanus axillaris | reverse complement strand
TGTCTAGCGAAGAGGGGGGGAGTGATAGAACGACTTGGTGGGCACCTGGCGTCCAGCCATGGTCAACCCATCACAAGGGGTCACGACGCTTAGGACATTTGTTTTCCTAGTGATAGTTAATCACTTTATCCTTCAACAAAAAGCAAGAGTATGCTTCACAAATCACAGCAAGACCTTTTTGTATATCTACTCACATGCTGAACCATTAACCAAAAGTCTTGCATCTTCTCTGAGGTCCTGAGAAAGTAAAGGTAAACTACACCGAGAGTCTGAAGAGAGCCTAGGGAAAAGCTTCCATCATGGAGTCCTCCTCCCAAAGTGAGGTACTAAACTGCAGGTTTGAACCTGAAGAGACTGGTTCAGGCACTCAGCAGCTCTGTGCACCCTCTGAAGCAGTACGGTAAATGGCCAACAGATGGCACTTGGCTAGGTGCTGTCCCAGCATCATTCCAGCATTTCCTGGACACCCTTTCAAACTGGGTACGTGGCTGGAGACTTGGGGATCCCTGGGAATTGACTGGAATTGCATGCTGCAGAAAATTAAGTATCAGAAGCTTAAGGCCCCTTCACTGATTTTATGCTGATATCACTCCACCGACTTTAGAGACTTTTGGAGGGGATTTTTGACAATGATGGAAGTGGAAAGAGAGCCACAACCCTGCATATAATTTGTCATGCTGGTACAAATCAAAAATTGCAAAAGGAATTCACTATTTCCTAATGAGCCAGTATCTACCCAACCATGCAGTACCATGCAAAGAAGAACTTTTTTTTCTTCCAAGGACTAGTATTTTGTGCTCTGAACTATGATCTATAACTACCCACAAATTAGTGCACCAAACAGCAAGTACCTCTCCTTCCTCCAATTTTGGAACTGGGAGGGGGAGAGTCACTAGTGTTGCTGCTCTTAGTTCAGTCTTGGTAGTCACTGAGGTGGGTTTTCTTCAGCCTTTCCTGAGCTAAGCCCTCCTGAGTGGTGTCATGCAGCTGGAGACACTGACTTCATTCCAGACCCACAGAATTCAGGGGAAGTTAAGTGCATCTGACATATGAAAATCATCCCTAGTGACATCCAGCTCTGTAAGACTCTGTGACTCTTAACTAGTTCTCTACATGTGTTAGGACTCTGAATTAATCAAGAGACAGGTAGGTGTCAACATCTGTAAGTGAGCAACATACGAAGGGGTACAGGATGAACCAGTCTCAATACGTAGTAATTAATTGTGACAGCTAGCACAGCTCAAGCCACTCTGCTGCACATATTTGCTCACAATGAAACAAGTCAGGAAGAAGATTGGAGTTTTCTTCCAGCATTTGAACTGGGAGCTTGGTTTTCTTCATCCGCCAGCTTCAGTGGGGTACAACTTTGCTAAACTCAAAGACATTACTTCTACACTGGTGGAACCAAAGGGGGATTAGGGAATAGCTCCTGAAGCTCTAACAACATAGAACATGTCTGTGAACACCCGGAGTTGCAGAGTGTGGCTGGTACTACATACTGTGTCTGACTGAACAGAAATATTTCTGCAGGGGATAAGCTTCCTGCCATTTCTTCTAGCTCCAAAGTGACAAGATAAGATTATTTGTCTTTCCTTAAAGGGGTGCCTTGTACAAAAGCCCACATGCTGAGTTCAAGGTCAGGCCACAGGGACATGCAGACCCCCCCCATGCAGTGGCTTCCTTTCACAGTTAGGAGACCTTCTCAGACTACTACCATAGGAATGCTGGTTCTCTGGTGCCATGTTGGGTTTCAATCCGTGCTGCTTTTGGCATGTGTTAGGCAAGCAGCAATTAAAATAGTTTTATGGTTTTCTTTTGCTAGGGTACAGTCCTTGAGAAAGGATACTTCAAAACAAAGTTCATCTATTGCTGGCCACTAGCAGAAGTGGGAGTAGTTGCAACTGAGGTTTCTAAACCTCAGGTCAAAACGTTCCTCATTGCTTATATGGGCACTCATGAACTTGCACTTTCTGATCTTACCTACTTTTCTCTACAAGGTCCTTCCCCTCACCTGTCTGCTTCAAGAAGGGCCCTTCCTGCTGCACCACAGCTATCGAGGTGAACGTGTCCAAAGCTCCTGCTGACTGCACAGTTTCTATGACTCTACCACTTTCATTTTCCCCTTGCACATCTCTTCTAAAATCATCCATTTCCACTCTTGCTCATTCCTCATGTTCTTTTTTTCTGATGTTTCCACCAATTATTTCTGCTGTTCTGTGGAGTGATGTGTAGCCAGAAGAAAACACAGCCATTTTGGTCTGTGTGGAGAAGGACCCAATGACCACAGGGGAATGCCAACACTTAACTCCTCCAGACTAATATGTTCTTCCCCAGAGACAATCCAGAGAAAAGTTCCTAAAATACTGTCCCTTATTACAGGCAGCTTGCTGGACAAACAGGCTGACCAAGTGGTTTTGACCATGGGACTTGGCCTGATCTGTCAAAAACAGTCTCTTGCAAGCATATTTCAAGGAGCTTGAAACTACCTAATGTGACACTACTGAAAAGTTCATGGAGAAGACCCACAGGCTCAATGTGCAAAAAAAAAAAAAAAAACTGAGGCCTGAAGCATAGCTCTTTTTCACTGCCACTGTGCAAAAAGGCTGTTCCCTTTCTGGGCTGTTACCCTGTTGGATGGCCTCCTCTCGTGCCTTCTTACCACATTGACCATGTATCCAGCTGCTGCAATGCAAGTGTTGGACCTGGAGGAAAGGAAATTTCTCAGCACTTTCAGCAATCTGAGTCTACCAAGAGCACAAGGTCACTTTCAGAGCTCCCAGGGATACTGTGGCCATTACTGAGGTTACAGAGGAATATTAAACTAGTTCAGATTTTTTTTTCTTAATCCTTCTCCCATTTCTACTATCTTCAGATAGCCCTGGAAATCCTCAGCTCAATTTCTTTTGATCCACAAATTCCCAGGCTTCTTGTTGGCAGATCAGAAGGAAAACACCATTCTCACAATCATGGTGACTCTGAGGTCAGCAGCCCCACTGAGTGCCCCAAGATAATGGAAAATAACCCCAACTGGCTTCCTGCACCAACACTATGTGTCCTGGGATCAGAGCCCTTTTACACAAAACAGTGAGCTGCTACTGCCTGACTTCTTTCTACAGCTCAGCTGCCTAGTATTCCTCATGTACATTCCCTGCTTTTTCATCAGTCTGGTACAAGAGGCAAACTGGCATGTGAGATTTTAAAATACATTAATTTTCCTAAGCAAATTCATACATGGATCTTCAGCAGAATTTTCTCTGCAGCTGGAGCACAGCAGGGATATAGGTCCCCTTATTTAACCAATAAAACAAAAAGAAAGGGCTCAGTTTCATCCTTGGCCATATCATGCAGCTTATGCACTTAAATGTTTTACTCCAAGGTATCAAAGAATGTAAACTACAGGAGTGAGAAAAGTGACAAAAACCTTATATACATAAAACAACACCTACCCAGAGCAGCCCAAAGAACTTATACTCTTTCTTTTTTTTTAGTTTTATTTGCATGTTTGTAGATATCTAATGTAGATCCTGTCAGATTCCATAAGCATAAAAGATTTCTCTTGGGTGGAATGTGGCAGCTGTTACAAGCTGTTAGTTGTTTTAACTGTTTATTTTTGTTTGCAAAGTTTGTGAACATTTAGTGCAACAGGTGGTCCTTCCCTCTCCCATGCAGTCGATTTGCTGGAAATCAGGATCTGCAGACTACAAAGAAGGTACAAAATCCTGGACATGCATGGGAAGAGAAAATTTGGGAGATACCTCTTCCCCTCCCCACTCCCACCATGAACTCAGCTGAAATTAAGAGAGCAGACACTTTGCTTTTGCTGCTGGCTGCAGACAGATCTCGCAGGGTTTTTTTATATTTCTAATTTTTGAACTGGCTACTTCCACTCCACAAAATCAGGTGCATAGGAACCATGCATATAGTAGTGTGACACTATTGGAACCCAGAAACAAACTGTCACAACCCTATGAAGGGGAAAGAGCACAAACTCATGAAGTCTTAATGGTTTGGAAGAGTGGAAGTTCATCTGGCTGCTGGTGCAACTACTTCAGGTATACAACTGTTATACCCCAATAACTAACACCTGAGCATAAGCTAAACCAAAGACCTCAGTAACTTCAGAATTAGACAAGAAGTCCAGTCATGTCAAAGACAGCAGGAACAGCAGAGAAGCAGGCTGGACTTCTACACAGCTATTCAGATGAGCATGGTTGCATTTTGCAGAGCTGATCCAGCAATTGCTCTTGCTGTAGGCAAAGGTTTCTAAACACTTCCCACATGATTGTAGCCATGTGCATATGCTGCACACAACAAATAACACAAAGATAGTTCCACACGAGTTTATGTATTGTCTTGTCCCTCTGAACTGTTTTCCATTCATTCACATACCCTACTACATGAATCATGCCTTCTTCCAGCATTAGGCCCATTATCAACTACATACAGCTAGAAATTGTAACCTGTTTATTACTGACAAGAGTCACAGAACGGTTTGGATTGGAAGGGACTTTTTAGAGATCACCTAGTCTATCCACAATAATATTTATTATTACATTAGCGATTACAAGTTGCAACCGATATCAGAATTTACTGATATGGAGACAGTACAAGATTGTCCAAACTGATAACTTCATCTATATTCATGCTGCATTGCAATTTGAGACAGCCAAAAGAAGCATTCAAGTAGTTAATTTCCAGCCTAAGACCCTTTTATGAAACCACAGCAGAACAAAATGGCATTAACATCAGCAAGACTTACAAAGACGAAACTAGAAGACGTTGTATAGATGGAAAAATGTTGCATACACAAAAAAAGAGACCTGATACAGTCACAGGTGAAATCAATGAGACAAGCTGATTCTGAAGTGAAGAATTCTCTGGCACTTTAACCTCAAGGACTTCTTCATCCTCCTGAATTACAGTTTTGCAAGGTTTTTTCATAAGATCATTTGAGCCAGCAAAATTTGTAAAACACACTTGAGCTGATGGCTACCCTTACCAAAACAAAGACTGAGTATAAGGCCAGTATGACATGGAATTATTACGCAGCTAAATCCCCATGGCAAACACAACTGGTAGGAGAACATAAAAGCAAGCACAAAGACAAAAAAACCATGGTGGCTTTGGCTCTAAATGCAAGTCTTGCATCAACTTGACTGTGCACTGCCAAGAACTGACTGCCTCTGCCTTGGCTTGTTCCATGTAAGACTCAACAAAGGGACACAAGACCCAGCAAAGAAAAAAAAAAAAAATCACCCTGATTCACTGGTATGCTCCAGCTGCTCTGCTCCAGCAATGCAAAACAGCTGTAAACCTGGTTTAACCAGCAAGTTAAATTGGGTTTATGGCTTCTCAGTATTGGCAAAGAAGTACAAAGCAGCTGGAGTTTAGTAGTATGCTTAGCCCTGGGGGTTTGCCCTCAAAAGTTAACTCTTGCTCCAGCCAGGAGAAAGAATATCAGCCACAGTTGAACTTTGACACAATTTTTTATCTCACAATCTATTGTATTTTTTAAGAATGCTGAGAAAAAGAAAACTTACACATTTTGCCAACATGCAGTTTAGGACCAGACATTCAAGAGACCAGCTCCAGTTTCAAGCTGCATCAGCTAAAAATGGAGATGCTGGCTGCTAGGCTCTGAAGTCATCCTTGGCAAATACAAATTCTTATTACAGAAGTGTAAGCTAGGTGACCAAGAGAGTTCTGAGTAGTGTCACAGCATAGGATTTCTTTGTAAACTTCATACCCAATCCCACCATATTCTCTCAGGAAAACTGCTTGCAATTCATCAGCCTGTGCTTTAGACTACCCATCACAACTAAAAATATCCCATCAAATGAATGTCAACCAAAAACTTGTTCTACAAACCCTCCCATCTCTGGATTGAAGTAACTTGTTTGCTCTAGAAGTATTTTATAAACATAACCATTCCCAAGCAGAGGCTTCTGGCAATCATATTTCAGGAGAACAAACCCCACTGAAGTAGCAAAACTTGGACTCAGTGTTTGATGTTGTATTATTGTCTTCCAGAAAGCAAAAAAATAGCTTGGGTCTTCAGTACCTCAGACTAGCTTTGAGGAAAATGCAATTTGAAATTTCATTATAGAAGAAACCAAGAGATTCCTAAAATTCCCCGAGGAGATTCCCTGCAGCTATCAATCAGCATTGCCTTAGGGCAAGGAATCACCAGCACAGCCTCACAAAAAAACTGCTCAGTAGCAAATATTCAGAAAGCCCCTACTTAAAATTAAGGGCTTAAAAAGAGCATGCAGGAAAATAAGATTCAGTTAAATCAGGAGATAAAATACAAGAGCATAATATTCATGAAAATGCAGAAGAACAGAGAAGAGCAACCTTTAAAAACATGAGAAGGACTAGGGAGAAAGTGGGATGTTATTAAAAGAAGAGGGAGGTGAAATTGATGACAACTTTACTCTGGCCAAGATCCTGAACTCTACAGACTACAAAGAATTTGTCTGGCCAATGTCCAAGAGTTTGTGTAAAATTAAAGAGTGGAAATGCAGTTGAAAGTTAGGGAAAGCTAAAAAAATAAGAGACCAGGCATTAGGTGCATTATATGTTGTAGCCCATAAACATAGAGTCATTATTCTTATAAATAAAACCATACAACAAATATTTAGAGACCAGCCTAAACCAAAATGTTGGCTCTAAATAACCACAAATTGTGCAGGAGTTTGAAACTAGATCCCAGCTCTGTGGCAGGCCCTTCCCTGATGGGAACGGGCACAAGCTCTGGGACAGTCTGTTTCTGGATTCTGCGGCTTGGACTGCTCTCTGCTAGCCAGGAAAAAAAAAACTCATTCGTAAAAAAGGAAAACATGACACAAAATGAATGCTGCAAAGGTATCTATTCTCTCTGAGATCAATGTGAAATCACCGAGAATTTAAAATAACCGCAAAGTCCAGAAAATATTGCCATCTTTTTTAGGTATGAACACAGCTCAAACAAATTAAGATTAACATTTTAAATATTTGCAAGCTGATATTTGGTGGCCTACAAACCACAGGGAAAGAGACATTACACATGTTTCCCTATACCGTGGTGGTTATCATGACAGCAGTATCAGGGAGTCAGCTGGCATCTTAATAACAAGAAGTGTCCAACCTTTTCCTGAGTCCTACTGAGCTCTTGGCACTGCTGTCACAGGGCAGTGAGTTCCACTGTGTAACTGTGCACACAAGAAGAGGAAGAGTCCTTTTTCCCTTCAAAATGCATTGCCTTTTTAGTATGAGTGTTCATTTGCTGCAGTGTTGTAAAGAGGTAAATACCACTCTATATATTGCTTGTATTTCCTTTCTAAACAAAACCATTTCAAAAGGAAATCATTAGGAAATGTCCATGGGAATGGTTTTACAAGAAAAATGCAGTTCCATTAAGCTGAAGTTTCAAGTTTAAATTGTTGTTTTGTTCACAGTCTACAAGTTTCTTTTGGGAAAACAGTAATTATCAGGCTAGTCCTTTTGAACTGATATTTGGGTTTGTAATAGTTCAACAAATCATTAACCTACCTTTTTTTTCATCCACATGCTACATTAGCTAAGCTGCCCTTCAGACCCCCCCCATACCCCTTTCTGAACCAGACTTTGGAAGACTGTCTGCCCTAGTACAATTTTGGTTGCTCTCTGTCTAAACTTCTCAACTGTAATCCAAATCCTTTCAGATTTTATTCATAACAAAGATTCTCCTTGACTCCAAACATTTTAATTGCTTACTCTCTGAATCTGTTCTATTTTTATTACATACATGCACACGCATGCATACACAAAGACACATAAGTATATGTATGGGATTGAGTTCTTAAAAAATTATTTGGCTTTTAAATCAGTGATCTGCCACTGGCTCACATAGCACAAATAATGTTTTCAATGGTACTTTCTGTCAGGAAGTTTCTTGCAACCTAACTTTGCCGTTTTGATCACCTCTGCAGAGGACCAGATGTTTTTACTAAATGATGAGCCTGGGGCATTTTTCACAAATGATGAACATATTTCATTTTTTGATAAACATATATTGCTTGTATATGCTTCACATACAACTGACTTTTATCCAAACCAGCCAATTTTCCTGCCTCTATGTAGCCATGCAGGTGGGGTTGAGAGAGAAGATTTTCCATAAGTACCCAAGCATGGTGCTGATTTTTTAACTTCTAGTGTTTCAAGACCAAGCCAGAAACATAAAAAATTACTTTTAAAAGAAGTGACAAAACAGGGGATGGAGTTGGTATGAGTTCATGGGGGACAGAACCACAAGAGACTGAATAGGTTACAGCACTGCATTACAAGAGTGTGGTGCATGGACTTGGAAAGGATTCATTAGAAACTTCAATCCAGCCTGTGTTATGGAAGGCAGCCATGTCATATAAAACCAACTTAATTTGAAATCTGAAATATCAGACACACATGCCGAGCCATAAATGGAATCTCCCCTTCAATCATGAATGTACCTCGTATCAATTTGAAACCATTATCCTAGCAACTTTAAAATAATCAGGCAATTTGCAAAAGTAAACAATGCTTAGGATGAGGTTATTCACAGAAAGTGTTAAAACTGTAGAAGTTTTCAAAGTTGCAAAAGCTGATGCTTCGCTCCACATCCAGGGAGTGGTACCAGGCACTGATGTTCAAGAACATCTTAATAATGAAACCACTGTCCAGATGAGCTGAAAGATTGATGTAGGCAGCCCATCAACAGCAGCTGTAGTTTACAGAAGACAGGGAAGGGGATGCTGAAAGAGACCCAAGGGTAAGAATGAACAGATGAGTGGACTTCCAGACTATGTCATTTGACCAGACAAAATAACCCCGTGCAATTCTGAGTATTGCATAAAAAGACCGTGCTTCACTGAAAGCCAGGCTGTGGCTGCATTTAGCAACCAGGGCATGAGGAAGCCCTGTAGCTAGAGAATCCCATTTCATGTACAGCCGAGGAAGGAGACACTGAGTTACGTTCCTCCTCAACCCACCAGACAGGCAGGATGGGGAAGGGACAGAGGACAGAGCACCACAAGCTTCATGCCCATGCTCAGAAGTGGCACAAAAGCAGGTATAAGCTGTTCCCCTGTGGAGTAGGAGTGCAACAAGCAGCGAGGTCATGGCTGAGAGACTCCAGGCCCTCCCCAGCTCCACCACAGTAATTAAAGTAAATTAACCCTACTCAAAAGTCAGACAGTCTGGATGGTCTGAACATCAGATCTTGAACACCAACTATTTCATCCCGCAGGTCTGTTCCTGTCATCCTGCATAACTTAATGCAGACGTTGCCAGCAAATGAATTACATAAGAGATCATTTTCTAAAATCATATTCTAAAAATCCCACAGCTTCCATGTACTTCCAGAGAAACAGCAGCACAAAACTGGTGGCTTAGCCTGGAGGATCAGTCTCAGCGCATCTATTCTTTCCTTTTCCCTTAACATCCCTGCTCCTTGGATGTGTATTTGTGGCTTGGCTTTTTCTCTTCTTTTACTGTCTTCAGCTCAAGCTCCCAAAGTCACATCCCGACACACTCTGCCAACCACAATCCCACACGTCAAAATCCCTACATGCAGTCACACGTACTGATTCCAGGAAGCACACACTGCTGGACTCTGTTGCCTTCCACTGAGCCACCCTGATTTATGCCTGGTGAAGCTATGGTCCTGAGTGTAATAACACCTACACTGCACAGTTGTCCCACATGTGTATATCCTATTATCCAAACAACAGATGCACCAGCATGCATGCACACACATATTCCAACATCTGGCGATCACAAGTTAACTGTAATAACTCCATGAGATTCATTCATCTTCACAAAACTCACAAACACTTCATCTACACATCCACTGAAGAGGTGCATAAGCTTTTCCACTTCACTGAAAGAAGTTTGTGCTCTTAACCTGGCATTCACAGTCACAAACACAAAAATACAACCAAGCACTTGCACTTACTCTCAAAGGACACATTTAGTGCCTTCTGAATAACAGGGCACGAATGGCTCTTGACACAAACACTTCAAAGGTGTTGCACATAATGTGCTTACAGATATACACCTCTCGATTTCTCAGTCATACCTGTACCTGTGTCTACATGTCCTTACCTGCTATGTTGCCCTCTTTTCTACTTTCTGGCTAGAAGTCATGCCAGAATAAAACTAATAAAAGGAAAAGAGAAAGAAAAGAATCACATCCAAATATCCAGATATCTGTTAACTTAAATACATCCCACTGCTTAACACTAAAATTGATGCTTGCATAATTCAGTATTTTTGGATGCTGGAAATCTCCAATCTGTTTTCCTTTGTTTCTGTCATCCACATCTAATCTAAAAGATATGTTCAAGGAGAATGTAGGCAAAAACTTGATAGTTTGTGTTTGGTATTTTATGAAAAATGCTTTAATTCAGAATGCTCGTGCCTGCCTGGCTCTCAGTTCAGCACCCTGGTAATAGTGGGATGCCCCACTGTGACGTTCTCAGCAAACTCTACCTTACAGCAAAATATGCTGGAAAGTACACAGTCTGGAAGCATTGAAGTTGCAAAGGGCTCACCAGCGATGTCAGTGCATCAGTGGTGACCTCAGAAACCTGTTGGCTTCTGTGACCTCAGATAGCATCCTTTATGGCTGTCAAAAACAGGGCTAGTAATTTTCTGTATGTATGAATACCCACACATTTTCAACCATGCAGAACTAAACTATTTCATAACCCATTCTTTTAAAACCTTTAAAAGCATGTACTACACTTGGAAAATTACATGCATATTTTGTGTTTATTGACTTTTTTCCCAACCATCTTCTCTCAAAAAAAGTTAGGGTTTTTTACAGTAGGAAAAATGGCTTGCTATATCTTACTGCATATGAGAAGAAGAAATGTGATGCATTCTACTGAATTACTTGAGAACTTCTGGTTAGAAAATGAGGATGAAAATTTTTATGTGGAAAGGAAATCTGTAAAATTCTCAAAATTTTCAGTCTCAACTACAGGTAAGAGTGCGAGTATTGCATATATTTTTGAAGTAGAAAACAACAAAAATTTATATCACCATTAACTTCTGCTTTAGCCTTCAGCATATGAGTTTAAAATAATCAAGTTTCCAGACCTCAAGTACGCAAAAATCCCTGATAACTAAATGAATATACTTAATGGCAACTTCTCAGCATATTCCATGCAAGAGATCTTAATGAAAAAACACATGACTCTTCTGATATACAGATGATACCTCACATCATTGCCAGATGCTGCTGTAGATTTATCTTACTGGCCAGCTCAGGAAGAGCAGAGAGGCAAAGCAGAGTTTTAACTGTCACTGGGGTTTCATTATGAGTGGGGTATAAGTGCACAAGCAGCCAATTAGCCCATCCCTTATTAGGCCTCTAAACATATTATTTCATCACTTAATTTATTGCCTCTGGTGCTTTTGTGCATCCTCCCATGCCCTCCTTATTGCTGAAACGCTGCCATCTGTGGCTCGAAAGTTCCTACAGCATGAGGTGGTTGGAGAAAAGTACTAAATTAGTAAGAGATCGACCAGTTCTCAGAGGGGAAAAAAGAAGAAAAGTATAGTTTCAAAACAACATACTTTCCTCCCCCTCTCTCCACCTTCTCTTCAATCATACTTCTGTCACCTTCTTCTTGTGTGGTAAAATCTGATGCGAAAAGCAGCCCAAGCTTTTCTCTACTGCTGCTGAGCTTGACCACGTGGCTACAGGAGGAGGCAGCAATTTCCTCTCCTAGTACGGTTACGAAGCCCCACAGTGATGCTTCAAAGCGAAGCCTGGAGCCCAGCAGGGTCTGAGAAGCAGCTGGGCTGCTCTTCCATGAGATGCGTTAGGGAAGGCAGAGAAGGAGAGGGAGGGGAAGGGAGAAAACAAGGATGAAAACAGAAGCTAAGCAAATGTACAGAATAAGAAAGGAGAAGGAAAAGGCTGAGGATTAGGGCAGCCTATTGGAATGGGTTTCTTGACACCAAATGCTATGAAGGGGACAGTCCAGGAAGCATTACCACCATGTACCTTACACCTTCTCACAAAACACCCTGGCAAAAAGAATGACAGTGAGGCAGGCTAATGTCCTCAATGCCATACAATTCTTTCCACAACTCTTGTCAGACAGTCTTGCTTTCTATATCACTGGCTGCAGGTCTAATCTGCTGAAGCAGACCAGATGATTTCCTCCTGTGTGTGCCAGGTAAGTAGGGGCCTCTTAACCCATCTCGGCAGCTTGCTTGCCCAATTCCATTTCATGTCAGAGGCAAATATGAACATAATAGAAAAATGTGGGGCTGCTTCAACAGGATACCTTTTGTTGCATGAGGCACCCAGAATCCTGGCTGGAGAGTCTGTCCTTTGTTTGAATCTTACAGCATTTAGGTATAAAGAAACCAGTACTAAAAAGCCTTTCACCCATCTGCAGATTCCTTCTCCCAGCTCTGAGCAGACAGCATGTCTCACACCACTCTTTGCTAACAACATGGTACAGTTGCAGGCAAGTGCCACTGCGGCATAGAGGGGAAAAAAAAAGAAAACAAAATAGAAGTGGCTGACTGAAATTAAATGGCTATTTCCATGGCTGAATCTCAGCGTATCTTTGCAAAATGCCACATTTGCAGTCACAGGTATCTTTTAGCTGCTAAAAGAAGTCAGGATATTTACAGAAAGGTAAACTAATGCACTTTGGTGGCCTCACTGGAAAATAAGAGCAACACATTTCCCCCAGAAGGCAGCAAAACAAATCCAACATTACATTTATTACATCCCCTGCTTCTCCGTTGCTTTCTCTGCAGCTGGGGCAAACCCCTTACAAGCTCATTATACCAAGTATTTGAGAGAAAGACTGCTAACTTCCTTTTATGTATCTTACCATTAAAAATGTGCCTTTCTTGCAGGGAAGACACAGCTAGAGAATAACCAATGCCACTGTTTACTGAGTGGGAGGAACAGAGAAGGTCACATCCATGAGACATGCTTTGTGTAATAACTCTGGTGTTTCTAAATCCAGCAAGGCATCTCCATGCGGACTTACAGGCTGTGGATACTTTTGGGTTACTTCAACAGCAAGCATGGTGTCGGTTTTGTTTTTTTCTTGAGTAAAGGATACCTTACACTGATTGTTAATCAAAAAAATTCAGCAAGAACCTACCATGCAGAAAAGCCCTTAGAGCACAAAGCAAGTGTGCTGTGCAGGATATTGCTAGGGCAACCTGTGGTGTCCCACCCATGTCCATCCCATCCACCAGCACCGCACTCATCCACCCTCACACCCCCCGAACTTGTACTACTCAGGTCCCTTGTATTTCAAGCAGCAAGTAGCACTGTTTAGTTGGGTTTTTGCAAGGCTCTCCCTCCTTTATGAAACTTGCACTACTCAAGTTTCAAAGTATTTCTCAACAGCTTTCAGTAAGCCCACACAAAGCTTTGAGGGTCCACCACAAGCCTTCTCAGCAACAGTACACCTCCACCCTGAAAACCAGTAAGTGTCCCAGTCCTACCTGTGAGGTACCACAGGAAAACATCATCTGGCTGGGAGAAAAAAAAAAATCTTAAAAATTCACCCTCCAAATTTTTCCCTGACATAATTTACCCAGCCTGCCCCACAAAATATTCATCATTTACCAGGCCAGAGATTCAAATGCTGTAAGATGGCGGGTGTTAATATCTTTCTGTAAGCATCATGTCTGCCATGGAGCAACTCTGGCCCTGGTCAGAGATCTTACATGAGAGTCTACCTGACCTCAGGTAATCATTGTGCTAAACCCCCAAGAAGCACACAGGAAGAGAGCAAGAGAGGAAAAGACTGAGCAGCCAGTTTGTGCAGCAGCCAGAGGAACTGAGACTCAAACTCAACTTACAGAGGGACCACTGTGCATCCATGAAGTTGGGGATAGCTGCCATTCAAGCCCAGCTCAGGGTGTTCCAGCTTCTGATCTGCAAATATTCCATGTACTTTTGAAGCAGAAAACAACAAGAATTTACATCACCATTAACTTCTGCTTTAGCCTTCAGCATACAAGTTTAAAATAATCGAGTTTCCAGATCTCAAGTGTGCAAAAATCCTTGACAGACTTTGCAACCCACTAGCTACATCATAAAGATGTGCTGGTGCTAATGCTGCATTTTCAAAACCGAGACTAACTTTGTGGAAAGAAATTGACTGAACCAAAGCTGAGATTTTAAAAGCCTACCCAAATGGTCTTCCATTCTCTGTGCATAACAGACAGCATCATCTTCAGATCCCAATGCTCTGTTTGCCACCCCCCCCCCATTAGCCTTAAATGGACACTGCATACATGCAAATAAAACACCTAGCACAACATTCACGTGTTTATGACAAGAACATACTAAAAATTGCTGCAGGAATGTTACACTTTTCTTTCATGTAAAGGTACATTTTTATTGAACTCAGGAGGGCGGAAAGAGTAGGAGCACTTAAAGCAAAAATGTTTATAGTTACACCTACTTTTATCTAACTCTTAGGGCAGAGCAGACAGTAGAGCCAGTAATAGGTAAGAAGCATGTTGCTACTCTTTACATGAACAGAACAATACTACAATTTATAATGACCAAAGCATAAGTCTACTGGTAGAAAGTAGTGGGCATCAGATTTTTAGTTTCTACTCCTGGCCTAGCATTTAATATCAAAATGAGCAAACATAATAAAGACCTATTAAGACTGCCAGTCAAGAGTTCAAGGGAAGCCTCTATATCTAAAAAAAAAAAAAAACCTCTTGGGTCTCTATCTGAGCTAAAGCATCAGTTGCTTTTCATGTAACAGTGATAGAAGCATCAAGAAAAGCCATGTGTAGGTCAGCTTGCAGCGGGTGGTACACAGTACTAATGGCTATTAGCAAGCAGATAGTTAAACAAAAGGAAATGTCTTCTCTGAAATGCTCCTTCTGGAAGACCACATGAAAAAAAGAATGAGACTGACCTTTTCTAGGACAGACATCTCACTTTATTTCCAACTCTGCCAGATGCCCACACTGTCTGTGAGATCTGTGATGAGCCATTACCAAAACTTACCCATGCCTAGAGGTTTGAGACCTGGAGCTTCCTCTGGGTTTCCTGCATAACACATTTCTCTACATGGCTCCAAGAAGTCCTTTCTCTTCTTTTTTTTTCTTAAAAACCATGTACAGCCAGTAGCGTGTCTCTGCATTGTGAAACTGATGCAGCATGAGCAAAACCTGTGCCTTTTTATGATAAATCCACAAGATTTGTGAGCACCAGCATCCGTAAGGTTTTGTCAGTACTGGCCTCTTGTCTACTGCAAGATCACTACACAGTCATGCCCCAGTTACGTTTGTGTAAAACACCATTGTGAGGCTAAACTTCTCATCTTGTCACCCAACCCCCCCATGGGACCACATCCCTCCACTTTCTTCCCTTTCTCTAGTACATCACACAAAAATGAAAATTCTTCTCCTTTCAAGGACCTGCTCAACCTTTTCTGTCCTTTCCTCATACCCACAGAAGGCATTGAAAGGCTCGCAGTGCCAGCAGTTATTCCCAGAGCACTGCAGACCTCAGCAAGCATCTCTGTGACTTCTCCTATGGCACCTTTCACACACGGGAGGAAACATTTACACAACCAGGTCATTATTCTCCCTCCAACCTTTCCTTCAGACTTGGCCCCACCAGACCCATATGAAAGCCCAGGGAACAGTTACAGTACAGCTGAGCTCTCTGCCGTCACCTACTGAACTGGTCCATGTCATCCTCTCATGGGGAAAAAGCTCTGGCATAACGATGCACCTGTAATTAAACTCCTACAGTCTAGTTTAAGCATAATTTCCATAAACACACATGCACACCAGCAATTGTGAGTGAAGGACATCAGCTGCAAAAAACACATCACTGTCTCATTAATTAACAAATTAAGCACAGAGGTGCTGGGGCCCAGCTGTAACGCACAGGCACCAGGGGCTAGAGCTGAGACCGAGCTTCTAAACTTTCCCCTGCTTTTTTTGCCTTTAATGCCTCATTTCCTATGACATTCCACTAATGCATGAAAAATAATATTTGCTTGCAGGAGGCAACATATTTAAAAGATAAGAATAACTTCCCAGTTGCTTCAAGTCAGGTGATGTTCCACAGACTTCAGCATCCCTTTGCAGTTCCCCCACTCTTGCTGCATACAGGACTGGACAGAGAAGCTTGGGAACTGGCAGGGAACTATGCAAGAACTCTGAACATGAAAACTCGCATGCAGTGAATACTGCTTCTGTCCCATTCCCACACACTGACCCACTGAATGAGTCATGCAAACTGCCGATGCAAGGACTGTGTGCTATTTCACTCTCACAGCAAGAGTGGCACAGCACTCAGCTTCAGAGGAACTAGAGCATGTGTACCTCCAGCTATAAAATGTTTGTTTAACTGCTATGTTGAGCTGCTGGAGCAGAGCAAAGCAGCCTTCAGGCTGCTTAGCACCTGACCCACTGTTTTTTCTGATTTTATTATATCTCTTTTACAGTATCATTGCTATTTCACACTTTATTTCTTTCACAATCCTTAGACTGTCTATGCATTCCTGGTGATTTACTGCATGTGATTTCCTCCCATTTATTTATGCACTCAAATACTCCACAGCTTTTTAATTCAAAGGTTTGCAAAGCACTCAAAAGATTCTGCCAGAAGCATACAACTCTTGAGCTAAAAGCATATTACAGTTCATACAAATCAGTCACACAGGCCAGCACAGTCTGCCTAAGAATGAAAAGAGCTTTCAAACTTTGTAAGGCAGCATGGTTGCCTTGACAGTATAAACCACCAGAAAGCAAAAACTTTTGTACTAAAACAGTCTGTGCTACCACAGATCCCAATAAATGCTCTAATTTCTGCATACAATTTAAAGCAATTATATGCAGAATTTCTCACAGAAAACTATTATGTTGCAGCTTCTTCGATGAGCTCGACCAACTTCTTACTTATTTTAGACCAAGGTTGGTTTAAGGGGATTTCCACAAGGGTTACACATGCGCGAGAGCAAAGACACACACATCTACTTACATACAATGCCCTCAAACCCCTGCCAGGAATATTCCCTGTGCCTGTGCTCAGCTGTGCTAGAAGCATCCGGGGGAAGTCCAAGCTGAATCACACTTACCAGAATTGCTCAAATCTGAGCCATTCCCTCATAGAGGCTATGATTAATGCACAGTTGCTACCTCAAAGTAGCAGTAAATCCATAAACATTCACCATCAGCCAGACTGCCTTCCTGCACAAACACAAAATCCTCGCGCAGAAGGCAGAGTCGGGCTCACTGACAGTGCTTGAGGACTTGCACAAACCACCTCAAGTTAGTGCTTACAGCACCACTATCAGCTTTATAATAGATAGATCCACCACACAGTCTGAAAATAATTTCACTTTGCCAACACTAACACCAGTTCAATAGCTTTCACACCCACACATTTCACTAAAAAAGGACATCCCAGCCTTTATGGGGCTCTCCTGGATGTGGGAGGAAGAAGCCAGGCTCCAAGGGAAAAGAGACCTGAAAGCCACCATGGACAGGAAAAGCCTGGGCAGCAAATCCCTTCTTCCAGCCTGTATCCCTTCACACTTTTCCTCATTTCCTTGCCACAGGCAATGGCAAGTGGCAGCCACTAATGCTCTCTAAGGCTGCATGCTACCACCCGAGTTCTTAGCAAAGCACGCAGACACAGCAGGCAGTTTCCTTGCTCTGCTCCTGAAGTCAGAGCATCCAGCAAGTACCATTACAGGAGAAACACAGGTGAATTTTAGGTCCAATTCAGTTACTGTCTCAGGAAAGGTAATCTTCAGACCTCCTAAGCCAAACACTCCAAATGCTAACTTTTAATATTACTAAAACCTGTTCCTTAGAGACATAGGGCTCTCTGCTCTCAGTAGTTTTAAATGGAGCAAGCAAAGTGTGATAGGGACAATAAGAGCAAGGAGAATACAAGAAGGAAAATGGTAGAAGAAGCAAGATGAAAAGGACCTAGAAGGGCACAGTGGGTGGAAATAGCTGATGAGGTTGTGTTATGGGGAGAAAAATAATTTAAGGGAGAGGAAAAGAAAAAGAAAAAGCCAAAGACATAATGAAATAAAGGAAGAGGGAAAAAATAAAGCAAACAGAAAATCTGCCCACACATACACAAAATAATTCAGTGACTACAGACTTACTAACCAACACATTGAATCACTGAAAACATTCTCAAGAATTTCCTACGTGGCTTGGAAGCCAACACAAACACTCAGGAGCCACCTCTCCTGCCACAGTGAAGGCTACAATAATTTTTATTTACTGAAATTAAGGCTTTGACTGTAGGATTCCTTAAAAGATCTGTTGGCTCATATTCACCCACAAAACTCTTAAGACCATCCTGAGTCCAGATGTTTTCAGAGGAAACAGATAGAAACAGTGTAGGCTGCACAGCAGTAAGAAAGGGGAGAAAGCACAGGAGGAGAAAGGGAAAAAGCTAGAGATGAGTAGGAGAAGAGACTAGGAAAAGAAAAGACAGTAAAGAGCTATAACAGCACAGCTTTAAAAAAAGCATAGAGCAAATAGTAAATCAAAATAAAGACATTGAAAGGACATCAGAAAGACATAAAACTATGAAAGAAAAACATAAAGAGAAAACAGACTATGAAAAAGGCAAGTCAAGCTGAAAGTCAGAAATTACTCTGACACACTAGATGGTTTGAACACCTTCCCAGTGCTCACTAGGTATAATTTCTATATGTCTGTGAGATGTCCATGTTGCATGAAATGGACAACCACATTCAGCTGGGCACAAAGCCACATATGTTGGATTATGGAGGAAATCTATGAAACTCCTTGGTGTGGTTTCAGCCCAGCTGGCAACAAAGCACCACGCAGCCGCACGCTCAC
>JANZLQ010000031.1:1955724-1986079 GCA_026212715.1 Elanus axillaris | reverse complement strand
CTCTCCTCTCCTCTCCTCTCCTCTCCTCTCCTCTCCTCTCCTCTCCTCTCCTCTCCTCTCCTCTCCTCTCCTCTTCTCTTCCTTCCCTTTCCTTTTTGTCTTTTTTGTCTTAACAAAAAATGGGAAGTGGTAGAATTTCAGAGATGAAGCCTGTGGTCTGAATTCTTAGCATTACACAGTGTTCTGGCCATAAAATTATTTGTAATCACTGTTCATCCAACTGCGCAAAAAGGCAGTTCAGCATAAATTAGGATTTAATGTCTAACCGGTGTACTGCCTCTATGGTTTTTGCGATTGCGTTCAATTAAAACAGATCTTTAAGGCAAACACTGAGAAATCTATAAAACACCATGCAAACCAAATAAGCACACACAGTGATTCAGGTTTTTCCTCAAAAAAAAAAAACCCACAGGCAGTTTTGAAAAATGTGTGCCTTGATTTATTGATTGAGGAAGTTGTTTCTAAGGTTTTCTGCCCTCATTTTTCAACCTCCAAAGAGAAGCCTCGGGACTATGCATTAAGGCAAGTGTGTGCAAGGTGGGGAGATCACCTTCCATAAAATGCTGGAGAACATCTGGATGAAAACGAGCAGAAGACACAAAGTATTGGATGAAGTCCCAGACCATACAGAAGACAGAGAAAGCAACAGTTAGCCAGCATGACAAAACAGTTCTTGAGGGTACGTTACCAAATGGAAAGAGCAAACCGAAGCAGAAAAGCAGCAAAAAGAAACAATGCCATGAGAGGTTTTCAGAAGAAAAAAACCAAAATCTACTTGCAAAAGGACTTGGTGAATCGTAAATGTCACATTTCATGACTCATGGGCAAAAACCCCCCACCAAGTATCATCGCTGCACTTGCTCAGCGCAAAGGAGCCCAAATGGAGACATGCACAACTCTGGGGCTGCGTGGGGCCCTGCAGAACAACAGACAAAGGTGATAAGAAGGATAAACAGAGATGCTACTGCCAGCAGCGCCTGCTCAGCTGCTCTTCAGTACAAAAGAAACTGTGGGGACTCTGTCAAGAAGGCTGAAAACAGTTCCCAGGGTTTCCTTCAGTCCCCTCCTCCTGTCCCACTTCCTTGCCCACCACTTGGCCCGACTGCTTGGGCCAGGTCCTGAAGTCTGGATTTAAGCCTCTGCACATTTAGTTTCTGTACAATAGTTATTCCAAATAGCTTTTGCTCCTTATTAAAGTCCAATAATAGTTACTCTGTGAACGCTGACAAAAAAAAATGTTCTGTTCTGAAAATCTATATGGGCAATATACTATGCAGCCTGGCTATAAAATGCTAGTTTCCTCTTTTTTCCAGCATCATACTGTTTTCCCTAGCTCTAGTGTGGCAGACAGGCTTTCCCTTGAATTTTTGCTTTTCTAGAGGACAGAAGGTTTCCAGCCTTTTCCTTTGTCCTGGAAGGCTGAAGCAGTGAAGCTGTCCTCTTCTAGAGCAGTATGTGATAGTTCACTCACTTACACTTTTTGTTCCCCACCAATGCTGCAGAAAATATCAGTTCATCTGATACAATGCAACACTGAACAATGCAAATCGATAGTGAGATATGCTGGCCGGGTTTCTGTGTGGGACGATTCCCGTAACCAGGTCCTGTGGTCCGCTCCACAACAAAATGCAAACTAGATTGTTGGGGGGTTTTTTTAAAGCTTCTCATTGTCTTCTGTGTCCCTCGAGCCAAAAGCAATTTTCTCCAGCATTCTTCATACCACCGCCTGCATGGGTTGTGGTAAAAGTTCATATATTTGTAAGGTCCTATTCAGAGATATTTTCAGACACCAGAAAATGAAAAACATTTTAACAGTGAAGGAAAAAATTAGCAACATATTAGCTAAAACTGACTTCTAGTTTAGAGCCATCAGCAACTGCTGGTATAGTTAGTGCAGAAAACCTTTCCAGTTCAGGTTTGGTTTTGCTCTGTAATTCACTCTTATGTAGTCAACGTGATCTGAATTATGCCTTCCTGATGCTTCCCTTATGCAGAAGCAGTTTTGCTCTTCAACTTCCCAACCCCTGTTTTCCATTATTTTTATGATGACATTATTTTTCATACCACTTTCCTTTCCGTGATGACTTTTTTTTTTCATCATGAAAACTTCTGTACATGTTAAGTACGGTAATTTTCATGCCTCTCCTCCTTCACCAGGACAGCAAATTACACTGCACTTCCAAAAGACGGTCTTTCTGCAGAATGTCTCATTTAGCCTCCTCCCTCCAGCTTCATACAGTCTGAGAACGTTTCCTTCTCGCATATATTAGCCCCTCTCTTACTACCAGAAGCTTGCCTGGATGTAATCTGTATTTGAAAAACTCCTTCTTTGGCTTCAGAAAGGTTCTATTAGAAAGAATTATTTAAGCATTGTTACTAAGCAAGCCAGCACTAAATCTTACAGGGAACTCTCCAAGCTAGGCAAAGGGTAGATGGTTTCACTTTTCCTTAAGTCAGCTCCATATTTTTTAAATCAGTCTAAAGAAAACTGGAAAAAAATATTCATGCTGCTTTAAAACTTACCACCTTTACAGGAATTGTTCTTCAAGGGACTAGCTACGCAAAGACATTCAGGAAACTATACTAAACCAATGAAGTTGGTAATCTAAAGTGGCTTCGCAAAACTGCATTAAGCCACTTAAGTGGAAATCCCTACTGAGAATTAAGATGACCCTGATCTCATTTTACTTACTTCATCTCTAGTGAATAGCTACCCAGGATTTCCATGTAAATTAGCTAATATATTAAAAATTAATTCATATTAGCTTTCCAGCATACCCCTCTGTAGCAAAGTCCTTAGTTAAGGTACTTCCAGTATTACCATTAAAGTCCAATAGGTTTCAGGAGCTCCTGAGTAACTATTTGAGTACCTACCGTGTTGATGAAGAGAAACTATAACAAACCAAATACACTGCTTTAACCATTTAAAAGAATCCTTAAACCCTGTCATCTGTGGTGGTGATTATATATACTTCCAACTTATTTCAGCAGATCAGAAGGCCCTTCATCACATGGGCTAAATGCATAGGACAGAGGCAGTAGGAAGACAAGTCCAACAAGAAGACTGCAAGTGGTAAGCTGCCAAACCAGGTCATTTCATCTGCAACCCACTCACTGCCCAAGTCACAGGGATCATTGGAAAAGAAACAACAGAAAGGGATTTTCATATAGAATCATTGATTGTTCTGAATGTCCAGATGTATACTCTATAAACTAGGCTACAGCTTCTGCACTCCCCCCCATACCTATAGTCCACTTGGGAATGCGCTGTGCCTGCATGTTTTCTGCAGGGAAGGTGTCAGACCGGTCCAGCCACACATCACTGAAAATCCACATCTAGCTTTTTGCTCCTGCTGTCCCACACTCCTGACATTCAGATGTCTGACTTTTTTTCCTGGTTTCCCTTTTAGTAGTTTTTGCTTTATTTTCATCATCTTTTAACACCATGTTGTGAACATAATCCCTGCATACCAAGTTGTCTATATATCAATGGTGTGTATGGAAAGATTTGGAATAATATTCAAGTTCTGGGTGCTTTGGAGGTGGCAGATCTATATTGGCTTTTGCAAAATTTCAATCCTTTTCTTGCTGTCCTCTGCCTCATTCACTGCCCATTGTTACTCACTCTGGCAGACTCAGAAACCCTTACATTTTTCTTGGTAATATAAGGATTTTCAGTCTCTTACACTATAAGTACCTCTAATGGCTAAGAGGGATGAGAAAAGATCTTGGTTGTGCTGCCCTTCATGATTTATGAGGTAATGCTGGTATGTGTTGTGAAAAACATTTTGGATCAGTTTTTGCATATGCTGTTTTCTTAAGTGAAATGAGTGAATTTGAGCAGAACATATGCCTGTTTCTAAAGACAATGTTGGGTTTGGGCATGTGATTTACATGGAAGAAGACTGCAAAGTGTTTGCTTTTTAATGAAGCAAAGGAAACGATCTCAGAAATTCCACTTGTTTCCCTATATTTCAGTGTTCCATGCAAATGCAAATGTATGCATATTCGTATGTGCTTACACCCATCCAGTTCAAACCAAAGAATGCAAGAGAAGCTTTGGTACCACCCGTTCTCCCCTTCTCTAGTTCTTGCCTTCTTCTGGGGAAAAGGAGAAACAGCAGTAGTTATCCCTGCTGCTGCTGCATCTTCCCAAGCTCCTTCCCATGGGAGGGTAAAGAAGTTGTACGGCTGGAGTCTGCCCACCAAAGCAGCATGCTCATGGGACAAGCCTAGAGAAACCTTAAATGAACATGAGCCGGCTGTAATTTGTACCAAATCTGAATGGAATGGAAATAGCCCTCTGCAAAATGTCCAGTTCTTGTTCCAACCTACAGGCCTGCAGGAAAGGAGGGAAATTTCTTGTTTAGGATATGTAAACTGCACCGGATCTTCACCTTGTCTCTACAAACAGCTGAACCATTTTTAGTCCAGTTTTGACAAGAAAATCACTTTGAGCAAAGAGCAAGCACAGTGTGTTTCAGAACCGCTCTCTAGGATTGCAATAGAGACCATGGTGCTACCTATTTAAGTTTTTATATCATATGATATTTCACACAGTCACGTGCCAACATTTCAAACCATTTCATGGAAAAAGAATGTTCTGTGTTTTATGCATGTTTTGTGGTTTTTACTGCAGACATACATGGAGCCCTCAGTTCAGTTGTGATCTCTGCTACATGCAGCAGGCATTTAGTTCTTAATTCTGTCTCCCTTGTTTTGTATTGCTAGAACCAAAAATTTATCTTTGGTCTTCTATTCATTTGTTGATATCCAAGATATTACCATGTGATACACTGGATATCTTTTCTCTCTACACTGAGTAGGTGCAATTTTTCAGTTTCTTAGCCTCTGAAGGCTGAATGTCAGAAATCATTTCTGTTCACCAATTTTTTTTTGTGGGGGACTGAGCAGAAATTAACATGCATCCCCCAGGTGGTTGTCAGTTTTAAGTGAATGTTCCACCTATTTCCTCCTTTCCCCTGTCATTTTCTTCTAACACTGATTTGAAGAAAAATGGTTCCCTCCCATATGCATTTAAATGTCTGCAATTACAGCGATTCCCAATTGTGTGTGGGAAGAGCAGGCTCAGGAAGAGCCTATGGAAACCATATTTTATTATCTGAATTGAGCAAATATCAGGATTTCCTCCAAAGCTTGAAGATGGAGGCAGCACCCTGCCATACAACAGAGGTGAGTTGGTAGCCACCAACCCCAGGTCGCAGTATCAAAGAATGAAAGCCCCACGTCTGCATGAATGGCAGCAGGACCAAGAGCCCTCAGTCCCGAAGCAGCTGCAATTCTAGTATTACAGCAAACTATTAGCACGCACCAAGGCTTCCTGATAGCAGGTGTGAGAGCTTCCATCGAGATAATCACTTTCATAAAAATAGTTTCCTTGAGGGAGAGTGGACAGAAGATTAACACTTTTTGTGGTTAACAGTTCAGGGGTCAAATTGTTAAGCCTGACCTGAAAGTTGATTAAAAGTGCAGGCGTATTTGCATTTAGAAGCTACTCCTTTCAATGTCCCAGTACAATTTTGGAGAAAAGAAATAGGGGTCCACAGGAACCCATAGCATGAGGGAAGCAGTGGGCAAAGGAGGCAATTTTGGCTAGAGCTTTAAGTGATCTGAATGAGTCAAGGGTAAATTAGCCAAAACCAGCAAGGAAGTCTGCATCAGTAAGTGT
Organism: Elanus axillaris; assembly: GCA_026212715.1. Taxonomy (NCBI): domain Eukaryota; kingdom Metazoa; phylum Chordata; class Aves; order Accipitriformes; family Accipitridae; genus Elanus; species Elanus axillaris. The sequence goes on along the minus strand of JANZLQ010000031.1, from coordinate 1,980,390 downwards.
TAAATGTACCAGGGAATTTACAGGCATAACATTCTTCATCAGAAAACAGCAATAAATATTACCTTGTAGCCTATAAAACTAAGAATGCTGAATTAATAAGATCAATGCACTCAGATACTTTAATATAAATACATAATAACAATTACTCATGCCTGGGACTCAGAAGTAAGACAGCAACATGTAAGAATGATGAAGAACATTTATATTTATTAGCAACAGGAGGATGCTACATAAATTCAGATCAGTCCCCTAGGAGTAAGTATATTCAGCTTGGCAGGGTGAGACTACTTGTGCACAACAGTTCTAAGAGACTTGGCTGAAGAGATCTCTGGCCTGCTGTGATGGTCTTGAACATATCTTGGAAATGCAGCGGAATGCTGAAAGACTAGAATAGTGTCAGTATGAAGTGGATAGGATGAGCAGAGGAGCTCTGCTGATCAGCCTGATATTCCTTCGGGCCAGAACGCAAAAGCTGGGAAGAGATCCCATTCATAAAATAACCGAGGAATAAATATATAAATAAAGCTATATCACACAATTCTATGGAACATAAATCTTGTTAAACAGGACATGTTAAAGCAGGCAAATGCAAAGTTGTATATTTAGGAAGAAAGAATGGGAGCCAAACCTCCAAATGGAGGATTGTGTTTTGAACGGTGGAGTGTCTGAAAAGGGGGCAGGGGCAGTCACAGTGACAAGCAACACCATATAAACTCCCAGTGTAATGTTCTGAAAAAAACAAGTAACTGTGTTTAAACTGGGGAGTATTAAGAGGGATTTGAGGTAGTTTAAATCTAGATTTTTAAAGTTTTTTAAAAGTAGCAGTACTCCTACTGGAATACTGTACACAGTCCTGTGCACACATTTTCTAAAGGATGTTTAAAAGTTCAATGAGATAGAGAATAGAAAGATCAAAATTACTTCTGGTCTGGAGAAAAATGTGTTACATAGAAAGATGTAAGGAGCTCTGCCTGCTTTATATACCAAAGGAAGTCAGGGTGAGTTTATTACAATGCAGGGGTATGCTTACAGTATAAAACATGAAATAGAAGAGAATTCTTTAATTTCCTGGAGGAAGGAATGACAAGAACCAATGCAGGAAGGTGAAGCCCTTTTCTGAGGGAAAGAAGACATATGTTCTTAGCAGTGGGGTGATATCTCCTGCTGCAGGTGATGCTGAGTTCTCCAGCTTCTGAACCTTTCAGGCGAAGTCTATGTGCTTTTCTAGAAGATACTTTTTAGCCAAAAAAAAGGGGACTGAGTAAGATGCTGCAATCTGTGATAGATGGAAAGGTAATGAGACAATCTAATGGTCTCTTTGGTCCTTAAACTCCACATATCTAAACTGCTGCTTCTTATTATGATTAGAAGGTAGGCAGGTCTCCATGGATTTTCATCAAAGTAACCAGGAATGTTGTAAGGGCCAAAGACCATTCCTTACTCCACACAAGGATACCATAAAGCTGTAGGCATCCTGGATTATTTCATTAAGAAGAAATAACTCTTTTAGTCCTTATGCTCATTGAACTTAGAGGCTTTTGTACTAAAGCATTGAAAAATGAAGAAGCTGTTGGCTTTGGATAATGATGAAGATTTCAAGGGGGTTTCACAGCCCATTTTCTGCATGAGGCTTTGACCCTCTTAAGAGAAAAAAAAAAATTTAATAGAAGCTCAACATATGCATTTCACCTAATACCATATGATCACAAATATAGAAACATTTTGCATTGCAAAAGAAACATATAAGCTGCTAATGCCATTTATTGATAGAAAACAGTATAATACTATAGAAAATCCTACAAAGGCCACTAGGACCCATCAGTAGGTTATTCAGTCTACGGTCCTTGTGGTAGGCAGCGTATCCCTGCTGCTAGTGGAAAAGGTTTGATCTGCAGTGTGTTTACGTGTATTAAAAATAAAAAGCCACTATTGTGAAACAATGTTATTAAAGCTAGAAAGCCAAAAGTTCTGAGTTTCACTACAAAGAGGATGCAGATGTCACAGGAGTGATCAGTTATCTACCCTATTCAGCTTCTCTGAGCTTCAAAACCAGCGGGAGTTTGAATCAGAAATAAAGCTGAGAAAAACCCGAGAGGTAAAGCAAGTTCCTTTTCCTCCAGTGCAGATGGACCAAATTCCATAATGCCCCTCACCTTCCCCCACCCATGGCATGAATCCAGAGGATCTCTGTTAACAGGAGACGTATTATCAGGAGTGCACATCTGCAGCAGCTTTCATGCTAAAGGCAGCCCTCGAATAGATGGGTATGACAGCAAATTTGCAGCAAAGCCTGCAAGAGTAATTTAATGTTTGCATTAGATCCTGAATTAGGTTGCTTTGCTATTCCCTTTTGCATCCTGGAGCATTTACTGTTCTAGCTTATCCTATACTCTCATATGCTATATACTCTCATCCTATACTACTCTATGTAGGCTCATCTGGAAAGAACAGGGAGAGGTATTTTTCTGCTTGCACATTTGTTGTGCTTTACATCTTGCAATATTTATGGCTTTGATGTGACTTTTTAAGGAAAAGCTTACACTGGGCTTTGCATGGGCAAATTTGCCACATTCTCCCTCTTCATGATTTCATCCAAACCATACTCCAGAAGCTCTGGTTTTAATATCCTAATGCATTTTTTAGTTCAGAATCACAGAAAAATCAATACACAGGAAAGCAACATCCTCAAACTATATGGAGTTCCCCTGTTAAATTACAATCTTCAAGCTCTCTTGATCAGGTCTGATTTCCTCTTTAAACTCCTTTAAAATCTCTCATGAGCCCTGGATATCTCTGTAGAGCATATCCTGCTTTCAAACATGCTTTCACAACTGCTCAGTTTCAAGAGACTTAATAACAAGCAGCACTTCCCCCGTCTGGGCAGCAGAAATCTCTCTAGCGAGGCAGGGTGCCTTCCTTGCCTTGACTTTCAAAGAGAGCAAAAGCTTTGGGGACACCCAAAGTCTACTGCACTGCCTAGTTACCCCAACTGGTGAGGCCCCCTCCACATGTACGAAATAAAACTCCTAGTAGACACCCTACTCCTGGCAGTGGGTGCACAACATGCAGAGGCACCACCTTGAACAGGGCATGCTGCCACTTGGGTTCAGGCAGTGTTTTAAACCCCATCCTTCATTTGATTTGAATGATCTGCCTTGGATCAGCAGGCAAACAGCTGCTTTTTGTGTAGGCTGTCAGGCAGGCTAGCAATGGACCCTGCTGTCCAGGCCAGCAGAGCTCTTAAAATAATGATGCCCTCCCTTCCCTACTCTCTTGGCATCTTCATTTTGCAAGCACCTTCCACGTTAGGAGTCAGTACCTTCTGTTAATGAGTAATTTCTGCTCACTTGAATTTGCAGTTGTGCTCCAAAGGACACAAGACACAGCAGTGCCTGGACACTCAGAAAGGTAGCAATAAGGTACTTAAGACAGGAGAAATTCAGAATGGCTAAAGTTAGCTCAATGAATGTTAGGGCACCAATACAGTGTATGAAACACAGGGAGCAAGGAAGTAAACTAGTGTAGTAAGAAGCCTGAGAAGTTATCTGAAGGTTCGTCGTCACCTCTATCAATAAAAGGGGATACTTGCTATTGCAACAGGCAGCACTGAATTGTTTATAAAAGTATCAGCTAAAAGGAGTAGAATAACAGCCTTTAAGTTTAAATGTTAGAAAAGCAACAGCTGGAAAGCCAGTAGAACAGATGATGCAATTCAAATGATGCCTTTAAATGTTAAATGGTTGACCAGCTTAGGTCAACAAGTTTTACAAGCAATAAAAAAAAATATATAATAACACAACTGTACAATTACAAGAAGCTCCTCTGCAGACCAACAATGAAAGCTGCTTGAGATGCAATATGAGAACAGACACCATACTGCTCTTCGGACCATCAAAAGGAAAAGGGGTGGCAGTTTTATTAGTTGAATACCTCCTTTTCATCCTAAAAGCCTGGTGTTTGAAGATGGCAGATATATTCTGATCAAAGACCTCTAAAAAGGTAACTTAAAAGAGTATATACTCCATACTGTTCCATCCAGGCACAAGCCTCTTCCATTTCACTTTCTTTTCTTTTTTTTCTTTTTTTTTTTTTGAGAATTTTTAATAAAAGTTAGGACAGCAAAGAGAATTATAGTCAGTTCATGAACCCAGCCCTTGATAGACGAAGGTGACCAGGATCTGCAGATAAGAACATAACTTAAAGCTAGTCACCTTGTTAGATGCTGGGAATGTTTGAAAGGTGGTAAGCTTTTAACTCAGGGTGCTCTTACTGTTGTCAACCATGTGATGCATATTCAGGCACTGATGTGTTCTCTGTCACTAGTAGCTTGTTAAATCCTTCTACTTTGATCTCTCTGGATGTAATCAGTCAGTATCCTCACTCTCCGTGCCTAATTTTAAAAGACTGAAATTTAAAACAAATTATATTGATGGAAACTGGATGGAACTCCGCTTATAACTTAGGGCAAAAGAAATATCTATAGCTTTTTCAGAGTTATCTAAAAGAAAACAGTAAGCTCCCTGAGATGAGAAAACTCTGTGGGATGCTTGTAAGGCAAGGATAAATTACAAAGTTACCAGTAAAGCTTTCCATCTTAAAAAATCAAGAACCAGTGAAGAAAAACGCCTGGTGGATCCCTTTCAGTCTGAGATAAGCAGAAAGGTACTAAAAGGTTTTGTGAAAAAAATGCATAAATCCACAGGGATTGGAGGGACTGGATTTCCTGCCAATCCTTTAAACAGAACCAGCCTAAAAAATGCATAAACCAAAACATTATATAAGGGAAAGATGGTGGGCAGGCTTTAAAAAAAAACAGATAATATGGCACTTTCTTCAAAAGGGACAGCAATGGACATCTGGTAACATGTTGAGAAGAGATGCTGGGTGATTTCAGACCAAAAGGTTTTATTGATCGCAGGTCAACTCTCCAAAAGCCAACAACTTTTAAATTGTTTTAAGGGCTTCTTTCCCACAGAACCACAAGAAAAATACAGAATTCTTGGATAACCCACTTAAAAGGAGGAAGTGAGTACTATCATCGAAGTCTGAATGCAAATAAGGCAGCAGGAACAGATGGGTTATGACCAAATACAGCATCATTAGACCTATTTATCAAGATCATGCAAAGAAGAGGTAGTTTCTCTTCCAGAAGAAACAAATAAACTCAAATTTTAAAACCCAGATAGTTGCAAAGCTTGAAAATTATACAGGTTGGACTTCTTGTCTTCGGATGTAGAAATATATCGATTAAATAACAGGAACTTGCAGTCATGGCACTAAAAGTATGATTTTGAATATACATTGTGGACTTGCACATATGCTCTATAAAGATCCTACAGCTCGTCTGTTAGAGGATTGAATGTCTTCAAGGGGAAGAGACAGTTGACGAGGCCCTGCTGACAGCTGACGGCTGTTCATTTTGGCCATGAGGAATTAAGCAGAAGTCTCAAAATAAAGCAACTGGGGGACAGATGAGAGACAGGACCTGAGACAACTCTCTGTGAAAACTTCAGCACAGGAAGCCACATTAGCAGTGGTGTTCCAAACACGCAGATACAGCTCAGCCTCTACACATAAAATTGTTAGTCAAGATAAAAGGAAAGTGTTCGGCTTCTGCATTTCCCCAAAAAAGCTCAGATACAAAACTATTGTGGATTAAAGATTCAGTGAGATACCTGGATATCTCAGGTCTTTAATATGTCTTTGTGTATTAATCGTGTCCAAAATATAAAATATATTTTTTTAAAAAAAAAAGGAGCTTTAAGAAATGGAGTAAGAACAGGGTTTTCTGAGATGGGCTAAAAAAATTTTGTGAAAATGAATATACTCCCTCACATTCTTTTCTTGTTTCACTACTTACTTGTATGTGTACCAGACAGCACTTTAAAGACTTGAAAAGCTGTTGTCATGAATTTCATCTGGCAATAGACAGAGCCAAAACCAAACAGCTCCTCACTATCGAGGCCTCCCACAATGGGAAATCTTACAGGGCTGAAAGAGCAGCACATTGTTACAGAGCTCAGCTGAAATAGAGAACTCAGCTGAAGGATGTTTTATACTTGTGGGCAAAGCCATTTTTGAAGATTGATACAGAAAGAGAATGGTGCCAGGAAATTTCTGAGATGAATGCTGCTTAAGAAAGAGGTTAAGGACAAAAAAAACAAAGCCACCTCTTGACTTGGCCTTCCGTGATATACAAAGATAAAGAGGAAAAAACTCCCTTCGTCTTTCCCCATTTACTTTCGTGGTTGAAAATAAAGAATTCTTCACTCATTCTAATGTATAGTTCTGTTTGCATTATGACAGCTGTCACCCATTTAGAAAGATTTGTGATCATAAAGTAAGAATTCCTCTCTTCTATCAGCAATGGCAATCAGCAAAAATTTTATAAGAGCTCTCATCGGACCTTTTTGCCCTTTTGAGGAACTGACATAGATGAACTCAAGGAAAAATGGAACAATTTCTAAAATAGATGTAGTTTTAATGGAGAGATAGATACATCAGCATAGAGAATCAGAGAGACAACACCTAAGCTACTCATCTTCCAGGCATGATTTGCTCAAAACCAACTTTGTTAAAAGATAGTTGTATCTATACATCTGTCTCAGTAGCAATTCAATGTCTATTCCATGGCGGTGACTTTTCCCGCTGGAGAAAAGAGATGCAAGCTCCTTTTCTGTCATCCTGGGTTGCCAGGGAGCCAAACATTCTGGGATGACCTGATCAGAGCCTTACCCTTTGTAGCAGACAGCAATATCCCCTCGGACCTGCTGGGCTGCCTACTGCCTGTTCCTCGCATGGAGCTCACTTGGTGCAGAAGGAAGAGAGGATATCCCTCTTGCTGTGAGACCCTAAGTGTGAAATGATCAAATGTGGAAGATACCAAGTCTCCTCCTTGAGCCAGCCCTCTCCTTTCCTCCTTGAAGATGCAGCCTGCTAATTCTGGGATGCCCTGGTAACAGATAGAGAAGCCCATCAGGTTGAATTTCTAGAAATTAGTCAGAGGAGGAAAAAGTGTTTGTAAATCCAGATCCTGTTCTTTACTTACACAAAAGAAAGAAATTCACCGGGTAATAAATAAGCCCAGGTCCCTAGCTTTGATATTTTTTATTAATAATATTGATTATTTACAAATTGTACATGCATTATTCATATAGTACTTTTCTTTACATTTGTTAACAGATGTAACTCTTCTGTTATGTGAATGGTATCACGTTAATGGTTTTCTGAACCCTGAATATCTTGGTTTGCAATTTCTGCGTGTTCTAGCTGTGTTTTGGCCTGGGTTTTTATAGTTGTCTAAACTGAAAATTGTCTTTGTTTTTGTTTTTTTCTTTAATGGAAGGTAAATAGTTTAGGAAGTGCCTGGCTTGATGATCATGTGCCAGACAACATCTGGAGAGAATTATCAACAGTAATGTTGCTATAAGCAAGACGGTCTAAGAGTATGAACATGGTGAGTTTTCTCATGAAAAGCAAAGGAAGAGGATTCTGAAACAAAAGTGGGAAGCTGGACAGTTGGGGAAGAAATGAGTTGAACAGAAAAAATAGCTTAAAGTAGCCAGGAACAAGCAAGAAGGAGCAGGGCTCATGTACCCAAATAAGCTATTTGTTTTAATGATGGATACTTCTTCCTAGCCAGGTAGGTACATCCTTGACAGAAAAGGTATGTTTGGCCAGGAACCTTCTTCTGGGCATATCATCCCAATTTGCTTCTCTGCAAAACCCCAGAGTGAGTAGGTGAGATTCTGTAGTGTCTTAATAGACAGAGGAAGTAAAAGGCACTAGATGTGCAAGATCAAATTAAAGCCTGGAAGCTATGCCTTAAGGTCTTGTGGATTACTGACAGGCAGCCATAGGCACACAGAAGAGATGCTGCCCAGTCTGATCTCATCCATATGGCTTGCACTGTGCAATTCTTACTTTTATTGAATAAAAATAAAAGGAATTCATCTCAGATTACACAGATAGTGCCTATCTCACTGCTGTTCTGCCCAATTGGCTACTGTATTCGTAATTCTGCCTTTCTGGGTCAGCCTCACACAGTACCAACAAGGGAAAATTCACTCAGGTCACTGGAACTGATTTATAGCCACAAGAATGTGGATTTTGTCTTTGTTTTCCTTTATGCTACTTCCCCTTTTCTCTACGGTAATTTTTTAAAGATTTTTTTTCCTCTAACATTCTTGGGCTTCGTGTGCCTTTATACTGCAAAGGCAGATACAACTAACTTCAAAGACCAGTCCAACTCCAGTAGTGGCCTGCATGGTATGGGTCTGGCCTGCTGAGCTCATGAAAGCAAAGTTTCATCTGTTTTGTAGATCGGGCTCTTGACCTGCCATAAAAATAAATGCTATCTTCTACAGTTATTAAGTAGTAGACTGTTTCTTGTTACTACTGTGGTATACGTGTCTAATCCATGTGCCTGTCATTAGAAATAATAAACTGGGTTCCTTTATCTTATGGAGATCTCTTATTTCCCCTCCTATTTTGACCTCCTGTTCATTTCCACATAGTCTTGCTGTCAGACGGGCACAGTTTAGATGAAAACAAAATGCAGCAGCCTTTTTCCCTCTGATGGTAAAGACGATAGCAGTTCACACCTTCATCTGATGCCCCACTTAACCAACAGCATGCTCTGAATGTGTAACGGAAGCAAGGTAAAAAATCCTGCACAATATAAGAGGAAATAAAGTTGCATACAAAGATGGTATTCCTGCTACTCTTCGCCATTGTTAAAACATTAATGGATTGTTTAATACGCTGCCATTTTGTGTTGCTCTTTGTTAGTTAATTCTGTGTATATTCTTCCTATGCCATGTAACTGCAAGTGGCTATTTGTATAGTGCAATAGCTGAGCAGGATCTTGAGCATTTTAGAGACTGAACACTTTACTAGCAACGAAGTTGCTGTTCTGAAATGACCAGTTACCAATTATTACTAATATTTTCCATGCAGTCACTTCATTGACATACAGCTGGTACTTAATAACAGTCTTGGCCCTCCAGACTTTATTCCTTATGCTTCCTCCAGTGAGCATTACACTTCACAGGGATTGTACCACAAGACACAGAATTGTTTTTCTGCCTAGTTATTCACCAAATAGTTTCATCAAAATCAGCAAACCTCCTTCTGCTTCTATATATAAATTGATTACAGTAAGTTTCTTTTTTGAAGGATGGGAATTCACAGGTTTTGTTGCACTAGAGATGTCCTTTGCCCTATCCCACCCCAGGCACCTAAAATGCTCCATTGATTTTACACCATTAACATCTATTGCAAATGGCTATTCATGCACTTTTCAGGATAAGAAATTGGCCAAAGGCACTTTCTATCTGAGGATTTGTCCTTTATACCCTTTTGTTACAGTTAGCTTAGTCCCTCAGTCCTAAGTTCTTCTTCTGTGAAAAAGGCAATTTTTAAAGCCCTTAGTTTCTTTCTGTTCAATAAAGCACATTATGCTACATTTCAGATTGTCTCCTTGAAGTTTTACACTATTTTTTTATCAAAGCAGCATCAAAATATGAGAAGTAAAGCCCCTCAAGATATATTACTGATCACTGTGATCACCTTTTTCTTTCATATTAGCTACCACAATCTTATTTTCATGTCAGGCATTACACTCTCTGAAGTTCTACTAGTCAAACGCATGAAAATGTGCTAAGAAGTTGTGCTGCTGAATACAATGTGACTTCATTAGACACATGCATGTGCTGAGATGCCATCCAGGAACAATTCTCAATTTTTCCTGTATCATTGGCCACTTTGAAAAAAGAACAACTTATGGACAAAAGCAGATGATGTTTCCACAATGGTTTTCCCTTACAATCAAATAAAAGTGTGCCAAACGTTTAATGTTTGTTTATTTATTACTCTCCTTTTTTTTCTTGCTCACAACTGTACTTGTTTTCAGGGTGTTTCACACATGACCCATAAGTTCAGTCCCACAGCTATCAGATATAAGGACTGCTCCCATTAACTGTAATCCTGCTACCGTTAACTGTAATATGTGTAGAAGCTAGCTCAGTCACAATTACATGGAGAGTCATTTGAAAAATGTATAAATTAACATTATCAGTGGGTTTAGCTCTGTCTATATTGAATTCATCTGCTGAGCATCTCTTTACATTCCCTCCATGACATTTCCATGCATTGTTCCACTCTCTCCCCAGTGTTCAGCTAGAAGGACAATGGGAGAAAGTAGTTCCACATTTCCATCTATCTATACACAGAGTCATCCCATGCATTCTTTTTTTTCTTAGTTTTTCCCCCCCAAAAAAGCTCCCAGGGCAGGAAAGGAATGCTGGATCAGGCCTGTCCACAGTTGTGTGTTCCCTAGCATCCCACAGAGGGATGTTGTTGCTATTATTTTAACAGCAGATCTCTGCTGTTGTTGCTATTTTAATGGCAGATTTTAAAGCTTCCGCTGACATTGGTACAGACCCTGAAGCTCAGCTAGAGAAAGAGAGGTGGCGAGCAGATGGTGATACAAAGGAGGAATGTTGTATCTATAAATATTCTGGTGAGATTCATATCCAGTGTTCCACACAAGAGCCAACAAACTATACTAAACCCTTAATATGGGGGTTAAATTAGTCTTATGTGCTAAATGGGTTCTTAATCTGGGTTTCCCTGTTGGGGAAATTTTCACTCAGAGGATGTAACTATTTATATCAAACCACTGAAAAAAATAGGAAAGGTTAATTCTGTATTAATTATCACTAGAAAAATGTTAACATTTACCAAGCAAGGGGAAATGTTCCCTTCTGAGCTGTTAGAGCTTCTAAAACAGACCAAGGGAAGGGGCAGTGGTGAAGGCACAGCGATCACTCGGAAAATGCTCCTGAACTGTTTGTCAGAGTTAGCATTAAGGTTATGTTACAGTACATCAGTTGAATGTATAACAACTCAAATCTCCTTCCGGAAGAATCAAGCAAGTAAAATGACATTCATAAAACCCTAAAGTGTTTTAATAATGCAGTTTAATACACTGAACTTCTGCAACCAAGAGTTAAGGCTGAAGTTTTGAATTCAAATGGTAATCTTTATTTCACCATATTTGAGAGTACTTTAGATATCCAGATAATGGGTCTCACACACACTCAAGTTTATTTATCATTGATTGAACAGGCAAATACCGGCTGAAACAAAATTAACAGGATCAAAACCGATGGAGCCTAAGTCTGGTTTAAGGTCAAGCAGCAGGGAAGTAGCAAGTCTTGGGGCCAAGCTCAGCTGCCCACTGTCCACAGCCCCTCTACCCTCACCAACAGAAAGTGCAATATCCTTCAAACCCAGCTGCCAAGCAAGTCTGCAAACCACCTCATGGATGGCTGCGTGAATCCGCAGAGTCTCTACATCAACAGGTTTGAGTTTTGACATTCTGTTTATATCTGCAGGTGCTAATTTGGTAGCTAATCATGATATACTGCATTATGTTAGCTACCTCTCTCCTTATCGAATTTTGTGGGAAAGGAGAGGAAATGTGTTTAAAAGACCTATATCAGGAACAAAAGGGCACAGAGAATCAGTGCCTTTTAGCAGCATATGCATAAGCATTATGCAGTTGGTTTTGTTTCCTAAAGTGGCACTCAGATCTGAAAGTTGAAGAAGGAAGCTATACAAATGACCAAAACTCTGTGAAAGTGTGGAACATTAATTTTTCATCATCCTTTCATAAGCACATAAAATAACTCCAACCTAAAGCATCTCCTTTGAACACTGGGATAGAAAATGTAAGGGGATAGATTGTCTATCTATGGATCAAATGGTTTAGCTGTATTTCTTAGGAAATTAGCTCACAGGAGGCCATCAGCTGATCAGTTTTCCCTTTGTCCTCAATCTTCTGGACCCGCTGATCCAAAATGACTCACTGGTCAGCTTCAACCAACTTTGACAGAGGGATAAAGGTCTCAAAGGAATTAAATTTCTACAAATTCTGTGAAAATCAATGGCTAAACTAATTAGCACCCTCAACTAAGAGGGTCTCTTGGTACTCACCCAAGCAGAACATCCCAAGACAGGTAGTAGAGGAGTTGGAACTGAAATTGGGATGCTATGGGATATTCAGGGGAAAGTACATAAAGCTGAAAATGTTGGTAAACAACAGGGTGTAGCCACTGGGGAAGAAGCAGGAGGAACTAACATTTCTGTGATGGGGACATCAGGGCATAACGCAAGTCATTTGTCCACTTGCTTGAAAGAGACTTGCTTCTTTCACTGAAATACCCTTTAAAAGTCATCAAGAGTTCAGGGCTCAGAAGAAGAGCAAAACTAGGCCTTTGGAGCAGAAAATGCTTATAAAATCTTCCTGAAGTGCTGCTATACAGTCATTCATATTTTATTTTACAAGATCTAAATACTAACATATCTCCTGTGCTCTGCAAATGGCTCTCAGAAAAATAGCTGCACCAGTGTGCGGAAGAGAGAACAAGAAATAAAGATTGCCTCTCTTCTTCATAACTTTCCTGCAACTGAAATTCAAAAACTGAGTACCAGCATACCCCTTTCCCCAACTTTTATCTCAGGTTGATACCCAGAGAGAAAGATAATTTCTCACCTAACAGCTCAGCCCATTATCATTCCCATTCTTCATGCTGGGTCTGATAGACATTTGTGCAGTGACTTTACCTAGTTCTGTAAGATGACAGCAGGTTTGCAATCTTTATCTCAACCAGCTCCAGCACAAGTTAAAGGTAGCATGCTATGGCTAGCCTAGATTTTTCAATTATAGTCATGCATGTCAGCATCATACTTTAAATCTTGATAGCATCTTTGAAAGCATGTAAATGATTTAAGCACACTTCCCCTCCCCCCCAATTTCAATTTCAAGTGCAGTTTAAGCTTTTAGGTTCAAGTAAAAGTCTGCATTGCACGTGATGTATTTTCCAGCTCCCAGTGACTTCAGTGAGACTATTTGTCTGAATAAGGACACATTAGGGGGTCACAATTTAATTTTGTTTAACATTCTGTCTTATGTTGCCTCCATAAAAAGTGACATAATAAATACAGCAATTTCTGAATGGCCTTATCTTAAGTTCCATCATCAGAACTGCTAAATATGCAAAAACAAGATCATGCACCAGGGAAATAAAATCCAAGTCCCACTGGAGTTCAATGGCAAGCAACAAAAAGGCTTGACAGTTTTACATTGAAAAGAAAATATAGAATGAAAATAAAGAACCTGATTCCTCACCTCACAACTACAATAATCTCAATACATGCTATTTTAATAGCTATTTCTGCTTAAGACTATACACTTTTAACATGAAAAATTACATTCCTCTCTGAAGGGGCTGTCCCTTACTAGAGTTACACATCACATCTAGCGTTTCTATAACTGAAGTATTAAAGAAATGTATTTTACTCCATAGTCTCTGTTGTTTACTTTGTGCCACGGACAGAACCCTGTGCAGTTTCCATTTCCCCTACAATTAGGCGCCGATCCTACAAACACATAAATGTGAGCTCACCTTTCCTGCTGGGAGGGATTTTGACGGGAGACTCGCCGCAATAAAGGACATGAATACATTTTGGCAGGATCAGGGCCTCAGATAGCAAGGAGGAAACTGGCTAAGAGAAACCACCTTTGCAAACACAAAGAGGGAAGGATCCCAGGAATAAAAATTAAAGTTTTATACACTTTTAAATGCCAGCCAGAGTATTTAAAGGGAGCAGAAACTCGAGAACTTCAGAACTGCTCTTTTTTTTTTTACATCTGAGTTGAAAGTGTCCCTTTAAGGATTTATGGCATGGCACAACCCAGGCTTTGCTTGGTTTGGCTTTTACTAAACTATTATTTTCTTTTGCTGAGAGATTCAGCAACTAAACATGCAGCTTTTTCTTCCTACAGCTGTTTGCTCCCATGCTATTGAATATTGTCCCTCCAACTTTTGCCCTTGCCTTGCTCACAGGCTGTAAGTGATGCAGGAATTTCGGCTGCTCTGCTTCAGTTTAGCAGAGTGATAATCTTAGGCAAACAATTGCAATCTGTCTTTCATTAAAAGAGTTTTTTGCACTTCTGTTTAACACAGGGAATTTTTTGAATTGCCCTTCTAAAAGAGGATTCACCTCCACTTTTGCCTGGAGGGAAACCCTTGCTGCCACAAATATATCTGCTGGATAAATGGGAATGCTCTGGTTGTCGGGTGGTTCTTACCCAAGACAGCAGACAGTTCCACCTTCAACTCCTGAAGATTAGGTACTTGCTGCAAACTTAATTGGATAAATTGATGCATAGAACAATGCTTCTCCCATTAAAAAGAAAGGTATTTTTTTTTGTCGCCCTATACAGAAACAGGTGTTTAAATTCCATTGTAAAATGAAAGTAGCTTTCATTACCAAATGCCTGAAACATCTTGCAGAGCATAATTCTCTTACTTCTAGCGTCAGCTAGAATCTGTCGAATGTAAGACTAGTAACTAATACTTGTTGCCATAACAAACTGTAAGCGCAAAATAAGAATTGAAAAGATTGGTATTTTAAAATACTTAAAATATGTTAAATGTTCAAATTCGGGGGTTTAGAGGCCCTAGAAAAACAGTCTTATTAAAAAAAATTATATCCAAAATATTATTAGTATAATACATACATGTATATTATAAATGTATCTATAGAGAGAGGCTTATACATGCACACAACATGGAGAAAATATATAGGGAGCAAAATCGGATTTGAACCCAAGTTCTTTGCTGTTTCTGAACTGGTAAAAGCAGCAGGAATTTCTTCCCTGGAAAAAATCCCCAATTCTTAAACAAAAGAAATCCTAGAACAAAAGCAAAAAAGAGAGAGAACTACATTCACTAAAAATGAGGAATGTTAGATATTTGTTATAAGTCATTGTTGCTGGTAAGCTTTTGTTTAAATACAGTGACAGAAGGCTAGAGTTCTCAGCTCTTTGCTGAATCTGGCCCCAAATAGGTATCTGCAGACTTTTCTGAAGAGAAACAAAGAAACAAATATTTTAAAATAACTTTTGAAAGTCATGTCCTTATGAAAAATAAACTTTGTATCTGTGCGAAGGTAGCCAAAATTTAGTTGAAGAAAATGAAACTGTTAGATCTCCAATTTTGCAAATCCCTTGTGTAAGGGACTCAATCACTCACTGATTCCTGTGCTTTCCTTACTAAATCAGGATGCATTTTGAGCCAACAATTTGAATTAAAAATCCTGTTATTTTTAATTGCTCTGCCAACTCTGCAAACTAAACCTTCACCTTCAGATTGCTCCCTGTACCTGCAAAAGAGAAACTACTGCTTTCTGTTCCCTTGTTTATTTTTCAGATATACAAGAAGAAAGGGTTTTTCTCCCAACATCTTAGACAGAGGAAGAGGAAACATATCTCAGGAATTTCTGATTTTTTTTCACAAAATATTCCTTTATAAAATGGAGATTTCACCTGTAATTCATTGTGCACTGAAACAACACAACACCTCTGTTCTACTCCACAAAACTACTTTCATTATTTCTTCATTCTTCATTTAGGGTTCCCACTGTATTGAGATTTGAGTTCCTACTCAGATATCATCAAGCACCCTTTTGAATTTATTATTAAATGACGTCAAACTCAGACCACAAGTAAAGTACAGTGATAAATCCTGGTTGAAGTCCCTGTTTCCCTAAGGACAGAGATACCAGGGAAGAGTTAAGAGCATTTGACCCTGCTGTGCTCAAAGCAGCAAGGTCTGGCATACGAAATGAAGAATCACATCTTAGTATGTACAGGGAAAAAAATTTAGCCAACCGCAGTGTAAACGGTTGGTGCGAATGTTGTCTTATTAAAGGAAGGTGACTAACCAGCAACACCTTCAAAATATTATTCTTTGTACAACTGTAATGTCCCAAAGCCCTGGATGTGGACTGACGCTCTGCTGTACTGTTAAACGTGAGCAAAGGAGATCATCGTGCTGTCCCAAAGAGCCAACAGCCTATGTGCAACAGCCCAAGTGCTAACAATGAATCACCTCTTGCTTCAGAAATAAACCTAGATAAGCATCCTGATTTACAGGAGAAAAGTCATGACTCAGATGAGTCAAAAATACTACAATCGTGAATCTGGAGTAAAGAAAAAGGAAGTGGAAATAAGGAAAAAAAGACTAAAAAAAGAAGCACACTTATTTTTCAGGAAAGAAATACAAAATAACTAGTATACACTTCATTAGATGACAATAAGAATAACAATAAGCTTTTTCTTCCCATTTATCTGCACAGCAAACATCACTGTGTAAATGCTACAGTGAATAGCAACTATCCAAGATGTAATTACTTATATTTTAATTCAGGACTGTCAAGCATTTTCATGAATACTCAGCAATTGTCTGAATATTCATAAATAAAATTATTAAGGGTCAGTCCACAAATAAGTGTCCTCATTCAACTACAAATAATTGTAATTAGAAACCTTTAGTACTTTTCATATTCTTCATTTAAATTATGTGGCCCAAGCCAGAGTGACATTTCCAAAAACTTTTGCTGCTGTGCAGGAAAGTTGCGTCCCTCTTCCCACCACCCCCACTCCCAGGAAAAACACATAAATAAAATAACAAGTAGAAATTTCAAGTAGAGGGGGAAGACTGAATTATCTGTAGTGGATGATCATCATAAGTCCAGTTTAATTACTTCCTTAACAATAAGAAACATGCTATGTGTAATTTAATTAGCCATTAGAAATTGCCTCTAGGTATACCTATATAATAAAAAACCACACTCATTGCAATAATGACTAACATGTTCTCTCAGGCACATAAAAAACTTCTGTATACTGACAATTTAAATATATAATAATATAAAGCACTGAAATATCTGATTTTTATATAAAATGGAAATCAATAATGTACAGACAATGCAACTGCATAATAAAATAGACTTCATTCCATGTGTAACATCTATTGATTATAAAAATGCTAAAGGCCTGAATAAAAGTAGCAAAAGTAGCAAATAGGATTTTAAGAATTATTCTAAAAAATCCTATGGAGTTCACTGTAAGAGAAAATATTTCATCTAGAAGAGGCTTTATAATTTTACCTGAAATTCTTGATTTTTTCACATCGAACCCTGGAGAACAAAGACCATGGGAAGAAACCTTGTTCTTTTTCCTGAAAGCTTCTGCTTATTTGAGAGGTTTTCCCTTTTTTCCCCCAGGCCTCTTACATATGTAAGCTACACCAAATTATTACGTTTGTCTGGTATAATGTACTAAGTTGCCTTCATGAACTATTTTGAACAGTATATTTGATTTATAGGAACCATGCCGTTCATTATTTGGGGGAGGGAAAAAAAAAAAAAAAAAAAAAAAAACAGGAGGGTACCCAGATACAGGGAGAAAGTCTGAAAATAGTTTCTAATTCCTCCTCGTGCCACGAGCAGCTGGTGGGTAGGAAATGAAGCCCTGGACCGCTCCCTTTCCTGCCTCATTCTCCTCCTTCCTTCCCAACGGCGATCCCCCTTTCTGCCTGGTTTGCTACTCCTTTGCCCCTATTAACTTGTCTCTTCCCAATTTCACCATCATTTCATCCCCAGGTGGATAGTGTACACGCGCAACTCAACATGAAAATGAAGCTAACGCGATAGTGAGCCGGTCCCTTTGCTGGTGTGTTATGTCCCTTGTCCCCACCGAGTGAGCCCCACAGAGCAATACGGGCACCCAGTCCGCATCCAGGCTGAGCTCCAGCACTCCTATTCTTGATTTGTTATTCCTCTACCATTTCTCAGCCCAAGGACAAGTCAGCACCTACAGAAGCCCGGGGACATCCCAGTCCAGCGGGTGTCAGAGAGCACAACCAGGGACAGGGCATCTGACACAGCAAAAGGACAGAGGCAACAAATGCCCCGGACATTTTTCATCCCTTTTTGGGGATGAATTGCTTTTCTGTTAAAGGCTGTAACCATACCAGATTACTCACTTGTGTGCCCCGTATGTACTCAGTCAAGCCTCTCTCCATTTTTTCTACATCAGTTATTCCCAAATTACCCTGGATAAATGATGCTCAGCACCTTAATGTAAATCAAGCAATCAGTCTTGTAACACTCTTAATAAACAGCTGCTTCACAATTGAATCTTTCATTCCGAGAAGCAGGCGGTTTTTCTCCTGAAGCTGCATTATATGACTACATTTTCACAAAAGCTATTAATTATTGTCCATTTCTGCAACGGCACACACGCTATGAGGCACTTCCACAGCCACCCTACCTTTCCCCAGCCCAGGCACAATTTCCTGAGGTATGGAGTAAACAGAATTACTATGTACAGAATAATCCAAGCAGTCTCTAACGGGGCAGTGTAGGCTTTCTGCCGCTCCGTCAGCATCGCAGGGACCTGCGTAACAGAACTGTGATGTTACAGTCTTATGTGGGTAACACTCCCAAGCATTTAAGTGAATAACGTGACTGGCTTGCCGCTAGGCAGATGGAGACTTTGCTAGGGTTGTTTGATGGTAAATGAAGACTTTTTTTATTTGCTCCAAGGAGCCTGGCACAGGAAACCCCCAAATCCTACAATAATAAATCCTCTATTTATCTTTTAAATTCTGGAGCAAAATAAAAACCATTAGACACCCACAGCCATGTGCTTTATTCTATATTTTCCCAGCTTCCTACAACCTTCTGGCATAAAAAGATTAAGTTTTCTGAAGTAAAAAAAAAACTTCTCAGTTTAGAAATAACAGCCTCGTTGCCTTGTATGGAGCACTGTTTTATTGTATCACAGAGTAAAAAGGCAGGAGCACTTAGAAATTGCAAAGACGGGCATAATCCGGAAATCTGTATCTGATCCAGCCTGATAGTTTTCACGCTATCAGGCATTTGCAGGAAAACTGAAGAGCAGAGGAAAGCATGATCCTTCCATAGCATAAAAGTGATCACCCAGGCACTAACCTCACTGTCACAATTATTTCACTCATACGGACTGATACAGTATTCCAGCAGATGAAAAAGAAATCCCCATACATAAATCAAACTTATTCCAATCCTGACGGTTACGCTGAAGGGGAGGCTACTTTCTGGTTATCACTGCCTGCTTAGGACACCTCAGAGCAGAAATCAAGTGAGAGGTCAAGATCTCTGTGGCAATTACACGCTCTTAACGCCACTGAAAATAAGGTCACAAAAGCTGCGCCCTTGAAAACCAGCACCATAAAGTTCTTTGAAGTGCAGAGGCTCGGCACCTCACAGAGTCAGGCCTTCCTTTACCAGCTGCCTCCTAAGCATGCATCCCCACAGACTTCGCCCTACTATATTTTGCAATGTCATGGGGCACTTACAATGTCTTTGTTTTCTGATTTTGCAGATACCTGATAAATAAAAGAACAAACTCAGGGGCAATACACATCTTTGCAAGAGGATACGTCAACTAAAAATTTAGGATTGCCAATCCCAATTATTGCACGGTATTTCATTACAAGTTAAGACAGCACCAGAGTCCAGTACAACCTCAAGGCTGAAGTCTGCTTTTAAAAAAAGCCGGTGGAAGTGTTTCCATTAAGGCCTGAGGGAGTAGAAGAGAATGCTCAACAGGTCGCCTTCTACTACTTTTTTCACACTGAGAGGGAAGACTGCTTAAAGCACAATGAAAATACGTTGGCATTTTTTCTGTGCAAAGTGCATCTACATGCAAAGCTGAAAGAGGGATGACAAGGCAGCGCTGGGGTAATTTCTTCATCAAACTGAGTGTTGCTTGTAGAAGTGATGACAATAACACCTATGAACATTTAATAACTGACCTTTTAATAGGAACCTCTGAGCAGGACTGAGGACAAACCAGTGCAGCGAGTGAGTGAAAAAAATGTCTATCTGAATCTCTCCATCTATTCCCAAGGTCCCTTCTTCCTCAGCAAACTCAAACTTGCAGAACTGATCTGCAGGTATTTCTGGGATAAAACAACAATAACCTGTTTTTCAAGATTCCCTAACCTACTCATCATATGTACCATTCATTTCTAAATGCTACGATGTGTTCTCCAGAATTATTTTCTTTCTGTAAGCATCCATGCAGTCAGTCAGCACTTTTGGTATCTTATTTAGGGATACTGCTATTAACTGGTGCAGCTTCTTAAGAATTCTACAATGCACAGTTCTCTACTCTCATTAAAATCAAAGACACTCTGGTGTCTTCAGTTATCCCCTTAGTTTTGGGGTAGATTTCTGATGATGGAATTCTCTATTTCCAGAAGCTCCTAAAAGTAGAGGCTTGGTTTTGTTAATTCATTGGTCATGGGAAAAATGTTAATGCTAGCCAAGAGTGCATCCAGCCCCTGAGTGAAGTCAGAGAACTGTAAGTCATTCATAATTATTCTGTGTGCCCTGGCCCACTGATTTTCAAACAATCTTTGCTGTGGCTGCATTCATATAAAAGTGCTGATTATTAATATGATTTGTGACAGTTCTTAATGAGTTAAGTTGGTTAAGTACTCTTTAGAAACTGTAAATCGGTTCTTGTAAAGGCGGTTGGCAATCGTTTCTTCCCAAGCAACTTTCCAACAGCTACACATGTGGACATTGCTGAAAATGTCCATTTAACAATACTGGAAGATTTCCTGCCCCCAAAGCAAAAGCCTTAAGAAGTATGAGCAGGTGCAGATGCGGTGCAGTGAAACTGTCCGCTATGACAGGGACTGAATTCTAGCATGGAAAAGTTTAGTTGAACTTTTTTTTTTTAATACATATATGTAGTGAATTGACCAAGAAAATAGAGCTTTGGAGAAATGAAAACTTATTTATGAAATCCCACACAATTTAGCAAACAACTTTGCTTATTAAAAGAAAAATGGGGAAGCAGTTTTGAATGTCCAAATGCCTGATTTTGTTATTATCTACATGATAATGCCTTATTTTTTTAATAGCAAATCCATTTTATCGTTTCTTTTAAAAATATTTTTTAATTAATTTAAACAAGGAGGTTTGGGGATACATTTTTTAAATGGTCGTGTAACTTAAAAACATGACATAGTTTGATGATACAAAAATAAATATTTAAAGGTCGGCCAAAACCTAAGTTTTCCTGTTTCTCAATAAAGTAAAAAAAAAACCAAAACAGCTTTTATTCAACGAAACCTAAATGCCTCCTCACCATCTTCACTTTTTTTCTGCTCAGTCCCCAGATGAAAAATCCTCCTCTGAATTCCTCAGTTGCCAGGAATCAGTATGGGCTGGCCTAAGGCATTTGCTAGGTACAGCCTTCCCTCTAGCAGCTGTAAGTTTGCGTTTCCAAATATACAGCAAGCACTGGACAACCCACTCTCACAGGGCTTTGACTCGAACAATCTTTTCACCATCTTCACAATACTGTCAGGTCAATAGCTCATCTGAGCAAATGGCATATGGGAATATTATTAAAAATATTATTGTAACAAGTGCTTTTGTCACATCTTGGATTGATTTACTGATCCATTGTTTTCTGATCTTGCAGAATATGCAATTAAAAGATGCCCCCAGCATGAATATTGTTGCTAGAACTTGAATTGGCACTATGTTTCCTCTCAGGGTTTTAAAATTTCTTAATCTACTTTCAAAGATATTTCAACTTAATTTTACCATAACATCATGTTATCTCCCCTAGCCTTTCTCACCAAAGCACACTACAGTTTTTACCCCTAGAAATGCAATGGCATTGTATTTTGAGACAGCAGATTCTTCACAGGCAGAAAGGTTGGAATCGTAACCTATTTTAACCAGTGTTGGAAATAAGCAGCAAAAAGCTACCCCATTTTTTTTCTCTGAAAATAAAAATGTCTCAGCATTGCTGCACAGTACTCTCCACCTGTGGAAACTTTTGTTTAAATAATAAGCCAGAAAAGCCAAGTCTTTCAACATCCTGCTATGCAGGTCTGCTCTGGGCAGGATTAGGCACTGGAGCGCTAGGAAGCCCCCAGTCGCCTGCCTTTTCCTGTATGCCCAGGTGCCCGCTGCTGCTTTTCCTTAAATCTGTCAGGATTTAAGCATAACTTCCCATCCCATTACCACAAAGTAACTGTATTGTTCAGGAGGATGTCAGAGAGCTAAGGGCTAGCATAAAATCCTGGAATTCCATCAACAGGTACTAGCAAGTTCAGCCTCTCCGGGAAACTCTATTGATCTCTGAAATATTGTTAGTTTTAGAAAACTTCAGCTTATTTCACTGAACTTGATTTTACATCACAGGTGTAAACTATAGATCTCAATATGGACGCTTGGGGTGATTTAAATCACACTTGAATAGATTTGACTTGCAACAGGAACTGATGTAAACACCATATGAGCTGCTCTCAATATATCCAGCAATTTTCCGAGTACTCTCACACTGATTTTAGTACATTCTTTAAACTAGCGTAAGCTTATTAATCTAGATCAGAAGGCGGAGGGGGGGGGGGAAGTTTAAAAAAACCCACGCTTTGACCTTTGAAGACATAAGACTGCAAGCAAAGATTCACAGAGGAATCCAACTCATTAAAATAGGAACAGTGATCTGCGTGAACAGAGGTGACTTAAGTGGCACCTACTGTGTTATAAAACAATGCAAATGCTCTTTCCTGAATGTAGCACTCTGAGAAGACATCTTTCAACTTTTCCATCTGAAAAAAGCATCAGTTTTCCTTAAAGACAGATACAGATAAAACAGGACACTCTGCCTGAGGAGAGGCTAGCTGGGATGATATTTGATATAAGTGCTCGGTCCCAAGTGGGAGGAGGGAGAAGTGATTGATGGTTTGTAAGGAATTAGTTGACTTTTGCTTGTAACAGAAGCTTTTTGGATTCTCCCGAAGTTGTCAAAGACAAGTAATGTCTTTTGAAATAGCAGCATTCCCCTTCCCAGCAGATGGAATAAACCTGTGTAAAAAACGCTGCAGATTTAAAATACATATAAAAGAAAGGAAGACATTGTTTGACACACTGCCATTTTTCTAATACTCGGCCGTTCTGTAAGGTTTGTCTCTATTATTCTATTACCTGCCCTCTTAATACAGTGTGAGCAATTCACCTCTCTGCGGGAAGAGTTTCACAAACACAGCAGCGGGAGTTCACCAATTCAGTAAGACACACATTACCGCAGAGACAAATCCTTCTCGCTCTCTCGTCTCCTCCGGCTCCAAGGTCAGAGTTGTACGAACTTGACCAAGGCAATCCTTTCCCGAGCTCCCACAGGGCTCTCCTGGCTCTCATCTGGACAGCTCCATCTGCCTCCTGCAACTCTCTCCTCTGGGAAGAGGGAGAGCATTAGCTCTGCGGCCAGAGCGCTGGGGGAGCAGAGATGTTAGGTTTTCACGTTTCCTTCCATCACGTACACAAGGGAGCAATGGATCTGAGCTCGGTATCCCCTCTTTAGGAGGCAAACTGATGATCCAACAGGTGGAATGAATTCACACAATCCCAGTCACACACATTTGTTAGAAAGACCTCGCATCAATAAATCCCAGTCCCGAGCACTTCTGCCAAAGGCAAAGATGACCCCCTCTGCCTTACACCTCGCTGTTACGGAGCATTGCTCCGCAGTGAGCCTCAAGGACCACGCAAAGGACAGTGTACACCGATTCCCCCTATCTCAGGAAAGAGAGGAGAAAAAGTTCTCTGCCAGCTCTTGAAATCCCTAGTCCTGCCCACCGAGCACTCAAACAAAAGCTGAAGTGAGAAAACACGTCGGGAGCCAAACTAAGTCACTCCCCACTCGCGGGTTTAACGACCACTGCTCAAAAAACGGGACTTCATCAATACGAGCATTCAGAAGCAGTACTATAAAAAAAATTTTTTTTTAAATCACGTATTATCAATCACATTTCTCCAGCTCTTAAAATTTGTTTGCCCTCTCCAGAGGGTAGGTGGGCTGCAGGGCCGGCGGAGGGGGGTTCCGGGAGCAAGGAGGAGCAGGTACCCTGCAGGAGCGGGGTTGGGGTGGCCGGTCCTCCCACCTCCCAGGACAGGCAGGAGGACCCACACGCCGTGGTAAAAGAGATGGAGGTTTTACTCTTGCCAGCCACGGAAGGCTTTGCCAAGCTATCGGATCTTAATCTTATGGATAAGCAGCTGTAATAAACACGTTGTAGGTCTCAAAATGTGTGCCGTGTTGTTTTCTCTCGTTGCAAAGCTTCGCGGTGGTTCGTTAATGTAGCTTTAGAAAAACATACGGAACGAAAAACAATTTGCAACGCAATGTCTTCGCGGATTGACTGAAATAAAACTCTCGAAAATGTTTTTGGTTTTGTTTTGTTTGCTTGTTTGTTTTTTTTAACTGACGTGTGCATTTTTAATATATGCCATCAAAAATACCGATGGGATGGGTGATATGAAGCCGGCACTGGCGAAATTCGTTTCCCGATTCGCTAGCGTGTTTCTTTACGAGAAACAGCACCGTCCCACAGCCGAGAAATCCTAAATTTTTAGCCGCACCGTTTTGCTCTGCTGCGAAGCGCATGTCTAGAGTCTCTCCGTGTAACGACCCGACCGCCTCAGGGAACAGCCGTGTTTGGAAGAGGGGGGGGACGACGACACGGACGTGTCCACGGGGAGACGTGTCCCTCCCAAAAAAAAACATTTTAAACTTTCGACGAGCAAAGGAGCGCGCTGGGCTCTACCTGGTCAGTCCCTGCGCCCCGGGGGTGGCAGAGGGAAGGGCCGAGGAAAGGCACGGCTGTAAACGATGGTAAATAATATATACATCAAGGGAGGCGACGCCTGTCCCCCCCCCCCCCCCCCCCCCCGGCC
>JANZLQ010000031.1:1859542-1932387 GCA_026212715.1 Elanus axillaris | reverse complement strand
GAATATCCACACAACTTCAGTTTGGGGGTTTGCAAGCACTTACGTCAGTAACAGAAAGTTGATGAGGGCTGCCTAAAAATAATACATGCCACATTGCCACTCTGAACTTACATTTGGCCCACAAGCCTAAACAGAAAACTGCTTTTTCCCATTCTCACTGTAGGAACATCTGCCAGACAGGCCAGGAAGGAATAAGTGTGGGCAAAGCAAGCTCCAGCCCACTCAGAAAGATCTCTCTTGGCTTGAGTACTCAAGAGGCACTTATTGAGATCTTTGTTATTCATTCAGCAAACACCACGAAGAGAGTCTTGAAATGCATTTTAACAACTGTTTCCAGTCACAATAAAAAGTCAGTCTCACAATGCTGAACATTGATTGTATTCTTGCTGAACACAAGATTTTACTTCACTCCGAGAGGGATGTGCTTTAGGGAAGGAAACATGACAGTAAACAGGGTCAATGAAGCCAGAGACCACCTACCCCCAAAACTCTGGGTAATGCCAGAGAGTAGCCTTGTTTTGGTACGTTTCATCTGCATTTAGATTAACAAGATGTTTCTATAAATGCTGGGGCATCAGGAAATAAGTTTTCACCAAGGATAGCAGAGAACATACATCCAATGTTTCTAACAGAAGTTTCATTAATTTTGTCATCACGTGACCATCATTTCATGTTGACAGATGAGTTGTAGATACAACAGCATGTGGGACAAGTGACACTTTCCATGCAGGATCTTGCCTGTGCTTTGTATGACTCGAAGTCCCCACCTAACCCGTGAGCTTCTTGTTTCAGAATGGTTTAGGACAGCAAGAGAGATCTGGTACCACCTTGCTCTGCCACAAGCTGTTGCTTCTCACCTGTAAGGGTTAATCCATTAACCCTTCAAATTAGACTCATACTGTCTTTACATTGATTGTATTGAGGAAGCAGATGGCTTGCTTTACTACACCATCACATACAGCCATGTGACTTCTCATGTCAGCCATATGAATGAGACTATGACCATGCTATCATACCCAGCCTTTTACAAGCATGCTTTTACTACCAAACATTTAATAACTTCTAAACATTTCGGTGCTGGAACTCTTGTTCTGACATTTCATCTTGCAGATACACCAAACATAGCACATCTGGAACTGATCGAGCCTTCTGGTGTGGCATAGATTTGCTGTTCCTGTCTCACAGCCACATTGGAGTGCTGAGAGCACAACAGACATTAAGCTTGGTGCTTAGTTTCACGTCCACAGGCAGCATGAGACCACTCATGTAGTGGATAATCTCATCCTCAGTCATGGTGTTCTGTGACAGCAATCAACCACAGTAGCAAAATATCTTCCCAGATGTTAAACTGTTCATTGTAACTGGGCACATGTGCTCATCCCTCAGTGCAGGAGGCTGGCATTTGGTTTTATATAAAATAATTGTGAAACCAAAGCTGCTGCCCAAAAGCAAAATGATCAATGAATTGCCATTTGCATAATAATATGAGACTATTGCAGGTGGAATGATTTTTCATTGGCACAAAACAAAATAAATAAGTTTTCTGTCAAAGCTTCCACAATATGACCATTAGCACAACCAACAAAATGTGAAGAACAGACAGTGGGCATCAGCACAGAATCTTTTGTGGCAATAAAGAGAATTTTCCATTATTTCAGCTGTCATCTGGTCACCAAAGGACTACACAACAGAAAGCTTGGTTGGAAATTCAAGTTTAACAAAAGTCTTCTCTCACAACCTAGTGAGTTAAAAAAAAAAACAAACAAAAACCACAAAAGCTTTAATTAGGCCAATGAGTGTCATAGAAGAACACAGTTTTGCTGCAGCCTTCTCCCTGAAACTGGCTCATGCAACTAGTAAAGTCCCACAATGTAAGGGACTTCCGAGATGATGAGAGGAGATGCTTGGGTTCTTCTAAGACTTTTGACTACAAAATAAAGTGACATTCTTCTTGCAGCATAATTACTATTGCCAAATTTACCCAGAAATAAGGAACAGATCAAACCATTTAAAGGAAATTAGATAGTCTCATACAGCAGAAAGAGGGATTTTGTTTTCCTGGCAAGAACAGATAATACCTTTCCTGAAAAGAAGACCTTTTCCAGTAGATTCCCTATGCTAGTCTCTTTCTCTCTGAAGCAATCAGTCACAAACAAACAGGTAGGCAGCATCCAGGAACTCAAATGCAGAGACATCAGTACAGGCAACAGAGCTATCTGTTGTTCTGAACATAAACCTAACCAAGCTGGACCACTGAAAGAGCATGCTCCTTAGATTCAAGACTCAGACCCACCTGCATCCATATTGTTGCTATTGCCAGAACCACACACAGATCCTCTCTTGAGTTTTGTCATGATTCTTGGGTCATATGGATAAGTAGAACATACATCAGAGCAGTAATTCGTATTTTTTGAGTAATTCAGAATGGACCTTTGGCTCTTACTGATCCTACAGCAACTACTGAAGTTGGTATTGTAGCTTATCAAAAACAAGCTGTTTTGGGAAATCCCATTTTGGGAAAACATCCAAAGGCTTTGGAACTGAGGATTAGATTTGGCTTTGGCTAATGGTTTCCGAACAGATTTCTGCTGACACAATCATCTAGCAATCTGTAGAGACCAGAAAAGTTACCGTTCAATGTTATAGTACAGTCCTCAACAACTCAGATGCAGAGTTCCTACATAAGCTGACATAAAGGCTTTCATCAGCAGTATTGCTCTAATAGCCTATAGTCCCAAAACATTTAGATGCAGGTCTGTCCCCAAGGATCCCATTTCACTGTCCTTAAGCTTTCAGCTTGCTTGTATGAACTCCCTAACCTTGAATGGAGGCAACCATAACTCTGAGTTTTGCCTGAATTGTTTGTAGATAAACACACGCTGAATCAGAACTATACACAAAGCCTTCTGGAGAATCTGAGAACCCAGAACCTGGTGTCTGAAAAATAAGTATACTTCAATCACATCTTTAAGAGTTACAAATAAACTCCAGTATAATGTACAATATACATACACTCCAGTTATTTGAGGCACAGATGTATGCTGGAGCAGTGCCACAGTTAATTTATGAGGCCAGTCATCATCTGGAGTCTCTGCTGAAGGAAACATTGTTCCTGAATCTAAAATGCCTAGTAAATTCTGTGTTCTAAATGGGGAGCACAGAACTGAGACTCACTATCAGCGTCTTCTGATAAGTGGTAAGATGACTTCCTAGGAACCATTGGCTGCAAAGATAAATGTCTCAAGTGTATAAGTGTTTTAGTCACATCTTAGTAAGTTATTCACTGTGGAGTTGATATTTATCTCTAAAGGTAAGTGAATCTCTTCAGTTACCCGGAGATGCTAGGTCCTATACTGCAGATCCCAACCACTACGTATGTACTTCAGATGCACTAAACGTACAGGAATGGGAAAAGAGGAGATTTTGAAACTAAGACACAAATTACTGCACATATTCAAATAAAAGGATCACTGAATAAAAGGAAGCTGAAAAAAAAAGAGCAACACGGCAAGGGGTGAGGATACCTCTCCACTTTCAACTCTTGTTTCTTCAACTAGGAAAGATGAGATTGGATCTCTTTCCCATCCAGTCCTTGAAGAACACCTTACAATGACTTCCACAGCACCACAGGGCATTTTCTACACTAGCATTGCAGTTGGGATCATGAGTATGCTTCTGCAGAAACTCCCCACTGTCCCCACTAACTGCACTTCAAGTATCACAGAGAAGTCTCAGGGAGTATGAACTGGATGAAATCAAACAAGAAAATGCATTTCAGAAGCGCATCTACTGCACTCCAGATATAAACAAACAGTAAATCCCTGGCACACCATATTAGAGTTAGTGGGAAACCAATCCTTCTGAAATACATAGCATCAAGCCTTCTCTGAGAAACTGCTCTAATTCATCTGCACTACTTTGCGAAAGTAAATGCTGCCACAGTACACCATCTAGAACGGATGCTTACAAAAACATTCTGAAGAGGAAACAGGTAGGCAGAAGAGCAAAGAGATCAGAGTAACTTGGCATCAAACAACTTTTACAGACAGCAGTGAGCACACATTGCTTCAAGCTCAGCTTCTGCCTGACAAACTCATCCCAGATGCCAAGTAAATGGCTCAAGGAATGCAAAGAGGCAGCCAGGCTAGGCCCTGCTAGATTCTTAACCTGAATACCAAGATGGTTAACTTCCCAGAAAAGCCAGTATATATATACAGCTGTCTCCTCTCAGGGGACTCTAGTGATCATGGCTGTTAGTGGAATTGGGATTATTTCACTGGGCAGAGGCAGCTTTTATTTTGAGAATTCCTCCACAGGAGCTACTAAAATAAAAAACTAAGCCAACAATCAGTAGGTAAACATACTCATTTCACACGTTTTACTTTCCTGAAGACAAAAACCAAGCATATTTCCTTAACTGAAGGTCAGGCAAGTTAAGATTTGTTTAACTGACAGGGGAAAGGGAAGGGGAAAACCCCAATCTATTCTTGAATTAAAAAGAGAGAAAATAGTAAATCTGATTGAAACACTACAAAATATGTAATGTATTAAACCCCTAACCCCAAAAAAGGGCTCTTTGGAAGCTTTTCTTCCTGCTTCACCTATGAGATCTTCTGAAAAAAATCTAACCATTTTGGAAAGAGTGCTCAGAACAGTTTGGGTAACAAGCTAGAACTGCCTGTTGATGTCACCCCCTCCCCACTTTTTTTTAATAAACTGTATTGAAGACACATGAATACTCATTCCCTTTTCACTGCAAAGGAGGTGGGTTTGATGCCAACCCCGTATGTTAGGTGATTTGAGTATCAGAAATGCAAAGACATCTTGAAACTATGATTTGTCTTTTGAATACATGCTCCTATCCTTTCTAGCGAAAAAGAGAAACAGGTAGAAACTAGACACATTAGTGTTAAATATGTCTGGCATCTCCATGAGTGCTGTGTTAGCTTCTCTTAAGGAACCTATTATTATAAGACTTTTGCAGAAATCAACCCATGTTAAAAAGTGTCACAGAAAACACTTTATGTCAAGTCAGTAAGCAGCAGTAACTGTGTGCCTTACTTGTCTATCTTAGTTTCCATGCAGACTAATGTAGCTGTTAAACACTGACAAAAGTTTTGTAAAACTACCCAAGTATGCACAGTTATAACTGCCCTTTCCTAATCCACTGCAGCTGATTTGAAACCAGGGACTATTTTTGAATACACATATTTTTTCCAGAGGATATTACCTTGGAGTTGTCTACACCAAGTTTGGTTTCCCACCATTCTGTCTCCATCCACTCTGTTCCTCTAGTCTTGACTAACTTTAGAAACTCTGTCATCATTACGTTCTTGCATGGCAGTTCTCTTCTTCAGATCCCTAACAAATAAATACAGGTCTCAGTACAGATTCGCAGATGCTCAGTCCACAACTTTTTGTTTTGCAAAATTAAATAAATCTTTCTGAATGACCTCACTACGATCATTAACTAAATTTAAAACTAAATAGCTTTTTTTTAAAAAAAAACAAGCAAACAAACAACTGCACTACATAGAACCCCCCGGTTTTACTAACTCAGTCATGTAAGACTGCTATCTTTCACAACAAATGCCAGAGCTATATAATGGTTATGAGCTGCTGGAGTACAGGATGAACTCTATTTACATTACAGTATAGCAATTTCAAACACAGCACCATTAAGTGAAATGATATAATTAAATACGCTGGCACAGGACCAGTAGGGCTTTCATTATCTTTTAACACGTACTACTTATCCCCTATTCAGAAGAGGGTGTCTCCTTTTGGCAATTCCCCTTTGCCACGTATTCCCCAAAAAATGCCATGGTCCATGGGTCCCAGTCTGTGGGTCTTGTGAAGCCTGAGATCAGTGCATGACTTGACACCATTCTCTCATCACTGAGCTTTCTTGAGGCTCAGTAGTGAGAGTTCATAAAGATCTATTTAATCGCATTCTGGCTCTGACCTCACCGCAATTTTCTAAACAAGTAATTTTGTACATTTTACAGAAAGTTCTCTGATTTCTCAACCTAAGATTTTTTTTTCCACACAGGATTACACCTTTTCCCTTGCACCTTTCCTAAAGGACTCCTAGACTTGATGCTGAACTGAAAATCCTGGAGCTCCCTGCTAAACTGAATAGCAGGTGGAATAGGAGGAGCAGCTGAAGCACTTGGCTTTTCTCACTGAAGGACCTTAGACCTGACCAGCAGGATGGCACATGTGGCAGAAAGGAAATTCAAGTCCATTCTTGGATTCTTTAGAGGGACTATCAAAGAGGCCATCTAGCACAGTAGTCACCGTGAGTTTTAAGAGTATGGATATCCATATGACACACTGACTCACTTCACACAAACTAGGTTCAGATACAAAATCACACTGAGTTTGAAGATGCAATAGGGAGAAGCAGCAAGTTCTCTCCTCATTAACCTGAGCATTTTGGTTTGTAAGCCTGTGCTTTTATGCTGGTTATCCAGAAACACATTCAGTCACCATATCAAAGCTGAATAACTACCAGGGGGATAAGTTGTTCATCTGTAACAAGATCACATGCACAGCTAAGGATGTTTTTGAGAAGATTACAAATCTTTCTGCTAGATTCTAATCACCTTGCCTATACCTCAGCTTCTTGCAGTGGTCAATGGAGAAACCCAAAACCCTATTTGGGCAACATTGTATTCTGCTTCTATGTGATTTCTTCATAAATTGTGATCACTTCTGCCCTCCCTCTTTGACTATCCAGACAAGCTCAGTGCTGGTCCCACTGGAAATATCTGGCTTCATGCAAATTTTTTAATGCAAACACCTTCAACATTCTCCTGGGATTTTCCAGGAAAAAAGGGTTTTGTTTCAAACCAAAATGATTAAGAAGATACAAATAACAAAATGTCTGTTCCAGGAAACAAGTCATTGCAACTACTCAGCAGTTTCTACTGAAATCCCACCAGTCTTCTTATTTCTTGGTAGATGGGGGCAGCCAGTTCTTTGGCTTTCTCTGCTCCATCTTCTAAAACCTTTATCAGATAGGATTTGTCTTCCTGGAGTTTCTTGATTTCACTCCTGATAGGTGCAAATTTTTGAATGACTGACTCTGCTACTACCATTTTGTAGCGAGCTGTGTCGAGACTAGCAGATTGGTGCAGCACTTCTTTGATGCTAAGCCCGGTTACTGCAGCATGAATGGACACCAAATTGGAGACACCAGGGCGACCGGCTGGGTCATAGGTCACCTCAGAGGTAAAGTCAGTCACAGCTTTGCGGAATTTCAGCACTACTTCATCAGGGCTGTCTGCTATGTTAACAGTAGCTAACTTCTGGGGGTCTGACTTGGACATCTTCACTGTTGGATCTCTGAGGGATTTTATTTTCTTTGTTGTACCTTAAAAATAATAAAAAAGAAGTAATTATGAACACACATAGACAATGGTTTCTTATGACAACTGCTAAGAACACTTTGCAGCATGATGAAGCTCTTTGTTTATCCTTGCTTAAAAATGAGTTGTAAGCACAATCGCATATGCTTCTACGTAGCCCTTATGCCCTCCCCTGTCCTTCTCAGCCACCTTTCTCCTCCCATAAAGAAAATGAAAACCTGCTCCATTTCTCCCCTCCTCGCTAAGCAGAAACTTCTGCTGGGACACTTCCCAGTATTTTCTGTGGCTACATGCTGATTTTCCCCCAAAACTCTCTCTTCCCTTGTATTGCGGGCACTGGAGACAAATTACCTAGAGAGCATGGACTGCACGTTACTGAAAGGTTCTGTAACAGTGGAAAAACAGGTTAGATCCCCCACTAAAGAAGAATCTCATAACAGTTAATCTCTTCAGTAAACTCTCCCACCCCAAATCTCTTGGTTACTCTCCTAAACATCAATAAAGACAGTTAATAAAAGTTCCTGAACTGAACACTAACCAGATCTGTTACAGGGAAAGCACTGGTAAGAATCTTTGGTAAGAATCTTAAGTGTGGGTATTGTACAAACTACTAAGATATATGTGGGTACATGAAACAGAATAGTAGCATTAGGAGAATATTGCAAAGTACTTTCTCTAACAGCATCAAACCAAACTGTTTCAGTCTTTCATCATTCATTGAGTACACAAATGTACCACTGATCTAGGAAGTACTCAAACCAATTGTTTTTTAGACACCTAATACAGCCAGCTAAATTACTTGCATACACCTCATAGATGGCCTGTGTACTCAGTGAAAAGATAAATGTTCTTCCAGGATACAATTCAGACTGCCCCAGAAAGTGCTCTGTTCTGAATCACCTTTTGGAGTAGTCTGTCTCTTTTCTGTAAATCTGAAGTAGTCTAGGTAATCTAACTGCCTACAGCTAGTGAGTCTGAATAGGTCCCTCACTCCTCCATTCATCTAGGATATGTCATCGGTTTGCATATATACTTGTGAACTTATGAAGGTATGCTTTTCATGAGGAAATTGAAAAGTCTTTTTTTTTTTTTCCCAAATTGAGCTTTTTATTTCCTGGGAAACAGTTTCACCTGCAACATAGACTACATTCAGCTCCTCATCACAGTGCTTAGTATTTAATTGTTCATTAGAAACTGCAGAGCTTGCAATACCTAGTATTCTCTAAGCTCCACTCTGGGTCTAACACCATTTTTGTCACTGAGGCTTGAAAATTGAGAAAGGTTTATTACTGCCTGTCTTTTCTAAGGTGAGGGCTCCTTGCCCTTTTGGGGGCGAAGGTCTCTGCTGTGCATTCCTCTACATTACTTACAACAAAGATGCAATGCTTCTTCCTTACCCAATTCTTCACGTTTCTTAACAAACGTGCCATTTGTGCCATCTGACTCCTCCTCACCCCCCGGCCTATGACCTTATAGCTCAAAAATGGCTGAGAAGATTTTCCTTATAAGTCTCCCTGAGTCCAAGATCAAAAACGGGAAGTCTAAGCTCTGTAAAAGACCCTTACAGAAATATGCAAGTATATATTAAAAACACTTAAAAAGATTTTTGAGCACTGTACCAATAAACCTACAAGCTGTTTAGCATGCTTAATGTAAACATCTACCATTCAGACACTGAAAAATTCTGCTTGCTAGAGGTGTCTCGTCTTGTTGCTTATGTATCTCCTGAACTAGCAACATGGAACAGAGACCCTTACTCTTAAAAGGTCCAATACTTGGAAAGCAAGGCTGACGGGCAGCAGCAGAGTGCATCTGGCCCCTGGACTAGAATAGCAGACGTCACACACATTCCTCTACCAGGGATTTGTAAAGCCTTATGTCTATCTTGGGAGTTCAGTTTCACAGCCTCTAGTCTTCTGTTGTCAGTTTTTAATCTTCCACTCCCTTAGCATCAGTTTGCTCCCTTTCCTTGGTTCCTGAAACTATTTCCACAATATTTAAATCCATCTTCAACCTTGAAGTGCAGGAGAAGAAAAAAAATAACCAAGACCAGCTCACTTAAAATGGCTTTGGGCACAGGAAAGAATTCTCCATATTTCTTGTTGAAATGTTGTGCTATATCTTGGGCTAGTTCCAGGTGCAGGACTTGATCTTCTCCAACGGGAACATGTGTCGACCTTTTAATAAAAGACAGATACAGGAAACTCAGCAAAGCTCTCTGGTTCTGCTGAAATGTTACTCAAGACTGTCACAGCTTCTGCCATGACCGAAGGCCAGATTGAGCCAAACACTCAGTCCCAGCTAGATATAGGTGCTGCGAGAACAAGATCCCAAACTGACTGTATCCCAGGATGAGTCTACTTTTTGTGCTGCACTGAAGCACATCTCCAAGGGCAAAAATAACACTTAGCAAAAACATATACGGTAAAGATACCAATAAGAGCAAATCATTAAACTCAGCTCAGAGAAAGGTTTTTGTAGCATCTCCTGCTGTCTCTTTAAAGATCAAAGAGCACGTTACAGTGTGTGAACAAAGTAAGAAAGATCTGCAAGGCATAAAGTGCAAGCACCTTGCTTTGTCAAGTCTCAGGAAAACAAGTGTGGTCGAGAAGCTAGTACTGTGGATTTATCAAGGGAAGGAAAGAAGAGAGCGGTTCCTTCTCATGGGTCACCATTGTATAAATATCAGGTGGGCCAGTGCCTCTATTGCCACAAGTGTTATCATTCATAGATTAGAACTGTTAGCATCAAAGGATCATTTGATCTTCTGTATTGAACTCAATAGCTTGAATGCAGTTCTGGAGGAAAACATGATCTGCATCAGAGGACGTGAGGAGGTAAAGAATCCATTACTTCCCCTGGTGATTCTTTCCCACAGTTAATCATACTTGCTAAAGATGTATGAATCTTTTGGATGAGGCAGACTTGAAGTCTTGCCAGCTTTTGATTACTGTCCCTTCTCCCAGCAGATTTTTTTTTCCTAAGGCTTGTGGGGTATTCAGCTCTGAATCCTGGATATGTTCCAGTGTAAGAAAGTTCACTATGCATCTTTTAAGCTCCCAGAAAATTTCAGTTCAACATAGTACTCCTTCCTTCCGATTCTGAATTACTGGGCTGACATCCAGGAATCAATTTGTCCACCTTTATTCCCCACCAAACAGTCAACAAGGCAACCTAAAAACAGTTACAGAAGCCAATAGTAAATCACAGTGGCTTACAACTAACAGAAAGAAAATCAGTTACCATAATCAATATACTTTAAGCAGGTCAAAAGAAATGTTTCCATATGCCAGAATGGTTCCATATTCACAAAGTTTGCCATTACACAGAAAACATATTGTCTTTATAAATGACTCTACATGATTCTTTGCCTTTTTCCTTGCTGGTGTTTTTTTTTTTAATATTTCTGTCCTGGTGCTATTTTTATTCCTTTCTGTCATACATTTACCTTCTGTCCATTTTCCTGTCTCTTTGATACTTGGTTCATCTGAATTAGTACTGTTTCTCCCCCTCTTCCAGCTCTTAATTCTTCTTTATGACTGCTGCTCCCTTCCTGTGTTTCCATTTATCTCTGATTCTTGTTCCCTAGATTATGTTTTTACATTAAAACATTTCTTATTAAAGATATTATGCCAACTTTCTTCAGCGATACTGTTTCTCTTTCACTTCCTTGTTTTGTGCTCTGTCTGGACAGCGTGCTGTTAATACACATGGTAGCAAACAAACCACAGGCTTCACTAAGGAATGATGAATCACGTGATCTTATTCAAGATGGAAGAGACATACATGGTTGAGCTCAAAGCAATGCGATTTCTGATAAAGTTGTCTAAATTTCGCCCTTAAATACTGCTTGACAATCAAACATGACTCACTGCTTAGAAGATAATTTTAATGTTCAAATTAATTGACTTTTGCTTGCTTCCCATAATTTTCAGTTAAAATTCAAGTGAATTAGAAATACCATCTACCAGTCTTCTAACATCACTGTTTTTCCCTACTAACAATCACTTAGGAATAAATTTCCTTAGATACATTTTTCCAGGTTAACAACTGGCCCATCTTGGTTATTCTGCCCTCCTAAAGCCTCTGTCCCAACAAACATTCACAACTTCATAACAATTCCACAAAGTACATACGCTTGGAACATAAAAACAATTAATACGTACTGCATTGTCTCTAACATTTACTTACTGAGACAGTTTAAAACATACAAAATACAACCAGTCACAACAATGCACTACAAGTTCTATCAGCTAGGCTACAAACTTGGCATGCTGAGTCACCAGTCCATCATTAGGATGTGTTTCCATTGCAGCATATAGTAGACGACAAAGAAAATTGAACTAGCCCAGGTGCCACAGGGTGCAGTAAATTATTCTTTTTTATCAGTATCAAAAGGCCTCCACAGAATGCCACACTAACATGGGTATATTCTATACAGCCAGTTTAAGTATCACTACAGTACACTGCATAAAATAAAGCATAACTACTTTTAAAAAAAAAAGTGTGTGTGTGAACATGTAGTATGTATAATTAAACATCAATGTCTTATAATTCCTTAAGAATTTTTCTGAAGTGACCAGCTTTTTCTCTTTACAGCCCTGTGAGTTGCTTTCAAAACACTCTAGATTTCAACCAGCCACTCGAGAGGCAAAAAGCTGTCATCCATTTCCAGTCTTCTGATCTAATCACACCCAGCTCCCCCACTTAATAAGTTAGCATGTTGACCTGACGAACATTTATTCTAATGCAGCTGAATAGACATTGCCCATGGGCTCACATTCTGCCTCTTACTTGTACAGCAAAATATCTGCTGCTTGAAGCACAGGGTAAGTCAACAAACCAACAGTTCCTTCATTATTCTGGCTGGCACGCTTCATCTGTTTGCAAAAGAAAAAACAGATAGGCATCACACTTTTGGTTAACAGTATCAAAGTCCATGATTTTAATTAAGTAGAATTCCAACTAATTTCAGTAACTTATTGTATAACTCTAGAGAAAAAGTGTGCCATGTAAAATCCACTCCTTGTGAATACACACATCCCATTTTTCGTCCTATATTCATAGCTTTCCCTACACTGTTCTGATATTGTAATGAGGAGAAAACATAAGCTTGTGTTTTCTTTCTGTTTGTAATCCTACTAATAAAAATGATTACAAACACAAAACAAATCAGGCTTAGTCCTTACACTTATTATTGGTAACACTATTAAAATAGCTTTTTCAGCAATAAATTTTTGAAACACTTTATAATAGAGATATAAAAAGACATTGATACCTGTGTTTCACAGAAAAGAGATGAAGACAGTGATCACACACAGTCACCAGGAGAGTCAGTGACAGCTAGGAGGAGAAACCAGAACTACAGAGGCAGAGTCCAGCATTCTCTCCATTAGTTCACACTGCTCCCCACAATCCACCCACCATCCTGAAGTCCTTTATCACTTTAGAATATAGGTTATTTAAATCAAGATAGTCAGGCTACAGATACTAATTCTGTTCTAGCAGTGGCACATCTACTTTTTGCTTTTAACAATAGTTAAATACACTAAATCCCTTGAAATCATAACTATTTCATTAAGACTATTCAAATATCTTTAGATTTTTCTCACCCTCTCATACAGATCCTGTCTTCTGTCTACATCCCTAAGTGCCTAAGGTTCAGGGGACCTAAGGGTCCAGGGGACCTAATTTGCAAAGCCTAGCACCTGTAACACCTATCTGTAGATTTGGAAAGTCAATCCAGTCAAAGCTGGATTTAAGAGCTTAACTTTAGAACCTTAGGTTTGAAAAGGTTGGCTTTAATCTATGCCATGCATTAACGCTGGTTGCTGTATTTAAGTTTTACTGTTTTTATTTAATTAAGAAGAAAAACAGGAAAAAAGAAAACATCTGGAGATATTTAAGAGTGCTCTGAACCCTGAAAGCCAAACGGCTCTTTTTTTTTTTCTCCCTTTTTTTTCTCCCTTTTTTTGATACTTCTCTCTCCTGCCTTTCGTTTTTTCTGCTTACTAAATGCCAAAATAAAATACAAGGAAATTAAATGCAAGAACTCTGTTGATGCAGTCATGCTGATGCATGACCAAGATCAAGAAGATGAACATTTGAAACTTGTAAAGGCAAACATGTAAGGTGCATTAACTTTATCACTCAGCACCTTTTTAATACTTATAATTTCTATACTCCTCTTCCAACATATCCTTCTTTTGCACCCTCTTCCATAAAATCTACAGAACAGCAGCCACTCTTCACAGTGGAAAAAGAAAAACTATTTATGGAACTCCTTAATCAGCAAAGCTCAAGGTTTCCACCACAATATCTTGCAGTTGTTTTGTGTTATTAAATAAGCATTGAAATAATTCCAAGCATTCTAGCAAAATCAGTTTAACAACACTAAACAAACCTCCTATTTAGTACAGTTTCTGCAAGTCTCTGCCAAAAATACTATCCTGTAGCTTCCAGCAGAAAAACATTCACCGATAGCAACAGACCTGGAAAGACACATTTTCCTCCTTCCACCATAAGGACTAGAGAATTACTTAAATCTAAAGCAAGGATAACCAAGACACAGTTGGTACTTCGCCAATAGCAAGTATTTCAAGGACTGCAGTTCTACTGAATTCCCGCATATTTCCTTTCCATGTATGAAACTGTCCATACCTTCCACTGGGGCAAGCGTAACAGACGTGGCACATTAGTTAAGCACCCAAGAATCCAGGCAAGTTCTGCATGCTCAGGAACCTGGAAATACAAAGTCGGAATCCATTTT
Organism: Elanus axillaris; assembly: GCA_026212715.1. Classification (NCBI taxonomy): domain Eukaryota; kingdom Metazoa; phylum Chordata; class Aves; order Accipitriformes; family Accipitridae; genus Elanus; species Elanus axillaris. The sequence continues at coordinate 1,918,245 of JANZLQ010000031.1, read as the reverse complement.
AATCTTCTGCATTTATATGCATATTTTCTCAAAATCAATACAGATAAATAGTATCAGAGATCAGAAAACTATTTATTTTTGTCTATTATTTTTTCAGTAAGATCAAGTGACAAGCTAATAGAAAGTTTTGGACACTGCATGGATTGAATACACTACACTCAAGCAGCATAGTAAGGCTCTTGATCCTATCCACTCATGTTCTAAAAAGGAAGAAAATGCTTTAGCAATAACAGAGTTGAACACACATGTAAACTAACCCACTGCTGGCCACTGTGCCACAGCTTCTCCACACTTTGAGATAATACATTAATAGCTACAAAACCTCTTTACCTTTCTCATTTCCAGTGCCAGTAACTTACCCAAGCTTCATTTCTTCTGCATCAGGGCCCTGAATACACTAATTTTCCTTAGTTGTCCTCACCAGCCTCACCTGAGCCTTCCACCCATACCCTCTGCCCATGGTCTCAAGAGCCTCATTTAAGCTCAGACCAGATGCCCCAAGTTCTTGCCTGCAATACATTACAGTGCAGCACATCTAGCAGTATGATAACTGCAGGTCCTTCACAGAAGCCTGAGCTAACAGCTAGGGAACAAGAAGAGCTAGGCTGCTCCACAAGGCTGTAGCTGCAGACAGCCACAAGCCAGGCAGGAACAGCCACCTCCCTGACAAGGACAATGTGCTGCAGTATTTAATCAGGGTGGGGTGGTGATGGTGACAGTCTGGTGATAGTCAGACATAGGAAGGTAACTACTCACATCTGAGGTCAATCCAGGAAGCCCAGTGAGAAAATCAGAGCTGCAGGGACAGGGTTGAGCACAGGTACACTGTGATATAGCTCAGGTGAAGACTAGGGGCCTGAGCCTGAGCTTAAGTGGAGCTCCTGGGGCACTGGTCAGAAGGTGCATGGGTGGAGGGTCCAGGTGAGGCTTGTCAGGGCTTTGGGTGCACCAACAGGTCTTAGCGACCCTGACCTGTCTGCAAAACATGGATAACAACTGAAATCAAACTACAGCACAGCCTGAATTGTGGCTTAATTTGTCCCTCAGTTCTGCAATCCTATCAAAACTAATACTGATCTGCAGGTGAAAGAGAAGGATCAGGCCTCCACAAACCCTTTGCTACAAGGGTAGTTTGAAAAGATGAGAGAGGAAAGAATATCCCATTTAAACTGATACAACAAACTCTTCATTTATCATTCTGGGGAGACTGCAGTGATAGTGGAATTTTAATAGTTTCAGAAAGACATCAGACAGTGATTGCCCCTCTCTTGCTAAGAGGAAGACTTTCTATAAGCAGAGACAAGAAATGTGCTGTGCAACCACCTCTGTTGGATGGATCCTTGTTTAGTTTCTTTATATACGCTATTCAGCTTTTGTATTTCAAATATTCATTTCAGAATTAGTAAAAGAGGCAAGCACTGCTGATGCATACACTGTTTTTTAATTTCTTAGCTGTAATTTTGTCTGTTGACAGTTAGCTGTATATATGATAATCATCAAAAGAAAAAGGTGATCTATGTTTTGCTCCTTTGCTTACATGTTTGATTCACTCTTTTCAATATTGGCAGGTTTGGATGTTTAAGAGCATGCTAACCATCTCAAAGATGTTCAAAGCTTCATGCTTGCAACATGATGCAACAACTGAGATAGAAGGCAGTAAAAAGTGCTTGTTAACAAATAAGAATTACTAGCATTGTTAATGGTGATTCCTTTGTTGTCACATTTAAAATGTAGTCATTTCCCAGCTAAAAGTCATTAGCCTATTTCGGTGGTCAATGTTGTATAGAGCTATCTGACCTCAAGACAGCAGCTCAGCTGTTAGAGATAGGAAATATTCCATGTTGATTCTCTCTCCCTTCTTTCCACCATTCTCACAGGTTTTTTTTTTAGTTTTTTCTTTTAATTTACTCATGCTTATTTGACCTGCAAACTTCTGTGCACAAGATGAAGTGCACCAAGATGCAGCAAATGTACCTTCTGCAAGATACAAAGAGTAAACTGAACTTTCTAGAAAACACTAAGCCCAAGACCCCTATTTCATTTAGAGGGAATCACCATCTGGTTCAAAGTGGTTTCTCATTCCTTTCTTCTAGTCACGGATAGACTGGAGATGGTGCTCTGTTGCACTTGTGTTGAAAAGGACTCCCTTCAAAAGCTATGCAGTCATCGATCCAGCTTTGTCAGACATTGCTTTCACAGCCAGGACTGCATGTGTGTTTCACTGCATCAGTGGCTTTGACATTACATCAGTTACCAAACCACCAAGTGATCTAAACAGCATTTGTTGAGGTGAAACCACAGTTCTGGGTCCTAGCAAGTTATACTCACTTCTAATCCTCAAACACACGCAGTCCTTTCCTAAGTAAGGTTACAGTCCTGAATACTGTGAAGAAAAAGCCTGATAAAAGGGGAGAAAATATAAAAATGCACAGAAGGGTAGAGATTTCAGTTGGAAAAAATTTCAGTACTGGAGCCTAATGAGTTAACATTCATCACCCAAATTGCAGTAACTGACTGTATGTTGGTCTATGAATCAGGAGGTACTAGGCTTAAACCACAAATCATTTGTCAGACTAAATCATGTTTAAGCTACTGTGTTTTACTTGGCAAGAGGGGCAGGTAATTGCTGCATTTCGTCGGTCACTGTGCATCAGCTCAAATGTGGTTACTCATTAAGCTACAGTACTCCATCACTTTGATTGGATAACTTTGGATACAAAGAAACTGGAAGAAGTGAAGATGCATATGATACCAGTAGAATAAAGGCCTAGTCTACTCTTCCTTTCTGGCACTGAGCAATACCAACAGATCACAATTAGGAGAAGCCATTCTCTCGGACAAACTCAGTTAGTCTCTTGCCCCTGAGTCCATTTAAAATTCTAAGCAAATGTCTTCATTAAACAACCAAAACATAAGAACGTAAGAAATAATATTGTATTAGATCACAACAGAGGTAGCTGTAGCCTAGCCCTGTGTTTCCAGGAGTAGCAACAAGAGATGGCATTTAGGCTGAGCACATGAGCCTATCACTTCCTACAGTATCTGCCCCTTATACTTCTCCAGCATCCATAGCTCTTGTACTACGGAATATTGGAAGATATTATCCCTAGCCCAGTCCTGTTAGTATCCATGTTCTCCATGAATGTGTCTAATCCCTTTCTGAACCTGCTGATACTTCCTACTTTACAACCTCATGCAGCAACAAGCTCCAAAGGTTCAAATCTGATGTGGAAAGAAGTACTTTAACTTACCCACAAAACTCTATGTTTACTAGTTTTGAATGCCACCTGTTTCTTGTATTGCACAATTTGGTGAACAATTCTACACTGAGTTTATCCAGTGCTTTTCTGATTTTGTAAACTTTGATGGCATCTACACCTCAGCCTTCTCCTCTTCGAATTGATGCATCCCAGACTTCTGAATTTTTCCTTTTAAGGCAGCTACTCTGTCCCCCGTAGCATTAACTCCTCTTCTTTGTACCACATCTAATTCACTTCACTACTTCCCTCTTGAGATGCAGACACTAAAGCTCTACTCAATATTCAAGATATGGGCACACTAAGGTTTTGTATAGTGACAAAACATCACTTCTGTCCTGTTCACAATACCCTTCCTGGTGAGACAGTGATGATGACATATAGTTGGCTTTTTTGAAAATTACTTGTGCTGAGCCAATGATTTCAGAGAACTATCAATGATGACTCCAAGACCTTTTTCCTGCATTGTGACTCAGCTCAATCCTGCGTAAAGAAGGTTTAGATTACTTTTACCTAGATGCTTTACTTTGCATATAAAGCTCTTCTACCACTAATTTGCCTATCCACTCTGCTTATGAGTTCTTTTGGAGTTCCTTTCCTTGGCATAGCATTTGACTACCCAGAACAACTTAGCATTGCCAACAAACTTCTGCTCACTACCTTCTTCAGGTCATGAATTAAGATGTTGACCAGAAAAGCTCCCAGCAGGAATCCCTGAGGGACGTGACTACTGACTGTGCCATTAAAAAAAAAGTGATCACTATAACCTATTTGGCTTTCAACTCTAGCCTCAACTCCAGCTGCAAGACTAGTAATGAACATTTCCTTCACTACATTGCTACATTTCATTTTTTTTTAAATAAGAATAATACAGAACTTTGTCAAAGACTTTTCAAAAAATTCAAAGCCATTATGTTCCTGGGATGTCCATTATCCACATACTTAATGACACTCTCACAGAGTCCAGCAGTTTAGTGAAACAGGATTTCCTTTTAAAGAAAACCATAGTGACCCTCTAAAGAGACCATTTATTCATGGACTTAGTGTCCTATTCTTTATTGAAGACTCTACTATCCCTGGTAAGATGAAAGTCAAAATCATCAGTTTGTAGTTTCTGGGGTCCCATTTAGAGCTCTGCTTGTGTACTGCCAACATGACTTCAATCTACTATTCCTCTGGCACACTGACCATTTATGGTGGCAGACTGCACACCTTGACCACCAGTTCTGCCATTTCACATCGGAGGTTTTTTCCGACTCCTAGCTGAATGCCGTCTGGTGTCTAAACTGCCTATCTTTACCTAATAGTTTCCAATCAATTAAGGTTATTCTGTGTATATGTGAACCAGTAAAGTACTTAAATTGTTTTGTACTTAAAAATCTGACAAAAGAAGTACCCTGTGGAACTATGATGTACTTCAGGAATGCCCCACCTTCCTGAATGAGAATAGATAATAACAAGCTTAGCTCTTCTCCAGTGAAGACATCAGTTTCTCAGTAGTGAACTCTACCCAATATACTCCGGTATAACAATACTGCAAACTGTAGAGAAACAGAATTACATCTCCAACAATCAAGACTCACGAGTGACAGTTCCTGAACTGTATGTCAAACCAACCTCCAAGAATGTCACAATCATTGGTAAGTCTGAAAAACAGCTATCTAATCTATTAAATCCTCCATGTTGACTCCAGCTACTTTTGTGTCCTGAAAGAATATAATAGCCTGTTTTCAATATAAACATTATTTTCTCAGGAAATATTTCTTGCATCTTGGCTGAAAATATTTTGAGGACTAACAGTCTTGTAAGTCCTCTATTTATTGTTTCACTTAAAAAGCCAACTATTTCCCATTTAGCAGTTTTCACAAAAAAGCTTAACCAGATTCATTTAGTGACACACAACACACACACCCCACCCTCACCCCCCCCACCTTTAGACAGCCCAAATCCTACCCTTTCCTTTTCTCGGTAAATACATTAAGTTTCTCCCCTTTTTCCTGCTCTGCGCTCTTGCCCACTTTAACATAGTTTTCTTTCCTAACCTGTTACAAGTCTGTAAAAACCATCAACATTTCTCAAAGGGTCGAGATGGTCATCTCTCTGCTATTACCAGCGACACATTTCCTCCTTCAATTTCCATTGCATTAAGCATCCCTCACAACCTGGCTTACTAATCACTAATCAAAGAGTTATTTCCAGAACAAAGCACTTCCACTCCTTCCTTGTGGCCCGATGAGCCGAGTACTGCAAAAGCCAGATTCCTTTTATTTTTTTTTAAAGCACAGTTATTTAACAGAGGTGACCACTTCCAAATGATAATGAGCAGTTATCAAGAAGGCACAATCATCTCTGTTTCTTCACCTGGCTGAGTGCCCTGCTCCTCCCTCTTTACAGACAAATAGCTCCTTAATTGTTCACTTGTGTGGCCTTTTGACGTTCTTAAACTCAGATCACAATTTACACTTGGATCATCTCTGGGGGTTATATGCTGAAGTACAGCCTCAGGTCTTCTCCCTGCAGATCTATTACTTCATCCTTAATCCTAGCTATTCCCTACCAAGTTATGGCTGCTATTCCCTGGCCACAACCACAGTTGATGATATATACATGGAAAACCAATAGCTAGTTTTAGTCCAAGTAATTCTAGATGACTTTTCATGCTGAGACATACAGCTGAGGAGGACAGCAAGCAGTGAGACTGAAGAACAATAACAGAGGGAAAGGCATAGATACTGGGAGCAGATCTGAAAGCAGGCAAATCAGCAACACTGGAACTCAGCTTTCTGAGGCTTATTATACAAAGTCGTGTGTGGGCAGCTGAAGTGGCTTCCTGCAAAAAGAGATGCAGTGTTTCATTTTCAAGATGGATTTCTTCAAGTTGCAACTTACAGCCCTTCTCTGTAAGGGACTGCAAATTTGCTGCATATCTGTTACTTGGAAACAGCCACACCTCAGAGTGTAACATCATTAAGGGCTACATTTAAAATAGGCAATATTTGAAAGATTTGATTTTGACGGTGTAGAAGACAAACAAACAAGTCTGAGGAGGTAATTTGGACAGCTGTGTACTAAAAGAAATGTGAACAGAGAAGGGAAAGTGTCCTAAATTTCAAAAGAAATGAAACTTTTTTTTAGGATTTTTGTCTCTTCTTGAAGTACCAGTTAGTGCTTCTAAAAAATTCAAGAGGCCTCTTAGAAGAAAGTGCTGCTTACATTTATTTTTCTTGAATAATAGGTAAGATTTATTAAAGCCTAAGGTTGCAAGCAATATGTTCAAGATACTTGGTAATCTATCTCTGTATTATACAGCCAGAGACAATAATGGGGCCATAAACAAGACAAAATAGATTGCTCTTGAATCAAATGCACATAGCAACTGAACACCCAATAAGATACTTTTATGACAGAAAATTTGACGTGGTATCCCAAATTCCTGTTCAAATCAAGTGTGGGTGCAATAAGTTCATGGTTACAAAGGCAACATCTGATTTAATTTAAATAATGTGTTAAGCCATTTATTGATCTGGGGAGTGGTCATCTAGCTATCATTGGTAAATCTATCAGTATTTACAGCTTTCACTATTACCTTTGAAGATTTTAATAACTTATCCTTATTTCTATTTGGCTAAAATTTACAGAAATAAGATCTGTCTCTCCTTTCCAAAGAGCTTGACCAAGAATACCCCTACTGGAATCAGGTTATGCTGGTTATAAATGCAAATAGATAGCCTTTTCCCTCCCTTTATTCATTATGAAATGAACTTATTTTCAGAAACATTCTCCTAGTCTAACCCACAATATCGTTTCAGTAATTAGTTTGGTGTGTCCAGAAGACTGGTGGAGAGAGGAACATATAACAGCTATATAATAGTATGAGATAAACCAGGTAAATTAAGGAAGAAAAAAAAAGAAATCTTACTGAACCATGACTTTTCTTCCCACTGGGCTCTAGTTATGTCTAGCCTAGTCCTATGGGGGAGAAAACAGAGGGATGAGAGAAGCAGAGTAATCTTCTAAATTAAACAGTCACATACTTCCTCTTATGACAGGAAGTTTTCAATGGACCATGCTAAATTAATGTACTTTAATGAATTTATAAGCTATGATGCAATGGAGCTTTAAAGCCCCTCTGAAAATTGGAGAAGAAGTAGCATGAATCCATTCAAACTCTGCCCACAAAACAAAGCAGCTGGATATTTCTGGAAAATAATAGCAGTGAAACAGTTAGTGCACACATTTAAATTGTCGTATTTTGGCTTTTGGAGTTAAGGCTAAGACAAATTGGCAAATTCCCACCTCCCAGAATTACTGCTTCAATTTGCCTGCACATTGCAAGAATACTGCAGCTGATTATACTCAGAAAATAAATCACCCCATCCAGAAGGCTGAAAACTGCAATTTTCCGCCCAGAAACTGAACGTTACGTTGTCCAGAAACTCACAGGACTCCTCAGAGAAGTATTAGTGCAGCATATCAAGCACTGCCTGCTGAATCAACTCTGATGGAATTTTAGTTTCTCTTGGGACATTTAGCATGTGTCTACTATGATAGGTAGGTGGACAGGAAGAACAGCCTGAGACCACATAAAAGCAACAGCAGTTTCTAAAAATTGTTTTGACTGTGAAGCAGATGAGATACAAGATGGTTATGGGTAAGAACTGAAACGTGTACTGTACCCACCAGGAATCAGAGAAAATGGGTTATATCATATAAGCTTACCATGTGTGCAGATTGCTTAGTGTCTTCATTATTTCCCCCCCTGTAGCCCTTTTTGTCTTTAATAAAACATTCTATGTTTTATGAAAATCGACTGTTACAGCTTTTATCAGTTATGGTATAATTTAAGGAATATATTTGCTCTTTCTTCTAGTATTCTCAGGATATGTTGTAAAAGTCATTATTCTGTTACTTCTCTTTTATGCCTGGTAGGCAAAGGCAGCCACTTAAGGCATATCTTGACATTATTTTCTCTAAGAGCAAAGATGGTTTCATATATCTTGCAGCTGTGCTCCAAATAAAAGTGCATAATTTTGAAATATGCATTTATTTTTATTTTTATTCTTACAGAAATTGTCACTCTTCTATGACTTGTCTTCCCCCTTCAGAAAATATAATTCTACAAGCTGCAATGAAAGAGCTTCTCTCACTGGGAGGCCATACTAGTGTCCAACATATTCCACAATTGTGTTTTCCTAAATACTCTAATTAAATGTGTTTGTTTATAACTCTTCACAGAAAATGTGGTTCCAAACACTACCCTCAATATTCTTCATCATCCTGCTTGCTTCTAAATATTTTCAAGTTATCATCACTTGTTCTCTGTAGCCAGTACTTCCCTAAGCTGGAGTTCAAGTTTGTATATCGTAATGTAAATGTGGGAGGTATCTGGTGAACTGCTATGTATGGAGACCAAATATACAGCCAGCCTAACTTTTTGTTCATATATATTATAAAAACCTGTAATTTACAAATGGCAGATTCTGAAGCATACAAAACTAATTTTCATCAAACTAGCACTTTCCATTTATAGGTAACTTAGCTGTACACCTGACACATAAGAAGAGGCCATATACCCTCTGAGCAATACAATAAAAATCAGCCTATGCAAAATTCCTCTCACTTTTTTTCATTTTACTTGCAAGGCAAGGACATCACTAAAATCAGCTCTGGGACTCCAAGACAACTTCACCTGTATCCTTATCATAGCAGCACCTTTTGGATCTGGTGTAAACATGAGGGGTAACTGTTCTCACCACACTTTTTCCCAGCAGTCAATCTGTGATTAATATTGTTCAGCCTTTTGTCTCTTAATTGTATTGGGAAGGATGATAAAATGTGGAAAAACTCTGCAGGCAGGTATTTCAGACAGCTCTGGATTAGAGATTTGATCTGCATAAACCCTGCTGTAAATAAAAGCCTACTGACAGTGAAACCCTTACCAAATGTACATGCCTTTCGAGAAGCAAAGTATCAATATTTTCTTCACATATGGCAAGCATATACCAGAGAAGCAACACAAGCAGCAACAGAAAGAAAGTACAAAAAGAGTAAGACAAATAAACAAACAAAAAAATCCATCTCTTCATCAATTCTAGACCATTCTTGCCCAGGTTTATCCAGAGAAGTAAGAGGGCACAGCAGCATTTACAATAGTGACTGCATGAGCAATTCCCTTAATGGGGCTTACTGTTACTAGCATACTTTTGCAGTGAAAGAATTTAATTCTACTTTACTGCTACAGAATCAGGGTGCTGCCAGCCATTAGTTGTAACCGATTTCAGTGTTTAAAACCAGAAGTTCTTATTTCACAATAGTTTTGTCGCATGTTTGTTTAAAAAAAATGGACAGAAGTGTTAAATCGGAAGTAACGGCAGTAGCACTTCTGTGATCTCTAGATGTGGTAATTTTCAAGACAGAACTCAAAGTACAGCAATAATTGTAGCACGTTAATCTACTGAGAACTCTCTCATTTATCAGTTTGATCTGCTATTGAAAAGAGAAAGCTACTTGCCTGATAAGCAAATACCTAAACCAGTTCTCTGTTTGCAGCTAGATTTTCACTGCTTTCGTGATGACCTCTGGAAGTACAACCTGTTTCAGTATACAATCTGTTTTGGTCAATTTGCTATACACCTCAGCAAATGTATGTAAACAAAATTGTGGCTTTTTAGACCACCCTTGGAGACTGCTACAGTGGCTGAAAAAGAGAGGCTGGCTCTTTTAAAAACTGAGCAATTACCAATCCGAAATCAAGCAATAAACTTTCTTGATTAGCAATAGCTGCAATCCATTGTACACCTTTGTTTTCAGGAGCAATCATCTTGATATTATGACATTCCATAATGTACTATTTCAATATCATACTAAACCAATAATCACATTAGCAAGGTTCCTGTCTCCTTTCCTTGCATCAATAGCTACACACAGATATTCTTTTTAATTGCTTCCAGAGAAACATCTGGTCCTGCCAATGCAATTGTAACAGACCATAGTGCATCTCTGGGTATACCTGACCACTACATACAGCTTGAATAGAGTTGGTCTGGGGGAATCAACAAACCACTTCAGCCTGAACCATTACTGAAACAGTCTGGATCCACAAACAACTGTAATACTCCTTCTTCTGCTTGCAGCGTGACAATGAGCTTTCAAAAATGTGCTAGAATCAGCTACTTCTGAAAGCTGTACTGATACAGGTGTGATAAGTATTAGTAAAAATATGGTTCAAGACATCAGACACTGCCCACAGAAAGCAATACTTAATAGTTTAGTTTGAATAGGAAGAACAACCATTGGATCTGGTAAGGATAAGGACACCCAGAAAATTAAGATAGAAGGTTGTCTATTTAACAGAGGCCAGCCTAACCACCATAACATAAACCAGAATCATCTTTGGTGGAAACTTTTGTTTGATAAAGCTGAACATTTTTCAACTCTAGCTATCTAAGTTTTCATTGGTTGTTGACTGTAGTGGTTCTGTAGAAGCATCGCTTACAGCTCTGTCCTCCCATCATTTCCTGAGTCCGATACTTCCTCTTTGGGGACTCAAAGACCCAATCTCTGCATTATTATATTGTGAAAGGCACAACATGCTTTCTGTGGCTGACTGCAATCTAAGATCCTCAGTGATAATCTGCTGGCTTCAAGGCAAGTCTGCCTGTTGGCTTTAGCAAAACCTGGAACAGCAGTAGTTTAGCTTTTAGGCTTACAAGAACATAAGAAAAGCAACACTGGGACAGATCAAATATCCACCTCTGACAGCAATCAACAGAAAAGAGCATAAGTACGGAAAAGCATAGATAATCTCCCAACTGTGGCTGCAGCACTTCCTGCAGAGATGGCACCTCAGGTATATAACAGTCCCCAACAGATTTTTCAGATTAATTTGTTGAGTCCTTTTCTGAATTCATACACATTTCAGCATGCACTGTATCCTGTGCTAAGGAGTTCTGTAGCCTAACTGTGGACTTCATGAAATGCAGCATTGTTTTGCTCATGCTGAATCTACCAGGTGTGTATTGGGTTTCTGTGGCAAGGTTTTTGTAGCTGGGGGATGGGGGGTTACAGGGGTAGCTTCTGTGAGAAGCTGCTGGAAGCTTCCCCTGTGTCTGACAAAGCCAATACCAGCCGGCTCTAAGATGGACCTGCCACCAGCCAAGGCCGAGCCCATCAGCGATAGTGGTAACACCTCTATGATAACATTTTTAAGAAGGAAAAAAGTTGTGGGACAGAGAGAAACAGCAGCCAGAGAGTGAGAACATGTAAGAGAAAGAACTCTGCAGACACCAAGGTCAGTGCAGAAGGAGGGGTAGGACATGCTCCAGGTGCCGGAGCACAGATTCCCCTGCAGCCCAAGGTGAAGACCCTGGTGAGGCAGGTTGTCCCCCTGCAGCCCATGGAGGACCATGGTGGAGCAGATATCCACCTGCAGCCTGTGGAGGACCTCACGCTGGAGCAGGGGGATGCCCAAAGGAGGCTGTGACCCTGTGAGAAGCCCACACTGGAGCAGGCTCCTGGCAGGAGCTGCGAATCTGTGGAGAGAGGAGGCCACAGAGCAGGTTTTCTGCCAGGACTTGTGACCCTGTGGGGGACCCACGCTGGAGCAGTTTGTGAAGAACTGCAGCCTGTGGGAAGGACCCATGTTGGAGAAGTGTGTGGAGGACTGTATCCCATGGGAGGGACCCCACGCTGCAGCGGGGGAAGAGTGTGATGAGTCCTGCCCCTGAGGAGGATGAAGTGGCAGAAATACAGTGCGATGAACTGACTGTAAACCCCATTCCCCGTCCCCCTGTGCCGCTGGCGGGGGAGTAGGTAGAGAATCCGGGGAGTGAAGTTGTGCCCAAGAAGAATGGAGGGGTGGAGGGAAGGTGTTGTGAAATTTGGTTTTAATTCTTGTTACCCTGCTCCGTTTTGATTTGTAATAAAGTGAGTTAATGTTCCCAAAGCTGAGTCTGTCTTGCATGTGACGGTGATTGGTGAATGATCTCTCCTGTCCTTATCTTGACCCACAAGCCCTTTGTTATATTTTTCTCTCCCCTGTCCAGCGAAGGAGGGGGAGTGATAGAACAGCTTTGGTGAGCACCTGGCATCCAGCCAGGGTCGACTCATCACAAGGTGTTACCTTACTTTGATACCTGTTAGTTCATGTTCTTCTGTGGATAAAACAGTCGTTCCCTATCTATTTTCTCTATTTCACTTGCAGTGTTAATAAACCTTTACTTTATTCCTCTCTAACCGTAACCTGCATCATCTCTCTTCTAGGCTGAAGAGTCCTCTCTGTGTATCTAGTCACTGATCCTGTGTTGTAACTAACTGATTTGTTCAGTTGCTTGAAAAAAAGAAAAAAACAAAACTCCAGACTGGATTTTACTGCATCACAGGCTTGTAATTCACCTTAAGATTATTCCAGTTAAAGTCAGCTTCAATGTGAAAGAAGTTAAGTCAGAGTAGAGCCAAATTAAAACCCAAGCTGGTAACTTATTTAAAAGCATAAACAGATTTGAACAAAGGATAAATTAATTTAAACATATCTCCACTAGAATTCTGAGCTAATCTATTTAGACTGGTTTTTTAATACAGAGGAAAAGCGAAGCAGGAAGTGTATCTGTCTTCATCATTTCAATATCCTCCAGGGATATGGAGCTATGATTGTCATTTACAGCTTGACAACCATAGGAAACTCTGTGTGTGAAGAACCATGTTCAAAAGAGGAATAGAATACCATGACTTCATCTCACACTGATAAAATTCAGACCCTGTGCACTGCACCTTTGCAGTTCTGTTGCAAGTTGGACATCTGTTTAAAGATGTCTTCACAAGACCAGAAGCTATGCCACATCTGCCTCTGTGGCAAACTACAGAATTTTGCCAGTTTAGAGTCAGTAACAGAAAGTTAACCAGACAAGAAACTAAGTTGTGTTCCAAGAAAATGCAGCACGCAGTAGACTAGGCAGACATATGCCAAATAGGAAGGTGGAAAAAGGTGCATGTGAAAAGGAGGTTATGGTGAAGAAGGGAAAAAAAATCCCAGAGAATATGTAACTCCCTGGTGATTACAATGGAACTGACACAAAACTTACCATGCCAATCACTTGTTGGAGATACCGTGCAGCTAGCAGATTAAGTGGCAAGTGCTGATACAAAACCATAGAAACATGTTTTACTTGCCTTTATGATTACAGAGACTATGTTTATGCATTTATGAGTTAACCTTTCATGACTAAAGTGAGACTTACAGAGCTAAATTAATGCTCTCCTAACAGGTGTTTTCAGTATTTTACTTATAACTCACAAACTCCTAGCTCTGCTTCAGAAATTTAAAATGTATTTATCCCTGAATGGACTTCTCAATCATGGTTTCAGCCACTTCAAAACAGCAGCAAGGGATAAGTTTGAAGTCCAACATTGCTAACTTTTTCTAGGACCATCGACACAAAGATGATAAAGGAGTTCAATAATGCTCATTCACTAACATGTGTGGAAAGCCACTCAATGAGAAATAAATCTAATGTAACAGGAGCACTAACCAGTGACTGTCGGAACAGAAAACACTTCTTTGGGTCAATACCACAGGCAAGGATGGCAGCAGTGGTGTCCAGTATGTTCTGGCGCAGGACAGCTGGTTCCTTGGGCATGGTGAGAGAGTGCATGTCCATAATGCTATACAGCACTGAGTTGCACTCTTCCTGCAGATTCACCCAGTTCTGAATGGCTCCAAGGTAGTTACCCAAATGAGGCGTCCCAGTTGGCTGGATACCAGAGAAAATCCGATCCACGGCCATATTCTGTTACAAAGCATTGGTAAAATTAACACATACATTTTTTGACAGATTCTTTTATATTTTAAAGTAATTAATAAAGCCTCACTTATGCCTGTCTCTTCTCTCCTCCTTTCAGTGTATTCATGTACAAATTACCTCAGGATTGACTAAATATAATTGCAGTAAGTCAGTCAAAATACTCTATCTTACTGCAGAGAGACTGACAACTAGTATAATTTTAAGCTGTCAGACCGCATATGCAAACAAACATAGCTGTAAACAAGATCACTGAAAACTAGATCTCAGAAACCAAGTGGTAGGTTCTTTCATCGTTTTCTGCACTGAATCTGTATGTTTCTCTTTAGTACATTATTCACTCTGATACAGAAATTTAGGATCACACCATACAGAAATGCAAACATTTTTGTTGTAAACATATGCAATATCCCAGCAGATTGCCATCTTAACTCCCACAAACATTGAAGTCTTATTTTTCTACCTGCAAAGAACATTTTGAGCGGTGCCTGAAAGAAACCTAGTCCTTGACCCAAAGGTCAAAGAATAATGAAATAGATTATCAAAGTTCTGAAACTACCCATCTTGGCAGCAATAGAGTTTCAGAAAGGGCTCTACAAAGAAATACTGCTATAGCTCAAGATCACACCTGGAATACTGTGGATGCATCAGTACCAGTAAAATGTCAACATCTGAAGAGAGTTCACAGAGAAGCAGCAAAAAATGATTAAGCAGCTGAGGTCATGAACAAAGATTAAAAAGCTTAAAACATGTATAGCTTGGCTAAGTGACAGATACCACCTTGGAAAGTTTGTTTTCCTGCATCCCAGCCCTTCATCTGACCATTTTCTCAGAGCCCCAAGCTGTCAGCATATGATCAATTACCTCCCAGATCTTTCCAAAGAATTCCCCCATATTCAGAAGTAACTCAGCAATGTTTTATGTGAAAATGCTTGTTACATGCCAAGTTGTAAGAGCATGCAAGACTGCTCGACCTATAAACGAGGGTCCCACCAACCTCAGCAGGGAGTCCCAGTCAGAAAGCTGCACAATACAAACCCTTGAACTCTGTTGTGCAGCAGGAACATCAACTTCATTATGCCTCTGGCTGTATGATTTTTTCCCTGCTAAATTTTATAAGCAACATCTCTAACAAAGTAGATTTACTGATGTAGTCCATTTTCATTTCTGTGAATCGCTTAGAAATCTATGGGGGAGGAAAAAAAATACAGCTATATAACTAAAAAACCACACAAAAAGGCAGCAAAA
Source organism: Elanus axillaris (assembly GCA_026212715.1). Classification (NCBI taxonomy): domain Eukaryota; kingdom Metazoa; phylum Chordata; class Aves; order Accipitriformes; family Accipitridae; genus Elanus; species Elanus axillaris. The sequence continues at coordinate 1,902,944 of JANZLQ010000031.1, read as the reverse complement.
GTCAAGTATCATTATTTTTAACTATTAAAAAAGGACTTCAAATTGACTTAATTAATTTTGACTCAGACTCAAGAATAATTAATGAGAAAGTGTTTCCAAGTGGAATAGGCCTTTATTTTTTTTTTTAACATGATCTATAGTTCAGAAAAGTCTAGCCCATTTCCTTCAAAATTTGCTGAAAAATTCTCTTTGCTTTCAAAGTGAGCCTGTTTGTCAGATCAAGACAATTTTCTTATCCAATATTTAAGTGTTTGTGCTGACAGGTAAGAGCAGGTTTGGGCTGGCAGCCTGCTAATTTCTCCTGCTCATTTAAGTCCAGGTGGTAACCCCCTCACCCCATCCCAAACATATTCTTGACTTGTAGTGTATTCTTAAGTTAGTTTCTAAGTGCTCCTGGAAAACCTCCAAAACAGGACCTGCAAGGTAGTCACTGCAATGAAAAGCACACCATCTCCTCCAACAGCAATTCTAACTTCCAGTTCCCGTGCTCCAGCGTTTGACCACCTCTTTTCTCCATTACACAAAAATTTAATTATGCTACTTAATTCCTTGTTTGCCATGTGATCCCTTGTTTTCCTAAGAACCTACCTCAGAGGATTTATCACCACTTACAGAACTCACTCACCTCCCGCTAAGCTACTACCTGGCCCAAGGACTGCAGCCAGCTTCTTGATAACACGGAGAAGGGGCAGGTGCTCACCTACAGAAGGAGGCATACAGCATGCCAACATACATAAATTAAATGAAGTCTTGGAGAAACTCAGGATTCACTAGGCTTCAGAGCTGTAATTCTATTACTAAGGGCATAGAGCAGTTGCTAGGCAATACAACAGGTACTTTACAGGCATAACATTTGTCTTTAGCTTCCCATGTTCCTTCTCTTCACCAAGACAATAAGAAATCAAGAAGAAAACAAGGCTATAAACAGATGATCACTAAGATGGTGTTCTGCCCCTACAGGGATCTCAGAACAGCTGGTTGTTTGTCAGAGCACATTTCCTCTTCTCATCTCCCTGTCTGCCCTCACTCAGTTCAAATCCTGATGCTTCTTCCCACAATTATTTCTCCCCACAGTGCTGCCTGCTTTCCAGTGCCCATTTATATGCCTGTTAAACCACACTCTTTTACACAGGCTATAGCTTCTTACAGCCCTACTTTCCATTTTCTTATCAGACAGTTTAATCCCTCATGTGTTTGTGTATTCTCTTCTTCCTCCACTTGTGCCTTCCAACCCCTGCTTCCTAGAAGAGGTCTTGCATGGTATATCAAGACAGCAAGGAAGCACAGAGAATGCCATATGGTAAGGAAGCTATTACTGCCTTGACTCCAGTGATTTTATATAAAATGTTTCCTACCTGCACTGTTAGAATAGCTAAGAAACTTCATAATATTCTAGAAATCCACTATGGATGTGCATCAAATAAAGTATGTTAGGATGACCATACTAAAGCATGGTGCAGAAACTTGCACATTTTTCAACTGCAGTCTAGACAGAGACAGCATCACCTGAAATGTCTATTGATGTTATTGCTCCTTCTCCCTGGGACGCTGAAGCTAGTGCTACTTCACTGCAGGAACTGCTCTACCCCCTGGGGTAACTGTCTGTTATACCAGAAAGCAGGAATATCTGTGCAGTCTGCACAGATCAGCTCATGTGCCAATACCTTCACCCAAAAAGAGCTGGCACCTTGAGCCTGTGGAAAACAGTTCTGTCTACAAACCTTGTCGGCCTCAAGTCACGCAGACTGCATTCCCCCCGCAGTCACTGCTTCTTATGCTTCCCACAACATGTTCATTATTTGCCTTTTCCCCTTCCCGGATCACTGCCCAGTTTGTAGATTATGTCACTATGAACAAATTGAATGTATTGGAAAAATTATATCCTGTAATTTGAGTACAATATACTCAAATAGATGGTACAAATGCAATAGTGATATTTAAATAGGCAGTTTGAAAACATTTTTCACCAACAAAATACAAGACTGATCAAAGTCTCAACATAAACCATAAATTCAAATTCTGTACTAACTCCAAATATTTGAAGGGTAACAATGAGCTAATTAAAGATAGTATTATTGTAATACTACATAAGTTAGCATCTGGTGACACACTCCATGTTGGAAAGAAAACACCCAAGTACAATGTAAAATGAGCAGTTTCATATAAGAGAGAACAAAGTTCCCTGTCTATCCAGTAAAGAGAGTACCTGTGAAAGCAAGCATGGCATCTTTAATGGTGCTTGTATGTTCAAATGGTAAACAACTACTCATAAAAGGTTTGTTCAGTATATGGGCAATAAATACCAAGTCAAACATGAGAAACAAACACTAGCAGTATTATACTGAGTCTAAACTCAGCAATTACTTAACCTAAAGTATGGAATTTGCAGAAACAAGTAAATTCAATAATGAAAACTGAGCTGGGCTGGATCTGGATAAAGTGCTAGCAAATACATTACAAAGAACAAACCCACTCCGGCTCCCAGCTGAGGGACCAGTTGACTAGAGTCTTTCATCTTTAACTCCTTTGATTCCATTTAACAACATAAAGTACGAGATGTTACAGCAAATAGGGTGGTATGAAATATTCCATTGTGTTAGCAGAAGTCTGTATTAAAAAAAGGCCCCACAAAACACCCTTAAATGAATCTTGGATTTCTAGCACTAAAAATATACAGAGAACATTGCTCCTTTGGAAAGAGTTTATGTTCCCTGTTTGTTGGCTCTGTGAGAAGCAGCGGGCAGCATAGCAGCGTGGCAGGGGAGTTCTGCCTGGTACCATGAAATCATGGGGCTGGAATGTGCTTCAATGGAGCTGTTAGGTCAGGGGATGGGAGCTGTGTGCTCAAAAATACTGGAGTTGGAAAAGGATAAAAACAAAAGGAGTGAAGACTTCCCAGTGGAGCAGAGTGAAAGCCACAAGACATGCAGCTCCAGCCCACAGGCACTCACTCATTCAGACATCTGTAGTACGCACTGTGTGAGCCTGCTGTTCGTATGTTTAACTCTGTGTGGTGTGTGCACCTATACCAGTAGTGCTGCACGTTGATCTTCACTCCTGTTAAAAGCATAGTATCTGACAGATCTTTTAACATCTATTATTTGTTTTCTCTCAATAAGACTTCTGTATGGCAATTCCAAACCCCAAAGTGCATCTCAGCAGCATTTCTAAATGAAGCCTGGCCCAAACCCCATTAAGATTCAGGTGTTCTCTTACCTAACCTCCTTTTTCATGATGAGATAAACAACTGCTGCTCCTTATACTGAAAAACTGTCAACTTCCAAATGCTCTCAAATAATCAGGAGTAAGCATTACATGCTCGCCCCAGAAGTCCAGCCATGACAGCCTGCAGTGTGGCCACATCCATTTTCAATTCCAAAGAGTTGACTGGAAAAGATGATAGCTTCCAAAATCCAACGCTGCTCTCTTGGACCAAAGCAGAGCTTTTCTATATCACATTTGTAGTAAGGAGAGTTACAATTGTCAAGGCCTCAATTCAGCAGTTAAAACCACACTCATTCCCTGCTCATGAGACAAATATTTCAGAACTGGAGAACACACCAAAGTTGCCAGAGTTGAGGAAAAGACCCACACAGATCAAACCATCCCATGTCACTAGCCAGTTCTTAGTACCCTCACTATACCTTTCATGTTTAGCTTTATGAGTTTTGTGAGCAGTGAATACAAGTACTTACGTGTTGAATACATGTATTTGCCTGGCACAGTCAACAGAAAACTGCTTCTCAAAGATGTAGTAAAATCAGTCATAATACAGTTCCTCCCCTTCACAAAGAGGTTACACAAATAAAATCAAGCAAAAGCATTCATAGGACTTAAGTTTTCAGAGCCTCTCTTTTTTATAACTCCACATAAATATTGCCATCAGACACTTGAAATGACAACAGACAAACTACAATTATAAGGAAACCTTATGCCTACACTTTAATCTCTTTGTGAGTTTTAAAAAAAGAAAAAGCTAGCACCCACTCAAGGAGGTAGGAGAAAGCTGCCAACAGACAGGCAACTCTCAGGATTGCTTTCTCCTTTTAATTTGGTATAGGAAAGCATTTATACAATTATGTAAAAGTATACATAAACATTTGGCTGGTTAGAGCCCTGTTTAGACCCATTATTTAACACAACAGACCATAAGATGATGACATTAATCCTGCCCTAGAAGTACAGAGGCAGTACATCTCAGATCCTCAATCTACCCAGTGATGAGGGAGACAGACACTTATATTTTCAAGACTCCCATCAGCCAGATATAGAGATATAAAAATCAAATCCCAAAGAGTCTTTTGCTAATTGTGTCCTTTGAGTAACTGAAGGTTAAGGACAAAGCTTCAGACTAATTAATTTCTTTGGACTTTGCTCATAAATCTATCCCAGCAAGCTAACTGAGAGGAGGTAGGCTTACGCCTCTATCTATAACCCCACAAATATTTCCACCTTTAAATTAAAAAAAAAGACTTGTTCAGAAGCTCACCTTTGGGCTGAAACACATGCAAGATTTCAGACCCCAAAAATATGCTGTTACAGAAAATTATGGCAGTATTACAACAGCAGCTGTAAAACAGCAGCTGCAACAGACATCACCCCACAACCCACAGTGGTGGTTACTATTCACATGCTATAGCATTTAGCAGTCCGCTTTATTTTAACAGCTATTTAGTCAGGGCAGAACAGGTGAAGAGCCAAGTGAGATCTGCAGCATCAGAGCTAATTCTAAACACAGGTGGTGGGCACAACAGAGAGAGCAGGAAGTCAACAGGAGAATCACTGCTGACATCTACGACAGGAAAGATTGATGGCTTCCCTCTCTAGTTTTCCCCACTGTGTAGGCACGCAGGGGGTGGGGGAAAGGGACGGAGAAGCTGCTGTGCTGGCGACATAACACACCACACAGCCTCTACAGCACCAGCACTGATTAATGAGACTGGAACGACTCAGGAAGCAGCAAAGGATCATTCACAGACTTTGCTCTTCTTGTTATAATTTTATCCGTGGCGGTTCATTTCACCCTAGTTGTCCCAAACTGAAGCAAGTTGAAATTTGCCAGAGGAAAAGAAAATGTGAAAGTCAAAGGGAAGACAGACCAGCATTAAACAAACACAGACATGAGTAAAACATACAAATTGGCAAATTTGAAATTTCAAACATGAAGATCCTCCCAACAGGGATCAAAAAGGGAAGAAAAAAAAAAAAACCAAAACCAGAAACTTGCCTCAACCTCAGAGACAAAAGAAATTCTTTGGCTGACAAAAGTTCCCCAACTACTGCGTCTTTTGCATCTGTCTGCAATTTTTTATTTCCCTCATTAAAACTTTGCAACTTCAAAGCTCTCGTTCCTAAAATGATATGCTCGTCTACTAATACTGGCTTAGCAAAACCTATCTTCAGACAGCTATTAAGCAACAAAATGAAGGGAAACCAGACTAGTCAGATTTTACTAGCTAAAGCATAAATTTTAAAGCCTAATTGGGACAATTTAAGTGTTAATGTTATTAGAGATAGAAAAAAAACTTAAGGAAAAGGGAAACTAAGAAACAGTCTATGTACTACAGACTTTGCTTCGTTTATTGCTTTTCAAGCAATTACTTCTCAGCAGACTTGCTGTAGAAAACTTTAAAACATGTTTATCTTGATCTGGTAATCCAATACATCAAATTCATCTGGTACAAACACTATTTCATCATGCTTAATTCTTAAATTAGGGATTAAAGATCTAACATCAAATTAGAAGGAAATATATTTAGACCAGAGCAAGTTTTCAGATAAACAGCTTCTGAGAAAGGATTAACTCATTGCCAAGAAACTGAACTATATTAAGATTTAAACAGCACTGCCCAGTACCCTTTTCTTGAATGTCAAATGCATTTATATTTAAACTTAAGTAAGATTTAAATATTTATATTTAAAATGAGAAACACATTTAAAGGAGGAACATTCACAGCACATACTAACCCCACCCTATAAATTTAACTCTGCCCTCTAGGGCTAGCAAAAGAATACAGTATAACTGGATTTGGGTTAGGCTGCCCTCTCATGCTGCCTTGTTAAAGATGACTAAGCAAATGGATCCTTTAATGTGGTATGCTGCGTCCCGCAAATGTATTCTCTCATTTGCCTTTATGAGCTCCACGTGCCACTCAATGTGCTAGTGACAGCTGTACTGACAGATGCAAGGATTATCTACAGTAGGTTGCCGCAGTTCACACCGCCACGCAACAGAAGATACCTCTGGACCCAAGGCAACCATGGACCCTTTCCTCCCATGCCGAGTGAAATAGGTTATACAAACTCTGGCTAGGGGACTTTTAAGCAGCCAGCAGACTACAAAACAGAAGAGCTGGTTCAAGTACTCTGCAGAGGTTCTAGGACAAGAAGCGGCGATAACATTTGACAAAGCGGGAAGGGTTTGTGCACAGCCAGTGAAGGAACCAAGCACTGGGTCTGCATGCAGCCAACAGCGCTCACCAATCTTACTCTAAACCATGATGTCTTCCTTAGCAAGGACACAGCCTAATAGTCTTATTTTTTTGTGCTGTGCTCCCTCGCTACAGTTCTCCACATCAACTGGAAGGACAGCATGTTATGGCTCCTGTTCAAAGATGAGGCATACCCCAAAGAAGCAGTTACAGAGCAGGTCCAATACACCCTGACACATGCACTACTTCTGCACCTCCTGGTTTTCAAAGACTTACACAGAACTGCAATTAAAGGTCTCAGACGGTCCAAGACAGGCAGCAGCCTATCAGCCTTAACCCTGCATCAAGGATCCTCAAACCATTTACTTCCCTTTTTTAAGCTAAGGCAATAAAGCTTCTCCAATCAAACTACCTAACCACACACATTAACTGCAGGCCTTATCAGCCCATTTCACCCAGACTCAGTAAAAGGGTAAAGGACTTAATAACACTATGTTCTTACAACTACCACACAAGTAAGGTGCTAAGAGATAAAACAAATTAGCGCCTCACTGACAGGAGGTTGCAGCAGGAGCTAAGTGTGCTGAACTATCAGCAGGAACATTCTGGTCAGCCAGGCCAGAAATAAGGTCAGGCCAGTTCAGTACATGCTGCTTCCAAATCCATTAAATAACACACACAATGCTCAAAGCTGAAAATTTGATAGTTACAGTACTGTAGGCATTGCTTGGAGAAGGTGGCACAAGGGAAAAGGAGAGGGAGCAGAGACACAGGCTTATTACACTGTAGGGAATACCCCTAAGACACAAATGCATGGAAAAACTAGTTTACTGTTAATTGAGCAGTGTGGCTGAAGTAGCAGCAACCAAATTAAAATTTGAGGGCACAGATGCCTTCTGGAAGGAGTTCTTCGATGCACCCACCTGGTCTGCCTTCCTCCTGATCTGTCTGCAGCCCCATGGGCTGGCAGAAAGCACACTGGCACAGCAGCAGCAGCCCAGGGAGCGAGCAGAGAGCCTTGAGGCTCTGCTCTGGGACCTCACCTTAAGTGGATTTACTCTCTATCAGTCAGTTTAACTTCAGTTCTTGGAAAAATACAGGAGCAAATAAAGAACTTGGAAGAAATTACAGCTATAAACAGCAGTCAGCAGTATTTCTCAAGGACTAATGATGTCAGATCACTGTAATAACCTTCTATAGCACAACAGATGCTAGAATGGAGAACTACTAAAGGTTATATCCTAATTTTCATTAATTTCCAATATTATCTCAGTTTCCCACAAGCTAGAGCAATAGCACCTCAAACATAATATATGCTGTGGGTGGAACTGGACAGAAAAAAACCAAAATGGCACTTATTGATGGCTTATAGTGGTTGTAGAAAGATATACCAAACACAGTTTTACAGGGTTTTCTTTTGGGTCCAGTATTACTTAATATTTTAATATCTTCATTAGTACTCTGGATGATGAAATAAAGAGTATTAATTAAACCTGCAGATGACACAAAGGTGGAAGGATGATAAGGGCTCAAAATGATATTGACAAAGTGAAGAAATGGTCTAAAAAAACAGGATGCTATTTACCCGGCAAAAGTACATGCATCTATACAGAAAGGACTACTCAACTGCACAAACACAGGAAGGAGAAGAGCTGTCCAGGCAACAACTGCAGAACAGGATCTGGGGTTTATACCATTTTAGAAGGTAAGTATGAACCAGTATCATGCTGCTGCAAAACCACCACTTTTATAAAATACAGCACAAATTGCACAGGAATATATGAATAGGGTTAAAAACCAGAAGACACAAAACAGTTTACTCATCCGACTCAGCATGAGGATGGAGCACTGGGACATGTTTTAGGTCCTGTGTTTCAAAACAGTGGTAGAAACAGGCCATAGAAGTACAGTCAAGTCCACTGAAAGAACTCAGAAATAAGACTACGGAAGAAAGCCTGCAAGAACTGAGGTTTAGTCCAGTGGAAGGAAGACCGCGGAGTGACAAGGTCTTAAACATGCCTTAAATATGTAACCTTCCACATAGGACTTTTGGGACCATGGTTAATAGGGTAAGAAACAATGAGCTTAAGTTGCAGTAAGAAAGATTCAGACCAGATGTAAAAAAAACTTTCCAACAGTAAGAAAACATTTCAGAAGAGTGCTTAGAGAGATTCTTTATTTAAAAAAAATAAAAAAAATACATGAGATGTGTTGATAAAGATGTAGGGGAAGCTATGTTTTATTTTGGGCCAGGGAAGCACCAGATCACCTCTAGTTGGGTCTCTTCTGGTCCTCTGAGCCTATGACCTTATATAGGCATGTTAAACATCAAAATGCAATGATGAAAGAGGATGGAAGAGAAATTAGAGTTCTATTTAGATAGGCTAGATCTCATGGTATTTTAAGATTCAAGTCTTTCTACCTGCATTTAACAAAGTTTAAGAATTGAAGCCTTTTCACAGGTAGCAGCTGAACACTGATATGCTTTGAAAAACCATTCCGTGTTGTCAAGGTATGTGAAATACAGGTGAACATTTAATACTTGTAAACTCGTATACACCTACATTCAGAAGTGTACACTACTTCAATAAAATAAAACTGATAGCAACAAGTGAAAATTAGCGCTCATTTTGCTACGATACAGACGTTACTGTCAAAATGTAAAGAAAAGTGTATTGTATTTCTAAATTATAAACATAGGTTATTTGATGTATGAAATGTTGACCTGCTTTTAAGTTAATAGATGAAACCATTTTAGGTACTGAAAACATCACAATCTTAAAGCAAACCAAAAAGCTAAAGAATGGCCCCATAACTAAATACTTCCCTCCCAGAGAAATTAAAGAAGTTTTATGTTTTTGATCACAGTAGTATCCAAATCTCTTAAAAACATCTGGTCACTCTTGCTCCTTCTCTGACCTCTAGCTGAAAGAGAGTTTATTATATTTTTAATGTATTTTGTTCAAGTGAGGAGTCTGCTTGCTACCAAGATTGCCCTATGGGAGATAAACAAAGACTATCAACTTACATCTAGAGGGATGTTTTTTTAAAAATATTTTTTGTTTGGAATTACTATGTTTCTTCAGAATATTGTCCTAGAAACTCAAAGAGTAGTTAATTTCCTCTCCATTATTTTATTTGGCAATTTCCTGTAGCAAGGAAAAGTTGGCTTCATTTCACATGAGGCCAAAATTAACACAGCTGTTCAAAAACTTTCACCTTGTGGTCACTGCCTGAAATTCATCTCAGGTGAAAAGGAAAGTTTTAAAACCACCTGATGGCTGCTGAGAGGCCTTAGAATGTGGAAGTCTCAGTAAATTCCCTAATGGTGCACACACGCACACAGAAAATGCTACAGCTGGTCCTCCTTGTCTATGCTGAAGAGAATTCAGTAAATTCAAATATTTTAGATGTAATAATCATACTTGTATCAGGGACTTTTACAGAATTTAAAAAGCTTTTTCTGAAAACAGACAATACTTACAGACTATATTTAAACTGGTTTTATCAGTGCAGGTTGGTCCTGACATCACCAGACTGGGCTGTTTCCACAGAAAGGACAAACAATGGATGAGGAATGGATGCGGGGGACAGAGAGGGTCATTTGTGCTCAGGTGTTGCCCTCCAAGAGGATGTAGCCAAGGCATGTTTCTGTGTCCAGGAGCACAGAAGCTCATCTGGATGCCCTAGTTTAGATACAAGCACTGACCACAAAAAGTAAATGATCAATAAAAGCTATATTCTCTTCCTATGGAATTCAATGTGAGGTTGAGTTGATGATGAGTGTAGTGTCTGTATTTCCATTGAACAAGCAGACTGAATTTACAACTGATGAAGTTTTCTGTATACAGAGCAAATTCTTTGCTTACATGAGAAGTTCTTGTAGAACTGATATCTAATGAGAACCAGCATCTTCAGCCACTAGCACAATAACATGCTGCTTAAAAATGTCTGCCCCTTGGTCACTAACATCTAAGGAATGTTAAAACAAAAGCAACACTGGTAAGGATTTGTAGCAGTACAATTAAGGGTTATCATGTCTGAGACCTAAAGCACGTAGAAGTTTATAGAACGTTACCTGTGAGACTAGAACAGCCACAGCACACACCACCCAAGTCACAGCAAATGGCAGTCACAGTCCCGCTTATTACATACCTTGAGCCCAGAAATGTCAAATGGAAAGTACCCTAGTTTGTGTGTGACATCCACTGCTTTGTTTTAAAGATGAGCTCCCCCTTGCTAATTTACTTGTATTATTCAAACCAGCTCACAGGAAGCCAGGCAAATTACCAACTCTCAACTTGGTCATACCCTTTGGAGTACATCAGTGTAAAAGAAGCTGACTATTTGTACTACAGGTATCCCAGAGCTGTGTAATATACCATTTTCCTTTGAGTACTGGCAAGTATTCTACTAGAGACTTACAAGCAATGTTGCATGGCCAACTGTAAAAATGTCCCTCTGAAGGGAGTGACAGCACCTTTGGCTGTTCTGACCTGGCTTAATGCTTGCTGAACATGCAAAGTGCTGACACTGCTTTTAACTCTGCAAAGATCTCAAATGTGGTTATCTTCCAGAAAAAGAAACAAAAAAAAAAGTGGAAGTGTATGAAGAGCAGAATGTGTACTCATTCTTGGTGGCAGCAATTACATCGGCTAATTTGTTGCCAGCAGAGACACAAAATGAGATTCAGTCAGGAATTCAGAGGGCTGGACCCCTCATTCCCTTTACATAAGCAACAAAGAGGCTTTGAAATGTTTGAAACTGTTTTGTTCTTCCATGCAAACGGAAAGCACCCTATGGATGCCTATTAAGTAAAGTCTTTCCACATCTTGGCAAGTATGTGATTTCAAGAAAAATATTTGCAAATGGATAACCCAATTCGAGTAGAAGTCAAAGACCACCTTTGAAAGAAACTTTGATGTGGCTATTAAAAGATTATATTTAGGAAGGATAGCATAACGTGGTTCTGTCATCAAAAGTTTGTACCTCCCCATATTTCTTTGCTGCTGTTAATGTAAAAAGCCATGCTAGTAAGCAGAAAAGTGAATGCCCATGAGACCTAGGATTAAGGCAGAATGCCTGAAAAGTACTGTTCCTGCTGTTGGATAAGCTCAAAACAGGCCATGTAGCAATCTCACTGCCAAAAGACAGGGATATTAGAGTATCTGCAAGTGTGAAATCAAGTGATAGAAATAGTTGCTATGTGAATCTTTGGTGAGATCATCAGGAAGCCTGGAGACTTTTATTAACAGGGAAATGCTGCTGTATCTTTTCCAAGGCACAGCTAACATGGCAGATTCCAAAGTCTGAACTATGCACCTGGTAAAAGTAAAAAAAAAAGATGATGTGAGCCTAGGAAGTTGTGAAGATGCTAGCAATTCATTTTTTTTGGATGCTGGCCAACAACATTCCAAATGAGATTAATAGTTCAGCATCCAGATTGTGAGGAGGACACTATGAAGACCAAGGTATGATATTTGATTGTCACTCAGTGTATGTGAACCAAAATGACAGTGATGGGATTAAAAAACCACATATCATACTCCAAAACCAAATCCATACTCCATCTGTCAGAGTGGGAGAACGTATACAATTTCATCTCACTTTAGCTTCTGAATACTTCTGGGAATTAGAAGAGTTATACAGGAGCTCTGAGCCTCAAAAATGGAAACTTAGCACTATCCAACCCTGGGATCTTTCTGCGCAGGAAGGTAAATATTAACACCCACTTAAGCAGGTGAACTAGATGAGCTATTTCCCACTTGGAAATATCAACAAGAAGCACTTAATTCACCTTCTAACGTGCTCTGTGAGGCTCCAAATCCCTTACCTATAAACAAGGCTATCTAAACAAAAAAAAAGTTCCCAGTCTGTACAGTTATGAAAGTGCCATCTAAACAGACATGAAGCATAGCAGGGTTTTATCTGCCTGGTTATGAAGATAACATCAGAATCCTGGTAGGAGTTTATAACATGACCTATGTGTGAGACCATGAAAATTGAGGAAACCCCTCTTAGTGCTCCCTCCACATAACACTAATTCTTCATTCAGATACTGTGCAGACATCACCAAAACAATTGGGTAAACTTCACCTTTCCATTACTTCTGCCAGCTCCAAGAAGTAGAACCAAGCCCTAGCAGAATTCAAAGAACTCAAAGTTAAAAGTAAAAGCAGACTTTTCATTTCTGGTAGCAATCATCACATTTCAGCACAAGAATGAGGGAAATGAAAAAGTAAGTATATATACTTCATTGTATATGTGTGTGTGTATATACATATATACAAATATATATCTATTTCCTTTCCCCCACAGTGAGAACTTCAGCGCACTCTCAAGGTGGGTATCTCTGGGGAAAAAATGCATGTAATCCTGTCCAGTAGATACATAGATTTCCCTGATACAACAGAAAATTATAAAAATCTGCCATGTGATTTGTCTGAGCTGGGGACTCCAAGAATAGTATTGTTATAGTCAACAGCTGAAATAGCCAAAAGGAAAACAATTCCAATTCACTACTTACGAACTCACCAGAGCTCAAAAAATATATGAGCTAAGGTGACTTAACTGACTTAATGTTTAGGGGTTTTCTTCACTTCAACTTCTGATCCTACCGTAATTTGAGTCAACTCCACAAAATGTTTGTTCATCTAACCCTAGAGTCCCAGCATAAACCACAACTTGTGTCATGGAAAAAGTAATTGTTGAATGTCTAGAATAGCACTTGCTGTATTAGTAAATGGAAATTCTATCTGCCAATGAAACAGCATTAAAACAAGACCCCCAGTCTGCGGTCTAGAGACAGAGGTGATCCACTACAGACTGTACAATTCACAGTATGTTTGTCCAACATGTGCACCAGAGAAATTTACACAAAACTTCAACATCCAGGACTGCCAGAGTAGCATCTTTCATTAAACTCACTGTACAAAAACAAGTTAATAAAAACAGAAGTCTCTAAAGAGAAAAAACAGACTCCGCCAAGAGACTGAAAGCAAGGGCCAAAGGGGGAAAGAATGGTGGGACTCTACCCAAGCCCTGCCAAGACGCCAGAATAAAGGGCTGTTTCCTGCTAAAACAATCTACGTTTGCCAGACTTTATTGTTAGAACTCCATTATGGAAATGAATAGGACCCGATCACGCCTCAAAGATCCTTCATTTCTGTCTACAATGGGGTCTCTCTCCTGTGCAGCTACAACAGTGGCCAAAATCCACTAGAGACAAGGCATTAAGCAAGGCAGATTAGGAGAAGGCTCTCTATGACTGGAAGGTCTAATAAATCTGTGTGGAAATCTGAGTTCTCCCAAAACCAGTGAAGACCCAAGAAATGTATATTCTCACTGCATACTAACTTCCCTTCAGCTCTGAAAATGATACACAAGCTAATGGTTTCATTCTGGCATAGGGAACACTTCCAATGCTTTATCTGAAAGATAAGCCAGTTTCCCTAAAGGTTTAAACATAAGCTATTTAGTGATTAAAATAAAAACAAATGACTGGTTAGGAAAGACTTGCATTCCCACCTGGATAGGCAACAACTGAGGTTTAATCCAAAGGGTGGAACATGTTGCTAAACCTAGCTGGCTTCAGGAGCAGCTGAATAACTAAATAACTTTTAGCATCAGTGCCCAACAACAATAATCAAAAAAAGTTAAAATTCAGGAAAGTAGGAAAACAGGAATTTAAAAAAAAAGGGTACCAATTTCTACACTTGAATCTACATAGAGGCTACTTGTATTTCAAAAGAACTTCTCAAGTCACTTAGATCTTTCCTAAAGGTCCTGTAGTTTACAACACACTGAACAACCCCATACTGGACACCAGGAAACAGCACGAGCCTTTGCTGTCTAACAGGTATCTGCATTTCCAGCTTTTTTTTCTGAGTCAAAAGCACTTTGCTACTTCCAAACTTCATGCTCTCTGGAAGAAAGAGATGCTACACTGGGGACTGTCACAATCATAAATAAAAGGCAGGCACTTAAAAAACTGTCCGCTCATCCATCAATCTCAGTACACGGCTGCCTGGACGGACGTTCTGAAGTTGACCTGCTGCAGTAACCTGTGTATGTGTGCAGCTTGTTACATGCACCTGGGGACTCACTTCATCAACGGTTAACAAAGTGACCCTTATGCAACAGCAACAAATTCAAGATGGGAACATGGATGCTTTTAAATTGTTTGCATTTCATTCATAATACATCTGAATGATACTAAAAATTGAGCTCTCTCTCCCACTATAGTTTTAACTACGATCTTTGAAATCCTTAAGGATTAAGGCCTGGTAATTTCAGTTACTTCCTTTCTCCAGAACCTATACAGTAACTATAGCTAGAAATTTTAAATTTGCAATCTGGGGAAAGGCATTTAAATGGTCTCCTCCAAAACAACCCTTCAATTTTTATCTAACTGCCTTTTTCACAGCCATCTTCATTAAAAAATATATGAAACCTGACCAGTCATTAACATGACTAGCACAGTAACAATAGAGTGATCAGGTGGCCTGAATACAGAAAGAACAACACTTCCTCAAAAACTGAATCAAATTTCATCAGAGCCAACCAGTCTGAAGATCTCTTCTTAAAGTACTGAGAATACTGGCTAGAATCACTGAGGTTCACAGAGGCCTAGCAAAGGATCAGAAGACCAAAAAAGGACAGATGTCATTCCTGTCTCCAAAAATACAGGAAAATAGGAGCAGTCTGGGAGGTAGTCTGCTTAGCATCAATTCTCAATGAACAAAAAACTTCTTTTGCAATTCCCTAGAAGATAAGTAAAGGAAAACAACAGCAAACATGGACTTGTTAAGAGCAAAGCATGCCAGATTAGTGTAACTTTGGCCTCAAGACCCATTAGACTGTCACAGTAGAGGAAGATGCCGAAAATGCATCTTGATTTTAGCACCACCTTTGGTCACAAACTTTAAAGCAAGCTAGAGAAACTACCTACAGGGATCTATCCTGTGGCATTTTTTTCAGATATTAACTCAGGTAGAGAAACAGGAACATTCCTAAATGAGCTGCTAAGATTACCAACACGTTGGCTAAGATTCCTTGGATTTGAAGGTCTTGTACTTGCAGTTGTCCTGACTAAACATTCACCAGAGATGTCTTCTGTGCAGCACTCACCGCAAGGTAGAAGCAGCATTCTTGGGGCTGTGGGACTCAAACCAATCTTCTCTTTGTACAACCCGAACAGCGCCTGCTAGAGTCACTGTCCTGAGTTTCATTACAGCAAACCCAACTCTGAGTGCCAGAAAAACCCAACCAAATTCTAGCACCAAAGAGGAAAGGAAAATATTCTGTGTTAAAAAATACCAACCCTTGTGGCTGGAAGATGCAGTTCTGTATCACATAAAGCTAAAAAAGAATCCACATCCCAATGCATCACTTCTGTGAAAGCTGACAAGAGTTGAAGGTTGTGGGACGTCAAAATGTACAGCTTAGCAACAGCAATACAGCCATTGTAATAGATCATGTGTGAAGGCCAGGGAAGGCTGACCTATCAAAGAGGGAAGACCAGCATAGGAGAAAAGGCAACAAAATGAGAGGTTTATGTTTTCTTTAAAAGATGCTCTCAGGATATAGATATTAGATTATTCTTACAACAACTGTAACAGTGATAATTACTTTGCTACTAGAAAAGAAAAATGGTGCCAAAGACTCCTGACTCCTTCCTGAAGGCAAGTAACACCTAAAAGCAGGCCTCCAGCTGGGAGCCTGGAAAGCCATCCAGTGATGCATGACACTATAATCAAAAGCAAGACCTCATAATTCTTCTACTTCACTGAGGTAACAGTGAAGGTAGTAAACTACCTTCTGGTATGTCTCAAACATGCTGTGCAGCAGGAGCTATTTAGATCAGAGAGTCTGAAGAGGGTATGTGCAATGCTAACTAGGCTCCTCTCTGAACAAATTAGAAGTCCATTATGGGGTATAGAGGAGAAAAAGAGATACCCTGACCAAGAGCTTGAGTTCACACCAATACAGAAATGCTCCACAGTTAGTCACTGGCATTGGTAGTACTGCTGATAGGTACGATTTTCTTCCCTATTCACCTAAGCACGAACAGTCCCTTATGTTTACTTCATTCACTTAGATTTTTTTCATCAGCAGCTGTTACAGTTACAAATGAAGATCTGAATTGGAGAAAAGAAAGTATACACAGGCTGGGATTTGACCACTGGCCACTTCTGATTTTAAATGAGTTGGCTTTGCAACAGTGGGACTACAGAGATTATCAGTTGAAGATACTGAAGTAACAGCTAACCCATGAAATTTGCTGACACAATGTGAGGCCTGATTTAGTAAGATTTAAGATATAACTGAACATTTACATTGATAGCAACAGCTTCTAGAGCTTTGCTGACAGGACTAAGCATAATTCACATTTTATCAGGTCATAGACCAACAGCTGACTGACTCACCTTAGATTAAATTTTCCTACTGACAGGTTATGCCATAGCTGGATTTCTTAGAATGTTATCAGTAATTCCCTGGAGTACCTGTTAGTTGCCATTTTAAAGAGTGTGTTACCAAAGGAACAGACTTGATGAAATGACTTTCTATAACCCTGGCTTAGAGACCACTGAAGAACAGTAAATCAAGGAATTTGAAAATAAGCTCTTAAAAGTCAAGATGCCCAAAACATAATTAATCTCTCCAACAAAATGCTACTTTCTTCTTAACCACAGGTCTATATATTGTAGTTGTGCACTAGAAATATATACAAGAATTATAGAGGAACTTTTCCACAGCATGATAAATCCAGCATAACGATGAACTATGCACTACAATGAAACAAAGCTGAAACCACAGAAATTACATCTTCTAATAACTATGACTGCATTATCATACGCTTAAACATCAAAACTATAAGGGTATCAGTAGATATATGCTGCTCAAGCTTGAAGACAAACACATTTCCAGCTTGAAATTTGAATATTCCTTATTAGCACACAGCAAATACATGATCTGTCCCAAGCCGCCTGACATAATAGTTGAACTACTCTGAAGTCCAGTCTGGCAACAGGAACAGCATAAATTAGGAAGACAGCTTTTTTCTTCAATTCTTTTGAAGAAGTATTGAAGTACCACTTCAAATCCAGTGCAGTTCTTTCCAGATAGACCTAAGAGGGCACTTAAGGTGAGAGAGGAAAGTGACAAAAGCTCGCAGCATATTGGACTTGCAAATTTAAAATCAGAGAAACAAATTACTACTGTTATTTGGGTGTGGGTTGTATGAAGTCACATAACCAGCACTAACTTTGGGCTTCTTGTTTTTTAAATTAAAACATTTAAAGAGTAAATAGGAAGGAAGCTCATTCTCAGACCTATCACATCTAAAGGACATCAGGTAACAGTAACCAGGTCACAAAGCACCTGATGAGTAATCTTGACCTAACAGATGACTCAAGAGGTGACAAGGAAGTTCATGTCAGAGTGAATATTAAGATATAATAGAGCCAGATTCCCTCAGAGAAGATTTCTCTATTAAGCAAGATAAACCAGAACCCTTTGCTAGAGGAATGAAGGCAGGTGAGGGTGGGTACCTGCTAGGATATTGAACGGATTCCAAAGAGCCACCATGAGCAGCTGGAAGAATAAGCATATACAAACCCTTTCAATATTTTTCAAGGAACTTTGCAGTTCTTTTCTAAAAATAAAGAGTGGCTTGAGGCATCTTTGCAAGATCTGCATGTTATTTGCTTTGGCAAACATATTACAAGGACAGTGTAGTTGGTCAGATTTGAAGTCTTAAAAACCTAGCAAGATTTAGGTACACATAAGTGAAATGAAATCAAAGCACCTAAAGGAATGGAAGCACCCAACAAGCTCATTGAGTATGCCATGTTAAGAGCCTTTAAGTCTTCTTTATGGTTAAAATTCAAGGTAGTCTTATATACAAATGAATTCTGAAACAAAAATATAAGCAGAAACCTTACCTCTGCCTCATAGTAACACCTAGTAGGAAGCAGACAGTTACTCAGTAAGATACTGGTTATGAACGTTTCATATGGGGTAACAGGTTCTCCCTCATTCCCTCTCACTGCCTCCTCAATAGAAAAGGTAGAATCGAGGTCATTTGCATGCTATTAGCTGTCCTGATAACTACCTGAAATATGCCTTAATTTTTTAAGTTTAGCCTTAAAAATCCTAGTTCTGAAGCAACTCAAATATTCCTAAAACTTGTAGTTTACCCAGACTCACCACTACCTACATTAACTTTTTGTATATAAGTGTATGTTTTAGCTTGAAATTCTCAGAATAACAACTCCGTGGCTGAGGGTAACAGAGTTCAGTTGCTGCAAGGTCACAGCACAGGTGACACCAACAAACTGAAAGCCATCCTTGATCTTCTACTTACCCTATTTCTCCTCACAAGCAACTGACACCCATTCTGGATAAAGTGTTCCATTATAGAAATGTAGCATACCATTCAGGATTTGGATGATATACGAACATGAGCACGATTTTCATGAAAAAGCCAATTGTCCAGCTAGGGGAAACAAACATTCACTAAAATGATGCAAAATTAGTACTATTATCAGACTGTTTCAATAAATAATTCTTCCACTCGTTTTAAAAACAAGACTACAAGCTACATAAAAATTTAGATTGGTGAGGCAAATCACTTATAGACAGAAAACTTTATGAAGGTTGCCTACAACCTACATGCTCACCAAATATATTCCTGACTTGGCTGATTGCTTAGAGTATCTTCCCAAGTACAACCAATGCAGTCAAAATGCTCCTTTATTTCGATTTTGTAACAGAATTTGAGGGGGGCAGGCAAGTTCCTGTTCCTTATGGCGACAGTGAAAATCACAAATGCGTGAAGCAAATTTAACCACTACTACACCTCACCGAAGTTAAGTACCAAGGCGGAGGGCTGACATACATCCTCTAACTAACGTTCAGACACCTATGTGTTGTTTTTTTTTTTTTTTTCCTGCTGCAGAATGCAGGAGTTTGTAGCCTGTAGCTACACTTAAAATCGGAAGACAATGCTCTAGGGAAAAAGTAAAGACCAAAGCTGAACAACGTCCACTGGTACCTCAGCACTCTAACGACCACCAAGACACCGACCAGCTGCTGAGCACCCACACCTCGCTTGCTGGCTCAGGCCTCCTTCCTTCCCGTGCCCCTAAACCCCGTGTGCCCCGCCGAGCCAAAGCCCCTACGGCTGAGAGACAACTAGCTGGAAAGCGAAAAGGAGGCGGCCGAGACCGGCGGCCTGAGAGGCGGCGGGAGCTCACGGCGCTCGGGCCGGCCCGGCTCCCCTCACGCCGCTCTCGCAGACCCACCGCGCATGCGCGGAACCGGCCCACCGCCCGGGGGGCGGGTTGACAGTTGGGCCGGCCCAACCGGAGAGACCGGGAAGGGACCCCGCGTCCCTGGCCGGTTACCTGGCCGAGGGTCCCGCGGTGCAGGGCCCGGATCAGGCCACTCGGTGTCGCCATGGCAAAGGCGGGAAGGGGTGGGAGGGGGTGAGGGGGAAGGGAAACAGGGTAGAAGCCCGGAAGGATCAGCGCATGCGCTCAGCAGCGGTGCCCCGCCCCCCCGCCGCTATGCGGAGTGCGCATGCGCAATGCCGGAGTGGCAGCCGGAGGGCGCGCGGCGGCTGGGAGAGGCGGGGTCACGTGGCAGCCGCGCGCCGCCGGGAGGGGGGTTGGAGCGCGGGGCCGGGGCAGGCGCGGGCGGGTCTTGTCAGCTCGGCCTTGCCCCTGGTGTGAACGCCAGCCCGTCGCCTCTTTTTTTTTTTTTTTTTAAACGGGTCCTGCCTCGTGCAGGTTGCCTTTGAAACTGCCCTTCTCAGCAGCGTGTCCACATCCCGCCTCTGTATAACCGGTGAGGTCTCGCCTGTTCCTGTTCCCCTCAGGCCGCCTGACTGCTGGCGGCAGTTTTTCCACTGAGAGGTCCGCAGCCTGGCCCCTACTCGAATTTTGTCCCGCTTCTGCTTGTCTCATTCCTCTTCCCTTATCAAACTAAAGTCAATCGCCACAGAAAACCCTGAAAAGCTTCTTTCTACCCTGAATCTGCTGCGCTTTGTCTGAATGCCAAGGCTGAAACAGCTCTTGTGATCTTTCATCCCTGACATGGCACATCCCTGAATCTGGCCTCTGGTGTCCTTTCTGATGCACCAGATAACAGAACTGAAACAAGTAACACTGAAGTTCTAAATGAGGGTTAACATGCTCCTGAAGACCTTGTACACCAACCCTGTGTGCCAGCTCTTTTGGGAAGGGTGCCAGGTTTCTCCCCAGTTAATTTCTACCCAGTTCAGTTCCCAGGCTGAGAAGTCACAACATGCTTTTTACTAGTGTTCAGGGGATGTGAACTGCGGCTCAACTGCCAGGCTGGAAATGTCTGGGGCAGTGATTGTGGGAACCTGCTACTGCAGGATTTGGGGAAACAAACTAGGAATCAGGAAAGCAGGTATACTTTTAGGTCTGTGATCAGTGGCACCACACACTGTATGGGGGATCATTTCCAGTAGCCAACTCAGTACTGAGCAAGGTTAGTCCTTGAGGTTATTGCCATAGACTGTTCCTAACTAAAATCCTGAAGTAATTTTAATAGCTAAAACCACTGTAAGTTTACATAATTGTTTATTTATTTTCAGTTTAATGCATTGGTTGATAACAATTTTTAAATTTTAAAACTGTGTAGGTACATTGGAGCCTAATCTTCATTTAGTTCCCCAGACTCTGCTATAATACAAATTGTAAAAAATTTACTTTGCACAGTCAATAAGAACTTTATCTTGAACCTAGAAATTGTACATATAATTATTTCATCATTTGCATAATCACTATAGATATTGTTTATAATTTGAGCTGAAAACTTCTATGTGCAATGTTCATGTTTGACATTTTTATTCAGTGTTATGTTTCAGCAAAAATGTGTCAGCCATTTTTGAGAGCATAACTAGGCAAAAATCATGCAAAGCTGGTTGAATTGTAGGAGACGTCAGGGAAGAAGCTGAAAAATGGAGAAATCTAAGTGATATTTTTTGAGATTTTCCAGTCCTAAGGCCAAAAAATACTAGGCAAGAGCCTGTGGCTGCTCTACTAATGTGAGACTGAAGATGTGCTTTGAGTGGATTATCAGGCGACAGCCCTGATCGTGGGAGGGATGCACAGATGCCTTAGCCTCTGTCTCAAAACTAGAACTGTTCTCCATTGGAGACTAATTGGAGGAGGTGGAGCTGTTTTAAACTAATGCAGTGAAGAGGGGGATGCTGAAGAGGCAAATGGAATATAAATTTAGCTTAAAAAAATTGTAAAGAAAGTTGAGATAATGTGATAAGGAAATGTTAAGACAATTCTTCAGTTGTAAAGAATTTAAAACAAACTCTTCTCCAGTATGTAATTACCAAGGAGAAAGCTTTCAGCATCTACTAAATATAAATATTATAATGTTATTGTAAATCACTAAGTCAGAACGTTTGTTTGAGGCAAAATGATGAATAAAAATGCTAGGTGGGATTCAGTGATAAAAGACTAAAGAATGAAGGTATAGTTAATACCACTTTAAAAGTATTAGTGTTGATTTTCCAGTTTATTAGAATTTGAGTTAATAAATGGGAGAGTAAAAGGTGATACTTTTTAGACTTTTGTAATACCTTTGACTTAGTATAACAGAACATTCTAATTAAACATACCAGAGAAGCACACTTTAAATGACTAAGGGCTGATTAGCTGACAGCTTTCCAAAAGTACTTGTTAAATTTGAATTGGGAGACTTGTAGCAGAGTTCTATGGTGACCTGTGCTTTGCCCTACTCAATACTGTTACCAGTTATCTGGAAATAGATAGTGAATAATTTATGTTGAAATGTGCCCTTCATACAAATATTGACAGACTTGTAAATAATGCTAAAAACATGGTGATCACTCAGACCATTCAGATAATATGAGTGTATTAAAACAAAGCATGTTTTAAAATCAAATTGAAACCAAAGTGAAAACTTGAATTAAATTTTTTTTTTCTTTAACTGGAACTGAGCCTGAGCTATTACTTTGAAGTCTTTGTTGAGCCCAAACTCAAGCTGAACAAAAAGAAAAAATTCAGTACAATATTTACAAGAGCTCTTTAACACAGGAAGAGCCCACTACTATGACAGAAATCTAGTAGGGGCAGAAGAATAAGCATGGGATATTCTTGGTGCAGACAGAGAGAGAGTGGTGTGAATGTGAAAGGCGAGTGAGAAGAGGAGGAGGTTGGCTTAAAAATCCCAGAGAAGATAAGACAGCTTGCATCCTGGGAGATGGCAAAGCTAGGGCAGGAGAAAGATTCACTGCTCACATTTATTGTCCTCTGAAATCTCCCACTGCTGCCGAAACTCTTCTGACCTTTCTCATGTGTGATTCCTTTACACTTTTCCCCTACTCATATTACCCCAATGCACATTGTGAATCCATTCCAGAATGTTTAGATGTGCAGAATCTGCTACTGAGCCCAAATTAGGAAAATACTACTAATGGGTGAACGTGAACCAGAACTCAGTCAAAATATCACTAGTGCAATTCTCTGTTTTTAATACTGCCAAACTGATGATTGACTTAGAAACGAGTTCTAGACTGTATCTTTCAGATGAGTGTGTGTCTTCTGGGACACAGTGATTCTGCAAAAGATCTAGAGTTTGTGTTGGACAAGCAAGTTTATTTGCTAGTGCAGTCCTGTTGCTGAAATGGTCAATTAAGTGAATTTTTAGTACTGGGGTACCAGTCTGTACATACTAAGTCCACTTTGGGTTTCTGTGCTTAAAAAGAGGTATTGAAAAATCAAGGAAAAAACTACAAACAATAGCTGCAGAATGATTTAAGAGAAGATTTAGACATATGCTTAAATAAGTGATTACTGAAAATGCAGGATAGTGCTAGGAGCAGAACAGAAAGTCTGTCATTCTTTTTTTTCAGGTAGAAAGACCTCTGTAGCTGGGCTACAGCCCACAGAATTTCTGTTTTCATGAAGCCTTGAAGAGGCAGTGCTTTACACAGGACCCACCCTTGGTTGGTCTACAATGTGAAGGGGTCCTGGGAATTAGGGATGTGTAGAGAGTTTTTATGCACAGCCTGTTCATCTTATTTAACATAGAAATTGGAAGTTGGTTGGTTCTTGCCAGCAGATTGTGAAAAGGAAGAATGGTTAAAGAAGCTGAATAAATTTTGAAAGCCTGGCTTTATTCCTTGCCACTGCCAAAAATCACATGTACTAAAATATTTTGTGTTCCTCACCTGAAAAATTAGCAGAAATCCTGTGCGCTCTTAGCGAAAAGCTATTTTTTTGCTACTGTGCTTCTAATATACCATATGCTAAAAACATGAAACAGCCTAAAATAGAATAACCTATGTCTGTTAATCTAACATGTAAGATTTATGTTTTATGCTTAATCGATTTGTGCTTTAGCTCCCATCTTTAAAATAGAGTAACAGCTATTCAAGTCAGCATTGTCAAAATAATTTCACTAATACTCTTGAACCATTCACATTCTCTGATAAAAGTAACAATAATGTAGAAGGAAATTAGTAATTTTCTACTCAGTTGAGGGATTATGACAGAAAATTCTATAGTAAGAAAGTTTTAGGACACCATTTTGGATAAAAAATATTTAACCCCCCCACACTAATCAATGAAACAAGACACTTGCATAAAATAGTATGCCATAGTATAACTAGAGACAGTATCATATTTATACAGAAGAGAGGGAAATGAATTAAAATCACATCACAGAGTTGATGGTGTCATTTCTTAATTTCCGAGAGTTTGAACATGTTTTTTAATGTAGCTTGGGGGACAGGTAATTCTAATTACAATTGTTATTTTTTGCTACAGTATTGCTCAGGTACTGTCTAAAATAGGATCCCTTTGTGCTATGCATCGCTCAAGCATGCACCAGGTGACAGCCCCTGCTCCAAATAGCTCATAGTCTGAACACACAAAGTAGACACAGATCAAAGAGTGTATGACACATGATGTGATAAATGAATTTGCAGAAATCTCCATGTAACTATTGTGACTCCCATTGATTTTTAAGTGAAGGATGTCATTAGCAAGGTACTACCTGAATGAAAGAGCAAGGAAGGGGGATTTAGGCAAACTAGAGAAGGCAGAGAAGGGAGACCAGGTAGGGTGGGATCTGAAGAACAGAGTAAGAGAAGTTGGAACAGGCAACCAGAAAGCACAGGAAAGAGTCCAGTCAAACCCTTCACACTGTCATGCATAAAGAACTTCACTTGGGACGTGCAAGTTGGCATAGTTTAAAAGCACATCTTTGAACTTGAGAGCTTAGAGGTTAGCAGCAAGACTGGCTGAAGAGGGTGAATCAATTGCTCTTACCTGTTTCATTTTACATTTTACACACGCTATGGAAGAATCTTTGACCATTTTTATAGATCTGTCTGTTCAGTGAAGCTGTGGCAGGGTAGTCATTTGAAAGTGCTGAAGATCTGGCAGAGAGCATGAAGTGTTGTATTATCTTTTGTATGCTGAAACTGTTGATTGTATCATAGCATTGCAGAGACCTGTATCCTGTGAAGTTCAGGGAAAAACACTGTCCTGGTAGCCACTGAGAAATAAAACCACCTAGAATCTTCTGAAATCTGTAAACCTTTTCTCCCTATAATATGTTGGGGAAAAAGAAATCTTTCCGACATGTTCTTTTGTATTATCATCAGTTATGGTGACTGTGTTCTTTACATTCATTTTGAATCTGTGTTTCCTGTCATGAGCAGATTAAAACCAGAAGAGAGTGGAGTGAAAGTTTTCTATTGCAAACATCTGTGTCTGAAAAAGGATTGTATTTCCATGTCCTGGAACATCAAGGGGAAAAAATTGCCCTCCCCAGACACACACCTTTGGTTCGCAGCAATAAGGAGTTTATAGACAAGGTTGCTTTACTACAGTAAATAGAAAATAGAAAACCCAATTCTGCTATTATTTCCGGTGGTTAATCCATCCTGGGTGTCTGAGGAGACCTTCAATCATTGTTCCCAGCAGAGAGTTCTCTTGTTCTGTATCTCTAAAATCCTTAACATATTTTTGGGTGTAACGTAAGCATTGCTTTTAGTAACTTCTATCTTTTGTATCTGAAATTCAATTCTGTATGCAAATATTGCTGTCCAGATAAGTGTTCTTAGGGACTGCCAGTAGAAATGGTGAATGGACATACTTACCCTCTATAAGTTAAATGAAATCCACAGACAGAAAAAAATGGCTATGTCAATGGACTTCACAAAGAAAAAAATTAGTGCTGACATGTCATCCATATCTGTCTGCTTTTAAAGAACACAAGACTGGAAAAGGAGAGAAAAGATGTTGTAAGAAGCACTGGGGGCCAGATATACAGTGCTTTCTCATACTTTCTGGTATTCTTTCAGGAATTTAGCCTGGAAAGAAGGAAATTTATTGGTTTAGATGCTGCCCTGAGACCTTCCTATCTCCTACATAAATGCCCTCCTTTTAAAACTTCAGTATACTAAGATGCATCAATGCAAAGATATTTCACTAGGTTCATGTACTCCCTCACCCCATTGTACCCAAAGATCTGTTAAATTGTATGCTAAATTGGAACAAATCTGGGAAAGATCTGGGAAAGAGTTTGATAAAATAATTTTCTGGACTGATTCTTCAGTCATGATTGTCTTGGGCACCGAGAAGGCTTTTGCTAGTATGCAGCAGTGATTCTTCCTTTTTCTGAAGTGAAAGCATGTCTTCAAGTAACAGTTTATGGACTAGAGTTTTACTTTGGGCAACATTATTAGTGAGGATGGTCTTCTCTCTCCTAATCATTTCCCTCATCTCCCAATCCTCCTTCAGGTATACCCAACTGATGGTGGTATTTCCATACCTGTGAACATATTAAAAATTCTTAAGACTGCAGATATTATTACTAGAATTAATAGAAAAATGAAGAAAACCTAAAAGTTTTAAACAAGCTTGGCAAAGTTAAGAAATTGTCTGTTAGTAAAAATCTCATAAGCAAACAGATTTGGAAAATTTAGGAATAGGTAGGAATTCTTACAGTCTGAACGTCTGCTTTGTAACTCTGGTTGTTCAGTTTGGTAAGAGAACCTCATAGCTGCCTTTTTACAATGGCAATTAGCATGACATCTCTCTCACTTTCTCTAGAGGATATATTACAGTGTGAACATTTGCCTGTGACTTATGTGTCTGTCCAAGGTTCTCAGAAGAGACTCTTCAAAGAATAATGAAGTGAATCCCCCAACCTGCTTATTGGTATAAGGATCTTAAAGATGTGACAGTAGGATACAGAGATCTGCTTGCCTAATTTGCATTTAAATCAGGGGTCATTAGGCACTAGACACTTTTGAAAAGTCATTGATGTAAACCCTATGACTTATTTTTATAAATTGTTCCATTTCTAAAAATTATGCCCTATTTCCAATCTAAATTAGTCTAACTTCACTTTCCAATCTTAGTTTGTATAACCTTATTGCCTTTTAAGCTGCAACATGTCTTGCTTTCAGAAATCTTACCCCTTATAATAAAAGTTTTAAAAATTTTTTTGTTTTTCCTTAAATAAATGGCATGGACTGCTTTTGTTAAAACTGTTATAAAATAGGCTTTACACATTTTAATTTACAATTGTAGCTCCTTAAACTTTTCAGTTTTTCAAGCTTTTCTGTTCAGTGTAAGCACCAAAATGTGCAGCAGTACTGTTGCTATTCTCAATATTATTTGTCTGCTTCTATTCAACCATCTGCTAAAAAAAATATAGAAGTGTTGCTAAAAAAGTTTGCAGATGATGCACAGATTGATAGAACAATAAATAACATTTATGTATATGAGAATAGTGTTAGCTGCTGCACTGCACTGAGAGCTCACATACTTTCTATCTGATCTCTGTCTACCAATTTCAGCGTCAGTGGTTTCCACAGTCCCCCAACTTGTAAGAGTGACAGGTTTTTTGTATCCAGGTGTGTGACCTTCCCTATTTATGTGTGTTCAGACACATTGCTAGAATATGTTCCCCTTCCTACCAAAGAACCCAGCTGTGTATAACTGGCTCTTTTGCAATCCTGTTTATCATTCCACCAAGCTGTGCATCATGTGCAAACTTTACTAGCAGTACTTTCCTATTTTCTTCTATGTAGTTAATAAAAATACTAATTGCTAAAATGAGATCAGGGGCTTAACACCTGTTGAACTGGTAATGATTTAACATCCATTTAATGTACAGTTCAATATACACTTCACTGATTGTTTTATGTTAATTTAAAAAATAAGACTGTCATGAAGGACCAAACTAGACGCTTTACAAAAATGTAGTTATGGCACAGCCAAGTGTATTTCTAGATACCAGAAAGACTGAAGTATGTAAAAGACAGAGTCATTATAATTACCTCTAAAAAAATCACTCACGTGTTAATGTAATATTCCCAGATAAAGATTTTCAATGTTAATTTTTTTATTTTACCATTTATACGCATGTTCATGGCTATGCTCTGACTGTTGTGTTCCCATCTGGGGAAGGCAGAACACCTCTGGTTTGTGGGATACTTTGACTGGGTTTGCAGCTGCTTTGTTTCACCAGAGCAATGAAAAGTTGCTGAAATAGACTCTAGCACCCTTTGCTTCCTGCACTCCAAATTCCTGCTGATTTGTCACCTCCCACCATTAATTATTCTTCAAACACAACCCCCTCATTTGCATTCCCGTAGCCTGGCATTATCCTGTGAATGTATGAAATTCCCCAGGCTTACATCACCCCGCTCCCCTTGTGTGCCAAACTGGCACTTAATTCAGGCAGAGTCACCAGCTGCCCAGAGCATCAGGTTGGTTGGGGGTGACAGCAAAACCTCCCTGCTCTGCCACCTGCTTTTCTTACGCCACAGACTCAGAGAGCCAGGCCGACCGCCACTGCTGAGGGAGAGGGGGGATTGCACGGGCACCAGCCCTGGCTGGGCAGGAGAGCGGCACTGCCAAGCAGCATCGGTCCATGTCTCCAGCTCTTCTGGCCTCTTGGCGATGGCGGCAGTGACGGATCAGCTCTTCACAACTTTTACCCAAGCCCTCTGCCTCAGCTGCTCACCTTTCCTCCATCTCATGGCAGAAGTGACCCTGCCCCTTCTCCTCTGGGCAGTGAAATATGATTTTGCCCACACTGCTTACAAGCCTGGAGCCAGCTGTCTACACATGTCCGCTTTCGTCTCCATCACTCCTCCAGGGAGGGTGCTCCTGGCTTCCCCTTCAGTGCAGAAAATGAGCACGCTGCCTCCCACCTCCCTCTCAGCTTGTCTATAAAGAGGAGCTGGCACAATAGGTGCTTTCCTCCCAGATGCTTAGTATGAATGGCCATACTTGCTGTTATTTTTTGTAACTAAAAGTTGGTTTGTTGTTGTTTTTTCCCCCATACAGAATTGTTCCCTTTTGGACTGGCCACCATCATCCATTGTTCTCCATGAAACAGAAACTGCCGTTGCCCTCGGGGGAGATGGTGGCTGCCTATACTGTGAGGCATCATAAAACACAGACCCCGTTGGGAACAATGGGGAAAAGCCTTCTCAACATGGCCACCAGCTGAGGCCTGCCACTGCTTTCAGCCCATCCAGAGCACAGGGGAGCAGCAGACATATTGAGGGGAGGCAGTGGTCCACTGAGCAGCCTCTGGGCCCTGCCTGAGGGGAAAACAAGATTACATACAACAGGAATACTACCCAAACAATACCAGCTTAATTACAAGAAGCAAGTGAAATAAAGTCTTCATGCAAGGTTACAGTGAGTTCCACTTATGTGGGAGCTAGCAGAGCTCTTAGCCAGTTTTGTAGGGGAGGTTGAAGTCCTTTCTGCCACTCTCTCCTGTTGATGCCTTGGCTCCCCCTTAAATACTAAGAGACCAAAATTCTTACTTGACAGTTTTAATAGGAAGCAATTTTTGTCACAGAATAATAAGCATTTCATCTGTGAAGATGTGATATTTTTCCACTCTCTGTTTTCACTGGGCAGCCTCCTGCCTCATACACTCTAGAGTTGCTGGAGTCTGTATTATTTTTACCAAGATAGGAGACAAAGAGAGGTCTAATAATGGGTGGTCCCTTTTTTTAAATACCTGATTTTTAATCTCTAAGCAAATTAATATATTCAAATACATCTTTGAAATTACTGGTAAATTTGTTTTGTAGTCAAACCACACATATTGTACTCTTAAGGAGAGTAGAGTGTTTTTCATACAGACTAAAGACTAATCAGTAAAGCATGCCGGAGTTTGAAGATTCTTCCCTGACTCTAGACTCTTTAATTGCCTCTAAAACATGCATTCAGTGATAGAAAATACTTTAAAGGATGATGAAATTTGAGGGCATACATCATCAATAATTTTGCACAAGCCATACTCTAGGAATGCTGTGATTATTTGTGAAAACAAGCCTTGTGATTCAAGCAAATAAATGGGCAAGATCTTAATAGGAATTCAAACCATTCAGGTACTTTAAATTGCAATTAACATACTCACCCAAGTCAAACTGTGATCTGTTAAAATCCCACATACATAAGGCTCCAGATCTCTATACTTTTACATTTACAATTCTATAGGATGAACAGTCATTTGCTGCCATTATTCTTCGTAGCAGAAAATTTCCTCCTGAGCAAAAGTCTTAACCCTGCCACAGAGTGACACTAAAAGCCTTTATAATTATGCCTATGGCCATTTCAGTGGCTTTGTACTTAAATTGGTAAAGTCAGTCTTTAAAGACGCAGTATATATTCTCTCCTCTTCAGAGTAGAGACTGTAATTAACTTTGGAAGTAGCAATTCATCTAGAACGATGAAGCTGCATTCTCAACTGCGACACTGAGTTACTGGTATTATGCACCTAATAATGGGAGTCTGGGAGCTGAGGGACAGCTTTTTTGTTTCGAATCATCCATACATCCCACTCAGGGTGCTAGGTGTGCTCACTGCCTTCCACGCTGGCTAAAAGAGGGAACACCCTGTGTTTAGTAATAACAAACAATGGAGGCTATTGCCCAAAGTAAACATTGAATGCAGGGTCAGAGGATCGATTAGACTGAATGAAACAGTGGAAAGCAAGAGGAAACAGGCAGGGAGCAAACCCAAAAATCATGGTACAAGAAATGAAGTGAATACACAATGGCCTTGAAAGCAAGCCAAAGGAAGGAGCTTTGAGCAGAGCCCTGACTGCAAGCAGATCTGCGATCATGAGCAAAGCAACGGATTCTTGTTCAATCTTACTATATTTCAAGAAGCGGGACTTTGTTTGTAGTAAAAAAGGATTACTTCAAAGAAATACCTGGCTCTTGTAATCAATTTCTCATTCTAATGGAAACAGCCTGCTATGTTGTGCATATGGGCTAACTGCTCAGGCCACAATGGAGTTAGACAATGCAACCAGGGAGAGCAAACAATGAGGAAACATTGGGAAGGAGGACAGAGGGAGATTTTAGAAAAAGGCATGGCAAAATGGAAGAAAAATGAAAACTTGCAGGAAATTAATTTAAGGCATGGAGAGAAAAAAGAACGTAGTCAGGACATACTCTTCAGCGTGATAGTCAGTCAGCTGGGAGATGCTACTGACTCTGGGGAAGAATAATCCCTAAAGTGTACCCATGTTCGAATTTCTGATAGAAAAGAAGACCCTGTCCCTCCTGTCCCATTGCCATTTCAGAAAAGCAGCCCTCTTAGGCAACCAGGCACCACGATGGAGGGTTAAAACACACAAAGCTGCTGCCCATTTGGAACACACTCTGTCTCCTTTCACATCTGCAGAGCATTTAGCTGCTTGCATCTGGTTGTGTTTGCGCAAATATAATTCCATATTCACTAATAATTCCCGAGGCTAAAGGCCCCTCTCCTGTAACCTTGTTAATATTCTCACAAGGCCTGGTGTGAACGCCTCACAGCATTTGGATTAGAATTCAGTCTGGTGGGGTTTTTCCCCCCCCCCGTCTCTTACTCTTTCTCTCTCTCGTACTTTTCTGGCCTCCAGTTTCCTGGCCACCCACATGACGAGACACTCTCCCTCCCGCTCTCTCCCCATTCTCAGTTTCAAGGAATTTCCTTTTGTCAAAGGCAAAGTGTGATTGACATATTTTCCCCCTCTTAAGTGCAGTCTTCTTAAAACTTGATTTAACTATGTCCTTATGGGGCTCTTATAATCATTACCTAGGTGAGAAAAGAGACCCCCTGCTCCCTCTCTACCATCCGATCTTGGGCTTCAAGGGCCAGACTGCTGGCTACGTAGCGCTTTTAACATGGTTTTTATTCACTTTTTAAAGATGCTTTTATTAATTTGGTGGTGATGAGGAGTTCCAGATTGACAATAATGGAAACTGAAGTAATTTGTTTGTCCACAAAACAGGTACCACCGAAGCGGCAGAACTGCCAGCTCCCCTATCAACATGTCATGGGGTCCCCTTTCAAAGCACCTCACCCAGGCCAGAAAAAATCACCTTCTCCTCCAGCCTTACTGGGGAGAAGGCAATTAAAATTTCTAATCGGTCCTCAACACTGATGCTAAGACTGATAAAAAACTGAGCTGGAGCTTACCCTGACCATAGTATCACAGGAGTCAGGGACATAAGCACTTTGCTTGTTCACTTCTGGTCACTCCTTTTCTTTAGTGCAAGAAACGATGGTTTCCTGTCTTTCTTCAGCCTGTTTTCCAGGTGACCGGCTTGACATGGGCCCTGACCAGCTGCCCTCCCCAGGCAGAGACCAAGGTGTGCCATGGTGGTGGGGATAAGGGTTTGAAGGAGAGTGGCCATGGGTCTTGGGAAGGTGGTTGGGCTGCTGGCAGAAGGAGAGGAAAGCAAGTCCCCAGGCTGATAGCTTGGAGTCTTTAATGATCCCCTGGTTAATTTGTGTTGGGCACCCTACTGTACTGCTCTGGTTTTATCTGTGTCATGTATATTGGGACAGGAATGTAAAACTCTGTGTTATGATGGCTGTGGGTTGGCTGTGGGAATTCAGTTGAAGAGATTGCTCAGACTGCACCAAACATTTTCAATACAACATAGGAAGGATTATTAACAAGTTTTTGACTAAATATTTGCAAGATCTTAGCACACCTTTTAATCAGTATGAAAGCAAAACAGAGTTTTGTTTTCTGTTTAACAGAAATAGTCCTGGAAAGTGATTGTTATAGGCAATGTATAACGAAATGTTTATGATTAAGTATGTTGAAAATGTATGCCACATCATTATAAAGCCTTGTTTTCAGTTGTGTATGAACTTTGCTACATTTGAAATAAACTAGGATGAAATTTCCCATGTCAGGAATTAATCTCTGTACCTTACATCCGTCTTTTCTCCTTTCTTTGAAAAAGGGAGGAAAAATAATTAACTGAATTTTCAGAAAAAAAATTAGGGATACTTTATATTCATGTATATGCTAAGAAAATCCTGAAAGGGATACCAGTAAGAATTAATAATCCCTACCTAATCTGGATGAAAGACTTGTTTTGATCAGCAGTTGGGGTGGAGGATCCCTCTGATGTCAGGAATGTATACTTGCCTATTTCCATGAAAATTTTCCCACATTTACTCAAGTTATGAGCCTTAGAAAGTCCCGCTTCACACAAAGACATTAGAAATGTATGTTCTCTGAGGGATATCTGCCCATTCTCAAGCTCAGGTGTGGACAGCAACCTTCTCTCCCACTGGAGCAGTGGGGTATATGGTATGGTTGTGTGTTTCAGAGCACAGGAGATGAACGGTGTTGCTGCCTCTGCTGTGGTTTTAGTGTTTGTCTGACAGAGCATTGGAGAGGAGAAGGAACCTTTCTGACAAGACTGCAGAAGGTAGGGAGCTGGGACTGAAGTACTGGGAATGAAGACATTGGGACAAAGAGCTGCTGGGCTTAATATCCTGATGTTTTGAGAAAGGGTGTAGGGCTTACAAGTAGGACTTAGAAACATGATGGCAGAGAGGCATGGACCTCAGATTCTTGTCTCTAGGAACAGAACAGGAATTTCCACACATTGGAAATTCAGAAATTAAATATAACAGAAAAAAAAAAAAACAACTAGAAAATTAATGATTCAGGCTTCAGAGCAGAGTTTGCATGATGTGCGGTAAATTAGACATGAACCACCTATTGAACAATGAGTATAAAAGAAGACCTCAAATATACAGGATCTCCAACAGAGATCCAGTGGAAAAATGTTATGTGGTTGTATAATTAAAGACGGTAAGATAGCTCATAGATAGGGCTGAAATAAGGTCAGGCTTATTGCTGATGATCCTTAACATCTGAATGTTTGACTTTGCAATGTTAACAGTTTCTTAACTTAATACTATTTATCCAGTACATAGACCTGATAGAGCATATAGGCCAGGACCTACATTGCTGTAAAGTGAATTAGATTCTATATCTCATTAATGGCTTAAATTAGTTAACAACTAGTTACCTTAGCTCTGGCTCCAAGCCACAAGGATTCAAAAGAATGCATCCTTTGCAAAGCCAGCTTCTGTGTATTATGTAATGAGATAAGACCAAACGGTAATGATATAAAAAAAATCCTTTCATTCTTGTCTTCCTTTCTTCACACAAACATGTGCAGCTGTGGCCCATATCTTCTGAAAACAGTCATCACCACAATATGGCAATGAATATTTTCAACCATTCTTTTAAGAAAGCTTTTATCTTTTCTTGGCCTCACAATGTCTCCAGGCAATCTATCTCCAGGCCTTGTTTAGTGAAGTATTGTTTCAAGAACCATAGTCCAGGACTTTTTTTCCAGTATGTGCCTGGGAAGGAGTTAATTTGAGGATGGCTTCAGCATTAACTTGTAGATGGCTTCAGCAGCTTATCAGATCACATTCCTCAGCCTTGCTGCTGCCATGTGCCAGGACTACCTCCCTTGCCATGAAAAGCCCGTTCCCTGGTTTTGTGTGCATTTGGCTTCCAAGCTGGTCAGAAACTGATGTCATGTACCTGACTACAGATATTGGTAAAACACTGTATTTACGCATTATGGGAAAGTCCCAAATTCCATTGCTGCAGAATAAATGAGTTAATGAAGCTGTGACTGAAATGCTTCGAGAAGGTGATGCGAGAACTGTTGTTTCCAGCTCCGAAGCAGCTCTACATCACTAGTTCAGGTTCTCACAGTTATTTCCATAACTGCAATTGTCAGAAGCTTTTAAAAATATAAGCTATGATTTCTAGAGCGTGATTTACAGTAAGTGGGTTCTGCATGGGCCGCAGAGCTGTGGGAAGCAGGGGCTCTGACTGTGCAGCAGAGCAGAATGTGCCCCCTGGACCAGCTCACACCACTCATGATCGCTGTTCTGCCCTTTCCTCTGAGAGGTTTGTGTTGAACACATGCCACACGCTCTTGTGCACATCACCTGTGAGACCGATTCTCCACCCTTGTGTCCTGTTGGGCCGCTCTTTTGTCTGATGTTTGGTGAAGCATGTCTCGCCTTCATACTAGCTCAGCCTCAGGACTGTGGTGTGATGTTTGGATGGTTTCTCAGGCTTGCAGCACTGCCTTGTAAACAACAGTGCTCTAGGTGAAAACACAGAAAGCAAATTCTGCAAATTGTGAAGCAGCCTTCGCTTTTGGAATGACCCCAAGTGACCTGAAACCACCTAGAATATTCGTATACTCTGTTTTTTCTGAAGAAAATCCCCTCTGTTCTCTGTTGTCAAAAATTGGCAGTAATAATGTTTCTTTTTAAATTCAAAGAAGCAAACAAATAATCCTGCAACTTCCCTGCCAGATGGAAATATCTTTAAATCTTTTCTCTTTTAACTGAGTGTTTGGAAGGAGTGGGGGGAAGAAGGAGAAAAAGCGGCTTAAGTTGCCAATGGAGCGTCTCAGTGTATCAGGTGTTTCCAGGCATTGTGTAAAACAGCCCCTGTCTTAATGTGCTTATGGTCTCAAAGAACAGGGTACAGAAAACCTGGAAGTGAAAACTGGGATTGGGATGAGGCTAGTAGCAAGCAGCATCATGGTCCTGAGGAATAG
Source organism: Elanus axillaris (assembly GCA_026212715.1). Taxonomy (NCBI): domain Eukaryota; kingdom Metazoa; phylum Chordata; class Aves; order Accipitriformes; family Accipitridae; genus Elanus; species Elanus axillaris. The sequence continues at coordinate 1,867,553 of JANZLQ010000031.1, read as the reverse complement.
GGCTGGAGGGATCTATCACCACCAGGGTCCAATTTGGAGAAGGTGGAACACAATCCAGACAGCATTTGAATCACTCCCTTGTCATCAAGTACCTGTGAAGCCTATGGGCAAAGTATGCCTCACCCCCTTTAGTGGCCACACCAAATATGAAATGGCAGTCTGCTACTGCTGCTAGCAAATTGAGAAACAAAGACATTTCTGTCCCTTCATTCCCCTCCCTCTCCCAAGCAAATAGCAAGCATGAGGGATGCCAGGCTTTTTGTCATTAAATCAGTAGATCCACAACTGTACTGTGAATATTGATGGATAGCAAAGACAAATGGCTCTTTTAAAGATGTGGAATAAGTTAGCAAGAGAATCCCAGACCAAAACACTTTCCCATAGGAACAGGGCAAACTGGGATATGGCAACTGGTGTTTCTGTTCAGACACAAGTGATCAGGAGCTCCTTTCTGCATCCAATAATGAGCTGCCTGCAGACGCGTAAGGTGCTGCTGTGGGCTGAGGGGTGAGACGGAGCTGCCTTTAGGCTTTCCAGAGACAGCTCCTGTTCCTGTGGATGCTTTGGACAGTGAATGGCATTGTTCCAGGGGCTGCAGCTTGCACCGAGAGGATTTATACACAATGTCAAATCCCTCCTGTCCTGACCCCTCCTGACTCCCGGACATCTGTGAGGGAACACCCCTGAGAGGCTATCTGGAAAGAACCGTTTATTTTGCAGTGAAGGGGTAATCTCATAATAACCAGGGAGTTTCTCCAAGTTCCTGGGAGTACCAAGTGAACGTTGCCCAGTGTTGCTGGCTGAAACGCTGCTAACAGAAATACAATGAAGGCTCTGAAGAAGGCAGAGCAGCTCAGCACCCACAGCCCGTGTTTATTTTCTCCAGAGATGAAGGGGGGACTGCAGGTCAGCAGGAATTGTGCCTTCTGACTGGTATTTATTGACTCAGAAGCCCTTGCTGACAGACAGACAGACAGGCAGGGAAAGGGTTCCATTACAGTGACGTCGTTTCTTTCCCTCTTCACCCCCGAGGCTTTCACTGCTGACACTCTACACATAGCTGTGGCTTCTCCAGCTGGTGCTGGGGTGAATGGCAGCTGCCTTTCATCTTGCTGATGTTGGAAGCCTGCGTGCCCCTGGGGAACACGACTGTCAGGCTTTCAGCTATGTACTGCGGCGCATCTATCAGAGATGTAGCAACAGCACAGAGCTTCGTGTCTAGCCTTCCCTCTGAGACCTGGGTGAAGACTGGAGGTCTGGGTCGGATGCTGAAGGTGAACTCTGGGTGGCTACTGGGGGTCAGTGTACAGGGTCTGTGTGAAAGAGAAATGTGTCCCTGTGCTGTGCTCAGCCCCATTTCCACCTTCCATTCCCTGATGCGGCCACTGCTAATTAGGTCTTTGGTTGCCCTACTCTAATATTGTGCTTTAGGAGAGATTCGAGTCCTTTCAGTAAGTGATGGTGAGGCAGATCTACTGTCAGCTATTCACAGGGATGCTACAACACTCTGATCAGGCTCCGCTTGACCCAGGGGTCATGGCTTCAATACCTCTGATTCCTAGTATGGTTCCTCCAGAGGGTCCCTTTGGATTAAAGACCACACTGGAGACTTATATCTGTTGCAAGCAGTACAGTCACCTACGCTCTTAGCCACACAGGGCAGGCTTTTCTAATGAGTCCTCACTGGCAATGCAAGATACTGGACCTTTCATCCTTTGTCAGAATGGAGAAGCAAAATGTCCATGTTTAAATAGCATGAATTGTTTCTCTTGTCCCCACACTCTCCATTGTTTTTTTAAGATGAACTACCTCACTTTGAGTTCAGTAAACCAAAGCTGGTGGTTTTGAAAGGCTGTAGCAGGCTAGGGTACAGGATATCTGGAACTCTTGCAGCAAAGCAGTATCAGTTAGATCAGATCGTAGGTTCTTTATGCACTTTAGAAACATCATACTTGCAGCATGGATAAGTGTATCACAGTGATCTCTTGCTTAGTGACGTTGACATTAGGGATGCTAAGAAGTTGCAATATGAGGGTGCCCTTTTAGATTCAGTCTCTATGAGTATGCTGTCTCTGCAAATACAAATGCATATGAATGAGAAACCAAGCATCAAATAACTTAGTCCACTTCTTGATTGCCAGTGCAAGATTACGTGCAACAGTGCATGTTTTGGTTTAACAGTCTTAAATGATGAGGTATCTTCCACATTTGGATTCTGGCTGTTTTTCTAGTAATTCGATTCATGCAGTGAGGCATGGTTGCAACACTTTCTGTTCTATGACAGAATGCTTCTTACATCACCTAACATATATGGAATTCTTTTCAGGCTCTACCTCATTAAAAACCAATGCTTAGATCTCCTGCCTCTCTAATGTACAGGGGCAGATCTAGGCATATTTTCACTTTGAAAAGATTTCCTCTCCTTTTCATTAATGACAGCTGTACAGCTGTCTGAAGACTGTTGAGATTTCCCTCTACACTGCTAGATGTTTACTGTCTTTGTAATCTCTTTGTGGAGAGCCACATGCTTTCGTTCCCCCAGTAAAGCTCCTTTAAGCATAACCTTCCCAGTAAATAGGCATAAAGAGGGAGAGGGGTTCAATATGCGTGTGGTGGATGCCAATGATGGGATGGTACTGCAAGGAAAACTGCTTTCCTGGCTATGTATGTTAGCTGCTGAGAATGTCTCATGTCAAAGGATGCAAGAGTGGAGCTCTCTTTGCAATGGTGCGTATAGAGCACCTTCAGGGTGCTTATAGGTGCACATCAACTTACAGTTCTAAGTATAAGAAGGCCAAACCAGCCCCTAAGCATTTTATTGTCTAGCCTTGCTGAGCATTAGGTGGAACGGGGCAAAATGTTACAAGCATGCAAATACTGGGCACAGGTATCATCACTCTAATGGACTTCCATGCCTGAGGAGGGAGTAACTGGACCATTGAGTCTTACCTGAGGGCTGACTGAAACAACTGGGATCTCCCAAGCTAATTCCTGTTTGAATAAGAACACATACATAGAAACAAAGCAAACCTTGATTTAAAAACCAACTTGATGATTACCAGTCTGTTACATGACTGGCCCACTGTTAACTTTCTTTTCTCTATCTTTAATCCACGGCTTTTCTCATCTTTCCCTATGAGGTGCAGTGTCCTTATGTCAGTGGCTTTCAATGTGTGATCCACAGATTTCTGGAAATCAGAAGACTGCTTCTAAAGAGTCTATGAAAGAAAAGCAATTTATATGTGCTGTGCTGTAATCCATGTATGCAAAATTTCTAAAGAAGGTGGTGTGTCTGCGTGCCCATTGGGGCAGGCAGGAAAGTAAGATGAAAGGTTTTTCTCATGGAAAGAAGCAGGGGACTGAAAGCCTAAATTTGTGGCAGTTTTCTAATCTTTAGGTTCATTCAGTTCTTCTCTGTTTCAAGAGGGGTGTGGTGGCTGGTACTTTGTGGATTGATGGAACCTCTCAGGAGTGTCCTGTACGTGCAGAAAGAAAGGATGCACAGTACAAGGGGTGCTCGCATTAGATTGGAATAGATTGGTTCCCTGCTACTTAAGTAGGCAGTACCTGGCCCAAATTCCTGTGTGAGGACATCTTGGACATGACATCCATGCACAGGGAAGATGCTGACATTAAAGAGTGAAAGTTACCTTCTTGACAAAAGCAGGCACAGATACAAACATGTCCTGGATTTGGAGGGGAAATTTTTTTGATCCTGTGCAAATTACTGTAAATCAGTTATGTTTGGGGTCTAATTCAGATCCTATTTAATCCCTTTTAAGGTCACTCCATTGTGTTTTCTTTCATCCTGTCTCTTGGTCAAAGTGCTGCCATGGTCTCTTCAGCCACCATGTTAACATTTGATTCTGGCTTTGCTCAGCACCTCTAAGCCTCTTTTCTTCAGGGCTTGTGATTGCATCTGTTTCTGGCAGCTGTATTCTAGAAACAGCTTCTTTTGCTGTTTATGCATTCACTACAAAATAAGTGACAGCCAGGCACAATGGATATAATAAAAGCTTTCGTGCATCATTACCTGTAGCAAGATCTTAACTTTTCCTTGCAAACCTCAGTAAACTCCACTTAGTTTAATTACCTCTGTCACTGCAGAAGGAGAAACAGACTATGTTATTTTGCCTTCTACCAGTGAATCCTCACCAATTAAGGAAGCTGACTACATAGGCAACCTACCCATGTAGTGCAGGTTTACAATCTTACTGTCATTGATTCATGGCTTAGGCCTAGGAAAAATGAAGTCTGGTAATGAGATTAGAGGCATGTTAAAGTATGGTTTTAAAATAGAAGACCTCTGGGTTCTTTGACAGATCTTTTTTTGGTTTTGTTTCCTTCCCAAAAAACCTTGTCATTTTCTGCAGTCAGGTATTATGACATGTATACAATGTGATGCACCTAACTGATTCTCCACATAAATACATACTCACAATTTTGTAGGTTTATAAGTTTAGATACCGTAGCTGATGCTGGATATCCACAGATGCATGTGTATGTACAGAATGAAACTAAGGTATAGTTATGAACTGGAAGCTAATTAAAAATATCCCTGATGGGGTCATGTTTGCCCTTCAATGATGCCAGAGCACACTAGTTTATATTAACACACATTAGTTAAGCACAATAGTTGAGTTTAGATCAACAAATTGAAATGGAACCATGCAATAGCTGGTTTCTTTCTGGCTTGCACATACTTGTTATATATATAGGTCCTACTCTGGACAAGCAGAATTCAGTGCAGAAACGTATTTCTTTTTGCTAGCTTTGCACTTCACCTGATGGATTCTGGAGAACCGTTAGCTTCTGCTCTTTAACGTGTAAGAATGGCCAAACTGTGGCTTGCAAGATAAGTATTTCCTGACACATGGTTAGTCCAGCATGCAGACCATTTCTTGCCATCCTTTCTGAAGGCATGTGTACAGAGAGCAGGTGATAGGCTTTGTGGGTTGTTCTCATGGGCAGTGCCACCAGGTAATCCCTGCAGTCCTCATTCCCAAAGATACATGCAAGTGACATGAAGCCATGTGATAGGACACATCAGGTGATGGGAATCCAGCTATTGATCACATAACAGGTACATATCAGGGAGCTTAACAGAAAGGCTCAAGCTGAAGAGAACAACCCCAAAATGTCCCCTGGGGCCCTCAGCAGAGAGGTGGGGAGTCAGTGCTTTCCCAGGCATAATGCACTCCAGCCATACCTTGTGCCTTGTCCAGCACATTGTCAATGCCCTTATGCCGGATCCTTCAAGCAAGCAGGATGGCCCAGGTGAGCAGTGCCATGGAAACTCCTCTGTGTCCTGGAGATTTCCAGCTTATTAGTTCTGCTGCTCTTCCAGTCCTGGTACAGAGGCCACAGTGAAACACAGACTTTGTTTTTGTACATGCACCCCCCCTTACTTTACACTGTGCTGATTCAACACAATCAGAAATAAATCAGTAGGAGTTAAAAGATACTTTCCTGAGTAAAGGAAAAAAATGAATCCTCAAGAGATTAATCTGGGTTGAAGATTGAAGTACAAATATGAAGAATGAAGAGGTAACATGGCAACCTGGTGATTTTCTTGAACATTAGTGTATTTTGACATATGTGAGGATAGGGGAAAAAATAGTTAATTAAACTTTGTTGCCTAAAATAAGCAAGGGTGCACTCACCTAGTCCTGGGCAGAAATGTAGGTTTTGTCACTGGCTCTTGAGCATACATTTTTAAATTGGAAAACTCAAAGCTTTTGGGTTGAGGTTTTGCAACATAGTTCAGTTGGATTATGAATCAGGAATTATGAAATCTGAATGGCAAATGGTTGTTGTAGATGCTTTTCTTTAAAGGCTTGACTGCTTCTCCTTTTGTCCTATTTTCCTTCTGTGTGTATCCTGTGTGTCCCTACTTTATTTCCACATCTCTCACCTGCACCTAACATGCCTGTTATTAGCATGTACTGTAAATATTGTACACTTAATTTTCAGAGGGGCAGCACATAACTAGAAGCAGCTGTCTTTGGCTTCAACTGGAATTCAGCACCTTTGAAAATCAAGCACTAATGTTTTTCAGTTGGAAGAACAGATTCCCTTCTATAAAATCATGCTTTGCATTTACAATTTAAAGACCTTCCAATCTATATAGGTTTTAAAACACTGTGTACATGCTCCATTCGCACAGGAATCTGGCAGCCATTTCTAGGGAGCATTAAGCAACAAGATCTTGTAGTGAACAGTGGAATTATTTTTTATTTAGAGATTACATAACTCTGACAAAATGGAAACCAGCCCCCGTGCTTCACTGTAGACCAGAACTTTCTCTTCCCAGATGGAGGATGACCTTTAATTGTGTCAGTTCCACCCCACATCCTCAGAAAACAAGGGCAGCTGCTTCACACATGAAGGGAAGCAGAGACTGAAGCAGCCATGTTGATCAAGGATAGATCATGACTGAGGTAACCTTACAATAACTACACAAATTAGACCCCATCTGTCAGTCAGGTCTGTAAATGTCTCCAGGCAAAAAGAATTGATCTTAAATGTCACAAATTGATTTAGCCCCTGGCTACCTTTGTCCCTTTAGCAGCCACTGTCACAGCAATACTGATGCATCCAGAAAAGCTGCCTGTCATGGTTAACCCACAGGGGACCAAGCAGGGTTTGGTGCTAGCAGTGCAAAGAGTGACACTGCACTGGAGCTGCTCACATAGCAGTGGCCGTATGGGAGGATTGCGCAGATGGGGGGCTGATGGTGCCCATGGGCTCAGTCTGCTGGAGTAGGAGTTGCCATGTAGACTTCATGTCAGTGGGACTCATAGCAAAGACAGAGAAACTAGAAACACACCAACTGTTCTGCCCTGAGTTAATTCATCAGTAATCCCATACATGCCTTATGAATAATAGTCCTACAAACTCCACCACTTATGCTCCCCTATCTTTCACTTCTTTTGTACCAGCCACTCTCCTAAACGTTCAGGTTTTTGATTGTCTTCCCCTGTTCCCTTAATGTCTTCATAGTGCTGAGGGGGTGTGTAGGCAGGAGGTGCTGGGACCCCTTCTGTGGAGCAGCTGTGATTGCTTCCCGAGGATGTGTGAGAGTTGGGAAAGATAGTGATGCATGATTTTTTGCTGTACGCTGAAAGGCTTTCTCCATCAACCTGAAGAAGCACCTGAGAAGTGGTGAAAAGGTATAGAGTTGTCAACGCCTAAACAAAAGCATTTGCACGGTTGGGACAGTCTCTGTGTCCTCTGATAAGCTGAGACAATTCCATTACCCACAACTTGCTGTAAATCAGCAAGTCTTCTGCTCCGAAATAGGCATTCGGTGTTTGGTCTGCTGTTCCTTAAAGTTCAGGGCTCTCAGTCAGAGAAATGACTTCAGTGCAGCAGTTGGCATGGAGGCACAGCAGTAAAGACTTTATCATTTCTTTTGACAAAGTTGTCACTGAACGCAGTCACAGGCTAAAATACAATATTAAAATATGAATTCACTTTGACTATGTTTAACTTTCTGTGAACAGTCAAGCAATTTACTTTTATTGACAAGAAAATCTGTAAAAAGTCAATGTCAAAGATACATATGTGTGCATTTAAGTAAACTAGTTTTAAGTTCCCATGCATAAGCATTCAGTTTTGAAGTGCTTACACATTCCCTCAGCCAAAGGAATGGAAACAATACAATGTGATTTATCTGACCAATCAAACCTAACCCAGACAGCTGCAGCACAGGCTCTCCTGCTGGCTGGTATTTCCATGCCGGCAGAAGAGGCTAGATGCTTCAGATGATTGTATTTTTGTTGTGAGCTGGTCATTCGGCTCTTCTTGCTGATGACTCAGAAGCTAGAAAAAGCACAAACCTGCCTTGAAAGGTCAAATATGAAAAGTGAAAGAGCCCACTAAGCCTAGCACTTACCGAACAACTGCCTATAGGTGGTATTCACTAAATTTGGCCTTTCATTTCTGTATTTAAATATGAATATGTTGATAGGGAAAAACTTGCATGCTGTGCTGGGTATGAACTCCCCCC
>JANZLQ010000031.1:1832974-1858395 GCA_026212715.1 Elanus axillaris | reverse complement strand
GGGGGGGCGGGATTGAAGCCCCCTGGGCTGCTCCGGCCCTCGGCCCCCGCAGCCGGGCGGCTCCCGTTTGCCCCCGGCCGCCCCCTGGTGGCGGGAACCCGCCGGCCTTTCCACAGGCGATGATGGCGGCCGGGACGGGTTGCGGGGGTGGGAACAGGGAAGCTTCTGGTGGCCCCTGTGAGGGCGGGGCGGCGGACATCTGCTGCACACGTTTGATTTATTTCTTGATTGGAACGGCCGTGTGAGTGGCACGGTAAATCTGATGCATTTTCTCAATCTGATCCCCAAGCAGGTAGGATTGACAGCTGGAGAAAACCATATATTCTGAGCGCTAAATAGGTTATCCACCATCCGTAAGAAAGAAAAGCAGTGAGCTTTACAACCGTGCCTCCCAGCCGTGCCCTTGGTTTTGACTTTGCCACTGGCAAGGCTGAGTGCCTGACCCCTGCTAACGCGCGGTGCCTTTAATAAGGAGAGGGAGGGAAGTAATTTTATACTCAGCGTGTGAGTGATTCATGTTCTCAAAGGGGATAAAAATGTTATTAGAAAATTCTCCTGCCAAATGTGTGGCAAACGAAACCAATTTATTAATGCTGTGAAGCCAATGTGTGAAATTGGGATAAAACGTGAGGTGCCGTCTCACCCCTGCGCTTACTGTGGCCAAATCTGTTGTTGAGACAAAGGGCTCTTGTCCTCGGAAAGGGGATGCTGCTGTTGTGACCACGAGCGCTGGCAGCAAACAAACAAAATGCTTTCTTTGGCTCAGATGCACTTCAAAGTGTTTGGGTGAGAGATGCCGAGTCTGAAAGAGCAGACCTTAATCGTGGACCATTGAACTGCTGCTTGAAACCTGTAAACCATTGTCAGGACACCTTTGAAAATGCTTTTATTCTTTCCATAGTTCAAGGCTTCCTCTTCATTTAGGGTTATTATTTATTTTATTATGTGTTAAGCAGTCTCAGTGTGCTCTGTGTTGAACGAGACACAAAACAAAACCAGTCCCAGAGCCCAGAATACTCCTGATTTGAAACAAAATCCACACAAGTAAAGCATGGTTTTGGAGCCAAGCAAGAGGCCCAGACATGGCCCATGCTTTTATACTAATGTATTTTACATGGGATAATGGTGAAGGTGGCCATATGTTCAGTGCTAGCTTAACAGTTGGACTTGATGATCGTAAAGGTCTTTTCCAACCTAAATGATTCTATGATTCTGTGCAGTACCTGTAAAGCAGGTGCTGTACTATTGACAAAAGCAAAGTGAAAGACATTTATATTGAAGTGACTCCTGAAAGGTCAAGAGTCCTCTGCCTGGTGCCCTTAAACTGAAGAAGTCTGTGACTCTTCCTGCATCCCCCTAATTTTTGCGCTCTCTGCCAACGCCATGTTTGATGCAACTGAACAAGACTGAAACACCACGGATGGAGCTATAAGCAGGATGCGCAAGTCTCAGCTCTACATCTTTTTACCTCATATGCAAATAGCGTCATCTCTCTGTTTTCAGCACCTGGAAATCATCAGCATCTGGACAAAGAACAGTCAGGCAAAGCCTGTCAGGACAGAGGAAATCTGTGAGGGAACTTCTGCCTTGAAAAACTTCATCTTCTTCGGAACAGAATGTACTCCTTCATCTAATGGTATCTGACTTCAAATTATGATGTAAGTAGGCATGCTCAGTTCTTCTGGATTCCTTTCTCTTCCAGAACAGCCCCCAAAACATAGGTACCAATAACTCCATTTCTTAGCTGCAGGTATCTAGAAATCTGGGCCTTGTTCAATCAGATTTTGATTTCACTGTGGCAATCTCCAAGGTGGTTTGTTGCATTATTTTATACTTAGAAACAAGGCTGAGCATTGTTCCAATCAATTTCTGGAGAACTATAACCCAGCCATTAGCTCACTTAGCCCATCCCAGCCCAATCTTTCTGCTCACCTTTCATTCCAGAAAGTACTTACCATCTTATTCCCAGACTCTGGCAGTAGGGCAGAAGAGGTCATGTGAAGTCAAGCTTTGAACAAAGAAGTGAAACGTATTCAGCATATTCCTGAACAAGAAGTGTGAAAACAGTCTGTTTTTTCATGCTAAAGAGGAATGCTCAGGAATTTGATGAAAGACTATAAGAAATAAAGTTTAGCTGCTATAGCACACAGACAGTATGAGTGACTGCATATCTTTTTTAATTTACTTCATGGACTTGACCTCTAAATATTGTGCAGATTTAACTATTCTCAAAACTATGAGGGGTTTGGTTTGGGTTTTTGGTTGGTTTGGGTTTTGTTTTTTTTTTTTTTTTTCAGTCTAGCTTCTATTAATGAATCTTGTACTGGTAAATTTATTCAGAAATGGGATTTCTTCAATCTTCTCTCAGCTGCCATTGTACCATTTTTCTGCCTGCCATTTAACCAGCAAACTCATTCCACAAGTTCTTAACATATGTATTTTGTTTACAGCAGGGATAAATTAACTAGTTTCTGACATAATATTAAAGTTTTATTAGTGTAAGTCACTGAGAAGGGTAGCTCAGCCAGAGCTGAGTGATCCAGAATCCAAATTAATTGTTGGGTTTAGTATAAAGTACCCACATTCATCTGTCAGGCGAATGTCTCCATCCAGCTCAGTTTATGGCTGGAGTCAAAAGGTGAAGTTTGCAGAACCAATAGCCCAGTTCCTGTACTCCATGTCGTCAGATTACAGCATTCAGCTTTCTTGCCATTACACACAAGTCCTTTGAAGAGTGAGGTAACCGCAGCTGATTGTCAGGACATGGTATTCTGAAGTAGAGTCCAAGATCTCTAACACATAAAACCCCATAAATAAATAAAACCTACCACTGATTGGCAGAAAAAAAGATTCAAACTCCATATATGCCTCAGAGTTCCCAGCTTCCTGAGAGGGTCCTCTGTCATACTCCTAGTCCAAGCCCCACAGTGTTTTTACGTTCACAAGCTGGTCATTGTTGTTGCAAGTTCCTGGTTCCTGTCTCTCTTAACTTTGTGGGTGAACTTCTACATACTCTACATTTTAAGAACAGCTTTGAGACTCAAAGCTTTATTCCAGCATTTGTCTGCCCTCTTTATGGAAGTCAGCTCAGAAGTACCTGGCTGAGGGCACACTCAGTTGTTATAGCCAAGGAAAAGTCTTAGGTGTTTATTGCACTTTGAAATACATTCAAGTATATGCTTGCCTGGAGTATGGATGTACTTAGTATTTTCTGTCTGATTGGCTGTTTCCATGTATTCTTTGGGCCCTTCAACAATGTCAAGAACCCAGTACATTCAATCCATGGACTTTCCCAGAAGGGCCTTCAGAGCAGGTAGAATCTGTAGACAACCTAGGCAAAGGGTACCTGTGCCTGTATTAAGGCAAGGTGGACACCTGGAACTGCATCTCAGCAGATGGAGTCTGAGATGCGTAGGCTATTCAGACTGTTGTCCAACAATTTGTTAAACATATTCTCACCGTTTTTTTCCTTCTATCTCACATGAAACTATCACTACAGTACACTCAGGCATCAAGAAAGCCAGAAAATTGTTGCTGTTGGTAGAGGAGGAGACATCTTCTCCATGGGGTCCCTGGAGAGCATTGTGTTGCATTTCACGAGATCTAAGAGTTTACAGTCTAGTGCTAATTCTGGAAATGCGTTCCCTGAATAGAGGCTGTTATTTTCTCAGTTCCAGTTTGCAGACCTATTGTCTGAATTGGCTAATCCCCTACTAAAGCCTATCATGGGTCAATGATTACAGAAGAATATAGTCTGAATAGCAGTAAACACAATAGAAGACAAATAACTCCATGAATTCTGGAATTAAGGGAACACAGTTGGCATCTTGTGGTAGTTTAACTTCGATGTCTAATAATGACACCAAAGAACTGAGGCTCTTCCTCTAATTGGCTTCAAGAATGGCTTCCTGACTGGATTCTCTGGGGTCAGCGAAGAGCTAAGCTTACCTTGCCATCTCCCCAGCAGCAGGGAATCACTGGTAAGGGCTCTCCTCAACAGCTAGTGATTGTCATGTTAACTATCTGGAGTTAATATCTCTGGAATATTGTCACTTGTATCAGATATAGTTGAAACTGGCTTACCTATTCAAGCAACATTGTGAGAAGAAAGAGAATAGAAAGGAAATTATAAGCAAGCTTAACATCACAATCTTCCACCTTCCCCTTTTGCAGCCCATATGTCCTTACAAGCCTTGCTTCCTCAGGAAGTGTTTTAGTTTACCCTTTGAGCAGCAAAACCACCCAACAGTCTCTTCTGTCACAATTTGATAATTTTGTATATTGCATGGAGGCTTAACAAGCAAAGTGATGGAAAGGGCAATTAACCAGTTTCTGATGTCACCTGCACTGGTGTGTCAATCCTCTGGATCTCTACTGAAGTCACTGGAATTACTCTGTATTTCCACTGGTTTGAGCAGAACAAACCATAGCCTCATTTGTGCTGTAACTTACTTTCTTAGGGAAGCATAAGAATTTCCATTTTGTATTACAATACTTAACTGGGAGATGTTTATTGTTACACTGTTATTATCACATGGCCTAAGTGTTAGTGGGCAGAGTCATCTCTCAATGCAATTTTGTATTTCCTGGAATCCCAGATCCTTGGACATCTCGGACACCATGCTTTAGGCAGTAGCAGTACAGATGTGACTGAGCTGTTATAACCTCCTGGTATTGCTTTACCATAAAAACTGTGGTTTATAGCTGTGTAGCATATCATTTGCATTTGTTGTTGTTTGCAGCTATATGGCAGCCGTGCTCTTCACAATGTGCCAGAACTGTATTTGGCCTCAGATGTTAACATTTTCACAACAGGACCGTGTGATTTTGGCTGGGGCTAGTTTGCATTCATATGTATATGCAGTCATATACATACCCTCTTGTGCCTGCTCCACTGTTCTCCATTTGATGCTGATCTTAGAGTCATAGAATAATAGAATAGTTTGGGTTGGAAGGGACCTCCAAAGATCATCTAGTCCAACTCCCTGCAATGAGCAGGGACATCTTCAACTAGATCAGGTTGCTCAGAGCCCCATCTGACCTGACCTTGAATGTTTCTAGGGATGGGGCATCTACAACCTTTCTGGGCAACCTGCTCCAGTGTTTCACCACCCTCATCATAAAAGATTTCTTCCTTACATCTAGTTTAAATCTACCCTCTTTTAGTTTAAAACCATTACCCCTTGTCCTATTGCAACAGGCCCTACTAAAAGGTTTGTGCCCATATTTCTTATAAGCCCCCTTTAAGTATTGGTAGGCCACAGTAAGGTCTCCCTGGAGCCTTCCCCAGGCTGAACAACCCCAACTCTCTCAGCCTGTCCTCACAGGAAAGGTGTTCCAGCCCTCTGATCATTTTTGTGGCCTCTGGGCCTGCTCCAACAGGTCCATGTCTTTCCTGTGCTGAGGACCCCAGAGCTCTACACAGTACTGCAGGTGGGGTCTCATCAGAGCACAGGGGCAGAATCCTCTCCCTTGACCTGCTGGCCACTCTGCTTTTGATGCAGCCCAGGATACAGTTGGCTCTCTGGGCTGCAAGCACATGTTGCCAGCTCATGTTCAGCTTTTCATCCACCAGCACCCTCAAGTCCTTCTTGGCAGGGCTGCTCTCAATCCATTCATGCCCCAGCCTGTATTGATACTGGGGGTTGCCCCAACCCAGGTGCAGGACCTTGCACTTGGCCTTGTTGAACCTCATGAGGTTCACATGGGCTGACTCCTGGAGCTTGTAAAAGAAAAGCATTGCCCCTGTGCCATGGTACCGGTGGGGCAATGCCATGACTCAGATCTTGCGCAAGTAGCACAATTACTCTGCTTAGGGAATTCCTCAGAAGGGAGTTGTGGGCCATAGGCTGGCTCTTTCTGTGGAAGTAAGCCCGCCACCTACACAACATACAGTGCTTCAGCCAGCAGGAATGTTCATTATGTGGGCTGCTTTCTGCATGAAGCAGTAACTCTGCACTCCTTTGCATGTAATTTTCTGTAGACTCAAAGACATTTTCTTTCATCACAGTTTAATCATAATGCTTATCTGTGGGAAACCTAGTATTTGTATCTCACCAATGAGATGTTTCAAAGTATTGAGACTTTTTTTGTGTATTGTCTCAGCAAGAGTGGTTTGCCCTGCAAGGAAAGATGAGGTGGGAGCTGAGGGTGACAGCAAGGCAGGTAGGGGCTGGGACCTCACCAACAAAGCAGCACAGTCCCACAGCACCCAAACAGGGTGAGCAGGGCAGGTCTAGTGAAGGTAACAGGGCTTAGCCAAGAATCCAGTGATTGCCACACAAGTCCATAGTGACAGGGCAGGTGCAAGGTTAAGCTAGGAGGTCAAGTCAGTGAGCCTGACTCACAAATGTGGTACAAGGCCAGGCACAGGCAGGGACCAAAAGTGAAGCCCTAAGCCTTAATGCAGTCCCTGAGCAAAGGTGAGAGGCCTCTGACAAGGTCTTACAGCTTTTTGCATGGCATCTGATCCAAGTTCCACAGCTGTGCCATTCCAGAACTGGTCTTGGTCCAGGTGGCCAAGCCCCTTGGAAGGGGAAGGAAGAGGTCACAGAGCATGTTGGTGTGCTCAGGGCAGGCTCTGGTATATATTGGGACACTTTAATTCATGCATTTATACAGAAATCATGGATACCTGATGGATTTGTGTTCTTATCTAGTCTCCCTGTATCTGAGACATAATAGCCAAAGTTACCTCCTCCTTCTCCTTCATTTACTTTGGGAAAGCTTTTCTTCATTATCGTATTTCAGAAAGCTTGAAAATAACCAGTGGCCTTTTTGCTGTCTCACAGTCACCTTGTGCACCTCTACCTGTCTAGTGTCCCTGCTTAAGGGGGAAGATTTATCTTTATTCCAGTCACCATTCTAAGAAATAATACAATTCAGAAGCTACTACTGTCATGGGGTACTATCTGAAATAATTTTTCTGTACGAAATAGCTGTTCAGGTTGTTCATATGCACACAATTTGGCTTTTACATTCAGCTTTTTAGTGCATTCTTCTCAGTGGTTAGGGGCTTGCAGGGGCCATCGCAGTTCTGGTGCTTTCAGTGTTTGAAGAAATACTGCTTTGATCAACCCAATGTCTACACATAGTGAAGATACAGATTTTTATGCATGTCCAGTATCATATGGGGCATGGTGAGTTTTAGCACATCCACTCCCTGTAGACCAGACTCTTCTGCCTTTGAAAGACTTTCCAGAATTAGAGAATACTTTTCCTTATGGACTCAAAAATGTTACAGCTTTCTTTGGAGTCTATTCTGGGCTGCTCGTGTGTATGGAAAACATTCACCAGACCTTCTGCTAGTTGTAGGCAGCTGATTCCCAAAACAAGGCCATTTCAGGCAGTGAGGACTAGGCAGCATTGGAAGTAGTTGTATGGAACAGAGGTAAGACAGGAAAATGAAGCAGATTTGATGAGTGTTCCCTAGTCTTACCTTTAATTTAAACTGTAAGTAATGCACTTACCCAAACATGAGGCAACTTTGAATGGAAGATGGTCAATGTTTTCTTTTCTGTGTGTGAATTTTGGAAAGGGGATGTTTAACTTTGCACACAAGACAAAAAGTAAGGTGATTCCCTATATTCAGATTACGAACTAGGTCAGGATTGTCCAGTCTTCCAGCACAGCAAGCCTGCTACTTTGAACTGCTGCTGTCTCTCTGCTGGGAAGCATGCCTCCTTGGGAAGCTGGCTGTAAGGAGGGGTCATGCCTGCCCTCCTCTGTCAGGGAGGGGAGTCTATAAGCATTCAATATAGAACAAGACACTAATGTGGAGTGGGAATTTAGAGTATATTTTCTGAAACTCTTTCTTCTGCCATCCTACAAGTTGTCTTACATTTAGAGAAGTCTGAAAGGTTTTTTTATTTTTTATTATTAAAGTTTTGAAGAAGGCCTTCAAATGTACAAAGTGAATTTAAGATACATCTTCCTGATTTTGTAGACCATCTGTAATAATAAGAACCCATACAATATGGACGCTGTGTTTGTATTGGTGGGACGTACTAGAGTCCAGTAATAATATTTAAGTGTTACAGTGTTTATTACCACAAAGAAAGAATGTCCTGGTAAAGAGCTATGCTGGCATTTCCCATTGCCTAGACTGCGAGTTCCTGATTGAGAGATGAAGGTCAAGGTGGGAGATGTACTAAATATGTGCCATTACAATGAAGAGTCTTTCAACAGTATGTGTAGGGGCAGCTGGATAAATTTACCTAAAATTTGAGAAGCACATCTTTAAGGAGTTCTTAGTAGCTGAGTACTGTCAGGGAGCAGTGAGGGCCAGCTGCACCATAAGGGATGGGGACCTGGAAGCTGAGGACAATAACATGCCTGGCAGAGCAACAGCTTTACCAAGCATGGTCTAGTTCCACCATACACAAATAAGGTGAGCAGAGCACACCAGGGCGAAGTTCAACCAGATAATCCAATAAGCTTGTGATGATGAAGCAAGTACAAGGTCAAACCAGGAAGTCAATCCACAAGTCAAGGTTGGGTCTGGTGAGGGTGACCAGGGTCAGACAGTCCAGTGATTGTGGGGAAGGTCTGTAGTGACAAGACAGGTCCATGGTCAATGTCCAAAATAATGGGGTTCAAGATCAGGCACAGGCAAGACTGTGGGTGCTCTGGAGACCAGTAGTCCTAAAACAATGCTCAAGCAAGTGCTGAAGTTAGCCCAGAGCTGAACTTACTGGGAGCTCCTGGGCCCATGGGCAGAGTGTGTGGGAGAGGTCCACAGGTAAGGCTGGTCAGGACAAATAAGGCCTATTAGTGCAGTCAGGGCCCTGACAGCTATTAAACTGAAAATACTGTAGGGGTAGGTAGAAATTTGGCTCATCGTTTAGATGAAATTTTTTTCTGTACAAAATGCTCTGTAAGTATGTTTCCTGTGTGTTTGAATTCTGCTTGAACTAGCCCATATGAAAAAAAAACATTTTCTATCAGGAAATAGATTTTTCTACCTAAATTGGTCACTATCTAGAGCCAGGATGAGATCTCGAGCTTGCAGGAGCTCACAGAAGAGCTTTGCATGCAAGATTCAACCCATTTCCAGGGAATATGGGTAGTGTGTGTTCATTGAGTTTTTTCTTAGGCTATTGGTCTCATTTTGTATGAAAGGGAGTCAAGAGCATGATCTCCCCTCCCCCCTCCCCTCCCCTCCCCTTGTTCAGCAAACCAGAGAGATGTATCTTCACCTTCTGCAGAAGACCTGTAGGCTGAGTGATTCAACCACACCAGGGAAAACTCAGCTTAAAGTCCCCACACTGCCTGATCCACAGTTGCAGTCCTTATGTCATGTATTCCTGTGAGAACTCAAGACAGAGAGCTGTTGGGTCTTTTCTGGAAATCCAGCAGTTCATGTGGCAAATGCCACTTCCTATGATTAAGTATTAATTGGAACAGGGACTTGAACCTTGGTTTCACCTGCACCAGACAAGTGCCATGTCTGCTGTTTTGCAGAACGAGTCACTTGGAGTCAATGGGAGTCACTTTGACTCCCATTCTAGCCCACTAAATGTTTGATTGTTTATTTGAAGTAGAATCCTGTGAACAGGAGAAATCAAAAGGGAGAAAGCTTGTCTCTTAATTTCCTTCTTTCA
This sequence comes from Elanus axillaris, assembly GCA_026212715.1. Lineage (NCBI taxonomy): Eukaryota > Metazoa > Chordata > Aves > Accipitriformes > Accipitridae > Elanus > Elanus axillaris. The sequence continues at coordinate 1,848,793 of JANZLQ010000031.1, read as the reverse complement.
AAGTCAGAACAAAATCTCCTAACTTATTTTTAGAATAGCAGTGGTGAACACAGTCCAATTTTCTTGTCTCATAGCTAAAATGGCTTCAATGGCAAAAAGTGTTGTTAGTTTTCTAGTTAAAAAGGCTCTAAGTATACGCAGCATAGCTTTCATAAAACCAGCAGCATGACATTTTGAGAGCAGTTCAAGTAATTGGGCTTTACATGGGTAAAACTCAAATCCACTATTCTGGTCAGGAAAATGTGTCTGCAGCAGAGTCCTTTGCATTTGTTAGATTAGTATCATTACAACTCTTGGTGACTGCCATCTCTTCTAGCACTGGACTATATGATGTTGGAATCGATAGTCCACAACTGAGTGGAAAGAAAGAATGCAAGATAATAGGAATAACATATGTGGCTGTCTTGATAGGATGCTGAGCATTGTAAATCAGTGTGGACTTCAGCCAGGAACAGTCTTCTTCCCCTGCTGAGAGTGTCAGCAGCACAGAGTTCCACAAGTTTATGTCCCTTTGCACAAAACTTATGCAAATTTGAGCACCTCCTCCCTGGTCCAATAAATTCTGAAATAGGGAGATATTAATTCTCCATTCCTGAAACTTGATTTCAGTCTCTAGGGATTTGGCCTTTTTTCTGTATACTTCCCCCTTAAAATATCTCAAGTTGAATGAAATAAAAATGTTTTTCTACAGTGTATTGGCAGAAATAATAGAACATCAGTCATAGAATCCCAATATATATTCAGCCAGTGCCTACAAGCCTGTTCAGATGTGCTGAGAATGGACAGTTAAAGCCAATGCTGGCCTTAACATCAGCTAGTAACACATTGTCTTCAGATGAACTGCATCACCTTACACTAAAGTTAAATAGGGTGTTTGGAAGGCAGTTTATTTATGCTTTTGCTCGTATTTTGATAGAGCATGCCCTTTGTGGTGAGCTCTTTGAGTGAAATTCCACAATCCCCAGCTGGAATGTCAATAGAAGTGGAAATCCCTAGGTAGTGGAAGGTGTTGTATCTGTAGCTGGCCAAAAGTCAGGTGAATAAACATAATTTCCATGACAAACATAACCCACAGACAATGAATAGTATGACTGCATGGAATGTCATCAGTTTATTTTTCTCTGCATGTAGCTGAGCACTCAGGTAGGATTCTGTATCTAGAAATAACTCATACTGGGATCTCTCCTAGACTCCTCCTTAGCTATTAGGTTTCTTCCTTTTAGGTTCATGTCCAATTTCCCTCTCTCTTAGGATGTAAATGGTGCAGCCTGCAGAACTGTTGTTTAGCTGTCATATCAAGGATATTCCTTAGACAGCAGGAAATGCAACTTAAATATATGATCTGAAAAGGAACCTCCTAGATCTGTTAAATCCCACAGTTAGTGCCGTTTTGTAGGAGTGAGTTGTCAAAGTGCTCTTACTGTGAAGTTCCACATGAGGCTGATGCAGCGTACTCCTACCCTGCTGGAATAAAGTCTTTTTTTCTACCCGTTTGGAGTTAATGGAATGCTATACACTAGTAGGACAAAGAAAGTAGGTAATCCTGGTGTGATGAAGTCTATCGGCTGGGACGCAGTAACTTAGAAAGGGAAGTCCAGCTTGTGGTGAATGACTGAATATGACCTTTTGGTGCAGTGCTATGGCTGAGTGAGCCCACTGAGTGATGGCTGGGTAACCACTGGGTTTATAAACATACGACACTGAATAAAGAGATCATATTTCCTCTGCAAACAGCACTGGTGATACGTATCTGGCACTAGATGTGTGCCTCGTTCTTCTGTCTACGCTTCAAAAAGGTGATGAGAAAATGATGAAGGTTTAGAAACAATTATAAATATGACAGCAAAGGGAATCTTCATAATGACAGAGCAACTCAAATGGAAGTTAGATGAAAACTCAATGATGGTCTGTAGGTAACTATATAGACCAAAGATTTTGATCAAACAGCTCAGACAAAGGCAGAAATGGCTGAGACTGCAAATTTACACCTTGCGAGACAGACAAGTTCACATTGAAAATCAAGTTCAGACACTTATGGTGAGGCCAAAGAGCTGCTGGAAAAAACTCATTAGCAAATGCAGTGTATTCCTCTTTACTTGAAGTGCCTGAGCAAGTTTACATTATGACTGGCTGTTTGCCTGTGAGATGTCCTCCAGCTCAGCAAGAAGTTTTAGGGATTTATATAAGTTTTCTGTGCCTTGTATTGCACAGGAAGTCAAGATAACCTCCTAGTTTTCTTTTTTAGCCATAAAATCTATATGCCTACCTGCTCATCTGCTTCTTTGGCATGTGGGATTGCATAGTCTCCCTTGTGGTGGACTATGAGCACAATCCTGAAAGCTGAGATAGTTTTCTACTCAGAATGTACAGGAAGAGTGAATTAATGTCACTGGGATCATTTTTCAAATTCTCGACATAAACAAAGAAGCTTGCCTATGCTTATTTCAGTTTTGTTCTTGTATGAAAATGTCACGTTTGGCAAATAACTGGGATCTTGCTGCTGCTGCTGCTTGTGTCTTCACCTCATTCCTTAGTTTCTTTGGGCCAGCTGCAGCTGTTGTGTTGGTGCTGAGTGGCTAGGAAAATAATGATCTGGAACTCAGCAGCATATTGTGTGCAAGCAATGAATTTATTGCCAAGAGTATGTATAAAATAAATTACTGCCACAATCCATTTCGAAATCCTCACTTTCCTTAGCTATGGCATCTCCTTAGCTCAGCCATTGCTGTCAGGCTGGCAAGGACTGGGTGTAGCTGGGCAGGAGACTGCAACTTGGCACGTGATGGCAGGAGGGTGAGAGAAGGAATCAGAACAGGCTAGCTGAAAGGCTGAGGCTAGATTTTGCTGTGTCGTGGTGTGGGGCCAAGGTAGTTTTTCTGAGGCAGGCAGCTGTGAACAGCTGGATGAGGAGAGCAGGACCAGGTGAGAAAGAAGCTGGACAGAGACACGTAGTAGGATGGGTTAAAAGGGTCAAATTGGAAGGAAAAGGAAGAGTCTTCATTCCTTTCCAGGCTCTGGCTCAAAAACTGAGAATCAGAAATTTCTTTTTTATTCACTTACCTGTGAATAATACTGTGAGAGGGCTTAATGTCTATGTGTAGGATTAAAGAAATTGACAATCTAATCTTGCTGTCAGGTATTTGATTACACAACTTCGAGCTGGGTTGGTTGAAAAAATCTCTTATCCTGTTCGTGAGCCATACATATGCCACTACTGTGCCATATTTTTGTCATCCTAATTTTTCACCGTGAAGGTGAACCTTTTGAAGAAAAAGTGTCATATGGTCATGTAGTTAAAGGTAGAACCATAGTGTGCATCCACGGGAGAGCCTAATTAATGTAGGCAGCATAAAACCCAGGCACACTAGTTTAATTCTGACTTCCGTCGTTGCAGTGGCTACTACTGTTTTTATAACTTTGTTCTTCTGTTTGTCGAATAGCATGGTTCAGCCTGGCAGGTAACCTCAGTCTCTAATCTAGTAGGTAATGACTGCTTTTTGCAAGACTTGCGCCTGAGCACACTGCTGTTGCAACTCAGCCTCTGCTGAAATCCTCAGTCTGCCTTCATTTTCTCGTACCCTTATCATGCCCTTCCTATGGCTTCCCTGAGTCCCAGCTGTCCAAACCAGCACATGCCGAATTCTGCTGCCCATCTGTTCATCTACACAGAGAAGCGTGACCACATCCCCACAGCCTCAACCAATTTCATTCACTTCCTGCTGTCTTTGGATTCCAGATAAAGCTTTTGTTTTAAGAAACCTTCCCCTAATCAGTCCACTTACTGATGTTAATATGTGTGCTTTCATTTAGAAGGAGGCTTTATCATAATTGCACTGTATTGGCCGTACTGCCCTCCTAAAAATGACTGTGTAAGTAAGTTTGTGACTCAAGACCATGGAAAGAGCATGCATTCCTTTGTGTCTGTTCCCACTATGCATTCAATCCTGGGTGTCTGCACATTTCAGCTGGCACCTGGTTTCACCAGGAAGTTCTTGTATCAAGAATTTGCATTTATCCATTGCTATGTTAGCAGTAGCATCAAAAGCCCCAGTCATCAAGATGGCCGTGTTATGCTTGATGTTATATGAACACATGAAAATACAGCCTCTTCACCAAATTGCTTACAATGTGCTAGCGCCACGCAACTCATACCCCTGCAGCAAGCAGTTCTCTTCTCATTTTATCCCTGATATGGATGCCTGCAAAATGAACATCATCTGGAGGCAATGGATCATTTTACCTAGGCCACCAAACATGTGTGTTTGTTGCTGATAACTTTGGTTCACTGTTCAAGCATGGGCAGGCAAAATGAATGGTCTGGATTCAGAAGCCTTTGTACCCCAGCTCCACTCTTCCCCACACATTATTCTGTAACGTAAGTCCCTGATCTATGGACGTTTGTTTTATAGCCCTATGTAAAGTACCATGTGTTTTACAGAACAGAACAATAGTCACAGCCACATTTTCAGTCAATGTGGTTTGGAATTTGGAAGTCTTTCCTCTCTCTCTCTTCTCTTTAGGTCACTGTATTGTTTTCAGAACTGGCATATCTCAGCCATCAGTAAGTTATGTATGATTGGTCTCTGCTTTACCTGGGAGCAACTTGAGTCCTGTGCCAAGAGTTTGTCACAGGTTTAAGACATGCAGTTTTTAGAAAACCTAATCCCAGCAAGGTGGTAAAATTTAGGTTCTTTTTTGCAGTCATGACATCCAAGCAGTGAGTAAGCCCACCAGAATACCTGTCTGGCAGCATACACAACTGTTGTGCCGGTTTGTAAGCCAAAGCACTTCAAGTGATGGCCAGTGAAAGCAGGACACCATTGCCTGGGAAACCAAATAAATAGAAGCACATAGCCATCCATCACTGCCATCTGGAAAAGATTGGGCTGAACGTCTTCCTGTCAGGATCTGCTACAGTATTTATTTGTATAGCTGAGCTTTGACTTCAGGGATTTCAGCAAAATATTCCTGTCAGCGATGACTCGAAGAGAAGATTTGGGTCTGATTGTCAGGCTAGTGTTAATTCCTCTGTCCAACTTTGCAAAATTACAGTTGTAACTTAATAGTTGCATTTCTTTTTTCACATGTAGGGACTTCATGTGTCGAAACAACATGTAAGAGATTATCTCATTTTGGCATTTTGTACACGTGTTACCAAAGCACCATGAATGATCATGAGCTGGTGACATGCACAGGTGTAAATGATTCATGATGGATGAGTTTGCTCCTCCAGTGTATGTCTAAACTTGATAAGAAGCACCAGTTTTTTGTTAACACAAATAGTCTGGTGGGTTCTCCTAACATCAGAAGATAAACAAAAGCTGAAAGACAGAGGCATTTTAAACATTAAAAATAGGAACATCTGAATGTACTATGTACAAGGAGCTTGTAAGTCAGATAAGTAGTTCTGAGGACAAGGCTGTGCTAATGTGTGTATATTACAATGCAGTAAACAAACCTTGAAATTTAATAAAGTCATACTTAAAAGTGGAAGGACATCATGAGGTGTACAAGCTATACAGAACAGAAGAGGGTAGAGGCAGTTTTAACTGGCTACAGCTCAGCAATGAAAAGTGTACCGATTCATTTTGAGTGAGGACACAAGAAAAGGGAACAAACACATGTAAATGTGTATTTGCTGCTAACTGCCAAGGCAGAAGAGAATAAGAACAAAATGTTCTCAAACCAGCAAATGCCACAAAATGCCAAGTTTAGGGAGGACCGTAAGCTTTATGTATGCTGATAACTGTCAGAAATTCCCTTTAGTCAAAGAAGCACAAAATAGTTTCTTAATCTGAATGGGAAAAATAAATTTATTGTTCAGAAGGGAAGGAGTCTAGTCAGTGAAGACACTGTCTGGTATCTGCTTTGCCATCTGAGAGGGCTGGAGAGGATGAGGGAGGCAGAGAGTAGTTTGGCACCAGGACCCAGGAGGTTCTGCCGACAGAGGACATGGAGCAAATTACTGAATTCACTAGTGTAGTGAAGAAGTAAAAGAAAGAAAAGAAAAAAGAAAAAAATGGAGAGGATAAAAGAAGATTAGGAAATGTAGAATCAAGCTGTCAATCCCATGTTCATTGTTTACTTAATTTTTACTCAAGTTGGCTCCATTTGACTTCCATGGAAATTTATAGGAATAAAACCACAGTAAAGTAGAATTGGGGCATTGAAATTTTGATTCTAGCAGATGAGAGAACAAGCACTAAAAAATGGATCCTCGGTGGAAGAGGAAGGGCAGCCATGTGCATTCATATCGTCCTTTTCTGAATGGACATAGCGAGGCTGACAAAAAGCTCATTCTTACCATCAGTGTCTTCACTTTTACACCCTCCCAGTAGTGTTTAATGTGTAGGAGCAGGGAAATCTAGAGCTTTTCCACAGATGGCCTTCAGTGTATCCCTGAGGATTCATGTGCCCTGAGAGAGGAACTGTTTTGCTTGCTGGGAGAGCTGTGTCCTTCCCATAGCCCTCCTAAGAAGTCACCATGAAGACATCCTCACAGTTTGCCTTTCCCCAGAGCCTTCTCTTGCAGAGCCATTGTAATTACAGCACAAAGACCAAGCATTCCTTTATGAAAAAAACATTTTCAGAGAACAAGAAGCAGGCAGCATATGTAACGAGGGGCTGTTCTGAGACGGGAGGTTTGAAATGCAACTCATCCATAAATGAAAATGTTGGGACAGAGAGCATCAAAGCAGGAGTTACCTGTGACTCAAAGGGAGAGGAGAAGAACAGCAAAGGAAGAATGAGTTAATGCTTAACCTAGATTCTTTAAGATCTGTTTTTCAAAACGGAAGGAAGGAAGAAGGGCAAACCATCCAGGCAGCATGAATTGTTGAACTATATCTCAGAAGGTCTAGCCCTTGGAAGGATGGCTGTCCAGGAACATAGGTGATTTCAAACAATGGGTAACTTCTTACATTATTTTTTACTTCTTGCATTATCGGTGTCATTTTCTAGACAGGAAAATGTAAACACAGTGCGCTCATTCTGCAGGAGGAAATGCAGAGATTTCATTAACACATCCAGAGAAAGAACCACTAATAGTCAAGAACAGAATTCAGGTGTCAAACACTCTTTAGTGTGCAAAGCTGACGTGAACCTCTCTGAGAGTAAGAGCCACTATTAAGGAAAAAATGGTGCTGCAGAAGACCTTGGTCTGACCAAAACCAACTGCTGCTGATTTGCAGGAAATGTATTTATAATAGCTTTGGTCCAGAGAAAACCGAACCTCGGAGTACATGCAGTCAAGGATCTTCCTTACCTTTCAGCTCTTTGCTAAGACAGTCATTCTCTCCAGTTGAGTGACAGTATGTGCTGCCAAATAGTTTGCAAGAGCAATAATACATTGATAAAGAAATAAATTAAGCGATAAACAAAGGTGAAATTATATGCTTTCAGGGAGTGAATGATATGGTGTATAGTGTCTGTATTATTTTACAGGAAGCATTATGAAACTGTCAGACTTGAAAGCAATGGCATCAGAGCAGGAGGTGAAATTTTCCCAGTGACTGGCTTGCTTTCCAGTGGAGATGGGACCTTGGCATTCTGTGAATAAAATCTAGAAAATCCTGCCTTCACTGAAGCTTAAAACAACAACAGCAAAAGGGCAAAGAGGAGAATGGAAAATAGGGAGAAGAAATAAAATTAAAAATTCCTTCAGCTGCTGGATTGTGCCTTTATGTTGTTTGGATAATAACTCTGGGACTTTTATATATCATGGTGATGTATGTACTACCAATGCTTAGATATTTAGATGGACAGATGTTTGCAGGGATTCTAAAAAATATCACACCTGCTTTCTATATCCAGTGTCTTGCTTACTGGGAGGACTCACTCTAGAGATGTCAAACAGCATTGCTTCTGCATTCCTTGGATATACTCCATCAGAGGAGGCAGCAGTTTTATTTTCTGCTTAGCTCTCTAGAGAAATCATGATGCACACTTATAACTTGGTGGTTGTATTGTTAGCATATCCCTAATGACTTCAGCTCGCCTCTCTTCCTGGGCAATGATGCCTTCTTTGGCTGCATTACTGGCATGTAGTAGCTAGCTCAGAGTGTCCTGCCAACATGGAATGTATTATCAAGTCTTCTGAGTGCAGATGTCTTTTTATTTTTGTTACCTTATATTCTGTCTCAGAACTTGGAAAAGGGGAGCACTGGTGTTTTTCTAAAGTCAAACTGAACTTCCACTGTGCCTTTTCACCTCATTTCATGCTGCTAATTCATACTATTTACCTGTGTGTCTTGTGATAGATAATATTTTGGTTTATTTGTTTTGCAGAAGGGATTGTGTATCTCATCCTTTGTTCATAAAAATAGTGTATTTGTATCTTAAAAGGGCCAAATGTGAAGGCTGAAAATACAGAAAGAAATTAAAAATATTACAGTTTATTATTTTAAAGTATATTTCATGACTTTTAAGTGAGCCTAACGATTTTCTTTCATTTGAGTCATGGTTTCTGAACTCTGTGATTGGCAGTGCTTTAGTTTGAAGCTAAGGGGGAATTTTTGCTGTTGGCTTCCATAGGTGCAAAACTACATCACTATGTAGGGCTCAGATCAGTTGACCTAATCTCTGCTAATAAGCTCTGTTTTATTTTTTTATATAAGCTGCTTTTAAATATGTATGCTGTATGCACTGGGCTGATGAGGGAGGGATTTATGTCACTTTAGAAAAAAGATACACAGGAAGTCTCTGGTGAAAAGAAAGAAAAGAAAAAAAAGAAAATTGCCTGCTTGAGCAGAGGCTAGATTTTGCTTTGATGAAGCCGCAAAGAATTTGAGCACATATGAAGAACGTCTTATGAAAGTTTTTAGAACTCAAGTAAGACATACTTCATCCCTTAAAGCATCAACGTAGAGCAAACTCTCATGTCCCGTCTGGTGCATTAGCCACAGCGCATCAAGAACCTTCAATTTGTGACTCTGACATCGCTCAAGTACCTTCTGTTCAATTGCCTCCTTCAGCCTGGGCAGTTGTCCTTATTCTAGGACATCTTTAAGTGCAGGAAGACGAGGAAGGCAGAAGGACAAAACCACTACTGATTATATCATGCTACTGACAATTATTTTAAAGTGATAGAAAATGAAGGAGGAAGCAGGAGGCTGAGTGAAAGCAAATGTAGAGCCCATCATCAAAAAAAGGAGGAAGATTGATGCTAGTGAATGCTGTGGCTGTCTCAGATGGCATGCAGGCTACCAGCTGGACTGTTAGCTGTGATATAAATACATCGGGGTGGTGTTTTTTAATTTTTTTTTAAATATTCATGGTAACTTCTTGAAAACATTTTTCTCATTTCTTGAGTCACACTCTATGAACTGTAAAGTCTCAGTAATGTGCTCCTGGGCCAGGAATTGTTTAGAGTCAGTTGAGCTGGTAGATATTTTTCACTTGAAAACAATTTTTTTAATGAAAAATGGCCTCTTTTGTGAAACCCTCTGTATTTAATGAAAAACAGAAAGCAAGTATGTTCTTTGACTCTAAGTTAAGAGTAAATATCATCCCAAGGCAGTGTGAGCTCCACATGAAGGGGGAAATCAAAGAGTGGGAAAGCGCACACACTCCCTAGAGCTTCTTTCACTCAGAACCTGTCATTTCCTCCATGGGGGTGCTTGATTTAATCTGGTTCAGGATACAAATCTTGAAAACAGAAGAAAATAACAGTTACAGGAGGAAGACTACAGCTGTTGAATGCCTTATTGGATAACATCAGCTAAAGGCTGAGCGTGGTTGTCTTCAGATCTTGAGTACGTGGCCTACCTGTTTGAAAGACTTACCCATGCAATGATACCTTCTAGGTACTTTTCATTTTAGTGTTACTCATAGTCTTCCAGTGATTCTGGACTATTTATGGTCTGATGTGGGTTTCCAAACACAGTGAGCTGTGGCTGAGGCATTTTTCAGTCTAAATATAATTACCTTCAAGTTATCATCATTTACTGATGTGCTTAGTCTCTATTTAGAGTGAGTGATAAGCTGGATTCCTCTCTATTATTTAAGTATTTGTATAGTAAATAGTTTTGGAGTCATATGTCATTAAACATCTCTGTGCTTAAACATAAGTGAACTCTCAAGGACTAAATGTAATCCTTAGCATCATGCTTTATAGGGGGTGTCACCCTTGCATTGTACAAGGGAGTTTGCTTACTGACTAGCTTGGTGCTTCATTCAGTAAGCATATACTGTAAGAGACACCAATACTGTGACTGCTTGCATTTCACTGATGTACTCTTATAAGCTGATATCTTAATTACATTATTTGTCAAGGTGAAGGACAGACAGTCCTCAGAGGCACAAATACATTGAACAGGACATCTGGTGACTTGGGGTTTTCTTATGGGAAGCTTATCCCAGAAAAAGGTCCCTCTTTAAAGGAGCAATGAACAGAGGCCATGGATCACCTAGGAATTTAGCTGGCAGCTCTGACAGCTGTGAAATTGTCCTATCAGCAGTGTCATTGAATGGAGCACCACACAGATCCTCAAACAGAGCTAAATGACTAGGTATCCCCTGTTGGACTTAATTTCTTCATACTTGTTCCTGAGCTGAGTAACTTCTTCCCTAATGGTGCATCATGTTGAAGGAAACTTTGTGCTTTTCACTTAAATATAGTCTGGTCAGACAGCACTGGGAACCCTCTCTGTGAAGGAGAAGTGAACATAGGGAGCATGTGCTCTCTTAGAGGCTGTCCTGCACCCACCGCAGGTGTAGGAGCCCTCGCTGTTCTGCAGGACTGTCCTCCACTAAATTGCAAGGAACTAGACAGACTGTGTTTGGGGGGGGTAGTCTCCCTTGGTAAGCAGTATCCACAGCTTGTTGGCAAGCAGTAGCAATCCTAGAAAAGTGTTAGTAACTTGCTATTGACTTAATTTTTCCTTGACTCCTAGTCTAATAGCGTCTCTGATGTCCAAGGTTGCTTCATCTGCACCAATGTGAGCGTTAGATAGCCAGTGGAGGCATACAGCCTTAGAATGGACGTGCTAACACATATCTCTGCTCGTGCTCCTTGATGAGGTTAGTTCAATATGGCTTGACGGTCATACTATTTATTTTTTATTTTTCCTTTTATTTATGCTGACATTCTGAAAAAAATACATTTTGTTCAGTTACAATTGTTTGGAAGAGAGATCCTTACATACCTTCTAGCTTCAAATGTCACTCCTGGTAAATGAAAAGAAAAAGAAACATTTACATACAACTATGAGTTTTGCTATTTTTGACCACCATTCTTTAATAGTTCTTTTTCTAACTTTTTGTCCTATTTCTTTTCACTTGGAGATGTTGATCTCTTACCTCCCAGAACTAAGAGGAGAGAGATTCTGAGTTTTAGGGCTCTACCAAGAATCAACACAACCCTGAGGAATCAAGAATGCTGCTGAACCTCAGTCTGTCTGAAGTGTAGATAGGCCCCCAAACTCAGATGGAAGAAGAAACAGTTGCAACTAAATGACAAAGTTTATCAGCATCAGTCAAGTTGGGATGATTGCTAAAGTTAGAGCTGCAGATTTTTTTTTTTTCCAGTTCAAAGCCTCTATTTGATTTGCCTGCCACCATCTGAAATTTTCACCTATGGGACTTACATTTTCAAGTCTGCCCACCAGTCAGATTTTTAAAAAAGTGTGAGCAAGTGATTTAGTAGTTCCTGAGCATGAGGAAAAGTGCAAAAACCATGCTTTCTGACTCTATAAAGAGAGATGGAAGTGCTTTAGTGATAAAACAGTTGCAGACAAAACTTCAAATTAGGCAGAAAAAACTTCTTCACTAAAGACAAAAGTTTGTGAGTGTCGTGATGAAAATTTATTTGCTTTTATCTGAATAACAAGCACTCAGAAATCACACTCGGTCTAGGCTCAGTTCATTTTAAAGAGCTCTTGTGGTACTCTTAGTAACAAACGCCCACTGAAGCCTTTACTGTGTTCATTGTGTTTCCTGTATATAAATTATTTTCATGAACTGTTTGTCTGGCATACATAGTAGTGGAGGGCACTGTACATGTGTATTTGAAGTAGGGGAAATGGTGTGGCAGACATAGGCAGATTTCATTGGTGCTGTAGTGTTATGATTGCCCTTTTAATAATTGCCTTGGCATTCTTGAGGTTCAAAATGTTACGGAAAGACAAGTTATAATGTAGTTACATAAAATTAGAGCGGCAATAAAAATGAGAGTGGGCTAGTGGCAGGAGAGGATACATGAGAAAACAATTTCTAAACTGAAATATGGATTAAAGGTTCATTTAAGCAGGTTGCTATGTAACTCTGGACTGACCACAAGCATGTTAAGGCAGCATTCAGCTCCTCTGTAAAACATTTGCTGGTCCACAGGAAGAGTTTGTTGCATTAAGTAATTTATGGGGTGCTAAGAAGTTCCTTAAGCTATTATTAAAAACATACAAAATCTTCCCTGGTTAGGACTCTAGTAACTCAGACTTCTAACTAAGCAGAACTGATAGGGCAGGCCTTTTGATGTTTAATGAGTTCTGAAGCAGATGTGAGATGTGATAGACAGGGGAGCCTGGGTGATTTAGTGCTCGTGGAACAAAATGATGAGATCTCCTCCTGAAAAAGAAAATGTAGCTAAAAAGGACAGGGTTTTTTTTTCCCCCTTCTTTTTTTTTTTTTCCCCTTCTTCCTTCTTGGTGCATGTGTTTTTGATTTCCTCACCCCGTGCCTCTCAGTGCTGGCTCGTTTCCATTCAAACACACACAGAACACTGAAAACTAATTAGCCCTGGATGCAGCCACAGGAAGTTAGCCTGCCAAGTCCCCTTTCCCCCACAATTCCTCAACTTTCTCAGCTTGCCTCAGGCCAAGGGCCTTGCACTGGGCCTCTCTGTATAGGTTGCCAGGTCTAATTTTACAATTTCCCTTCACCTTATCAAGTGTGCCCCAGGCCCAACAAGGGGGAAAGGATCAGAGCCGATGTTGTGTTGTGGGCCTTTCTCCCCCACACCCAGTCCCCACCCACCTCTTTTCTTTTCTGCATCAATTTTGGGAGTCTTGGTCGTATCTAGTTTCAGTGTTGACTTGTTAATCTGACCTTTGCTAATGCTTTTTAAAGGAACCAAAGAGAACTTCACCATCTTGTAAAACTTGAAAGTCCCTCCTCTCCAAGACTTTTCTTGAAGGTTAACAAATTTTCCCAAGAGCCAGAGGACTACAGGTGTCAACCATTTTCAGGCATCTCATTTCAAAGCAGAGTCCACCACAATCCCAATGCGAGAAGCCAGAGTCTGATTAGAAGAAAGCAGCAGGCTGGATGCCAGCTTACAGCAGGCAGAGTTATGACACGTGCAACTCAACTAGAAAACACCAGCATGGCTGCAAAGTTGTGAAGGTCTAGAAGCATACTGGGGTTTTCTTCTTGATTCGTATGCTCAGTTGCTGTGTGATGCTTAGCGAAAGTCACTTCAGCTCTTTTGACATCCCCTTCTAGGCTGGTGATAACAGGACGTGACCTCTACAGAGAGTACTTTGAACTTTGTGGATGAAAGGCACTAAAGTACATGACAGCTGTTATCAAATCTTAGTGGAAAGGGGTGAAGAAGGAGAAACATCAGGCAACTGAACTCCCTTCTTCTGTGGTGTAGATAACTGGGAACTGATGGCCTTGTTGAACTGTTGCCCATCCAGTCCAGTGTCCAGATCGCATATGATCTAGAACAAAGTCTTCAGAGGAAGATGTGAGGATCCTGTGGTACAGTGGGTGAGAAAAGAGAGGAGGCTAATTTGACCTTGTTGTCCCATCCCATTCAGGTCTCCAGGAGTTAGAAAGTGGTATAAGTTCTCAAGTACAGGATGTTTGCTATTGTTGCCTGCAGCAGCTGTGGATGTTCTTGAAAGCCACACATAAATATCTGGTCCTTTTTTTTTGCTGTTAGGTTTTGAGCTGTGCCAGTTTCCCGGAGAAATGGGTTCCACAGTAATTGTGTGTTGTGTGAACAATGTTCTTTTTTCCTCTGGTGTGCTCTGTGAATATCTGGAAAAACTCATGCTACATCTGCTGGTGCTGCACCTGCCCTGTAGACAGAGAACTCCAGCCTGCACAGCTGGGAGAGGGGGTTCATCTGGGAACCAGCTCTGAATGAACTCAGAGTTTGAAAATAACCTGAAGGAGAATCGAGCCTATTCTTGTTTTGGTCTCCCCTGATGCAAGACTTGAGAAGAGTTTTGTATGCGTTTTATAGTGAAGTTACATTTTAAACACATTTACAATCTTCCCTTTGATTTCCATGAATGTTCTTCCTGTCAGGTAGGTGGTGGCACCTGATGTACTGTGTGTGGAACTATGCCAGCTGCCGGTCTCTTCTCACAGCCTGCAAAATGCCTGTTATGATGTTTTATTTAACATTTCGTGTGTGTTGGTCAGAGACAACCCAGTTACAGAGAAGTGACTTCAATGTGCAGGCACACTGTTCTGGAGCGGAGATCAAATGGCAGCACAGAAATGTGATGTTCTAGACTCCAATTTGGATCATACCTAAACGTGTGGTGTGTAGCATGTGGTAGTCCGTTAAGATGAAAGGAACTACTCTGGAGACTGCCATAGTGCTATGTTCAAGTAGCTTACTGAACTCAAGCAACCTAGATAATTTTTAGGGGAAAACCCCCAACCCTCTTCTGTGGATATAGGAAATCCTCTTAATCGGATTTCAGGCAAGTCAGTGGCATTTGTAGCATAAGCTCTGCTGGGCAGAGCCTGTTTTTGCTTCTGCATCTGCACCTGGCACAAGTGGCCCCCAGTCTGTTTGGCTTGTCCCCTGCTAACAAATGTAATTTTGGCAGGATGGCAGAACTAGCAGCCCAGTGGTTGACCTGTATGCTCTCCCTCTGGCTCCAAGTTTTAACACTTCTCAGAGTACTTGGAAGAAAATAGACTCTTAGTTTTTTGATCTTTGCCTGAGTGTCAGGACTCTAGTCCAAGATTATCACATCACTATTGGTTGCTCTGAAGAAATTTGTGAATCCCAGTGAGGACTAAACAGCAGAACACATGCACCTTAAAAGAATAAAATTAAGACCAAAGCAGTTTTTATGCAAATATCTGTATTTCTTTTAGCAGGAGGAGAGCAATGAAGAAAATAGAGTGTTCGATACAAATAATTTCTGACTCTTGTTTTCAAGTTTTCTGAGAGGTGTTACCAGATGTAATGACCTACAGTTCTGGAACCACAGCATGCATGTGTTGGGTCTACTTTCCAAGAGTACATGTCTCTAGTTAAGCTCATTTTTCAGAACTCTTCACTTGTTCTGAAGAGCAAAAGGAGGAAAACAAAAGTCTAACATCAGAAGTTGGCTTCCTTTCATATCTGTGAAGTCAAAGAAGAGCTTATAGTTTAAGTATAAGTCCTAGCAAAACAAGCCCACATGGCTTGTCTTAGAGCTATGACATGTATCTGACTGAAAGCAGAGCTAGCTAAAAAATTTCCATCTAAACTTTACTTTGTAAAAAAAAAAAAGAACAGTTTTTACTGAAAATGGATGGTTCCTCAAAATAATCTTCTTTAAGCTGTTCACATATTCTTCTTAAAACCTAAACCCAAAATTTTAGAGTGCCATTTCTGAGTACTTTGGGGCCAGGATTTGTCAGCTTTTGTCAGTTGTTCAAAAATGTATGGGTTTGTTTTTCTTCTTTTCTTCTCAGTTCTAGGCCTTAAAAAGGAAATTTAAAAAATATTATGCATGCCCTTTTCTTTCCCAGTCCAGGCTTAATGAGGCAGGGCTAAGACAGCAGTAGCCCTGACTTCAGACTCCAAGTCACCAGATGAATCTGCTGCTCCATGGTTATTCAAAACCTCTGCAGCATGATGGGGTAAGC
>JANZLQ010000031.1:1796733-1832874 GCA_026212715.1 Elanus axillaris | reverse complement strand
GCTCAGATCTATAAAATGGGGCTTGTATTTCTGTACCTACAGTTTGTTGGCAATGGCTTATATCCAGGCTCCTGGAAGAGCACAGAATGTTATTCTGGCACCCCTCTGCCTATTAAGAGGGTACAATTGGATATCTACATGGCTCAGTCCTCGCTAATCCTTGGGTCCCTGAAGCCTGGTTCAGTCAGAACACCACCTTTGTTTTCTATATTTGCTCCTTAAATAACTAATTGTACCCTTAAGAAACTAGCCTGATCCCAGTTCTAAGCATGGCATAGTCTTTGCTGGAGAGGGAAATAAATAGGTCAGAATTCATAAGATCCTGTTCAAAATCAAGGTATAATAACAAATAATACAGCAAGAACATTTTCATCACAATTAACCTGCTGCAATTAGTTGTCCATTTTGATGCATTTATATCCATTTCAATGAGGATCTCATGTGAAGCTTGTCTGACATGCTAAAATGCTTAATTTAGCTTTCCCCTGTCAAGTTTCTCTTTTAGAAGTTTTCATATTTCTAAAGTTGTTATTGCAAAAGTCCCAGTCTGTCCACTTTTGATAATTCTGTGAGGGAGAAATACAAATGTAGCCATTGGTGATGCCTGAGCATGGTGAACAGCTTCACCTGAGTGCACATGGTTGAGTTTGAGGAGATAGGATTGCCAGATATCACTATCTTAACAGAAGGATCAAATTTTAAAATGTGTGAGAAGCTGATCACTCACCAATGAACTTGTGATCAACAATAATCTCCCTCCCGTTAAATAGGCCCGAATATACAAGATCTTAATTATCTGTCTGCGTGGTCTTGCGAGTCAGTCCAGGTTCCTTCAGGATCCTCCTTATCTAATATGGAAGAGGAGAATCTATGAAGCCGTTTCTCTGGAAAGTGCATTTGTGCATTATATACATAAAGACTTACCAGTATAATATTTCTGTTATATTTTGCTGTGTAAAACCAGTGTGTGGGAATGGTCTAGATCAGGACTCCATGCCAGATGCAACACCCTCACCTGCCGCTGTCATCTCTTGGAAGATAAAAGGAGCAGGAGGAAAGACAGCCAAGTTCAACTGTGATCCCCAGTGCTCTCTCCATCACCTTTGGTGATGTCTTCAGGCTGTGACCCTCAGAGTGCTGGATATTATTTTGGCATTAATAACGAGCAACCTTCTCAACTTTTCCTCCACATTCCTTTCCTTGTTCCTTTCCTCTGCTCTGTTTCTGTGCCATCTCTCTGTTATGTGTCCTCAGGCTTTGATCTGTGTTTCCCTTCATATACACCCTGCTCTTCTAATACAGGGAAAGGCATAATTCATATTCTCTGGACAGATCAAGACCTCAAAAGAAAATCAAGCAAATGAGATAATAAATGAGCATAAACCACTTCCAAATTACTTGAGTTGGATGTATTTTCTTTTTTTTTTCTTTATTTGCTAGAGCTGTTTGAAAAGTGTTGTATTTTATTTGATTTGGGCATTTTCCCAGGGAATTTGGATTCTTCCAGTAAAAAAGCAACATGTCCCCAGAAGTCAAGATTTGCAGTGTAAAGGTACTCATTTACGTGGTTTACTTGATGCCTCTTTTCTCCCTAGATGTCAGACTTGTGTCTCCCACATCATCTCTCTCACCATCAGTCCTTTCCTGGTGCACTGTTGGGGCAGAGAATTAAGAAGTTATCTAGGACACCTTACTAAAAGTTACCCCAACAACAACTCTTTGTAGATGCAAACATTTCTCAGTAGAAATGTCCTTAATGTCCTCTAATGCTGCTGGTGGTGCTGTGCAGTACTGGTTATGCGGCTGTGTGGTGTCGGCTCTTCTGATCGATCTTCCCTCTGTTTGGAGCACTAGAAGGCAAAGATATCCTACAGGCAACTTTATGGTGAGGAACTTCTGGGACATGACACTGAAGTTATATTTGATATGTTTTGAAAAGGGCTAATGATTCTGATACCTAGTATCTTATGGGCATTCTACACAGATGAATACTTGGCACATTTCTGGTATTTATCAGTCACTGACAGTTGCATGAAGCAGAATGTGGCAGATGCGAACTAATGAGAGATAAATATTTAAGTTGCTATATGAAAAGCAAATAAATAAAAATAATATATCTTGTGAAAGTGAAATCACAAAATTAATTACCCCTACTCTGTCAGTGGAAAACAAGAGATGTCTCTAGTTCAGCTGACATCCTGAGAAAGTCTCTGATGCCACTGTCATCTTGGGTTGCCATTTGTGAGAAGCTATCTGTCTCTCTCTAAAATATATCCATGCATATAAACATGGCGTTTTATTTTTGAAACACATGAAATAATTTAGTACATGCTAGAAAATAACTTCCAAATGCCCTCTTTTGCCTGCACTCTTCTGAGAACATATGGGGAAGATAGCACATACTTCTCTTACAAAGAAAATGAAAATGTCATTGTTTTCCCCAAATGAATTTGAAAAATTGATTTTGAAAAAATGCATCTTTGAGATCAACCCCTCCCATATCAATACATCATACAAGAAACCAGTCACCTCTGCAGAAACATTTATTGGTTTCCATCATGTTGCATTGTTTAAAAGATGAGACAGCACGCTCTGCAGAGTGCAGAACTTCCTCTCCTCTCCTCTCTACTTTAATTGTATTTCTGTTCTCAGCATTACATAACTTTAAAGGCATGTTATAAATATTGTTCTGCGTCATAGATCATGTCTATAATTTATACAGCATTTTCACTTTGACATAGTCTCCTAAAGAAAAAGTAAAACATGGGAAATTAAAAATAAAAGAAGCCAATCTGCCCATTTGAAAGGCATTTTGCTTTTATTTTGCAGAAGCTGATTTGATGTACTTTGCATAGCATGATTATTCTACAAAGTCAGTTTGGAAAGGCTTGATTAAAAACCCTGAAATTTTTTGAAGTCAGAAAACATATTTACGAAGTTATTCTCCCATGTCTATGGTTTCATGTAATTGTTTTTTGTTGTATTATTTTAAATTCAAGATAAAATCATGGCTAATTCCCACCCAGAGTGAGGTAACCAGATTAACAATGGTGGGGAACACCACACTGAGAACACAGGCAGATGTGAGAACAACCAGCTTAATTCCATGAGTTTTACATCCTAGAGCAAGAAAGAAGGGTGCTACAGGTACAGACATTTGCTTTTTTCTAAATTTGCCCCAGCAAATTAAAAGTTCAACTACTATGACAGAGAATAGGGTCATAATCCCAACACATATTACTCCTTGTTAAAAAATCCATATTATTGATAGGGAGTGTTTTGCTCAGTTAGCAACCTTCCAAGATAGCCTACATTTTCCCAGTGTTTTTGCTTATGAAATTATAACTATGCAAACTGTCACCTGTATCATTTAGTGTATAAATATATTAAAATTTATCTTACAGTTGAATCTCTCTGAGTCTCACATGGTTCATCCAAAAGTGGCCTTAATTTTGAATTTTAGTAAAGAATGGAAATAAATATTTGTGTACCATATTTTTCTAAAAATAGCCTTAACATTAGCATGTCAAATGCTTGCAGCATCCACCCTTCTGCAGAGTGAAAGTTGTGAAAGGCTTTACCCAGAAAGGCAGGGGTTTTTGACATCTTCACCTAAACCATAACATTTCAACATCCCTGGATTATGGTTTCATTTGATTTTTTGAACCGTATTTCATTATTAAAATAAGCTTGTGTACTGCATTGCAGGCTCTGTAGTTCAAGTTCCTGTTCTCTCTTGGGGGCTGGGTCCTCTGGCTGGACAACATCCTTCCATGATGTACCCAAAATCTAGTGATTCCCAGGATAACTTTCTCAGGAAAGGAGCAGTATGGGAGGTGCCTATGGAGGTGGGACATCTCATTGAATGGTTTCAGTAACATACAAAATATGAGAAAGCAACGACAGCTTTTGTTGATGGCACAGGGCTAGGGACATCATTGGCACAGACAAGGTCATGATTCAGACAGGAAAAAGCAGATGGCCGTGAATACCGGTGCATAGAAAGGGGAGGGCAAGGTTGTTCAGGACAAGATTAGAACTGAGGAGTTTAGCTGATTGCAGGTTGGCTGTGAGTTGCCAGTGTGCTCTGACTGTGGAGAAAACAAATGTCATCCTACAGTGTATCGAGGCATTTCTAACAGAGTTTGACTTTTAATATCGTGATATAAGAATTCAGTGAGAACACAGTTCATGCCTGGCAAAGGCTAAACTGGAAGTAAAATTGCAGAGGATGCCTGCTGGAGTGGCTGTGAATAGGAAACCTGTCTCATGTGTGGAGACAAGACAATTTGTCTTTTTTTCAACTCAGCCGTGAGAAGACCAGGAAGAAGATACTAATGTTCTCCATGCATAATCATGGGGTACAGAAGAGCAACATAAGCTGAGTGACCATCCTGGCACAAGAGTCAATGGCTCTGAGCAAATGTGTGCTGTGAATTGGGAGAGTGAGGAAAAGCATCAGTAGGAATAATGGAAACTGGAAGCTGGACAAACTTTAAGATGGGGCTGGTAAACACTTTTAAAGGATTACATGATGCGATTGCTTGCTTTGGTGACTCAGGAGGTTCATTAAGGTCCTGTGTTCTGCTTCCTTTCAGCCAACATAGTCCTTTCCTGGACACCAGCCCTTGGAAGAGACGAGGGCTAAAAGAGACTACATGGGATAAAACATCTGCCCACAAATCAACTGCAGGGGTTGTGCCAGTGGCCCCTTTGCACATTTTAAAGGATGGGGATCATGCCTGTTGCATCTCAGTGGACTGCTTCAAGCAGTCATGTGGCATCTGCCACAGGTTTGCCAGGAGCTGGGTAGAAAACTTCCATTTCATGTTCTCCATATGGCTGCTGTCTTGCAGATGACATCACCTAAATGCCCATAGTCCTGGCTCTCCCCTCAAAAGGCAGAGTGATTAGGGAAAAAATAAACTAAACCTTCTCCCTGCTCGTCCTCGCCCCTAAAAGAAGTGCAAAAGTCAAAGGTCTTAATGAATTGTGTCAACTCAGGAGCAACGACCCATCTTCAGGCTTCATAATTTGTTAATTATAAATTATAATGCTTAATTGAAATGTTGGTTTTTGTGTTTTTGTTTGGGTGGGAAACCTGCAATTCCTGTTAATACTTTGTAATGTACTTTGTGACATGTGGTAACGCTAGGGAGAATAAAGACCAGGAAACACATACGGCTGACAGGCAGGGCCAGTCATTTTCCTCTTGCCAAGTAGGCTGCCTTCATATGTGTTTCTGGCAGCGAGCTGCATGACACCTCAGGTTCCCTCCCGTGTCTTTCCAAGAGTAACAGAGATTTTCTTCCTTGCAAAGGAAGAATGAAATCATGACAAAAAGTAATAAAAGCCATCATCCCAAGGCATTCAAAGGAGTTTAAGACAGGAGTTCGGGAGGTTTCTAGCTCAGGATTATTTTGTTGCAGATTATTACTGGGTGCTGTAGTTTATCATTATGTATTTTATTTTGAAGTGTTTCATTTCTTTAAGGTGGTGACCTTCAGTATGCTGAAAGTGTGACTGGATGATCTTACCCGATTTTGTCTAGCCCAGGTATCCTTATGCATGTTTCAAATGGTGTAAGCCACTTCTAAGCTATTTTGAGAACATAGTTTACTAATTACATTTTTGTGTTGACTTCGCCCTTTACCTGTTACCCTTTACAATGCCTGCATGGGTGCATTCTGTGGGAGTGATGGGAGTTTCCCAGCAGTGCAAAAGGAGCTGGCAGCAAGGTGGGTGGTGGTGTACTGGAGCTCTCCTGTGGTACAAACGCTGGGAAGGTGGGCATCCCAAGCCCACTCAAGTGATTAACCCATCCACTTTTTTATACATATATTATTACAGCAATGGCATAAACTGGCTTTCCCTTCTCCCTGATCTGAAATGACTCTACTTATTCCATCCTCTCTGAGAAAATTGCTTATTTCTTTCTCTTTCCTCAGGAGGATCTTCACCTCCCCAGTCTCTCAACATCTCTTTGTGCTTTCTCTTCTGCACTTTACAGTCCTCTATGGTCCTTAAAATCCTACTACACGACACAGTACCCTGAGCTCCCTGTCAGCTCTTCCTTGCATGCAGCATCTTCACAAGTTTTTGTAACTCCTTCCTCTTTATTCTCTTTGGTCTCCCCACACATCCCTATTTTCCTTATGTCTTATCCTCCTCCTACATGTTTTATGATCTCTTTGCCAGTGCAGCGTAGTTACCAGTAAAATATTTACTGCTTTTTAAATAATTTCTAACGATTAAAGAGTCATGAGCAGTAGGACTTGCCTAAATAGATGTTAATTCAAAGATGAGACTCTAATTCTCTTTTTAAAAATGCAACCCAATTTGTCTTCCTTCCCACCTTTGCCAAAACTACAAACCAGTCTGTCTTACATTTCATATATATGATCTCATGTCAGAGCAGAAGTTTTCTGGAAAATTTGAGACAAATTGGATGAGGCATTTTTGGATTCATATAGAAACTGAAGTATTCTTTTAAACAGATTTTTCTTTTATTTTTTTTTACTTTTTTGGCATGTCACGACTCAAAAGCAACATGGGCTGGAAAATTCCGTATCTGCCAAAACCATGGGTTTTCTCTACAGACTCTAGGTTTTCAGGTTCTTCTAGGGGCCCATAGAATAAAGCCAGTAAAAGGGGCAGTCCTTTTTGCTTGGTTGTCTTTCTCCCTTCCTTGCCTGATGTGATGGAGCTGTGATGTGTACTGAAGGACAGCCTCCTGTGTAATTACCTGTTACCTCTCAATTGCAGAAACAGAAGGTTAAGGAGCAGGAAAAAAGCTGACCAAATTGACCCAAGTCCACGCTTGTTCAATGTCAACCTTTTTTTTTACAGTTACTGAACTCTGGTTGTTGAATGTGTCATATTAGCACTTTATCAGTTGGTGGGTTTTCAGCTTGAATTCTGAGTTGATGATGCTGAAATAAATCTTTTTTTGGCTAATACAAATTGATTTTTTTCTCCCAGTAGAATAAAAAATTCTTTCAAGATGCCTTTTTTCTTCAATACTAAAGCGGAGAATTAATTTCAATTTTGTGAATTGTTTTTTATTCTTAAGACTACTACCTGAAGGCAAATTTCAAAACAAAATGCTCTGTGGAAAATCGTAAATGATTATCAAGAAAATGTGAAAATTATTTTTTTCCTGTCCTCCCTAAAAGTCCCTGTAGACTTGCTAAACTCACTATGAATTTATGAA
The DNA here is from genome assembly GCA_026212715.1 of Elanus axillaris. Classification (NCBI taxonomy): domain Eukaryota; kingdom Metazoa; phylum Chordata; class Aves; order Accipitriformes; family Accipitridae; genus Elanus; species Elanus axillaris. Next base: position 1,825,661 of record JANZLQ010000031.1, on the reverse strand, counting down.
TAGTTTTAATTAACCCCAAATGTTATATTTCTGGGCAAATATGTTAATTATTTACACCAAGATCTTTTGTAGCTCTATTTTACAACTTTCTTCTCTGATGATCTCATCAATGACTGGTGTCTATGACTAGTGTGGTAAAAGTTTATTAGATAGGCTGAAAAAGAACTATGGATGCCATAAGAACTCTGCTTGCTAATTTTTATGAGCCTAAAGAAGCCCCCCCAGCCAGCTATGGCATATTGAATATTTTTTGTAGCTTCCGTTCTTGGATACAGCATATGATGAATTCTCAGTGGGTGTGGGGGAATTCAACAAAGCAGTGATAAACACTGAGAAGGTGATTGGGAGCTGTGTATATCCAATTTTCCTCCATGATAATGCCATCAATCCACAGATTCAGAAGGCTTTGTCAGCTGTAGTTGAGCTTGTCAGGTCACAGGTGTTCTCTCCCTCGGCAAGCATTAAGCTATGAGTGTATTTTTTATTTTTTACATGATCAGTTCCTGTCAGAAGTAGAGGAAATGCTGCCTTGAGAGGGTACACAGTGTGGTAAAAAATAAAGCATAAAATAGTATAAAATGTGATTTATCTTGGGAGTCAGTAGAGTGGAGAGGAAACTCTATTTCTTGCTCCCTTTCCCTCCTTCTCTCTTGTACAAAAACTGTGATAACTCTTGAGTAGTGTAGATATAGTCTGCTATATATGGCTAGAGCTTTGTGAGGGGTTAAGCTACAAGCAAGGCTTGCATGAATTTTCTTATGATGGACAAGTTGGCAACGATGGTGCAGTGTTGCTAGTGTGGTATTTAAATTAGGTCTTGCGCTGGCTATTTGCGCAAGATTAATTTTATTCTAGAAAGGGGTGACATTTCTTCCACAGAAAAAACAGCACTCCAACAATCTAAATTAAATAAAAAAATATTATTCATATCTAAAGAATGAAAAACAATGGTGAAAGACTAGAGTGTAAAATAAGTAGGTTTAATGGAAAATTTAGCAAGGTAACTTAAAAATCTAAAATCCCAGGAAGTCCAAGATCTCAGCAACCTTTAGTCTGCTTTCGTCTCATTGCCCATCTTCCATTTATAATGATGAAAAAAACCCACATATATTTGCAATCCCTCTGTACATTGACAAGATGAGCCATCAATGTGCATCACATGTGATTTAAGAATGTCTTAAGCACCCACCCAGGACATATGGACATCTATGCAACCAGAAACTAACTGCCAACTCTTGTATCTGTGGCAAAATCTTGACCTTTATGTTTCACATAAGGAACAAAGATTCCCAGCTTCCCATTTAAATTCCCCCTTCCATGTACTGAAAATATTAAAACAATTTAATCTCCTTACAATCCCCAGTGGTGCCTTTTAAATCAGCTTTTCATTGGGAATTGACTACATACTTTCTGTAACATAAACTGAAATCTGGGAGTTGTAAGCTGCCAGCAAAATATGAAGGTATGCTACATTTGCCCAGATATATATGACAAGATTTAATATGTATTAAATTTAACAGGTGCTGTGATCTCCTGCATAGATACACAATATTCAAAGGCGTACTCCAGAGAACTCTGCATTCCCTGCTAGTTTTGCATTTCTGTCCTTTCCAGCATATTTTTATCTGTAATCTTACCTCCCATTTCTTACAATTCAGATTCATTTTATTTAAGCAACATTATCTGTATTTTTATCAAGTTCCTAAATTACAGGCAACATATGCAACCTTAGCTCCAGCTTCCCAAAGGTGTTAGTTGGGGTAATTGCGAACTGTTTAGATAAGCTGTAGACTTTGATAGAACAAAACTTGGATGTCACATTTCTCCCCCAGACAGAAAAGCTGTTTCTCCCACATGCTTACTATTTGAATCTGTAGGTGGAGATGTTACTAGGGAGTAGGTGGATGGGGAGAAAGAAGAATGATTCTATTTTTGTGAAAGCTCCTTAGACTATGGAGAACCATCCATTGTTACCTTGAGCTGGGATGTAAAACCAAACATGTCAAATGCTGTCAAATATGAGTGATTACCTTTTATGCGTGTTTCACATGTTCTTGAACGTTGGCAATAGATGTAAGGCAGCACAAGACAGGGAATAAGATGCTGAACTATTGGGACATGCAAAGCTCAAGAGTCCATATGAATCTAAAAATTATAGGTCTTACTGGGAAGAAGTGCTTCCTGATTGTCATTTACAGTGCCTACACTTTGATTTCACTGGTACTGCAGGTTCTATCTCCCAAATAATGACCCTTAGCTTTTTTAATGTCTATCCCATTCAGACATCAATAAAGACAAACCCAATCCCCAACCCCCCCAACACCCCATATTCACGATCATGTTGTATGTTTTCTGAAACACACACCCTTGGTCACTCAGCACTCCCACATCCACCAGTCCTTTCGTAGCTCAAGGAAGCCACAGCAAACTTTCCAACACCATTTTCAGTGGGGATGTATCTGCCAGCTGGTGAGAGGCAGGTTCTCTGAGAGTTTGTTTTCCCTCTTCTGTCAAAGGAGGATGTTGAAACATCACTTACTGAGAAAGCTATGTGAGAGGAAAATTTCATCATCTCAGTGGGCTAAATAGAACCATATTTTGGACTCTGGATCAGTATTTTTTAAAAAGAGCAAGATTTTTCCATTGATGATATGCTGTAAGCAGAAGGAAGGAGGATGCTCAACACAAAAAAGAGACACTCTTGGACATAAAGAAGCTGCATGTGGCTAAAAGCTGAAAATCAGCCTATGAAAAACAGAAGAGGTAAAACAAAGACCAAAACCTTGTAAACACAAGGCATTGATGATGTTTCCAGAGATGTTAAAGCCCAGAGGAGCCACTATGATACTTGTAGTCTAGGCTTTTCCATAAGATAGGCCAAGCAATTGCACTTGATGGTTCCATTAATAGAGTGGTATCTTCTGCTTTATCTCTAAATTGGCTTTTAGAAGTACATTCCATTTTTTATTTGAGAGCCTCAACTGATGAAGAGTTGCTTGGGTAAGTGGCTTCAATGGCTATTTTCATGGGCAAGAATGTTTATCTTATTTATACTCTGAAATTCTCTTCCTTCGGCTTCCCTTCACTGGATTTCTTTGTGATTTTTTTTCTGTCTTTTGCTTGAAATCTTTTCCCCATGAACATACTTTTAAGCATTGCATCACACTTAACTTCCACTTGTATAAACTAACCAGGATGATGTTTTCTCGCTGTAAAGAAGACCATGTCACTGAATTTCATATGAAATGTGATGGGAATCCTTGAGTTTCCTTTCCAAAATTAACTTTCTACAGTTCTCTGGTGAACAGTAGTACATCAGCTGAAATTTTTCTATCAAGATGCAATGTCATTCTAAAAGGTTGGAGTGTCTTTGTAAAAGGTATCCTAAACACCAGAGATCTTGTTTTCATAACCTAGGAACAAACAGTAATTAAGCACTTTCCAAATGTGGTTTGATTGTGCTCCATGATCAGAATGAAGTCGCAAAAACAGTTGCCCCCAGCCCAGGTAGTTGTCCAGAAGAAGATCTGGGTACAGATATGTCTAGTTTCCTTGAGGGGAGAAAAATATTGATCTGGAAATGCACATTAGATGTGAAGGGTGGAAGTGTATAAATTCTGTCTGTTGGATGCATAAGTTGCATCCTTTGTATGGCAATCTGGTGCTGTTCTGAACTTCATTGGTTTATGGCTAATGTGAACTGATGAGTCTGTCTACTGCTGCAACAGGCTGGTTACACTCCCCTGCCATCATGCTGAAAAAAAAGTCACATATATTAGCTACTGGAAAAAAAAAAAACAAACCAGAAAAAAAAGAAAGTTTACGATTCCTTAGTGCTAGGTCCACATATGTTAAAAGATCATTTCAGAATGAGCAACAATATTGACTGTTAGTCCTCTTTGGAGTAGACACCTCTGACAGCCAGAGGTGTGCTAGCCCAATCACACTGCAAATTTATGAAGCTTTTCTCTAGAAAAATGAGTCTTCTATAAAAATTTCTGTTAGTCTTGGTCTTTTTTAATAAGGCATCAACCTCCATATATATATTGGAGGTTCTAAATGTTCCAAGGGATTAGTTTAAGAGTTGAGCTACAACAACACTATTTAGATTTTAAAAATCAATAGGACATGTACCTTAAGTTATATGTTGTATGATAGGTTACAACTCTGGCACAAGAGGCCTAGTGTTTGAAAGCTAAATCTGGTCAAATTGAGACTGGATATGAGGCATATGCATGGCTGTGGAGTTAGTTAACTTCTGAAGCAACTTATTTAGAGATATGGTGGATTTTCCAGTACTTGAAGACTTTAAATCAAGCCTTTGAGCACACAGAAAGGGTGAGTATCGGAACTGGTGTAGAGAGAAATGTTTTGGATAATTTGTTTGTCTTTACATTCCAGTAAAACCTGTGAGTGAAAAGGATGACAGGAAACCAAGTTAGCCTCATTTGTTGGGACAACACAGTACATGCAGAATGAATAAATGTGCTGTGGTTATGAAGGTTGGAGTGGAAGAAGGAGTGAGAGGGGATAAAATACAGAGCAAAATTTTGCAAGGCTTGGTTTTTTTTTTGGTGGGGTGTGCCTAGGCAGCATAGAGTACCTACTCTATAAAACAAATAAAATGAAAGAAAACATGGTAAAACCGGCTGCGTTCAGTGTGGTAGACATCCCTGTAATGTGGAGAATGGAAATTTATATTCTTGTGATATAACTTGCTTCTGTCAGTTGGTTGCATTAGTTTCAGAGCTTGAGGAGCTGTGTGGGCCCAGCAGGGCACAGCACCCACAGCCTCAATGCCTGACAATTATCTATAGGTTCTCACAGACTTTCCATCTGGGCCTAATTTTGCAGCAGAATTTCCACCCATTGTAAATACACAGCTGAACGGGCATCTCCCAGCCTGTCACTCATGCACTACAGATGTGTGATGGTCCCATTACGTGAATGAAGAATGGGAATGCTGCAGGCTGCAGGGATCTGAAGGGCATGTCCAACATTTTGGGGGAAGGGTGGGCCACTGCTGTCCAGTTTGGCTGAGTCTGGGCTATGCAGACCACATAGCCTGGTTGTACTCTGCAATTGCTGAGGCCGGCTTCACACAGTGCTGGCTTGGGGAGTGAAGCATCTCCAAGGGACACCCGGCTTCTGGCTGTTCTTAGACACCCCCATAGCTGCCCTCTCAGCTCTTTGTGAAGAGTATTAATGCCCAGATCAACACAGTGATTAACTGCTCCTCTGTTCCCTTCTTGATAAAATTGTGCGTTCTAACCAAAAAGGAATTGGGAGGATATACTTTAATGCTGCCAGTACTTTGACATTGTATAAAAGTGGGTACTTCAGGAAAGCCTTCCTAAGGCAGAAGAAAATGTTAAAGGAGAGGTTTATTAACTAAATAACTGGATTCCTCCAGAGCAAGAAATACAATGAAAGTGAGCACACTTCTTAATTAAAAGTAAACAAATTATCTTTACAAGAAACCCAGATGAGGAGAAAGTTTTGTGGTTGGTATTCTGTTATAACTGTTAGGACCCAAAGAACGTATAAATGTAGCAAGTCACAATGTAAATCTAGAGATGAATCCCTGTGTGAGGAGTTAAGGTACCAAGTTAAGAAACTTTACTGCCTTGCCATTAATTATTAAAGACTTGATGGCTGTCTTCTGGACTTGCTTTCAACAGGGGTATGCCAGATAAATGTTTGTTAGCCAGTATTTTCAGTGTTCCCACTGACTGTCTGACAACAGATGTTAAACTAGGAGTAAAAATTACAGAATCATCTTTGGTTATCTTGAATATGTTGATAATATTACCTAGCACAGAGGCTGCCAACAGGTGAAAAGGTTATTGGAAGAGTTGCAAAAAACTGTAGGCCTCTAGAGAATTTAAGATCAGAGTCATAAACCAAAAGGGTTTAGAATTTTTTTCAGTTACATTAGTAGCCTGTGGTTGAGTTATAGTGTATCCTTTGCAAATCTTTTCAGTTTTGATGTAAAGCATTTTTTTAATGGAAGATCCCTCATGTCTCTTAGTAGGTGATTTCAGTGCCTAATTAGAAATGCTTTCTAATCCAAATTTGTAACTCTCATAGTCTTTTCTTGCTAAACTAAAAAGCTCCTTCTTATCAGATATCTCTTCCCCACATAGTTGTTTGTAGGTAAGGTTCAAATCCCTTCTCAAGTGTCTATTGGATAAGCTATGTTTCTCTCTCTTCCTTCTTCACTATACAGCAGATTTTCCTGAGCTCATATTAGTCATTAAATTATTTTCTGAACCCCTTCCAATTTCTACCATCCCCTCATAGGTGTAGACATCAGAACTAGAACCATTGTTCCGTTCACAATAATACTTTAGCTGTGGGCATTAACTATTTCATTGCCTATCTCTGTGCAGAAATTAGAAAGATGAGAGAGACATGGTTGTATAGGCAGCTCCAGGAAGCAATGCAGAAGACCCTAAGCTTCCATCCTCCAGGGTGCCTCTGGGAAAAGCCATTCTGTCACAGATGGTAGAGGGAACTCGGAGGGACCAGCTTCCATAAGCCAAAGTTAGCCTTAGTAAGAAGCCTCAGAGAGAAAATTGTTTTGCCCATATTGTTGCTACATGCCTATCTAGCAGTGTGTAGACAGATTTTCTCAGGCAGTTGATTCAGACAGAACCAGATTTACTCTTTGGCCATGAACCAGGTTCCTGGTTCAAGAACTTTCCTGACAGTTTTCCATGTGGGATATTATTCTGATTCATGTTTGGGCTGCAGCAATAATTCAGTCCTTCCATACAGTAATTCTATGCTATTCTAGTTTGTTTTCTTGGAAGATCTCAAAAATGTCATAAATACTCATTGATTTACATTCACAGCAATCCAAGGAAGACAGTAAATGTGATTGCCTTAAGATTATTTTGAATCTTGTTTTAATGCTACATGGAAAGTCAGTTGCAGAGAGTGAAATAGAGACAGTTTCTCATGCAGATTACTGAGTCCATCATATCTCTCTACTTGATACTAGAATTATTGCAGTCCACATTGAAAATTATCTCCTCCTTTATCTAAGTAGCCAGCCCTGTTGCTTTATGACTCCCTTGCTATACTCAGCAAATACCTAGCTATGTGCTAGAAAGGAACCTCCAAGTATGTGACATAGCCTGTTGGGATATACTTGAAAAGAAGGTGTTGAATGTGGCTCCTTTTTTTCAGCAGCAGGGCATTTCCCTCCTAACATTCAAAAGAAGAAGGGAATGTGAGAATAACTGCCCCAAAAGCATAATGGAATATTTCTGGTTCGTGCATTCCTCCTTTTGGACTGCGTCCCCTTGGCTTGCAGAGAAAAGCTGCAAAAGGAGAGGGCAGGGAGTTGTTTTTCAGTGTGTTTGTCTAAGCTGTGGTCCTTCGTGCTATGAGAAACCTCTCAAGCAGCTCCAGCAAGAATCTTCTTTCTGCTCCCTTCCACATCCTCCTTTATCCCTAGGTCCCCCTTCCCCCTCCTTGCTTTCTTTCATGTGGATCAAGGCCTGGAAAATGACAAGCCTCTTGATTAATAGATACAGAAAGTCTTCTTATGTAATTTATTTGCTTTCTGCACCTGACTAGAATCACTAGGTTTATCTGGAAAGGAAAATATATCGTCCTTCCTGACTCCGAGTGGCAGCAGAGAGAGCTGAGCATGTGATATCAAGCTGCGCATGGAAAGCAAACAAAACGCCATTTCTGTATTTTGTAAGCATCTCAGGTCATAAAAGTGTCAGCACACTATATTTCTTGCTGGGATCCTCTCTGTTTTATTATCTGAGCCCTTTCCATTGTGTTGAATGTGCAAGGAGAGTCTCCAAAGCAGGCAACATCTGTTTCCCTGTCATGTTTTTGATTATCAGCTCCATATTCCTAGCAAGTCTCCTGCTCACATATTCCAATCAAACTCAATGGGGGCTTCAACAGTGAGGACACTTCCTTATCTCCCTTCCCCCAGACTCTCCATCCATCATTCTCACATGCTGGCCCACTAAATGCTGATGCAAGAGGCCTGTTCTTTACGCTTGGGTAACACACTCATGACCTCTCCAATTTGTTTTGTTTGCTTAAGTCTAATTGCTGTGAGTATACCTGCCTCTCGGTCCTTAACAGGGGAGAGGGGAGAGGAAGGAGGCAGGTGGGACATCTGACTGATTTTTGTTTTGGTACCTGTGGAGAACAGTTTTCTAATGTAGTTTTAGATTTGTTTCCCAGTTTTGTTCCCTCAAGAGGAAGTTTCTTCCCCTCTTTCTTAGCTCCCAATTGCTAAATCAATCTCTCTATCCCTTGCCAAGAGATCTGTTTTACCATTTATGCAGGAATTTCAATCTGCAGATGGGGAGTCTGCCAATAAGAATCAATTAAAACAATTGTCTTTTGCCTATGGTATTGCAGTTGCAGGATATCCGGAACACTGAGATCTGGGAACGCAGAGATGTAAGTTACGTTGAGCTACGAGTTGTTCATTCAGTGATGTTTTGCATTTATTTTCACAGAATACTTTTGTGTCATTGTGCACAACAGCAATGAACAGTTGTAGGGTGATGGAACTGGTGTTGCAGTTGAGAGAGAGAAGTTGCAGTCTCTACAGATGAATTGTATTTATTTATTTAAAGGGTAGACTCCTGCCACCATTGGAAACTCACCCATCCACCCACAATAAAGCTGCATCATGAATCCACATGGCAGAATTTTCCAGATTCAGCCAAAAATGTTGCTGACATTCATACTCAGGCTCAAAGCCTGCCCAGAAGAAATGTATGTACTCCCTAGATCTTATATTGCTAGCAGTCCTGAGGTTACTGTTGGATCTCAGGTTCCAGGCATAGCATGGCTTGCTTGCACACTCCAGGTTAAATCACTCTTCAGATTTAGGGTCCTAAAGGAATTTTTCTTCACATCAGATTGGTCAACACAATTGCTGTATCTGCCCTGTTGTGCTGTGCATCCCCTAGATGCCCCCACATCTAGGGCTTCCTAGATGTGTAAATAGCCACTAAAATTACTTGCTTTCTGGGCATGTTTGACCAGTTCTGACACAATTTCTGGTGTGGGGAAGGGAGGGAACCCAGGTGATGCTGGTGGTTGAAGGGCCTTGTGTCTGTCCCATGGCTACCTGCTGAGCTTCTGGCCTTCGGTGCAGCTTCCTGTTCACCTTCTGCTGCTGCTGTTAGGCAAATGGAGCATACCTGGGGCAGAGGCCCTCAAGTTCATCTTACAAGGATTCAGACACCATGGTTGCTAAGTTGGGTGGCTATCTGTATGCAGCCTAAGCTCAGGCTGAGTGCTAGCTGTCCTCAAAGCCTGACAGAGACACCAGGTTTTAGGACATGCTGGAATTTAGATTTCTGCAAGGTCCAGTGTGCCAATAATATATTTTTTTTTTTAACTTGAAGCCAGATTTGCACAAAATGTTTCCATCAAAGTTTCCCTGCTGTCATAGTTTTTATATCACCAGTTCTTTCCTTGGGATACACATAGCTTTTGCTCTTTATGCTACAGGTCTCATGTTAGGATTTGGGTTTTAGCAGTGCTATGTGGCTTGTGATGAGGTGTATGTATGGAATGAGACCATTTAGACCTTTCTGTCTACCCTTTCTTACAGTCTTGTCCTGGACCTGGAGGAGATGACTTCATGTTTATGTTGATTCTTCACAGTCCTCATGCAGCTTGGTTAATAGGTGTGTGAAAGAGCTTAAGGGCTCAGTAAGTCATTAACAGCACCAAACTGACTACATGATGAAAGGCAATAAGGACTGAATAGAGAAGAAGGGCAAAAGGAAGTGAATGCTTGCAGAGGACCTGTCACTGAAAATGACTGCAGGAAACGAAAGATAAGGATGAGGAAGAGCAGGGAGAAGAGATGGACGGACATAGCTCAAGGAGCAGCCAGGTATGGAAGAGCATAGCCTTTGTTAGTGGGCTGACAGAGCTAACTGGGAGTGCAAAGGCAGACTGTTGTGAGAGACTGCAGTGCTCAGGCAGCTTCAAAATACCAGTGTCCTAGAGAGGGAGTAGGAATTCATGAAAAAATAAAAGGTGGGGGAGAAGAAAAGGAGTTGTAGTAACGTGGGTACTGGGATGGGTCAGAAGAGGATGCAGGGTATGAAAAGCCTGAATGGGAATCATGGTCTGGGACAGAGAAATAGAAATGAGTGATCAGGAAGAGAAGGAGGCAACATAAAACTGGGGTGGGGNNNGGGGTGGAGATTCACAGAGAGCTGTAAAGGAAAAAGAGATAGGACAGGTGAGGAGAGGAGAAAGAGTGCAAACAAACATGGGGGTGTGCATAAAAGGCAGAAGAGGAGGGTAAGCAGAGATTACAAATAGCAGAAGCTTGCTGTCAGGCATCCAGGCACAGAACACAGAATACCACAGCTGAGGTTACTCATCCACAGCCTTTTGCTTATGCTTCATACACCTTTTAATTTTATGATAAGACTTTTTTTTTCTTTTTTCATGTGAATGCTACCTTTCCTACCAGTGGTCAGAAATGTATTTACATAATCTACTATTTCCTGGTTTTCTACACTCTATATAGAATTTTTTAGTATCATTTTTGTATTTACTGCATACTTATGTGATTGGAGCTAGCTAAAATTACTTCCTAGGTTGATGTTTTTAATTATATTTCCACTACATAAAAGTGTGAATGGCCTCATTAGTTTCATTGGTATAACTTGCCATAATGTTTTGATTACTTCATTGAGAAATTTCTATCATTAGACTGTTCTATTTAATACAATATTTTAATAAAAGCATAGTAATAAGCTTTATCCTTTTATGAAATATACAGAAGCGAATTTGCATTAATGAAATTAAATAATTCAGCTGACACACTGTTTGATTGGAAGCTATTTGTGCTCTGATTGGCCAGTCAGAGGTCATGTTTATTCAGAAGTCATGAGTGTTCTGATTGGCCACTCAGAAGTCACATGTTATCTGATTGGCCACCAGGCTGTCCTGGCTGCCCTGATGGGGCTGCAAAGCTGTGCTGGAGCCACCCCCGGCTCTCCTGCAGGCATGGGACATGGTGGGACACAACCCACTTTGTCCGCAGCATTGGCAGGTCACAGCTCCGCACATGGTGAACTATGGTCCTGTTGAGGAGAGCAGTGATGTGCTTCTGGGCATGATAAAATCATAAACAACCACGAACATCTGGTAAAACCACAGGGAAAGGAAAAATGGCATGAAAAATTCTTGGATTGGATATCTGGGCACCCAAAAATCTTTAGGAGGACACTGTGCTTCTGAGGCAGGAGATGGGAAGAGGAGGTTGCTGCTTGTGATATTTTAAAAAGGTTGTGCAGCTAAACATTCAACAAAGAGGTTCTTGAACATGAATTAGAGTTAATATTGCAAAAGCAGTCGCTCTTGTTGCAGAAGAAACCACATATCAAGACAGCAGCAGAAACTGAATGAGGCTATAGGGAAATATGGATCTTTTTATTGTGAATTAGTGACTTCAGCTTTGTTCATGGATATTTCAAATGTACTCACCAGGAAATACAGTCCAATAAAGGGCAATGTACTATGCATTAGTACAAGGGGATTCGATTGCAAGGCAGATTGACCCAGGGCCTAGATCTGTGATGGGTATAAAAGCAAGAACCAAGGAGTGTTGAACTTGCAAGCACAGTTTGGCCACAACTTGCTATTTGGTCCCTCATGCAATATATAGGTGCCACAGAGTTCTACCCTGTCTCGATCTTATCTGCTTGACCTTCCCAGTTTGCTGCCCCATGCTTTGCTAGCTCTTCTACCCTTACTGGTGCATTTAGGAACCTCCATCTTGCCCCTGCCTTCTACACCCATCCCTTGCAATGCTTCCCCCCATCTGGGAAGATTACAACCTTCCCGTACACTTTGTGGTCCCTTCTTTGAAAAGAAGGTCCCTTCACCTTGCCTTCCACTACAGATTTCTACACCAAGGTTGTACCAAGGGGCAGTTGCAGTGGTTTAACAGGCAGATGACAGAGCGCCAGTTCTACTACCTGGGCCTGGCTGTTGTTTAATATTCAGGGTAGATACTAGGGTAGATGTAGGCTATGATTTTTTTGGCAGGCAAGTTCCCATTCCACTTGCAAATGTAGCTTTTATGCTGTATGCATGATTGATAACAGCAGAGATGATTCTGGAAAACCTGACAAAAGCAATTATAATGTCCTAAAAAACAAAGAAAGTGTCCCACATGTCTAATTTCTATTCTGTTTCAAAATATTTACTGAGTCCTGTATGCCAGTCATTTGTGGTGCAGCACTACAACCTCTGTGATTTTATGGTCCAGACACACCAGGAATATGGGTTCAGACTGCGAAAGAAGCTGTGGCCATGCCTTGCAGTTCAAGGTGTGCCACCTTATGAAGAGCTCCTGACAAACTTCATGTGCTTCAGGTCTTGCCTTCTGCTCCAGCTGCTTCCCCATGATCCCACAGTGTATGCAATATTGACTGCCTAAATCCAGTGCTGTCTTTGAGCCCTGATCCTGTTCATCTGATCTCACCTGCCAAAGGATAAGTAAGTGGCAGGATCTACATCATGGAAGCACAAAGAGAAAGTAGACTTTGTCAAAGAGACATTTTAAATACAGATATTAGTAGTGTGTGAGATGAATGGAAAGAGGGAGAGCCGAAGGTGAAGCAGGTCTGACAAGACATCTTTGCCACAGAGCCAGCTTCAAATGTGCCTTACATGGCCCCCTGAGCACCCCCGTTCCTGTCCTGCACTGCAGCAAGCCAACCACACTGCCTCCTCTTCTATCCCTTCTCCAGGTCTCAAACGCAGGCATGTCCCCTTTGCTTTCTTCCTGTCCCCACCGTGGCTGGCTTCCACCTGCCTGAAGTCAGTGGGATGAGTCAGTGCAGCCTTCAAGCAATTTTAGCTTTTAGGAAGCACTGGCCTGGCAGCCAGATTGGGAAGTGCTGAGAGTGCTTTACTGCTAAGGTACCACAGTGCCAAGCTGCTTTGCCCTGTCTTCTTTTTAGGGCTGCATCAATCATGTTGTAACTCTAGACTTCAGGCTTTGGTTTAGTAGCCCATTTTAAAATGCTTTGTCAATCACAGGCAAGCTGAAAACTGCCTGAAAACCAGCTTACAATCAATAGCTCTCCAGAAGTTTGCAGAACACATTGCACACTGAGTAATAATTCTGATGTTTTCTAGCTTTTTCATAATGGAAAAGAGGGTAAACCTCAACTTCTTTGTGTCTGCAGGCAGGAGGGTACTACCTCAGGGTAATGTGAACAGAGCAATACTGGAGAAGCCAAAGAATCAGAAAGTAGGTCACTGGGTGACAAAATGAAATCCTACTTGGGAAAAAAAAACACCTAATACATATGGGGAAAATCACCTAAAACACATTATTCACCAAGGAGGCTGTGGAAATAGGTAGGCTGAAAGAGACCTATGTTTGAGAGCGGACAGTAAATTAGACATGAGTTTGCAATGTGTCAGAAATGCAGTTTGGGATGCATACACAAAGGCACCACATCAGAGAATATGATAATAAACCCTCTCTCTATGCGCCTGGTGTGACCACACCTGAAAGTTTCAGGGACTTTGAAGTCAGTGGAACTGTGCCAGTTAACACCAGCTGAGCATCTGCCTGTTGTGTATGGTTATAGCTGCGTCATTACTGGACAGCTATTGACAAATTGGAGGAATCCAGTGGAAAGGAATAAAAATTATGACTGAGCTGGTAAGGCTGGCTCATATAAGTGTATATATATAAGTATATATATATGTATATACAAATGATTAAGTAAACTCTATATAAGAAATGTTCAAATATTGGGAAAAAGCCATTTATTCAAATTCCAAACAGCTGGGTGGTTTGACTGCAGCTATGATGCTTTTTAGTATATAGTCCCATAGGATGTTTGTGGAATGGTTGGTCTTTGCAGACATTTGCATAAGAACAAAGGTGCATTTGTGAACAAACATGGGTATCCGTTGTTAAATACAGGGTCTCTTCCTGGATGCATTCCTCTGATTAATCTGTATTTAGGCACCTCAGCAAGAGACCAGTTTTTTAGATCGGATAATCACCCACAGTTGTCATGAACTTCAATGGCAAGTGCTAAGAGCATGGCTGACCTCTCTGCATGGCTGACCTAAGTTATATAGATGTTAAATATAGATGTATACATCTCAGTGTAGGTGTCTAGATTTGAATTGCTTAGTGGACAACAGCTGAAGTTGCCACGAAGATCCAAACACTTTCTGTTTCATTACCTAAAGATACACTGACCCTGACAGCTAGTAAAGGCCATTTAATGTAATGTCCCTTGAAAGGAATTCCTGAAGATGAAAGTTCCCTGTCATTCTGTATAAGACTATGCAGGACCTGATCCAGAGCTCTGGAAGTCAGTGAAAATCTTTCTATGGACTTCAAAGTGTTTTGGACCATTCCTAGATAATAGCATAAATGTCACGTCATTCTTTCTTTCCAATTGGGTTGTCTGAAATTGCACAGTGTGTGATTGAATCCCTATGTCCCTTGCATAGCTTGCATGCCAGCTCCCTTTAACACCTTCTGTGAAGCTTACGATGTTAAATGACATATTCAGTTGCTGTAGGCATCTTCTTTCCAATCTGGACCCCAGCTGCTTGAGGACTAACAGATCATTCTTAAAGGACAATGTGAAAGCAACAATTAATGTATCCAAAGAAGTCTTTAGCTAAGCATCTCTAAACATATGACTGTGAAAGTTATGGAGTTAATCTAGTTTTGGACACATAAGCCTCAGCAGCAGACAAGTGATACAAACTTATCTGTTCATTAACCTTCATAAAAGTAGAGATTTTCCATGCTGCTAGTGATCATAATGCAGAAGACGCTCAATGCTGAAATGCTTAAACAGATAATCTGTCCACTTAGCCATCAGAGACCCAGAGGACCCACATCACATACACAGATGAATGTGAATATATAACCAATTCTGCAGGGAGGCTTTTACTCCCAGAAAATGACAAAACTTATAAAGTATGCACTCAAAAAAAAAAAAAGGCATTTTAAAGACAGGTCATCTTCATATGGTGAAAACTCTTGAGTTTCTCTCATGTTCTGTTGCCACCGGTTGATGCCAGAGGTTAAAACAGGGTTATTCATCTTTGTATGCCACACGTAGAATAAAAATACTGGAGCTACCTCTCTGCTGTCCCTAAAATTGTTCAGTCCCTCCACCATCTGACTGATTCCAACATCATCCAGCCAAGATTTAGATGCTATTTAGATCCTATTGTTACTTCTGGAACCATGAAGTCTTCTAGTTTCTTTAACATCTGGCATTATTAAACCAAAAACTTAAGTTGGAGGAGCTGGAATTATCTATTCCAGATCAATTACATGAGTGTTTCTCAGGGGAATTCAGGGGATTCGGACATATCCCTGGAGCTTGTCTAACCTGTGGACAGTTCTCTTAAAGGGTAAATTCAGAGACACTGTTTCTCTCCATCACTGTACAATTCACCTGTGCTGTCAGCCTCCTCACTTGGAGATGTCTATTGTGTGTGACAGTGGAAAAAGACATCACGAACTAATGTTGATGATGTCTAATGAATGGAAAGAGTGGGCACTTTCTCTGAAGTGGAATAAACAGAATAGGAAGCAAGTCGATTTATCCTTGTCATGCCAACTGACTGGGGAGTGGAAAGACAACAAAGTTGAGCAAGACAGAGGAGAGGTCAGTGTATTCCCCATCACAGGGGCAAAGCAACAGTATGCCTTACTAATAAAACCTGCACAGAACCAAATAAGAAAGCCATCATATGTAGAAACACACTCCAAATACCACAATCACTGGTGGAGAGGAAATGAGATGATGGGTGAGTGGAATGGGGGAGAGCACATCTGGTGAATCAAAAAGGAACTCTCCATATTAAACAGACACGGATATCAGACTCCACCCTGCATTTTGGAGGCTCTCAGAAGCTGCTCTGACCACGTCAGACAAGCCTGCCTTTGTGCTTCTGTCTCAGACCTAGGCACCTATAGGTAGGTGGAATATTAACTCTGTCACAGCTTCACACTACCTTTCTTGAATTAATCCGTATCTCCTAGAGCAGTGCTTGATCCCTGTTGTGAGTCATGTTTTCCAACATCTTTGTGAGACTGAGTGCCCAGTCTTCTAATGTGAAATCCTCTCTTGAAGGTAATAGGAATTACAAAATAATTAAGGATTAATCTGATATGACCTGTGGTGAGCCAGGAACACCTTCCATGACTGAGGGCTTGAGGTGGCCATCAGGCAAAATCATGTCTAATCTTTTGCAGAGCAGAGCAGAGGAGAAGGGGACAGACAGCAGTGGAATGCACTTAAGAGAAATAGATACACACATGAAAGAAAAAGGCCTTGATATTATGGCCTTAAAAGGCATGAAAACTGATACTAGCCATTAACTAATAGTCATTCTCCCTTTGTGATGCAGCTTACATCCCTAACTAAAACCACATCTCTGCTCTGACTCTGTCTGAAGCCAGGTGCACAGATGATTAAATTTTGGGCCAGCTATGAGGAGAGTGTCTCCATCCTGTCCTCTCCTTTAAGCACACACCATCTGTATGATACTTATTCATCTCCTTTTGCTGGGCTGACATACTGAGCCCATATTCTTCCAGCATCAGTTGTCCTCATACTGTCAAGCTGTGCAAATGGAAGGGATCTAAGCTTAAGGGAGTAACAGACTCTGGGAGTAGGCTTGTGCTGTATTAAGCTAGTATTAACTACTTTTGATGTTGTTCATATGTGTTTTCACAAAAGAGATTTGGGGCTCTAGCTCTCCACTCTTGCCAGGAAGCCTTTTACTTCAGCGTTCACTATATTTCAATTCTATGTTGCTGTGCACCTCCTCTGTGTGAATCAGAAAAGGGAAGAGGCTGGCTTTGTATCTGAGAGCATACAGCTTCCTTGTAATGAGTGGAGGGTAGATTGCTTAAAGCATTTTCACTTTATTTTCTGAACAGAATTTTTGAGCTCCTGGTCCTGTGTCATGTGCGTGCTTGTAGCAGGGAATGATAAACCGAGACCCTGCCTCTTTGAGTAGAGGATAGGTGGAGAAAAGGACTTCAAATACATGTATGTTTTTCATAAAAAGATGACAGCTACTTTAAATGTGCTGAACATAACAGAGAATAGACAGAGGCTCCATTTCTTTTTCTTTTTTTTTTTGGTTCTTCCTCTGGTCTAAGCCATAGAGCATCACAAGATCAAATATATGCAATATATTTGACCCAAATAGATGCAAATGTTATTCAGACCTGGATCCAAAGCTGTCACCCAGGTTTTCCACTCTACCAGATGCTAAGCTGCACAAGATGCACTCAAACTTCCATTTTGAGAAGTTCCCCCAAAGCAAGCCCCTACTGACTGGCCTTACACTTCATTCTTTCTTCGGTTCCCCTAAAATGCAAAAAGGCTTTTTCTTCCTAATTTTTCACAAGGTTTTAGGAACTGTTTTCAGTTGAGGATGACACCTTGTTGATGTGACTCTGCCCTGTAGTTCTCAGGATTATTTCTGGGATGGTGGACTCAGGCTGCAGAGTGTACGGCCATAAGGACAGAGACCTTGAATGTGTACACTTTGAGAAGACCAGGTAGGGAGCAGAGAAAACATCTGATGGACTCCACAGCTGAAGAGGCTAATTGTGGTTATGCAGCTTCCCACCACTGCTTGTTGAATGCATCTTGCCAGGAAACAACAGCCCCCTTTACCTCACATCATGCACAGCTGCCATCTTGTGAGACACCTGAACAGCACTCAAGAGCCCAGAAGGATGAGGACAGATCTGTGCTCTCTCCGCTTTACCAGCAGACTGCATCAGTTTCCATCTCGTAGGCTGGCTAGAATTTAGAGTGTGTTGGGTCTAGGACAGGTCAGCTAGGAGGATATATGTAAAAATTTCTAGAGCTAAGGAGAGAAAATGAAAATGTTGACATAGCAGGCAACTACTTGCCAATATATGGCAATTGCATTCTGTCGTGTGTCCTACACCATTCTTTGGGTGACATAAATAGCACATCCTGCAGGACATTGTCCCTTGATAAAAATAGAAGTCCCAAGTGAAAGAACATCCTGACAAGTGAATTCCTAAAGGTCAGCTAGCCTGCTGGTGCCTGAGGAGTGTATGGAAATCACAACCTATGCTTTACAGGCTTTTCTTAGCCACAAAGTCCTTGCTTTCCTCAGCTGGTAAAGGAGAACCATAGCTCAAGTAGAACCACAAATATAAAATATAATAAATAAATATTTATCTGCATAGTCTCTGACTAGCTGTTTAGCAGGCAGATACAGGTGTAATGGAAAAGTGGAACAGCAGATCATAGAAGGGCTGCTTACAGAAATACCAAGTTCCATATCAAGATAGGTTTTAGTGAGCTCTTACAGTAAATAGGGCAAGAATTTTTTCACATGATCAATTCACATGTAAATGTAACAAATGTATTCAGCCTTATTTTTTGTTCAGTAACAGCCAAAGTGTTGTTAAACTTGGTATAAACATGTTAAATGTCCACTTTGCCACATGTAAAATACAGACCAAACATGGGACATTAGGGACAAAAATTGATCCTGGTTTTAACTAAAATTTACCCTAGGGTCTTTCTTGGAGCGCATCCTTAATTCTGCTCTGAGAAAGTCTGTATATCCTCTTCTCTCCAGTGTGGAGCTTGGGGAAAAATGTGGAAACACAGCAAATTAATTAAGAGTAATGAGATACAATAATTTTATGGTGACATTATTAGTGAGAGGATTTACTATAGTTTAGATTATAATG
The DNA here is from genome assembly GCA_026212715.1 of Elanus axillaris. Taxonomy (NCBI): domain Eukaryota; kingdom Metazoa; phylum Chordata; class Aves; order Accipitriformes; family Accipitridae; genus Elanus; species Elanus axillaris. Next base: position 1,806,880 of record JANZLQ010000031.1, on the reverse strand, counting down.
CTTTCACTGGGGAGAGAATTGGCCATGCTGGAGGAAAAGTAAGCAGGAGAGCAATGCAGTAGCCAATAAGTAAGCAACGTTTCCAACCACCTTCCAAACTAACAGGGCAACAGCCAAATTTCAGGCTTCAAAAGTGACACAGCTGGAAAAGACATTGAACAGTTAAAAAGCTCTCGGAGGAGAGGAAGGGAGAGAAAATAAATGTACAGGACTGTCAGTGGTTTCTGTCTGCAAGCAGGTATGTTGGTCTGCTAGGTTAAAACCTGTTTACTCTGTAAGTTTTTTGCTCTAAAGAAAGAATCCTTTTCATCAGGACAGCTGCTTGATTGCAGGATAGTATTGCCCTCACTTCTGAAGGGAACAAAGCTGGAGGTGCTGGAGGGAATCTAGCACAGCAAAGAAGTTCTGATGTCCTTCGGACCAGCCTGTGGATCCCTTTCACAGCCACTGACACCTGCCCGAAGCAGCCCCCTCACACAAACCTTGCCAAGGCTCCAGACCTGCATGGAAATGCATCGGGAGAGACTGGTTTTAAAGCTACTGTCACAGACCCTTCTGGCTGATAAAAGCCAGCAAATATGACATGCATGAAATCAGTGTAAATGGAGGAAGAATGCTACATTTGAAAAATAAGAATTCCTGTCAGACAACCTCATCATAAGTTTGACTGTCTAAAGGAAAATTATTTTTTTCAATAGGCTGAGAAGACTGATAAGAAATTGATTCCTAGAGCAACTCAATTTATTATTTTCTATATATACCTCTATTTGTTACAGAAATTCAATACCAGAAAATGCAAGCAGAAAACAAAGCTTTTTCCCTCCACTATAACTCAGCTAGCATAGTACTGCATCTCCCCTGCTACAGTAAAATAAAAGATAAGAGCAGAACTAAAGAGCTGAAAAAAGCTGGAAATATAATTCACAGACAAATTAGCTGCCTTGCATTTAATATTCCCAGTGAGGAAATGAAAAGAAATTTATTCTGTTCCTGCTCTCCACAAATTCACCAGAGGGAATGATATCCCTTAATTAAGGAAGACTGATTGCTTATTTTTTTTCCCAAGCTTTCGTTTGCCCTAAAATAAAATGATGAGAAATAAATGGTGCATATAAAAAAATCAAAATCACACTGGAAATGCTGCAGTCATTCAAATTTCTCATTGTAGTAGATACTACATTCTAAAGAGTTCTTTAATAATCTAGTAGGAGAGTCAGCCAAATGGAGCAATTCATGCCCTGTTTTAGTGGAGCAAATCAATTCAACCAAACAAAAACTGAGGAATTCCTTCTGTTCTTTCAGGGCTGACAATTTAACATTGTGCAATACATGAAAGTATTTGACAGCCATTTCTTTTGCATAAACACTATGCATAACTATGAAGAAAAGAGGAAAATTTGGATCAAGGAGATGGATGGTTAAGTAGAAGAGAGCCTAGAACTGGAACTGCATTGGTGACACCTTGGTATGATCAGATGAAATTGAAAGAGAAATGCAGACTGAACAGCAGAACTGGTCCTAATACAGGCTTAACAAAGAAGTGCAGTTGTGCCTAGACAGCTATAAATTGTTACAAAATTTGTCATTATTTAAGGAACTAGATGTGAACTAGTAGCTGCTTTTGCAGCTCATGTTTATAAAGAATGTTTATCTTTCCATTTATTTAAAAATGCGGAATAGACAAGTTTGAAAGTCTATTTAGAGAGAAAACAGCTCAGTACTTTCTACTGCATACTTAGACTGTGAAGGCACACTGAAGAGGCTGAATGCAAGAGGGCCTTTGATAATGTGTAGATAAGGTAGAAGATGACCCCTGTCATCTTTCTTGCTCCTGGCCTGAGGGTAGCTATGGTGCACACCCTCATCTGGTCACTCAAAGAGCTATAGACACCATACTGACAGTGTTTGACACTGTTTCCCACAGCACTCTCCTGGAGAAAATGGCTGCTCATGGTTTGGATGGGTATACTCTTCACTGGGTAAAAATCTGGCTGGATGGCCAGGCGCAAAGAGTGGTGGTCAATGGAGTTAAATCCAGTTGGCAGCCAGTCACAAGTGGTGTTCCTCAGGGCTCAGTTTTGGGACCAGTTCTCTTTAATATTTTTATGAATGATCTGGATGAGGGCATCGAGTGCACCCTCAGTAAGTTTGCAGGTGACACCAAATTAGGTGGGAGTGTTGATCTGCTTGAGGGTAGGCAGGTTCTACAGAGGAATCTGGGCAGGCTAGATCAATGGGCCGAGGCCCATTGTATGAGGTTCAATAAGGCCAAGTGCCGGCTCCTGCACTTTGGTCACAGCAACCTCATGCACTGGTACAGGCTTGGGGAAGAGATAGATTGGATAGATTGGATATTAGGAAAGATTTCTTCACCAAAAGGGTTGTCAAGCACTGGAACAGGCTGTCCAAGGAAGTGGTTGAGTCTCCATCCCTGGGGGTATTTATAAGACATGTAGCACTTACGGACATGGTTTAGCGGTGGACTTGGCAGTGCTAGGTTAATGGTTGGACTTGATGTTCTTAAAGGTCTTTTCCAACCTAAACAATTTTATGAATCTATGTAAGAAAGAGGTATGTGAAAACTGCTCTTCTGGTTTTGATCAAGGATCCTTGTAGCTCCTCTGCAACAATGACCGTAGCAGATGCCTTTAGAAGGGTAAGAATAAGTGGGGCATTAATGACACTCTCCTAACTGCCAAACAAATTTAGCTCCAGAGATTTCCTGATCCTGATGCTTTTTCTTTGATAACCTTTGATGTAGTACACTTCCAAATATTTGTCTAATCTCTCCTTGAATCCATGTATGTTTTTCTTATCCATAACATCCTTAGGCAAAGTACTCCACAGTTTTATTTGTATGAAAACTCACCTTCCTTTATTGGTTTTTAACCAGATTCCTGATAGCTTCATTTTGTTGTCCCTAGTTCTTGAGTTGGAAAAGACAGTCTATCCTAATGCAATCATCACCATTTCATTCAGGCTTTTGCAGAACTGTCTCATATGCCTTTTCTTTTCCAGGCAGAAAAGTTCCAGTCTGCAGAGTCACTGTTCCTACAGAAGTCATCCCATGCTTTTGATCATCCTTGTAGCTGTTCCTTGAATGTTTTCCAGTTCTGTTATATCTTTTTTTGAGATGGTAACAATAGAGTTGCACACAGATTCAAGTTTGGGGCTAACCATGGGCTTGTATATGGGCATGAGGTTATTCACTATTTTGTTCTCTGTTGTTTTCCTAATAACTCTTAACTTCTGATTTGCTTTTTACTTACTGCTCAGCAGTGAGCTAACGTCCTCATGGAATTATACCCCCATGTTTTGTCCCTTAGAGGCAAAGGTCAGCATGAGCTCATCAGTTCATATGACAAATGGCAACTTTTCCTTGTGTGCGTTGCTTTGTACTTATCTGCATTGAACTTCAGGATTTTTCTTATACTTTGGCTGCTTTGCATATTTAGCAGATTTTGGTGAGAGACTTTTCAAGGCAGATTCTGTCTACAAGGCCATCTTCACCTGTCTGCTGCTGATCCTTTCAGAGACATCCAAGGAAGCCTGTCAAGACAAGACTTCTTTTTACACAAGCATTGTTGACTCTTTTGAAGTATATCCTATTTCTTCACATATCAATGAATTCTCTACTGAGTGCTAATGATTTGTCAAGAGCAGAATTTGCTCTCTCACACATGCACACCCTGGTCTTCTGGAGCTGCACTGCTTACCTTTCTAGGCTTAAAAAATAGTATGAAGTATAAGTCCTGTGTTTCCCTGGATGCCACCATGTTGTCTTTTAAAGATTGGCTTCATATATGCCACTTTCCAGCCTTTAGGCCCCAAGGAGGTTTCAAGTGGGAGGTTGCACACTGTCATTAGTAATTTAGTGTTTCCATCCTTGATTTCTGCTAGGTACCATCTGGCTCCAGCAATTTGTTAATTTTCACTTTGTCTGTTTGAAACATAATCTCATCCACAATTATTTTGAGTTCAGACATATCCTCTGCATTTTCCTTCATATGAAAACTCCCATTTCTTTCCAGTGAACAGCAGTGCAGAATGGCTTCATTGTCTCTGAGTTTTGCCTTATTGCTAGCTGGCTATGCAGAGGCCCTAGCAGGTTTTTTGCTCCTGACCTTTTTTATGAAGTACTAGTTTTGATTTCTTTAGCTAGTTCTCCTCAAACTCTTTTTTAGCCTTCCTAATTGGGATTTTGCTTTTAATCTGCCTGACTACACTATTCATTTCATTTTATTTGTTTGGATACAATAGGCATCTTTTTGAAAAATGCCTTCTTACTGCTAATAAACTTGCTTACTTGGCTGTTTATGTGTGCTGGCCTCCTTTAATCCATTCTCCGGCCTTTCTCAATAGGTCATACACAGCGGTGTTACGCTTCCAGTCTGGTGTTCTTCAGAAGTTTCCATGCTGCTTGCTAGGATTTCTCTTTGCTGACCTTTCTAGCTTCTTTTTAACAAGCTTCCTCATTTCTGCATAGCTTTTCTTGAAGCCGAGGACAATGGCAGTGGCTTATTTGGCCTGCAGTGCTCCTGTAGAGCTGGTGAAGCTGAGTCCTCTGTGGTCATTGTCAGAGTGGAGCTTCCACTGGAAGGGCTAGAGCCACAAAGCCGAAGACTGCCTTTGCTCCTGTGGGCTCTCTAACCAGCTGCTCCATGGAGTAATTGCTGACAGAGCCCAAAAATGTCATCTCTGTTTCATGTCCCAGCATGACGTTTGTCAATCTACAGGAGGGCAGTTGACATGTCCCATTACTGCTGTTTTTCCTGCCTCTGATCTCTTTCGGCTTATCGATTCAAGGCATCTTGCTATCCTGGGTCAGTAACACTATCTGTCATAACTATATTCTTCCTGTTTAGGCCTGGAATTTCAACTTGTACAGACTTTATGTTACTGGTTGAGCTGATGAGCTTGTAAATTTGATTTGATGCTGAGCTTTCATTAAGGCGGAGCACTGCTCTGCCTCCAGCACATTTAATCTTTACTGTGTACTTTGTATCCCAGGCTTAATGTCCCATTGACTGTCTGTCTTCCTTTCCCCAGATTTCCAATATGTCTGCTATATCTGTGTCTGTGTTTTGGATCAGGCATTCTGGTTCCTCACCTCATTTTTTAGATTTCAAGCATTGGGTAGAAGTGAGCGTACCACTACTTTGGTTCTTTTATTGGCATCTTGTATAAAACCCGGTATGTTTGTTTCCCTTTCCCTGCTGGATTACTTGCATCTTCTGGATTGTGCTTTCCTTCAGGGTTCAGAACTTTCCCCTTTTTTTTCCTCATAAAGGTACTCATGCTGAGTCTAGGCTTTTCCACACTTGTCAGCTTTCCCCAACTACCTGGGTTTTCCAGCCTGTTAGGGAATATTTTCATTTTAAAATGACTGTCTAGCGCCTTCACTTCGCTAAGAATGGCTGGGAATGTTTTCAATTTGCTGCAAGACCAAGTAATATAATGGAAGAGAGTTAGATCTGTTGGATGTTTTCAAATCAGCTGGACTTGATGAAATTCCTAGGAGGATACTGGGAGGATTGTCTGAAGTAATGCCATAACTATTAGCTGTTATCTTTAGGAATCATGGAGTACAGAGATAAATGTGTTGTCTCTTACTATTTTTTTCAATAATGAGGGGGCAGGGGAAACAATCATTGAGCCTTCACAAGTTAACTACAAGGTGAGTGGCAACCAGTATGGATTTATCAAGAACAAATCATACCAAAGCAATGTAATATGCTTCTGTGGTGGGACTTGTGGCTAGGGAAGGACAGTAGAAAGATGTATCTTAACTTTAGTAAGGCTTTGAACATTGTCTTATCAAGGAAATATTTGCTATGTACAATCTTTAGCAGATGAGTGCAATACTGGTTGAAAAGTATATTCAGAGAGTAGTCCTTCATAGTTCACTGTTAGCCTGGAAGTATATGTTGATTGAGATCACCATTGCTAACTTTTTAGTTAATCAAATGGATGACAGAATAGAGGATATATTTATTATATTTCCATATTACATTGAACTTAGAGGGTTTGAAATTACTTTAGATGACTGTGACAAACTGGAGAAATAGTCTGGAAAAGCTAGGATGCAGTTTTAATAGGAAAACATCTTCTGCCTTTAGCTACCCATCATCAGCTGTGCATGAGCTAGAGAGCAGCATTGCAGGGGTAGGAATCTGGAGGCTGCAGTGTGTCCCAAGCTGAAAACTGCATGCAATGCTGCTGCAAGACAGAGAACCCTCTCAATGGGAAGTTGCCACAGATCAATGTGCAAACAGGATTATGCTGCCTCAACTCATCTGCCTCCCTGCCCTCAGACTTAGTGTCAGCCAGAGGACTGCCTCTGAAGTGAGTCAACCCTGGGATCTTTGGGACTGGGGCAGCCCTCTGATCTCATGCTGTGGCCTCATGAGAGCAGATCTTCTGCTTTCATGAGAGGACTGAAGCTGTATTGAGAGTCTTGACATTCACAATAGTAGACAAATCTTTCAGGATAGAGGCTGTTCTTGACACTATTGTTCAATGGCCTCCTTTATATCATATATCATATCAGGTTTTCATCCTGGATGTATTAGGGTGTCTCTGTCATGTATTTGGGATGGAGTCTTTTTATGACATCTATTGCCTCTCAACATTTTAAGCAAAAATGAGAGCTCTTTGTTAGGTGGTTGATCTCTGGGGTTTGAGACTTCTATTATCCTTAGCCTCACTCTTGTCCTAGTTGGAAAAGAGATGAGGCTACTTCTCTGTCTGGAAGAGGGACAGAACAAAAGGGCTCAGCTCCTTTCTTTATCTCAGGATGGAATGGCACATATGAAGAAATGAGTCAGGAACATACTGCTGAGTAATGAACACAAAAATACTCTTCTGTCATCACAGCTGAATAAGCAGGAGTATTGGCGTATTCTTTCTGCTTTGTTTCAGATAAGGGCAGGAGAGGACTTAGCTGGAGGATCATGTCCAATTTCTGGTGCTTTAATTAAGCAAGGACATGGAACAGCTAGAGAGTCAGAGGAGAAAATTGGGGGTGACAAGAAGTCTAGAAAACATGGCTCATGAGGAAAGGCTGAAGGAATTTGCACAGCTTGATTTAGAAAAGAGGCAATAGAGTAGGTGGCCCAGAAATGATTTTAAAATATTTTAAAGGTAGACATAAAGAGAATGGGAGTGAATCTTCTTCTGTGTCCACTATGGGTGGATAATAGCTTAAATTATGGGAAGGGAGATCCAGGTGAAACACCTGTAAATTTTCCATGTGTTGAGGGCAGTAAATCAATGAAACTGGCCTTCTTTGGAGGATGTGGAATCTCCATGAGTGGAGAGGGGCACAGGTATTCTGTGCTGATTCTGATTTCAGGAAGAGGTGTAGACTAGATGGCCTCTCTGGCCTCCTCTCAGCCCTCCTTTTGTATTTGTCTGTGGTGGGTATGCAATGGCAGATAAAGACTTACTCCTCACATTCTGAACTGTTGGTCAGATAGCAGCATCATTCTCACTGCAGGTGAAAGTCACCAGGACTTTACCCAGCTTATAAAATGGAAATGAAGCCCAGTGCTCTTCTTCTCAGGCAGTTGCAGGTCCTGGGTACCTCTTGTGTTTTTATTGTGCTCTGTGGATTTGAGTGAGCTATTTCTTTCACTGCCAGTACCACAGTACTTTAAAAAACAAGAAGGAAGAGCAAGGCTGGACATCTACACAAGCCTAGCTAGCTTATTAGACCAGATAAGGTTATGGACAAAATAATCTGTAGCCAACTCTACATAAGGGTTTATCATGGTTAATGTCATATCCAGCTGCCTCTGACTCCCTGGCTTTAAGAGGGACAGACACCCATGGAAGTCAAAGGCAGGATAAAGCTGAGTCATGCCTGGGCTCCTGTGCTGCTCCACCTTGTGTGAGCTCAGTGTCTTTGGAGGCAGCTTTGGCAGCAGCTACTAAGGAAAAAAGGGTATTCTGGGAAGCACAGCATCTGCAGCCCTTCTTCCCTAACCCTTTTCTTGCTCACTTCACTCTCTTACCCCTATTTTGCATACGTACTGCAGGTTGTACTTATTTCTGCAGTTATTTGCTTGACAGTAGTCTTAGATATGTGTCTGAGATGAGCAGTGCTGTATGTTTTCATACTGAGAATAGACAGTCATTGTCCTGCCTACTTCAGCATTTCCCAGCAATAATTAAATGACATTGGAACTGCTCTCTGAAATCTCTTTTTTCTGGTTGTGTGCTCAGCCCATGACCCTGCTCGTGCACACCCTCCCTGCTGTCTGCAGCCCATGACTCTTCACATGATGGTAAGTGTCTCCTACATCAAACCCTGATGTGATCTTTCCTCCCACCCAAATGCCCTTTTGGATTGATTCCAGCATTGCTGGTGAAGGGGCTTGTCAGAGTCTGCAGCTCCAGTATCTTTATGAAACTGGGTGAAAAGACCGCATCATCTCTCTTCGGTGCTACAAAGCACTCTAGACCTTCCTCACTTGAAGTGATGCAAGCAAACATACTTAAACAGTAGGACCCAGAAGTATGCTCCTAGTTTCTTCACTTCTTTTTCTGTGGGGAAAGGGGGAATGAAGAAAAAGGGTAAGGATGAGTTAAAAGAAAGGATACCACAAAAATTCAGGTTACTGAGAGAATCTAAAGATGTAGGAAGATTCTGACTGATGGATGGCAGGATGCATTGTGTTCCACCTACGAGCTGCCATGTCCAGGGAGGCTAAGACAGATGTGGTGCAGGAGAGAAGTAGACTCCCCTATGCCAAAGGAGTTGTCAGTTGAAAAGTCCTGCCATGGCTTGGTTTGGGGTGAAGTTGGAAATCCAGCCTGTGATTTGGAAAGTCCACTGTGCTTGATTCTCTTCCTCTTGTGAGAGGACAGAAGAGATCTCTGCAATTTGCAAGGGAAAAGTATAATTGTTTTTCTGACCTGAACCCTCCAGAGGAAAAATAAGAGATTACATTTATGGGGCCATAGTGGCAGTGTGAGGCAACTGGGGTAGTATCCCACAAGGCACAGTTTTCCCAACATGTCCAAGGATTTAGATTGTCTTATTTCAGGCAGATTGTCTTATTTAGCTCTTGCAGAGCTGAGCCAAAAAAAGAATGGTCCTGAACCAGTGCTGCAGGTAGCAACCAAGTCATCTCTATTTTACAGCCAAGGGTGCAGAGCACAAAGGTTAGGACCAGTATGGTGGTAATCTCAAGAACAGCTCTGAATGCTCCCAGACTGGAAACAGGGAGGCTTTGCCAACACAGCGTTACCAGCAATTAACTGGCTGTGGATTACCAGCTTTGGTGTTTCTTTCCAGGCCCAGTCTGCTTTTGCATCCTGTGATTTCACTGTGCCCTGTTGTCACTGGTTTAGCACATCTTTGTTTGGTGCTCTCTGATGCACACTAGTTAAACCTGATCTGCTTCAGACCCTTTCTCTAATGCTGATGCAGATGTTGAAGTGAGATGCAGTTACCTTATGGGAAGACTTGTAGTTAGGTGACAATCTGGCACGTTAGGTAAGCTGGAAAGAAAGCCTCAGAAATTACATTTTAGCACATATGACAGTACATGAGATATGTGAGATTTATATGGTTGGACTTCCAGACACACAGTACAGAGCCCTGCCACATGAGCTAGAGGAGTCATCTGCTAGTGGGAAACACTTTTCCTTTTTGAGAATCTAACACTGGGGATAGATGAGACACGTTTTCCCAAAGGGCTCTGTAGCTATTTGCCATTCCACAGAGTATGCTCAGAATAAATCAAGCTCTCTTCTGGGTTTTGGAGACAGAGATGGTTATGGAAAGAACAGCCAAGTATTTGGTAGTCTCCTAGAACTCTTTCTGCCCAGTGTGTCACAGGCCATCCCCTTTTGCCTGTTCCCCAAATTTGTCCCCTTCCCTTGATTCTTCTGTCCCCCTGAAGTCCTGTCATCCCAGCAAGTCCCTGTCCTGTGTTACTCCCCTCTGCTTTATATCTGCCCTTGTTGCCTCTGCACATCGCACCCTGCCTGTCCCTAGGTACTGTCCTGCAGCTCCTCTTTTGAGCCATTATTTCTCTTTTCCTTCTCCACTCCAGTGCTGTTTAAGGCTGAATCCAAGCACAGGTGGCATGGGGGGTGGGGGTGGGGGGTGGGGGGAGTGGGGAGCAGCCCGCTCTCT
>JANZLQ010000031.1:1772171-1782336 GCA_026212715.1 Elanus axillaris | reverse complement strand
TCTTTTTCTTTTTCTTTTTCTTTTTCTTTTTCTTTCTTTTTCTTTTTCTTTTTCTTTTTCTTTTTCTTTTTCTTTTTTTTCTTTTTCTTTTTCTTTTTATTTTTCTTTTTCTTTTTCCTCTTTCTTTTTCTTTTTCCTCTTTCTTTTTCTTTGTTCTCTTTCTTTGTTCTCTTTCTTTGTTCTCTTTCTTTTCTTCTAGTTCTCTTTCACCTGGATGGTTCCTTTTCTGTAGCACTCCTTAGAGCACAATCTTCAGCTGCACCATCTAGTCTTCCTTTTCCTTCCTCATTCAAACTCCTTTCATAATCTGTCTCTCCCCCACTAGCCTCCCTTCCCTATTATTTTTCCTCAAAAAAAATTTCAGTCCTGACCTAAGCTTTTATTTTTCTATATCCATGACTAACATGAGCATCCCAGTATCCTGGACCTTTGGTGAGAATGCCAGAGCTGCCACCTTGCTCCCCGGAGAGGGGAGCAAGGAATCTTGCTGCTGCCCAGAGCTGAGGGAGCTACTGGGGAGCAGAGGTGGGGGCAGATAGGGTCCCACAGACAGGGCAGAAGTTGGTTGGTGTATTATTTGGAGCTGATGTCCCTTGGGGTTTGTTTGTGTCAATAGGCTGTTGCATGATTATTTACTCTGAACTATTCTCCCTAGGAGGAGTTTAACAATACTTGGTTGCTAATCTTTATATAATGCTGTCCAAGTAAAGGTGTAAACAGAATTCATCTATTTAAAATGGCTAAAACCCCTGTGTGTACATTTTGTCTTTTTGTTATAAATGTGGTGTGTAAACCAGTAGGGAATTGGGCCAGTGTAACTGGAAGTAAGCTGGACCTCCATAAAGAGTTTAACCGATTTAACTGCTTGGGCTTAATCAGGTCTTTTAAATGAGGCGAGGTAAACTAGGACTGTACACATGTGAAAACTTCTAATATGTGCCTCATCTTTAAAAATGCAATGTGATCTTAAAAACTTCTGGTAAGACACGTGACCTTGTTTTCTTACAAATAATTTCTAAGGCCAGACTCACTGCAACAGCCATTGCTTTTATGGCACTTTAGGGCAGCACAGAATGGCTGAGGGCAGCAATGGGATGCCAAACATCTCTTTGTGCCAAAGAAGTGCCAACTTGCTGGGTACCTCCTCTGCTTAGTGCACCTCCCAGTCTTCCCATGCACACAAGTCTCCCTTTCTTGGCAGAAGGCAACCTCGGATGGCGGTCTGGGCACCAGGCACAGGCATCCCCAAGTGGGGCCTCTCTCTGCTCCCCTTGGAGCTCTGGCACTGTTCAGTAAAAGCACCAAGAATAAGGGGCTGCAGGCAGGGAAGAGCGATGCTTTGTATGTTAGTGATTGAAGTTGTCCTGTGTATGAGGGTGAAGGTGGGGACATGAAGTCAGTACTTCACCCAGTAATTACTTGGAGGAAAATGCTGCAGGAGTCGCTGGTGCACGGGGCCACATGGTTACCTAGCCCTGGTTTGGAGTGCTGTGTGGCCAAGTTTCAACAAGAAAGTGCCAGCTCTCCTCCCATGAAACTGCCTTTGAGCTTCTTTGGTCAAGGCTCTCTCCTGGCAGAGAAGAGGTGCTGCTTTTTCTGCGGAGGAGAAGGCATGTGTGCTCCCCCAGTTCCTCCTGAGCACATTGCCCACTGCTCCTGGTGTACAAGGGAAAGGGAGGGGGCAGCAGCAGCACCTCCTTTTGCATGTACCTTAGAAGAACCAAATGAGGCTCGTTAGGTCCTAAACTTGCTAGAAGAGAGGCTTCTAGTGTATACAAATGGCAGTGGCTTAAGGAGCCTGCTGGCAGACCTGAGACATCTGGCTAAGCTCTGGAGAGGAGCAGGATTTCCAGCATGCTTCCTCTGATACATCTCAGTCACTTCCCTCTGAGCATTTGGATTTTTTTAGGTCTGTTTCTGGATGATCTAGAAGACCTAGACATGGGCATGTAAAGTGTGAGAGTGAGCAAGTGCCTGAATTCAGCTGCTGTCTTCTGGAGCTGATGCTGTAAAATGGGAAAGTAGATGGTGAGAGGCTGGGACAACTGCATTTAAGCTCTGTTTCCATGAAAATGAGGTCCTCTGTGTCCCTGGTAGATGACCATCAAGGCCTTTTCTCCTTATTCTACAGCCCCATTCATTGAAAGAAATACCTTTTGTCTGGAGAAATCCAGGTGCTGAAAAATCATCCATTTCTCACCTGCATTTCACTTGCAGTCAGACTCTGTCAATGCTCCATGAGTGGCATGGCTGGTCCGCTCATGCTGCTCCTCACAGCAGTCCATGCCCCTTGGAGCAGAGGTAGTGCTCAAGGCTGCTCTGCTGAGGTATAAAACCTCTCGTTTCAGGCTCCAGAGTCTCAGCTTTCATTTAAAGCCAACAAAACAAGATGCTGGCATAACCTTGTTACAGTTGTGAAGGAAATTTTTCAAGGAGAAAAGCCATCTTAAGAAACTCAGAGATGTCTGCTGGAGCTGAAACACCTCTGATGGAAATTGTCTGCACTGCTGAGCTGACTTGTGGTGGTTTTATTCACAACATTGTTGAGTACCATGAGACCAAATCCTGTTTTGAAGGAAAGGTAATGCCACATCATGAAAATAAGCACAATGGTTTATTTTGTGATCACTTCTCTGTTTTTCCCACGGCACTGAAGTTGGGGGATGGAGGATAGGAGGGCAGGTGGAGCTGAAGGACATGTGAACCCTACTAAAGGTAGCCAGACAAATTGCAGCCTTTGATCAAGCTGTTCTATAGGTTTGTTTGTAAGATAGCATAAACATCTTAAACCAGGAATGTTTTCAGAGGCCACTAATTTGCAACTCAATTTGCAGCTCCTGTGATCTGGATGTCTAATGGAGTACATCTGGAGCCAGATTTGAAGAGGCAGGGAGCACTTGCAACTGAAATGAAGGTCAGTAGGGGTCCAGGACTGCAGGCATTTGGAATGGGCAGCATCACAGAGCTGAAACATCTTGTTCTCCAATCCTGTCTCTTGCTCTTGTCCCTTTAGAACCACAGAATTTTTCTATCTGATTTTTCAAACTATATGATGATATAGAATATCCTCCTAGCCCCTTCTGCCCTTTCAGATCAGCATGTATTCCAAAACTGAGGCAATGCCTGTACACTTGCATAGTTCTCCATGCCCCCCAGCAATAAGGGCAAGGGAAGATTTTGCCAGTCAGATTTGTGTGAGTATGTACCACAGGAATCAGTACCAAAGGGGAACCACTACGGAACCAGGCATGTGCAGCCTGGGGGCAAATGATAAAGCCGCTCTTCAGCTGAGGTTTCAAGGGCAAGCTACTACCCATGGCAGAATACCACTGCTGGGGCAAAGAGCCAGCTTGCAGCAGTGCGGACCCCTTGTCACAGCCTGTTTTGCAACTGGCAGATGCCCTGATATCTGCTTCCATGGCACGCGCAGGAGGAGCCATGCTATCAGGAAGCGACCTTCTGCATAAGCCCTACTTTAAATTGGCCTTAAGGAGGCAGAAGAGAGAAGCTAACCCTGTTAGCTCACTCTGTTTGGACCTGAATTTCTTGCAAAGATAACGGTGTCTGCAGTGAACTTCCAGAGGCCTTCACATGGAGGCCTTCCTCTCTGTTCCAGTAATAATAAACATTGCTGGCAGACTGACAGCCCAGCAGATAAGACTGAGGAATAATAATACCACATTGCACACTTCAATGGAATTCAAGGATGTACAAGAAGAGACTGAAGACAACTGGGTGTGCTCAGTCTCGAGAAGGCTAAAGGTGGTGTGGTGGGGAATCACATCACTACCTTTTACTACTCAGAGGAAACAGAGAAGATGCAGCCCAACTTCTTGGATGTGTGCAGTAAAAGGGTGAAAGGCAATGGGCACAAGTTGCAATGAGGAAAATTCCGGTTAGAAATTAGTGGGAAAAAATTCCCCCTGAGGGTGGCCAGACACTGCAACAGAGGATTCATGAAATCTCCATCCTTCGGGAAAGAGACTGGGCAAGGTTCTAGAGCAGCCTCGTCTAGTCTGATGCTGCTTTGAGAAGAGGTTGGGTCAGAGAACACCAGAGGCTCCTTTTAATCTAATTTGTTGGGGAATACCACAGAATCATCTGCACATCAGTTCTGTACCCTGCTGTACCAGTGTGTTGTCATGATTGACTACCATGGAGCTGCAGAGGCAGCACCTGTATCTGCGAAAGAGGCTGCAGAAAGTATTTTCTGAGGGAGAAAGACAGCTATTTGGTGAGTAAGCTTAAAAGAAGATATCACAGGGTTTGACCAGGCTGAGAGTCTATTGAGCAAGCCCATCCTACAACTTTTCCAAGACTTTGGAAGTTTTCTACAATCTGGATTAAGTCTGTGCCAATGCACGCCAAAGTCTCATGCCCCCTTGTCTACACTCTGTCCTGCTTTCTGTATTTGAATGTTGTGAATATCTCTGATACAAATTCAAGCACGGTCAAATCTTTTAAAAAAAACCCCGTGTCCAAAGAGATTGTAAACATGTGAGTTAAGGACTAATCAAACCCTGCTGCCTCCAGCATCCCTGGATGATGTAGCACGGACAGAGAATCAGTCTATTTATAAGGGTAGTTTGTCTACAGAATGGATCCAAACATAAACATTTTCCTTTGGCATATGGTGCAAATATCTATGGCCTTTAAATATATAATTAATTCATCAATTTCAGTTGAGGAAACACAGTTCTACCTAAAACTAAAGGGAAAATGAGACTAAATATTTGTTTCTAGTTAATTGCCCAACTCATGTGCTGTCTAATATAGCAAAGAATACTACAAGTAAGTCTTTCTGATCTTGAAGATCATGTAAGAAAAGTTTACCATCACTTTCTCCTTTCTATCAGAACAATCTTGGTACTAATGAAATAGGAGTTATTTTCTTTGTCAGGTTTGAATACACAGAAACATTGAGGCCTCTTAAGGTGGTTATCTTCATACCTTGATTAAAGTATCTTAAAACTGTTCCCCACTATGAGAAGTGTGTTTATTCAGAATTTGATTCAGCACAGCTGTCTAAAAGTTAATTATCTAAGTCTTGTTGCCTCTTGTCAATGTGTAACCAGAACAGAGAGGAAAACCTTTCCCAGAGGGAACAGTGCCTCCCGCCCTGAAGGACAAAAGCTTTCCTTGAGTAAATGTACATCTCAAAGTACACCCTCTTTCCCAGAGCTGCCAGCATCTAGGCATTTTGAGCTTACAGGCATATGATGGTAAGAAACATACTTATTTTTCACATAAGAAGCACATGGATGTTTTGTGGATTTTTTTGGTCACAATTACTTTATGTTTAGACAGCAAAAGTTCCAGTTAAATAATGAGCACGCCTTTGCTTTTCTTTGCTTCAGTTCTCAGCACTCTGGGCAACAGGGCAGACTCCAGAAACCCCTTTCCTAAATCAGACTTTTTTTCTGGACAAAAGAGTCTGTTCTCTTCTTAGTCCCACGTAGATTCTTTTGCCTGATTGCACAATTAAACAGCATTGTCCTCTGTAAAAGCGTATTTTATCCTATCTAAAACTTCCATGCTTTGCAATGTTACCACATTTATCCATTCTAGTACCATGATACAGTTTGTTCTCAGTGCTGCTGGGAATTTTCCCGTCACTTTTCTCTTACTGTCTTCTCATCTCCACTACACTCCCCCAATCCTTTTCTCTCCTTGTGACAAAACTAAGAAAATGCGTTTTCCTGACACCAACCAGCCATTGCCTCACAGTGTCTTTGTCACGGTAAGCACCAATATAGCTGGAGGATCAACACTATTCTTGGACCAGCAGATTTGGGACATGATTGTGATAGGACATAGTGGATTGCACATATACTAAGATATCTGCTTAGTCTGTGTAGAGCAATTCTCCAACACAAGCCAAAATTTACAAGCTCTGATTTTCTAAAATGATACTCTTAGGCATGCAGCCCATTCTACAGCAAAGTATCAGATTGTGAAGGCCTCAGTTTATGACAAAGTCAAGGAGAAGAAGACAACATAGTTAAAAAAAAATGACTATGCCTTGACACAGAAAGCAGAGTTGGTAAACTTTTTAGATAATGCTGAATTATGTTTTAGACTGCCCCAGACCCATGCAATAGCTCTGAATTTCTCTGAGTTGTTCCTGGTGGTGAGCGGTCTGGTGGGCTCTGGCCTCATTGCTCACTGACACCATTCTTGGGTGTACAGTCCATTCCAGCATCTGCCTCTGAGTCCTTCAGGGCACACCCGAGCCAGTTTGTTTGCAGCACAGAGGAGCTGTTGTGCCACCCAGCAACCCCACACAGCAGTTTCTAAAAGAAACAGAAGGTGAAAATATCTCTAGGTGAGACCGCTGAAAGCACCAGCAGGTCTGTGCTTGAATTGAGCAAACTGCTGCTGGCTGATCTCTGGCATCCACAAGCAGCAGTTCAAACAAAGGCTGCTATGTAGCAATGTATGAAATTCCCTCAAACTAAGCCAAGCTTTTGGCCCAGGAGTACCTAAGAGGACAAAAGCACAGCAGCAATAAATCTCCCTACAGTCCCCTATGCAGCACTCATATTCTCATACAAAGTGCTAATCCTGAACTTGGTCATTCTAATAGGCAAACTTGGTGTAGGAGACTTTTCTATCCTAAGTGGGCATGTGGTGTTGTCTGTTTATATAATGAGTCTTTAAGGCATTTTATTTCCTTTCTAATAGTAAAAAGGAAGCACTGTTTTGGAGAACACCAGTTGCAGCGGCAGGCTTTGGTCAGTTATTTTGCCTTGCAAAATGCATGCACTGCATAAAATTAATTTGCAGCAGCTTCTGATAAGAACAGACAACGTCAAGGTCCTGCCTGAGAGAAGCCAAGGAAAGAAGCACTGATAACATTCTTTTTAACTCTTTGTTGGGGTAAGGGAAGATTTTCAAGGATGCTGTGACTGAAACAGTTGCCAAAACTTTGTCATCTGTGTTAGCTAGAAACTTTTCTTCTCCAACAGAAATGGTTTTGTTTTCCTCCTGTCACTTGGAGGCCCAGTTTTGCTCTAAAAAAGTAACAATGCGGGGGTGCTGCTTCTATAGCTTGTCTCCAGGGCTGTCTTTAATGAGGGAACAAAATTCATGACAGAATAAAAAAAGGAGTTTAGGACTTAGTCGCACGAATGCAAGCAAAGTATTTTTAGAGATCCATTCCAGCTGTGCCTGAAATCAGTGATCCCCTTTCCAGTGATTTCAGGCTAATTAGTTGTGTTGCTGGGCTTCTTTGTAGCTTCCTTCTCGCTTAAGCAGCTACCTAGTTATCGTTTTGTTTCAGTAAGGATGTCTGCCTATTGTTGTGAGAGAGAGAGAGAGAGAAAATACAGCTCCAGCCAGCATGTCCTGACAGTACACAAAGACCCGGGAAGGCAGCACAGGTCTTAGGAGCTTCAGGCTAATGCCTAAGCCCTGCCCCGGTCTCATACTAGAAAAGAATTTTGCTAGAACTGGAGTAAAACCTTAGCAAGAAGCACTTGGGCATTTTCCCTGTATTCTGGAGATGTAAAAAGTGATGACATAGTTCACTGCAAAGGCACAAACAGCCAGCTGCAGCCTTATTTTAACTAGGTAATCTCACACCAGACCTTTCAGAGGTGAATCTTTTTCTCCCTTGGTTTTAATTTAACTTCAGTGGTACATTAGACAACTTCATCACTTCCAGTGCCTCGAGTATACTGAACAAGTACAACATACCAGAGGTTAGAAAGAGTGAGAAATCCATACTATAATGGGGGAGCACAGTACCCCAAAAAACTACAGCAGTAGAAGCCACTTCTTAAACCATTATAAACAGCTACTCCTGCTGCATACGTTTAATTTTAATGCTCTCTACCTTCATATTAACACTGTATTACACAAGCAAGCGCAGCTACAGAGAGTTATCAGCATGAAGGTTTACCCTCCGAGGATTTAGGCACGCAGGACCACATCTAGGCTCAGACCTCACTGCTTCCAGAGCCATCCTCCTGGGGGAGTGGGGGAGGTGGAAGCACCACATTTGTTTGCAGCAAAGGAGGCACTCGAGAGGGAGGGGAAGGAAAATGACTGAGGTCGCGCTCTGCAGTATATAAATACAGACAAATCTCCCCCACAGTCTTTTGAGTGCTAAAGAGGTGGAACCAAGGATTGAGGCAGACTTTTGTGGGGTTTGTTTGGCTTTGATCTAATGCATTTTCATATTTGTTAATTTCTTAGTTTGCAATCATTTGTAAAGAGTTTTTTCTTTGCATGGAAAAATGTGTAGGCTACTTCTGCATAGGAATAGCTAGCAAAAGTAAGACATGCTTTAAAAGTTGTTGTTTAATGTAGGGATTAGCGTTTCTTTTCCAGTAGTCTCTCCTTTTGGTAACACCCTTTGATTTGTAAAGACCCCAGAGGTTGATGTCATGTGTTCATTTCCTCAGGCAGGAGGTGAACCGGCCACTGTAAGCTCAAGAAACAGTCAGTTCACCACCAAGGAGCAACCCAGAGCAATGTCCCTGGCTGGGGTGAACTGCCTGGTGACAGGAGCAGGAGGATTTCTTGGTCAGAGGATTGTCCGCTTGCTGTTGGAAGAAGAGGAGGCGCTGGCTGAGATCCGACTGCTAGACAAAGCCTTTAGCAAAGAAGCACTTGGGAGATTTGGAAGTAAGTACCATCTCGTTAGGACTATGTGTTGCGGGTATATGTGCTGTTGTCTCATATGGATAGCTTGGAAGCCTTTACCTCTCATCCAAATCAGCTCTGCAGACAGAGGTTTTATTTTAAGGAAGTCTTGCTTTATCTTTCCCTCTCCCTCCAGCACAGAAATCAGATGTAAAACATAAAAGCAAGAGTTTTCTTTGCCAGACCCCGAGGCTTCTCTAGATTGGAGGAGACCTATATACTATTGATGCAGTAAAGAGGTTGCCTTCAACCTGACTTCTATTACATCAAAACCCACAGAGCAAAATCAGTGCAAAAATCTCACACTTCTGCTTACGGGGAAGGAAAATGCAAATGTTGCTATGCTAGGGCAACAAGAGGGGACAACAGCATAACCCAGAGCATGCTGTCCTGGGCTCTGATGTGCTAGACTAGAAGGCAGTGGCAAAGTTGTGGGTGCAAATGCTAATGATTGTCTTCAACCTGTGATTAGTTTGGTTAATAGTGATCTTCTGGCTGAGAGTTGTGATGAGGTATCTTAAAAAATCTGTTGTTATTATTAACATCATCGCAGTTGCTGGGAGAGCAGAATCCTTTTGTGCTAAGCACAGAAGAGACTGGACCCATTTGCGAAGGGCAAATCAGACCTCTGGCTTCTTGAATGGACTGGAGACAGCACAAATGAGCAATATGACCAGTGTCAGAAACAGTCTGTGGCAGGGAAAGCAGCTCAGAGTATTATATTTTAATGTCCCATTTCTGAGGATCCTGAGCACATCTATAGAAAGGCATTTAGGAACCTAAATTCAATCAACTGCTTAAGTCCTTACATCGCATTTACTTGGCAATGCCTTCCTCCATCACATCTTAACCTCCCAACTATTCTTCCTCTATACAGGGAACTATATGGGAGCCTTTATGGAATATCCCCATATGATCTGCTGAAAAGCCACGATCTTTCTATAAAGCATTTAAGTGTCATCAAAGAGTAGTAACAGTGCACCATAAACCTGGTGCAAATTGCACAAGCCTTTAGGATGGTTTTATACAACTCGGACTTCCTCCTCATTAAATGTCATTCAGCATTTCACTGAGGATTTGCTAGATGCCTGTGAGCCTTGCAGCAGCCCTTCCTGCTCTGATTGCCGGGCAGCTCCCGCTGTGACAAAACCTGCAGCTGCAGCAGAGGCCGAAGCGCTTGCAGCAGCAGGAGTGTGTGTGGTTTAACACTGATGCAGCAGGGCAGCAACAGAAGCATCTGCTCTGCTTCAGGCCAGGAAAGCTTTGTGGGGATAATGGAGCTTCCTGAGGAGCGAAAATGACTGTGTATGCACAGTCTTGTCTGGGCTGCAGCAAAGGTTTTGCTCCTCCTTTTTTGTTAATAGGAAAGCTCTAGGATCTCTTTCCTTACCCCCTCCCTCCTTCCTCCACTGAAGACAGCTCAGATGCTCCCTCTCCTATTCTTGCAGCATTCCTGCTGCCTATTCTACCAGTGCAGGAGGAAGGGAAAAATCAATCAGGGCATTCCCCGCCCACC
>JANZLQ010000031.1:1732978-1761837 GCA_026212715.1 Elanus axillaris | reverse complement strand
TCCAGCAGCTTCTCACAGAAGCCACCCCTGTAACCCCCCCCCCGCTACCAAAACCTTGCCACAGAAACCCAATACAGGCACAAATCTTGTGTGCATCACAGACAAACAGAGAGTAATTTGGGGAGCCCTCTCTACACGTTTTTAGTAGTTGCTGTGGTCTGGACATAACTTGGCCAACTTCATTTTTAAACAAAATATTTTATAAGCTGGGTGATTGCCCTATCCAGAAAGGGAGCCAATAAAATATGGTTTAAGATGGTCTCCTGTTTACAGGCATTTGCTGGAAGGATCAGCCCCTGCTGCTTATCTTTGCAATTATCCCGATTTTCTGTTTGATTTTCCAGTTTGGTTTGAACCCCTCGGTTCATGCATCTTTCACCATCTCACAAGCAGAGAAAGATGGGCTCTGCACCTTGTGGCTGTCCCAGGTAACCCAATGTCTTGCTGTCCAAAAACCTGCTCAGGGATGGAGGGAAAACAGGAACACAGAAGAGTGCATTTTGCCGTAACCCCAAGGCCCAGCTGCCTTCCCTGGGTACCCAGGTGTCCAACCCCACCATTTTCTCCCTGAGCCCCTTCGCCCCCCCCCCGCCCTCACACTGCCAGAACTCAAACCTCCAGGGTCTTGCACCCCAGCTCTAACCCTATTCCCTACTGCCCTCCTTGGGCTTCAGGAACACAGGGGTCCAGGATCTCCCTACTCTCTGAACAGAGGATAGCAGGGAGGCAGCAGCCAGTGAGAGGGGTGTCTTGGTGTGATCCATCCCCAAAACCTTTGTTACCCCAGTCACTCTGGGCTCTGGGGCCACAGGCTGGCCAACAGAGAGATCAAAAGCCAGATGTTGAAAAGGCATGCAGAGCAGGGGATGGCTGAGATCTCAGAAGCTCAGGTTGTGCCATTTGCCTGGCTGTGGGGAACTGAGGGTTTGCAGCTAGTGAACTTGCGTGGAAGGTTAAGTATGAGCGTCTGCAAAACTGGCCAGGGCACTTGAGACCTCTTCTCTTCTGGTTAGAGACATGATGCACAGGAAAGGGAGTGGGCCTGGGTCTGCCTCCAAGGTGGAAGGAACTGCAAAATGAGCGTGAGGAACAAAACAGCTTGGGGACCCAGAGCCTTTAACCTTGGCCTGCTGAGGTCAAGAGACCTGCCTTCAAGAAAGTGACTCATTATTCAGGATCAAGCAAAAGTAGGAACAGAGAGCAGCATGGGAAAGGTTAGGGAACCAGACCCTTACAAGATCCCATCTCAGGACTGATCTGAAACCGAGACAAACAACAACTCAGGATTGCTTGTGAGGAGCTCTGTGAGGACCAGTTCCTGAGACACTTATACTGTTGCAGGCATTAGAAATTTCCAGGGACAGAGGAACTGGCTTACTGGCATCCTCATGGTTTGTGAACTTTTTTGGATTTGCAGGAAGATGGGCCCAGCTCTTTGGGGAAGAGGGAACTTTATGAAAGGAGTGTCTCTAAGACAAGCTTTGTGCTCTTGAGGGAGCTGAAGTACTTCTGCAAATCCTCTCCAGCCTGCAATGCCATTTGCCATTGCTGCCAAGCCATAGCCTGATGCGGTACTACCACAAAACCTGGGATAAGGGCTTGATTTCCCATCTGCTTGTGAGGACACTCCTTGATCCTGCCCTCACCCTTGTTCATTTGCATGATAATTCACCTTTTCTGCCTTGGTGACATTACCAAACATCCTGAAGGACACCCCCTCCTCTCTCTCTCAGCCAGGGTGCCTTCCAGAAGAGGCTTTGGGAGAGTGGGAAGAGGTACAAACACTTTGGGTGCTGCTGCTTTAGCCCCTACCAGAGTCAGCTGGTCCTTTCAGGCCTCACCTCTCCCTGGAGCTGGGACAATATACTTCATTTTCTCCATGCTTTCTTCCCTTCCACAGACACTGTTCTTCCCTCTCTTGCATGTACACCCTTATTTCCATTTATTCCCCTCTATGCACACCCTGTTCCTCTCCACTCCACTCATGCAGTTTCCCTCTCCAATCTCCTTTGTGCCCACTCTGTTTCCCTCCATTATATTACAGGCCCAAACTGTGCTGAGTGGAGGAGGATAATCATTGCCCTCCATCTGGCTATGCTCCTGTTAACGAAGCTCAGGATACTGTCCCCCTGCCTTTGCTGAAGCATGCTTCTCCCTCACATCCAGCTTGATGTCTACCAAGACTTCCAGGTCTTTTTCAGCAAAGTTTCCCCCAGCTGGTCAGCCCCAGCCCGGATACAGGGCTTTGCATTTGTCCCTGTTGAATTTCATGAGGTTTCTGCTGGCTTGTTTGTCCAGCCTGCACCGCACCTCTGAAAGGCCACCTTGCCTTCAAGCATGTCAGCTGTTTCCCTTTATTTGGTGTCATCTGCAAACCTGCCAAGAGTGCACTCCATTGCCTCCTGCAGGTCACTTATAAAGATGTGGAAGAGGACAGGACCCAGGATACCCAGGTCTGCAGTACCCCACTTATTACCTAGAACCTTCTGAGCCCAAATCATCCAACCACTCTTTTTTACCCATCTGGTTGTCCATCCATCCAGAATGTCCACCCCCACCCAAGAATGCTGGTGGAGATGATGTTGAGAGCATCGCTAAAGTTGAGATAAATGAGAAAAAGCTACCTTTGTTCATGCTCTCTTCCCCTCCCATCACTAAATGATGATTCGTCTTCTGTTTCCAACTGGTCCCCACTATTCCCATTCTCATCCCTGCCAGATCCTTCTGATGGAGATCTCTTCCTTTCCTGTCCCCTCCATTTGTACTTTTCCCCTCCCTTCATGTTCTCATTCTGTCTAGACCTCTCTGGTACAAATCTGTTTAGCTACAGCCCCTCTGTTCCTGCCTTCTTCCCTTGAGCCTCACCATTCACGTTCTTTTCCCCTCCAGTCTCCTGCATTGTTGGCTTTCTTCTCACTAGATGGTTCCTTTCCATTCCCCTCTGTATATACTCTGTTCCCCTCCGCTTCCCTCCATTTCTGTTTCCATTTCCATTCCCCTCTGGGCCCCTCCATTTGCAGTCTGTGGCCTTCCAGTCACCACCATTCATTCTCTGCTCCCTTCCAGTTGCTCACTTTCACTCTGTTCCTAGGCAGAAGGCTCGGAGCTGGCCATAAGCCTCCAAAAGGCTCCCAAGTATGTAAAATTCATATCCCTCTCAGTGCTGCTAGTAAAGCTACAGATCATCTCCATATATTTACATATACATGATTATCTCAGTTACCTTCAGGGTTGAATAAGGCTCTCAGGATGCATAAGACAAAATACAGTTGAAGGCAGTTAACAAATCCTGCTTAGAAAAGCAAAAAGAAGGTGTTTAACACAGTAACCATTATTTTTCTAGGCTATTGATAGATCCTAATGTCCAGTGAGACCAAAATGATGGGCCCAGCCATGGCTGCTCTGACACTGAAGTAGGAGTAGATAGGACAATCGGGGCACATGGAAATAGAGCAGGAAAGGAAGGGGGAGAACAACAGAAGCAAACCTGCTATTTAATACAGGAAGGCATTTAACACATCAAAGAGCTGGAATATTACAACATGTACCAGAAAAATGGGACATCTTTGCCCAGGTTTAACAGAGCTCCTAAAATATCTACAGATGCTGCCAGAGAGAATAAAGGACAACTTTTCTTCTGCAGTTCAGTAATTGACTCATTTCCCAAACGCAGGTTTCCATTGCCAGAGCTTACTTTTTCATTTTTGCCTTCTCAGTAAGACAGTGGGATCTTTCCATCTCCCCAAGGGCCATGTTCCCAACAATCCAATTTCCAAGCACCAAATTCCTTCTTTGCTGAACTTCCTCCCTATTTGTTGCTACCACATCCCTTCCTTCAATCCCCATGACAATCCATTCCTGCTGATGGGAAGCTTATTCCCACTTCTGTCCCTACCCTGCCACCCCCCTCCTAACCTCATCAGTAACCTACTTGTTCTGTGAGACAGAGTCCCTCTCCTCCCCTTGGTGGTTTCTTCCTTCCTTCAGTCACACCATAGAATTTATAATTGAATATATATTTTTTTAAAGGCAAGGCAGCAATGCTCACAGACCCAAGGGAAACATCGTCCTGCTGTCTATTTCAGGTGAAGTTTACAGTTCTGTTTGAGGCATGTCTTGTTTTGGAAGCACTTCCCATGCTCAACACACATAAAGGGTTTTTCTCCAGTGTGGACTTGCTGGTGTCTGTTGGCGTGAGCACTTCCCACATTGAGAACACACATAGGGCTTCTCACCCATGTGGGTTTGCTGGTGCTGGGCGAGTGTTGAGAAATCACTGAAGCCTTTTCCAAATTGTGTGCATTTGAAGGGTCTCTCACCAGTGTGGGGTCTCTGGTGATTTCTAAGGTGACATTTTCAGCTGAAGCTCTTCCTACATTCAAGACAAGGGTAGGGCCTTTCTCCTGTGTGGATTCTTCTGTGGGAGATAAGGTGGGAGCTCTCCCTGAAGTTTTCCCCACACTCAATGCATATGAAGGGCTTCTCACCTGTGTGGGTTCTCCAGTGTTTAATTAAATCAGAGAACCACCTGAAGCCCTTGCTACATTTGGGATATTTGTGGGGTTTCTCTCTCTGGGATGCCTTATGCTCTTGAAAGTTTGATGCCTGAGTGACAATTTCCTCACCATCACTGTACCCGGAGTGATTGTCTCCTATAGCATCTCCTGGGTGGAGAAGGATGCCATGGAGGCCCTCAAGGGCCTTTTCTAGATGAATGCCATCATCCTGTCTCTCCCCAAGGTAGTCCCCCTGGAGCATTTCTGACACATGCTGGCCCTCACAGGCCTCTACCTTGCTACATCTCTGGAAAGCATTATCTTCAAATGCCTCCAGTAATGTCTCATATTGTTTCATGTTCTCAGGATCATCTGCCAGGGGACCGACATCTTCATTCCCTCTACTGGTCTCATCATCTTAATGAAAGAGAAGTCAACATAAATGCTCAGCAAGAAAGCAAGTTAAGGAAAAGGACTTAGAGACTGTGAGCCTTTACTAAACCCTAGTTTAAGGTTGGACTTGGAGGGCAACGCCCCTTCTTCACCTAGGGATTGAGGATTGTTCCCATCCTTAATCCCTGATGACTAATGATGACTTGGACTTGGTTGTAAACTCAACGCAGAAGTGACTTTACTGGCTTTACATTATGGAGGTACTGAATTAATTTGGGGTATTCCTCACCTTTGCAGATGTTGCTGGGGAGAGCCCTTCCTGCGATCTCCTTGCAAACAGCCATGCACAGCTCCTTCTCTCCTTCCATTTGGAGACCACCCATGAACAGACACTGAATGAAACTGCAGAGCAGCAATTACCACCTGGACTGTCACTCATTAGGCAGATATCTTCACCCTACAAGCTATCCCATGTAATTGCCTGTTAACACAATCACTACCCCATCCCTCACTCCACCACCTGGTGAATTTGAGCTGAGCGTCCCCTCTACGGCAGATGCCATCCCCACAGCATGCGGGTCAGCACCTCTCTGTCCCTTGTGAATAAAAACCTCAGGATGAGGGGGAAACCCAAAAGATGGCAAAGATCCTTAAATTTGCAGAAGGACCCCCCTGTGCCAAGCTTCTCACAGCCCCCTGCCCTGTGGAGCTGTACTCCGCTCCCCAGAGAGTCTACTGGTGTGAAGCCTGCCCGACAGCAGAAAAGGAGGGAAAAAATAAGGCCTAGGTTATTTATTTTTAGTCGTATTTTTGCAGCATGGTGGGGATTTTTATGCCTCTTATTCTTTCTTTGGGTTTCTTGGTGCCAGGGCACAGGGAGGGCTGGCAAGAAGGTGAGGAGGAGAGATGGACACAGGCAACCATTCTCCCCAAGCACCCTCAGGCTTGCATCTGCTTCAGGCATCTGTCCAAAATAGTGGAGTGTCTGCAGTAAAAAGTCCTGAAAGCCTGAGGGGATGGGTACCTGAACATGTTACCCTCCTGCTTGGCAGTCACCAAGTGAGCCTGTGCATGTCGTTACCTGCTAACACAAGCCAATTGAGATATTTCAAGGCATAGCAAGGAGAACAGGCATACTTACTGCAAAGCAGTTGATTTGTTCCAAGTTTACACTTTAGTCTAATTTGCAGTAACTTGTTTATATACTCTTAGGCTTGGCAGGTTACCAAAGTGGCTACAAAATGTACTCCATCAGTAAGAGCCTTGCTATTTTTAAAGTTAGCTCACCAGTACCGTTCATCTAATTTAATTAGCTTGCTGGCAATCAGTAAAGCAAACTATTGGTTATCAATGAAACTCCACTGTCAACAGGATCACAGTCAGTAAGAAGAATTTTACTTATGTATACACACTGGAAAAGAAAAAAATGTTCAGGCTGCTTTGCTGTAAAGCTGTCTGTTTACCCTTCAGGCATGCAGAAAAGGGGGAAGTAGCAAAGATACATCAGTGATACTTACATGCTACAGACAAATGAATTACTTCTAGTTCCAGCAGGTATAAAAGCTAGGTTTAAAGACCATCTTTTGCTGTTAAATATTTTGTCACTAGAGAGGAACAGATTTTTGCTTGCTAAAGTGGACCTGAACTCTAAGCTATTAAGGTACATTTTGAATAAATTTAGGAATACTGAAGAAGCTCCAGAGGAACAGAAGCAAAAGTGACTCTCATGTCAATACTGGCACTGGTATTGTTAATATAGGATACCTTCAATGGAGTTGGATAGTAAATGCCAATGAGCATGTTTTTATGAAGAATCCATATTGTCAGACAAGCATGGCATGGGTATTTTGAGTGCCTTGCAGATTTCAAATAACGATAAAAGTTTTGATTTATTATTGGCTGAAGTTTGATTTACAAGTTGTCATTTTACACTATGATATTAAATCAGTTAATACAGACTAAATAATGAAAATCACAAGATAAACATTAACTTTCTCAATTCCAATCTTTAAGTCAAAACTGCATTTTTTTTAAAGAAAAAAGCTTTGGCTCAATCCATAAGCTTGGTGCAGAATCACAATATGAAACATTATGTATATCCTCTGCTATGTAGAAAACCAGAGTAACAGTGGTCTCTTAACCTGAAAAATCTGTCACTTACACATCTAGATATAATAGATTACAGCTATTGTAAAGCTAATTTGGAAAGTGGGAGTGCAGTAGGATGCATTTCAAAAGACATCCTCATCTCAGCAGTTCTTGTCATGATCCCTGTAGTCCCTCTTTAAATCTCTCCACCTGCTTCTTCATCTAAGTTCAAAAACCATTGGATAACTGGAATTCATGTGTGGCTGTGCCATGGATTTCTTTCTCATACTAATGTTTGTCATTTCTGGAAGTTCCCCATTCACATTTCTTCTGAAGTGATGCTGTAGCACTTTCTCCTCAGATTAATTACCAAGTGATCCTCTTCAGAAAGTCAGAAAATTGTCCAAGTCTTTTAAAAATTATTGCAATAGTTCTCAAGGCTAGAAGGGACAATTGCATGATCTATTCCTACTGTCTGCAAAATGTAGTCCATAGACTTTCACCCCCCTCTTACGTCCAGTGAGCCTAATAACATGGGCCTGACTGAAACATGTAAGAGATAAAAGCGTCCAGACCTCATCCATAGGTGTGAAGGGAAGAAGAACGTATCACTTTGCTTGGTGATTAAGCCTTTCCACTGTTAAAAATTTATACCTTATTTTTCAGTCTGGATTTGTTAAGGTTCAGTTTCTGGCTTTTGATTCTTGTTATGCTCTCTCTACTAGAATAAAAAGCTTCTGAGAACTCTGAAGTTCCTCCCAGTGAAGGTACTTATATACTCTGTAATCAACTCATCACTTCATATTTTTTGTAAAAAAATTACATGAATGGAGCCTCTCCAGTTTCTCATAAAATGCTATTTTCTTTTTCAGATATTCCTGCATCTCAAAATTTTCAGTGTGGTGACTTCATCAGGAGCTAGATATACATTTTTCTGATAATCCCACATGCAACTGCAGGTATGTAGGCTTTTTAATTAATCTAGACCAAGAGCACAGTGGATTTTTACATGTACTTGGGCTTTCTACACGCTTTACTTGTAAATGCTGACGATGTAAGGAACAATGCATACCGAGCACTATGTTCAAGACAGTCCCTCTCTTGGCAGGCTTCTTTTGGTCCATCTTGCAGTTGATGTCCCTTGTCTGTGAGGCTCTTGAAATAAACTCTGGCACACAGGTATTGCTAGAGCAATGTGGTCTTTCTGGGCAGCCACAAATAATAACTGAGACATGAAAACTGTTCGATGCTGAGCACGGCACAGTAGGTTTTGCCTATAAGAACTGGTTGAGACAGCTATTTTGCAGTGTTGAAGTGTTCTTGCTTCTAGGGACTTTTCCTCAGCCCTCTTAAATTTACTAGTTATGTATTTACAGAGAGAAAGTAGTTACTTTTACAGTGAGCTCGTTTGCTTTGAACTCTCTGTTCATGGTGTTGCTGTCAATGAGGGAAGGGAAGTAAGGAAATTTCACAGCAGGAGCTTGGATAGACTGCAAATTGATGAGGCACCACCGCAGGACATAGACCTCAGCTGGGATCTCCTCCACCCAGCTGTACTGTCAGTGTCTCTGTGCTTGGACTTAGGCTGTGGGAAGTGCAGGGAGCAGGCAGATGTGCTCGGAAAGCCATGCCAGACATTGGGGACCAGGCTGCTGGTGGCAGAGGCACCGAGGGCAAAGCTTCCTGCTGTAGCTGAAAGGCAGGTGGAAAGTGGCCACCGGGCAGATCTGGGTGACATCCCAGCATAAGGACCAGGTCCGCATTCTGATCTCGTCACCCTTTCATGAGGGGGGGGTGTTTTGGACAAGGAACATCTGGGGGTGGGGTGAGCATGGTATAAACCTGTGATTTTTCCTGTGTGACCCCTTCCCTGCAGCTCCTGGGCCAGGACAGACCGGGCAGATCGAGATCTGAGCCTAGTACTTACTCCTCAGTGGCATCCTTTGCTTGGAAAGGAAGGAGTTTATGATCAGCTCTTTGGTAGGATTGACGCTTGCTTCACACAATTTAAATCTGCTGGCTCTGTTGGGCTGTGCTTCTTACTACCACAAGATGGGATCTTTAGCAATAATTTCCCCTCACTCACTCTGTGAAGCCTAATTTAATATTCTGACTGCTGAGTTTCTGCATTTACAAAGCCTGCACTTTTATCACAAATAACACAGTGCAAGGTTGCTGGTGGAGGCTGCCTGCTGCTGGGTACGGTCCATTCAGTCAAGCAGAGCTGAAGGATTAACTCTGATATATCATGTCCAGCATTCATGCACATATTCATCTCACATCCCTTCCTGCTAACATTCTTGTATGCTTTGCAACCCCTTCTACAAGTCAAAATTTCACAGTGTAGCTTCAGGGGAATGGCTTGATGCATCTGTTTCAAGAAAAGGTCTCTGGTTCATCCTCGAAAGATTGCTCAAGTGGGAGTGATGCCATGTTTAGCTGTGAGAACAGAACAACCAGAGCACAGACCAGATAGCGTCAGGAAGAATCTCCCAAACCCAGCATGCCGCTGTCTAGCTTTCTGTTCCTGTCTGAGGACAAATTGGATAATAGACTGGAAGTCTGCATAGGCCAATCTGTACAAGCAGATATGTAGCACAGGATTAAAAAACCCCAAGTTTCTCCTTTCCCTTCTTCCTCCAGCACTCCTGGAGCGAGTGGTGGGAGAACTACAGGTGACAGCGTTAAGGCCAAGTGCATGAATTTCATTTGTTATTCACTTTCGAGCGGAAAAATAAACCTGCCTGTATAAAGATCAGTGCAAGAACCTGAAAGTAATTGTGGGGCTCACATTTATATCACAGAACATTTTACTTGGATGTCACATTATTCAGTGGTGTGTTTTGTACTTTGTTAATGTGAGCCATCTCACTAAAACCAGGATGTTGCCAATTGTGTTCGAACCAGAACAGTCAACAGGAGAAATTGCCTGGTATGTCTGGGGAAGGGAGATCCTTGTCTGTATCAGATTTAAGCTAAAAAAACTTTGCTTTCCAAAGAGCAAGTTGCCCTTACGTTAGCATTTGTAGCAGTGCTCAGGGTAAGCTTAATGCAACACTGCCCACTCTTGATCATTTCATGATGCTGGAATGTCTGCCAGCTTGGGATATATACCAAGTTTTCTTTTTCTTTTAAGAGTGTCTTTCATCATTCTGAAAGAAAAGGGAAGGGCTTCGAAATATTAAACTATGAGTGACCCAAAGCTCAAGATAAAAAAACCAACCCAACAACTAAGGACCTGGAAAAAGATCCTTGAACTCATTATTTAGAAGCAATCTCATCATTCTTGCAGACTGACTCAGAGGTTTTGAAAAATTGGGATTGTCAAGCAGCTGAAAACTAAACTACACTCTTTTCTCAACAGCAGCCAGTTGAAATCCCATGGTGTCTGCAGAGGTTACCAGACCCTCCCCGTCAGGCGTGTTTGCTCCCCTCCAGGAAGAACTCCCGTCACGGTTACAATTCATGTCCCACAAACTCACCACCATCCTTTGTGTTGATCTCCTGATCTGTTTGGGGCAGACCACTGTGTCCCTGGCGCTTGGCTGGTTCTGCTGAACCTTGCTGGCTCCTGAAGCAGGGGACTTTGCACATCCTGGTGAGTCAACTGCATCAGGTGTTACACATGCAGGTGGGAAAAGGATGCTCAGCATTTGGGAGACAGACTATGAGTGTCTATGAACCTAATGTTCAAATGTCACCATTTTGGAAGTTAGTCTCATACTACTATTGAAACTAAATCATGACTTTTGAATTTTGGGCTGACTAGCCTGGATATGCCTTGAATACAGAATACAACAGCCAACAGAAAGGTGACCAAGGTGGTACCAGCACCAGAGTACAGCCAGCCACATCAGTGCCCTTTCTTGACAGCTCCAGCTGGCAAAGAAATTTCTACTGCAGGGGTAAAATGTGGATGCAGGCGGAGATCTTTCTGATGCAGCTAACAAGCATCTGGTGCTGAACATAACCTGTTCAGAGGGAACATCTCCAGGGGTACACACTGTGCTCTGTGAAGGGGTAGATGTTTTCCCCATACACTTCTGCTCCATGAAGAAATAGCATAAGCAGGAACTGGAGGAAATCAGAGGCAATATATAAAAAGGTTTACTTAGACTACACACTTGGGAAAGCTGCATTTGTGGGTCTTTTAAGCTAAAAAAAATCAATGCACTGATGTCTCCTGGATGTGGCAGTAAATTTTTCCCTGTTGTCACTGAACTCATCAAAGTCTGCTTCACGGGAAAGCAATTCCACAAGCTGAGGACTGGTAGGTATTCAAAGATTTGGGGGATTCTTTTCCTAGGAGCAATTTCCACTTCAAATGAAAAATACCTAATGAGAACCTGAAAACCTAAGCATGCTGTGATACCAGCAGGAATACAGTGTCTGAGTTTATAGGAGCTTGGCTTTATAGGAGGTTTTAGCAGACTATAGTATTAGTTTATATAAATGCTTGCCCAAGTAACACTGGTTCTAAGATTTGAACGTGCTAACAGCAACAATGTATGGATTCTGTGAAATTATTTGCCTGGCTAAAGTCTACAAACTGCATAACTACGTATCATGCAGATCTAAGAGTACACTTGCAAAAATGCCAGAGAACTGTCAGGGAAATCCCTTGATGTAAACATTAATTAGTATAGAAATAACCCACAGACATAAAGCACATCAAGTAATAATGGGATATGTAACCAAATAAAGGACAAGATGGGCCATATACAAATATGGGCAAACCAGAATATAAGTGCATTCAACAGATGGTATCTTCAGAGATTCTCTCTCTGAGGATACTGATGATCATTACTTATTTTGCACAAAGGACTTTATTTGTGGACTGTACCACTCTTCTATTTTAATATCATATTCCTTGTTCCTTGTTTCTTGTTCATTAACAAATCTTTAGATGAAAGAGATTGGTGTCCTACCTTGATAGCACTGTGTTTCAACACATTCCAATCTGGTTCTGATTCAGCCACAGCAAATCCAGTGGTGAAAGCTAATCGGAAAACCATGTTAGAAAACTTAACAACAAGTATTTTGGTGATTTTCTATTCATCATTACTCAACCAGCATACCTAACGTGAACCAATTACTCCCATCCATGTAGAAAAGAAAGGCTTTTTTTTCTGACCCAGTGGCATTTAACACTTGCTTTGTACAAGAAACAGATGACAGCACAAAGGAAATGGCTTTTGTAAATTCAGCCCCAGATACAGAGCTCCCATAGGAGCTCTGGAATGTAGGACAGGAAGGGACCTCCTGTATCCTTGATTCAGGTACCTGAAATTGCAGGCAAGCACACAACATCATACTTTTCTTCAGCAGATCAACTGTTTCTACTTCTACTTCTACTACATCTTCTACTAGATGTTTTCTACTTCTAGGACCTCATTGGCAGAAATTATTCAGATATTGCAGGTATCAATTTGCATGGGGATTTTTTCTCAGGTTTGTCTTCCAGGAAAAAGAGCTTTTTTCTCTCCCAGGATGATCAACCACTTGTTGTGTTGTGGACAGCAGTCATCCCCTCTGTCAGTTTTCCACTTTGCCAGGCTAAACTCTCTTGACACCAACTCTCCATTCCCTGGTAAGCCTAAATTCTCCAGTCTTACATCCATTCCACTGAGCCAAGCCCTTCTAAATATGGGTGATCAGAACTATACAGCATATCTCATATGTGTTCATCCTGCTTTGTACAACATTAAGACTTTTTTAGTTTCATCAGAAATACCCTTTCAATGCATGCATGCTTTGACAACATCATGAGGCTCTTGGGCAGAGCTTGTTCTGCACACTCAGTTTCTATTGATTCAGTAAGTGACTGGACTAATTCCTAAGAACATACCCTCCTTCATGTCAAGGGCTGTTAAAAACAAATATACCACCTATGGTCTACTCTTCCGTGGGAATCTGCTCTTGGTCAGTGTTCAGCCAAGATGCTAGGTTAGACGGACCTTAGTTTTGACCCAGAACAGCCATTCTTTTATTTTCACTTTCTTTTTTTTTTCACCTTGCATTGGTGAGCTGTGTCATCACGGCTGACAATATGTTCAGGTCTTTCTCGGTGTTAATGATTTCAGACTGACAACATCCTAGATTATAGTGAAAGGTTTTGCTTCTAGGCCCTGGAGGAACAAATCTGCCTTTTGACTTTTTAAATTACTTTTGTCTTCTGTTGTTCCAGGCCTCAAGATTATCTGATCCTTCATTCTCTCTATTGACAATTCTTCCTAAGTTTCTTCTGCTGCAAACAAATTCTTGCCATTACAGAAGATTTGTCCTAGTACCAGGATTTAGTGACGTTCACTAAACATCGAGAAGTTTCCTTCTCCATTTTATACTTCATTGTTTCTCCTTTATCCAGTTCCTTAACCACTGTGCAGCTCTTGTGTTCAGTTTTGCACCTTTAAGACAAATTAATCAAGATTCAATATTGCATACATTACTGAAGTTCAGTTACATGAGATGTACCACCCATCCTTCACCTGCAGAATGATTTATCTCATAAAAAAATAGTACCTGGTTACCCTGAAAATTTTTGTCTTTTGTATCCCAAGTAATTCTGCATCTTCAGTGCCTCTTTTCTTCAAAATACATTCTGTGGCCTCACAGATGGTTCAAGTTAAGCCAGAAGCTCTGTAGAGGGATTCACAGGAACGCTGGGCACAATCCACACACCAGGCATGGGTGGGTCTCATGTCCACATGAGGTATCTTCCTTCACCTCACCTCCTGCAATGTGCGCAGGCCTCTGTCGCAGGTGACGTAGCAGACTGCTGGCACCCACTCATATTCTTTGGGGCTTCCTCCATGGATTTCTTTGCTGAAGCTTCAGCGTGTATTGATGAAGAGATGGGTGTGCAGACATACACAGCGCCAGTGTGTGGAATAAAGGACTTAGAGACATTCTTCCTTTTTATAGCTGTGTGAGTAATGCAGTTCACATGGGACTTCTATGTGATCCGATACCAACACATGATGCTGTTCTCTCAGTCATGCAGCAGCTCATCCTTTCTAGTTTAAATGGTAACACACAGACATCATACCTGTTGCCTATAGCTATGTGTGCAATGGAAAACATGTAAGAAAGAAAACAGTGAAACTGTTGGTACACTTGGACATACAGTGCTTTTTTCTTCCTCCCCAAATCCTTCCCTGAATTTTTACCAGCAAGTAGTTTGGTTTTATGAGTGACTGCTCTTCTCAAACCTATTCACATGGGAGTGTGCTCAGTCTAAAATATTGTTGTCAAAAAGACTCTCACTCTACACGTTAAAAAAGAAAGCATATCACCACCAACCTTCACACATCCCACATGTCAACCAGCACAAACAGAGTCACGTTTCCTTTCCGAGGCCCACAGAATGCCTATGGCTTTGCACCTAGAGAAGTCAACTCCCAGAGCTACAAGATGAAGACTAAAAATAACCCAATAAGGATTAATTTCAGGATTTTTAAATACAGCTAATTAATATGCACAGGAAAGACACATGGTCTCCAGGAGGGAGCACACACAATCACAGAGCGTACAAGGGAAGGAAGGGGGGAGGTGACACCCAGGCAGAGTGCCAAAGAAGAAATAAAAGAGGATATTTGCTATCAGGATAGAAGATGTGCAAAGAAAGTGTGTTTCAGAAGAGGTAGAAGCAGAGGGGTGAAACACTTCACTGTTGAAGAGGCAGATACAATGCAGTGCAACCACTGAGGACAGCATCCCATTTGAAGAGCAGTGAGGACAGCAATGAAGCCTTGAGTATTGGCCAAACTGTTACACACAAGGATAGAGAGTTTGAGTACTCGGAGCAGGAGGCAAGGTTTTTTGTGTTTGGGCTCAGTGGCTGAGACAATGTGACATGGATAGACATAGCAAACACGCTTTGATGCAAGAAGTGAATTTCAATAAGGTGGATTAAGGGCTGTGCATGCCACAGGAAGATAAATGGATGCAAAAGACGCTGGTAGTGGCACTGCAGGTGCATCATGAACACTTGGCACTTGTGTGGAAAGCTCGGAAAGCGTAACTGGATCTCAAGATGGATGGCATAGCAGGACGTGTCACATGTTGCACCGAGTTATGGCACTTTGGAAGCAATTTTCTCTTATGAAGTAATACTGAAGGAGGTCATTGCAACCTGAGGCAGAAGCACCCTGGGAAGGCTGGGTGTAGGATAGAAAGCACTGAAACAGGATGCACAGAATGGCAGTCAGGACACACCATGAAAACAAGGTACTGCATATGTGCAATATGGGTGATGTCAGCCAGTAAGGACTATCTACAGTTAATATGACTCAGGAAGCAAATCTGGTTATTCACTTGCTGTACTACAACACAGAGAGCTATAGCAGTAGTTCCAGTGAATTTAAAGGTACAGGGGAGAAACAGGCTCACTTGAAGCAATCTCCTCAAACCGATTTCCCTGTGAACAACATTTAAAGAATTACAAACTCCTTGCTTTTCAGGGGGTAGAGGAAGGGATGGACAGACTTAATTACCCAATTCACTGGCTATTTAGTATCAAGAA
The DNA here is from genome assembly GCA_026212715.1 of Elanus axillaris. Taxonomy (NCBI): domain Eukaryota; kingdom Metazoa; phylum Chordata; class Aves; order Accipitriformes; family Accipitridae; genus Elanus; species Elanus axillaris. The sequence goes on along the minus strand of JANZLQ010000031.1, from coordinate 1,746,336 downwards.
AAGCTGGCCTTCTAACCTGGTGCCTTAAGAAAATTAAGTTTATTTGGTAGCACTGCTTGTCTGCCTGCCCCCTTTACCCTCATCACTAAGAAGCTCTGAACTTTTTAGCCATGTGCACACAAATTTAACAAAAGGGTAGAAATCTCAAAATTTTGTACAATGTGATGGCTTTCACAATGCCACACAGAAACAGCCTCAAACTGTTGTACATTTTGCTACATCTTCAGAAAAAATGGAGCACTACAGCGACCGGTTAAAAGCAAGAAAGAGGTACAGGGGTTTAATTTTGCAACAGGGGTTCTTGACACGTGCTTAAGTTGACTAAGTCCCTAGTAGAGCTGCAGGGGAAAGAAAAGCTGCAGCACCACCAAGCCTAATAAACAAGATCAGCTTCACAGTCCAGTGCTACTGGAGGTTGCCATTGGAGACAAAGGACACAAAATGCACCTTCTTCACTTAAAGACATTCTTTATTCAATCTTTTTTATATACAATATTATTTTTAATCTGTAAAAAGTACATATGCAGGATTCCAGGTCAGAGGCAGAAGGTTTCCACAACAGAAGATAGACTTTTGCCCTTTTATTATTTTGGAGGAAAAATAATCTGTCAGTTTTAGACAAAGCAAGAATAAAGGCAGAATGCAAATCCAACTTCCACCAAGCGATTAGGATTAAAGGCAACAATTCACTGTAACAAGTCAGGCTGTCTCCTTTGACTTTGGTGGTTCCCAACTTTTCTGGGTGATTACAGAGCAGTTTGTTTAGAAGGGGCTGACAGCCGAAGCAGCTAGTGCTTATCACCTCTGCTACAGTTGTATGCACATAACTTGCAAAAGAGCTTAGGTTTCCTCCTTGTATGGCAACTCAAACTCTTGAGCCAGAAGAATGTTTCTCAAAATTCAAGGAGCTAAAGAGGGATGTCTTACCAGGGTGAACAGATCTCCGAACTACAGTGGGGATCAAGAGTTTGCTTTCATTTTTCTGTTAACAAGAAGACTGTTTCTTATCTGTCCCCTTAAAAACATGGAGTAGGCTTATTAATGTACGTAACAGGCTTGATTTGCTACAGCGCTGAGATGTAAACCACCTCACCATTTTCTGTGGATGCCAGGTTACATTGTCAATCCTTTCAATGTTAATGCTATTAACCACTTCCCCATTCAAACTAGGGAAAGTCATATTATGAAGGTTTGTAGTATCAGTTCCTCAGGGACAGAAGAGGGGATTCATAAAAGACAGCCCGATAGAGCTTTGCTTGGTTGTAAACCAGCACAGGGTAGACCTTTAACCTTAAAGGATGGTATTACAGGGAGTGTGTAATTATTTGCACTTTTTAGTACCCAGATACTCAACATTCAAATCTTGTAAAATACTGGGTGGGAATATGTCAGTGATTGGGCAGTAGAAGACAGTGATCCACAAATTTGGAGTAGGGAGCTAAAGGTGTGGCTCTAAGGTGTGGCTGGCACAGGGAACTACCTGCTTTTCCCTTTACTCCAGCATACTTACTATTTTCCATACTTTGCTTAAACATTCAGTTTTAAGGACTATATTGTGCAGCAAAATGAACACCCAGAATATCGTTCGAGGGTTTTGTTTTTATTTAGAGGACAAAGCTAAGAAGCTGACTTCTTGACTGCAGGACACACACAGCTCCAGGATGGTCAAAGGAAGCTGCAGAAATCTGGCTTCTTTGAAAAGTCAAGCTGTAAGTATTAGAAAAAAATTTACTGCTAGCAGATCCTGACCAACAGGCAAGCTTGAAGCTTGGATTAGGAAAAGAACTAAACATCCTTGTTTTGACTGCATGCAAACAGGAAATAGACAATTCTGGGATTTCCAGGCTCTTGCCCAAATCCAGCGTGCCAAAACCATACATGATTTTCTGTTCTTTATTTCATCCTGTAAGAGGAGAGGGTATTGTAGAAATTGCTAAAATGGGACAGCTACCTAAATAAAACGAGGATTGTTTTGTTAGAGAATACAGTGCAAGACTTGGAAACAACTAGGACTAAAAAGTCATTTTGTGCTTAAATTTACACTCTATCTTCATGAAAGTATGTAAGACAGCAGCAACAGAATGAAAACGGCAATATTCTACTGTACCTTACGTACCCAGAGGGAAAACAGTCTGAACTTTGGGTTGCACATTCTGCAGATCAGAACCTACTTCTGTGAAGGACTTGGAACGAGGGCACGTCACTTCAGTCAGAAGTTTCAATATCCGTGGTGCTTGGTTATTATGCACACACCTCACTCAGAACCCATTACCTCCCAAACTCAGCTTGCTCTAGGAAATCTCAGGACAGAGAGATTCATGAATGACACAGCGATTAGTCCTTAAAATGCATTATTTTTTATAGACTATGCACATCAGTAGCTTCTGGAAGAAAAGGATAGTTTGTATTTTAAAGAGTGATAGAGTAGAAACTGACAGCCGTTGGGGTAACTGGAAAACGAGAAACAAGTGTCTTTTATTTGGTACCTGCTGCTTGTCTACACAAAGAAGAAATAGCAGTACTGTACATCTGCTTTGAGAAAAATACCATCCCATAACATGAAATGGCTTCAGTCCTCAATTCAAGCATTCTTGTGGCAGTGAGTTAACCCATTGGGATTCATGGAGGAATTAATTTGAAGGGTCGCTCTTCAATTCACAAGAGGGAAGATGAAAGAGCAGCAATGATAAGAAGTTTGCTGTTTCTGGGACTCCAGAATTCTGTCCTTGACCTTTCTCTGAATAGACTGGCAGCCATTCTACATCTGCATTTATCTGGAGGTGTATGGGGTGGAAAGTGCCTTTTTCCCTTTGTCTTTTTTGTTTTTTAAACAGAAGAGGCTGATTTTCCTCTTCCTCCTTTGTACCCAGAGAGATATAGGAGAACAAGGCAATCGAGTGCAGTTTTAAACTAATAACAGTTCTCATGGGATAGGAAAAAACTTAATTTGAAAGCACAATGCATCTGAACTTTGGAAAATGGAAAATTACTAGCTCTTCAGTATGTCACTGAATACTAATTAGAAAAATAAATTAATGTGGGACCAGTAAGAAGAATCCATTTATTAAGCTAATTCTAATTTTAAATAAACAACTACTTGAATCAGTATTATTTACTATATTAATTACTTTATCGGGTCTCAAATTATTTTTAAGATGCTGCTGCAAATTACAGTAACTTAAGTAACTGGTATTAAGGTAAAAACATTGAGATTGGAGTTTTTTCCAAGCTCTGTGTCTTCTGCCTCTTAAACTAAAGTAACTGTCTGGAAAAAAGCATCTAACAGCATTTTTTCTTCTTAGATCATGTGATGATTTCTATGTCTAAGTTAGTGTCAAAGATAAGCGAGGGAAAATATTATGGGGGAAATTCTACTATAAGGTACAGGCAGGTATATTATAATATGATAGAGAGAAAAGCTTTTATATATAAAACTTCATATAAAAGCATTTTTGAGGGGGACAAATAGCACTCACTCACTTTAGATCTGATCCTGTACTGCTGTAGCTCACTGAAGAGCCCTTCCTCTCACTTCAGTATGAAAACACAACCAAGATTTTTTTTACAGACTCAACCTGTGCACTAATTAGGAGGGAAAGGAGCACCTCCCAGCTCTTTTTCAGGAGAGGGGCCAGTCACCATGGCAAAAGGATTTGAGAGCTATAAAGGTTATTCCCCTTATTCAAAAAATAATTTGAGCTGTAAGGATTCTAGAACAACAGTAAAAAAAGATTGAGATATACCTGAAAAGATGAAATTTCTTTTAGCAAATAAGTGAAGACTGAAGCAGACTCCATTTAAATGATACTGTCCAGCCCAGCCAAGGAGTACTTGGAAAAAAACCATGCTGGTAGTAGCATCTCATTTCTCATAAACTAATGGAAGAAGAGACTCTTCAGTTTCTTTTTCCACTCTTATATAAGAGATGTTATGTTGCTTCCAAGGAAGATCATGTTGGCTTTGTACTGGAACACCCAGAAGATCATGTTGGCTTTGTACTGGAACACCCAGAAGAAAAGGAGTTTTGTTAACTAAATCAAAGGCAGTTTTGGGCTTCTGTCATACACATACCTGCAAAGATGGTTCCATGAATAGTATCCAAAGAATGAAATTTAACTTTTTGGAAAAATCCAGACTGTGTGGAAAAATATAAAGCAACAAACTGCTGCTTAGCTCAAAGGGAGCACTTTCAAGTGCCATATACTGTATCCTCCTAGATAAATCACGAGAGACTGTTTTTCTCATGTTGTCATCTCTGTTTATTTAGCTAAAAGAACCAGGACTAATAAGAGAATGTTTTTTTCCATGTGACAGGATTTGTGAGGAAGGGAAACTTAGGCTCCTTCCTACCCCTGCAATATGCTCCAGACTGTGACTGTAGCTTGGCAAATGAACTAAACCCACATTGCTGACAGTGAACTACAACCCAAATGCTTAGTAATTGTTTTTTTGGATGTAAGCATACAACACAGATCTTTCAGCATTATTTTGAAAAGGGAAAATGAGGAGGCAATTTTAGAGAGTTTAGTTTTAATAGCTTAGAGGCCCTGAGAATGGCTGCCAGTCTGGACAAACACAAGCTCCTTCGAAAATTCAGACAGGTACAGAAAGAATTCAAATCCTGATGATGCTGGTGCAGTGATGTTGCTTTTTGTTGTTGCTTTGTTCATGCCATCATCAAACAACAAAAAAAAAAAAGTAAATTCTAGGTATTTGGAACCCACCCAATCTGAAGAGGTGACTGGTGTGTTGCTCCTTGCAACAGTGAACAGCAGCAGCAGCAGCAAATTCCTCTTCCCAGATGGGAAAGCCTCTTCTTCCTTATGCTGCTGCATTTATATTAAACAGTAGATTCCATGTCTTGCTAGGGTTCAAAGCGCATGAAGTCTCTGTCCTGCAAATACCACACTAATGTGTTTTGGTCATGTATAAAACAGAACTTTTAACTTAGCTATATGTTGAAGAGCTTCGTTTCTCACACCGGTACTTGATTCAGAGGTCTAGTTTTATCAAGTGTCTGTCTCCTCTCCTGCTTAAAGTCTCAAGTGGTCCATGTAAACAAAACAGAGCTGAAAACAGTCTCTCTTCCTCTTCACAGAGCTGTTTTTTATCGATATGCAGGATTTCCTGACAGTGTGGTGTTGGCTAAATGTAAAACAGGCAGAGGATGAGCTTCTGTGTTAAAAACCCAGTTGTCTAATGGTAGAAGGTCATCATTGGAGAAAAGCAGATACAAATACCTGGATATCAACACAGAGAGAAAAAATGGTGGGTATTAAAGCAGAGCAACAGACAGGCAGTTGCAAGACAGCAGCTTCAGGACCCACCAGACAGCAGCTAAAGCTATGAACAAGTTACTTGCTTTCAACCTCTGTATAGCACCCACACAACCTTCCCTGTTATAATGACCTGAAGAGTCATTTGTATTACGATCAAGCCCTTCAATGAAAAGTTGTTGTAAAAACAGCATTTTAAACTTTCCAAGTAACTTTTGTTTTTCAAGACTCTTTTTTTTGAGTCTTTTCAAGACTCAAACATCAAGACACCAAGTGAGAGGATTTGGGGGGCAGGGGAGCAGAGAAGTTGGCAAAAAATTCTTATTAATGGAGTAAACCCACTTGGAAATGACTAATCCTCTTTAATTCAAATCAAAAATTTTGAGGAAGGACAAGAGAAGCCACTAAGCCATGCCAGATATCTGACTTGTCATCACCATGCTGGAAGCTGGTTCAGCTTCTGGTGGGAGGAAATGGGCCAATATATTGTGCAGAGGGGATTCATAAATGTTGTGTATTATAAGGCAATGCAGAGCAAATGAAGCGTGTAACAAAATTAAGGTTTCTGGACATATGTGGAAGGAGAGTATTTCTTTGTTCTTTTTTCTTAACACACAGTTTTGAATGTGGCTGTTCTATACTTTGTAGGATATATTGGCGGTAGGGATCTTTGTCAAGGCTTCCAAACTCAACTGCTACAATTCAAAAGGCATTTATTTCCCTTGCTCCAGAAAACCTGACTGCAAATGTAACATCATGGGGGTACAGGACCTCTCGGCTCCTCCTACAGCTTGCTCTCCTGCCATCCAGAATATGACAGATCCTGCAGCACATGAAAAGGAAGGGGGGTCACTCCTATTAGTGAGCTCTGTCACATCCAAAACGTGCACACATGTTCTGCCTTCGCTCTGCTGAGGCTGCTGTTACTTCTCAATCAGACACTGGTAGTGTCTACTGTCTACAGTCATGTGTCACTGCCTAATCGTTCTCCCATTGCCTTCATTTGCCAGTTGTATCCACAGCACAACCCAGTCAGTGAAGCTCTACTTTTTCTTCCCTTCCTCACCAATTAACTGTTTACAGATAAAAATTTCTTGCTGAGATAATTCAGTTTTGTCCCACATGTGTAGTCTCTTTCTGGACATTTTTCATTCATCTTTAAAATGTCATGCCTTTCCTTTCCTCCTTACTCCTACCTTGCTTTCAGCCTCTGCATCTCTCCAAACTCTTTTTCACCATAGCAGCAATGTTTCTTACTCAAACTCACCATCCTCATTTGATTCACGCTTTTCCTTTGAGTAACTCAAGCAACCTACTTCTACGTTTTGCTGCTTCCCACTCAACAGCTACCTTCTTGCTTCTCATACTGCTCAAACTCTGATAATCTGCTGAGTATCTTGAGCCAAAGTATCCAAGCAGCAAAAATGCATGTTTGGGAGAGGTATCAATTTTGAATTTGAGGGGAATGAAGATGCAGAAGTTACCATCAACAGCAGAAAAGATCACAGCAGGCATTCTGTAACACACATTTTATGCCCCATTTCTGAGGAACATCTTCATTTTCCTCATGGCATCACACCCAACCTTCTGTCTTTTCATAGCCATCTGAGCTATCCTGATCTTATGTTTTCTATTTTATCTCAAGGTAATACCAGTTTCTGGTTTGGCTATGCAAGTCACATCAGTGTCAAACATCCAATATCCAGCTCTCCAATAAAACTTTGTTTTGTCCCACAAGCAGGAAATAATCCAAACCAAAAGCCAGTAAAAATTTCTGAGTTCCTTCCTAGAACTGCCTTCTTTTGCAGTGCTTGCACTATAGTACATCCAGTTACTGAGTGATGCATCAGTGAATTTTCAGATATCCTTGTGATTATTTAAGATGCAGACAGGATTCTGACGATACTTCAAAGGTCAGTCTTGTCACCACAGAACTCCCTTAGGAGCAGATTTCATTCTCTGATTTGGCTTTTATAGGCAGATCAATCACATAAGATCAGCTCCTGGGGAGGTATTGCTTCGTCTTGGAGGTATTGGACCTGTTTGAAACTGCTGCCTCTCTCTTTGGGAGTATAGCTTTTAGTCTCCAGAAGATGAACTTGAAGGAGTAAGTGAAATAAAATTAACAAAGACAACAGAAGAGGTAGCAGTGGCAGAAAACAAATTATTGTGATTATGTAGAAGAATTTGGTAAGGACCCAGCAGAAGAGGAGAATAGCCACTCTCCCCTTACATGGGATGAATTAGAGCCCCTTCTTAACCAGTGAAACATGTTGTGGTGCCTGAAGTAGGCACCAGTACTGCCACTTTCAGGACCTGCTTTCTTGCCACTGCATTTTGAGCTCCCAATACCCCAAAACAATTTCCACATACATCAGCCACATCTAAAACCTGAAAATTTTATATTGCTGATACTGTAAACTCTACTGCTGTATAGAAACCCTGTTTATTCTGCAAAGTCCGCATGCCGTGCTAGACTGCCAAATGGCTACAACTGTCTTTTCATCATATCACTCGGCTGTAAAGACAGAAAGGGCACCTTAATGAGTCTTCATTGCTGACAGGTTTGTGTAACAACATACATATCATCCCTTCCATCACACATTGGCAGAAAGCAGTATGGATATGTAAGCAGAGACAACAACTATGTCTCCTAATAGCAGCTCTGGCCTCATTCACACTTCCAGCAGTGGCTTCTGTCTATGGATTTAACGAACTAAAACATTCTCCAAACTGTTATGCAGGAGGGAAAAACAAGGCGTAGGGAATACAGCCAACTCGGGACACTTTTCTTCCAAAAGTAGACAATTCACAAGATTTCAGGGAGGTAACCAATACAGGAAACTTGGTAGATTTCAACACCAGAATTATATTAGCAATCTTGCTGGTGTAACTTGAGTATCAAGAGAATTGTCACAAATTAGAAGAAATTGCTTCATAGGCAAAACCCCAGAGCACTCACAACCGTGTGACAGAAGAGTGCTCTTGATAGCTGGTTTGTGTCAGTGATGAAGGAGATAAGCAGCCATGACACACTAGCTCAGTTTTAAAAATGGATCTCTTAAAATGCCTGTAACGTATTCCTATCTTTATACTAGTTTTTCTTATTGTATGCATCATCTCTGTAAGTTAGAGGTTACAGCATATTCTAATATCACATTTTTTGTTATTAATTAAAAGGACACATAGTTGAAGACCAATGACTTTGAACATTTTACCTTCAACCAAACATGCAACAGAGTGCATTAGCTTCTGCAGGATGGACTACAGGTGTCCTAGTGATATGACTGAATTGAAAATAAGATTATAAAATATGCCTGATATTCCTGCTTACACCAAGAAGCATTCTAGAAAAATATGTTGTGGAATAAATACAGAAAAATCATCCAAGGGCACAAAGGACTTTTGCTCCATCCATTTATTCCCTTCCAGTGACAAACACAGGAGAAATGGGTTCTACAGTATCAGAGCATGGCACATACTTGTGTCTTTTGCACAGGGAATTTCTTAAAAGGAGATAACCCTCTCCTCTGCTATGATGCCAGAAATCAAATCGAAATCTTAAAAACTAAAGCTCTCTCAGCATAAGCTTCTTGTATAGGAAATTCTGCTTGTATTTTCTGCTGGTAACATGGGCTGGGACCCTAAAGCTGGGAAAAAAAGAAAACCCAGACCATAAACCACCCTGATAAGACATGAGCTTATTTGTTGAGCCACTGTATTCTCCTAGAATTTAGATGCTAGCTTTTACAGGAAGATGCAAGAGTGAAGAAAACTTACTTCAAAGTTTCAGCAAGGAAAAAGCTCTGCTGTACATCGTCGTATGTAGGAGATGAGGAATAGACGTCCTTGACCCCAGAAAAGCCACCACTGACTCGGCAATACTTGTCAATTGCCTGCAAAGAAGAAGGGAAAAGAAAAGGCAAATTTAATTGTAGAGCAAAATTTGGAAACATTATAGGATTTGGCTTGATCAACAAAGGAGGTAGCTCCTTCTCTGCTACATTACCCTTGTGAATCTCCTTGACAGAGGATGCTGTGGATGTTAACAGTTTATGCTGACCAAAAAAAAATTAAAACGAACTGGACACATACAGAAGTAAAATTGCTCCAGGGCTACTAATGACGCCACATTTGGCAAACTGCTAGATGCTAAGAAAGTATTCTGGGGAAGAATACTTTCTTTCTTGGGTATTTACTGTTGACTGATACTGATGACAGGACATGAACTCAGTAGACTTTTGCTCTGAGCTGGTACAGCTCCTCAGAGGTAACACAGAGTAGAACATCCATCAGTCAATCAATGCAACATGTGCTATGAGGTGCATAGGAAGATGACAAATGTCCCTGGATTTTGCAGCTGGAAGAGTTTGAGGAGTTATAGCAACTCTGTGACAAGTAGCTAGTCATAGGGACTTACTGAAAGTAGGAATAAAATACTGTACTCATCTTTAGGGACTGTTGATTTCATCTTATAAACTCTTCTAGCTGCTGCTTTCTCCCCACATTTCCATCTCCTACATGTGCTCTTCTCTGTTTCCCCTTTATACAGTTGAAACTCAAGTCAGCTTGTGTGCTGGACTGCAGAAGAGCTCTTTATCTTTAAAGCATGAAGTTTAAATCCATAAACATTCCATGCAGAAAGGGGCCAATGGATCCGTGATTCACAAATCACCCAGCTAGTCATCTCCAACACAGTACTGCAAAAAGCACAATGGAAGAGGAGGAGACTGGAAAGAACGCATTAGTAGCTCAGAGCACCTCTCACCTACGCTTTCATTATTCCACTCACATGCACAACCTTACAGCACACAAGGATATCAGCCATTAAAACCGGCCCCAAAGAAACAACTCTGAAATGATTCACAGGTTATTTGTGCTTCCTCACTGCTTTGGCAGTGCTTCCTCAGCAGACACCAACTCTTTTAATAGATTCATGCAGGGACAGAAAAGGCACAGTGATGAAAGATGTTTGGCTCAGGATGTCTGTCATTACCAACTACCAAATGTAGCTACCTGTAGTTCAGTAATCTATGATTCAGCCCATCATTCTGTATGTTGTTTCCCTCTGCATTGTGCTTTAGGCCCAAATTTTTGTTAACTCTGATTTTTGCTAGTTATACTCAACAGAAGTTGAGTGGAGTCAAGGCAGGGGCACAAATAAATTTTGAATGATGTCCCTTTTTATGCACAGAAAACAAATTCAATTGATCAAAATGAACTCTTCAAGGTCCTTCCTATAGCCTTTGCGTACTAGAAATACTTGGAAACAAAGGAGAATTTTCCACTGGACACATGCATGAAGAATGCTGGCAGATGCCATCACTGAAACCAGGAGGAAAAGTGGAAAGGCAAATGAGCAAGGTACCTAAGACAGTAAGTCACAACACATCAGGTACGACAGCTAACCTCCTCCTGCTATACACTCTTAACCCGTGGAAACATGAGGTTGTTCATGGACCAAAGAATAATCCAGACTGTACAAAGTTCTTTCAAATTTCTCAAGACTAAGATTTTTAAAGACTCCAGAAGAGAGACTGGCAAAAGGATGTTACTGGATGGCTGTAGCTCTAGAGCCTGAGCTTACGTCAAGAAAGGTACTGACTTTCTTGGCAAAATCTAATTCTCGCTGTAATTCCTTATCTCAAGTGGAGCTTTCTCTAAGTTCGGATGGCAACGCTCCCTCTTTTGTTGGGACTTGAGCCTAAAAGGAGAAAGTGTCTGGATGAATTCTTTTCAGATCTGGTTACTAGTGCAGGCTAGGGCTACACTGAGACTATTCATGTGCTGGGATTAGGGTTGCCCAGGTTTTCTCTACAGTCTGGAGAGAAAGGTGTACGTGACACATCTAACCCAACAGCATCACACGAACGACAATCTCTGTCTGCATGCTCTTGCACATCACCAGTGATGCTAGCTATCACATGCTACCAAACAAACAAACAAACAAAAAAATTAACTGCTTGGCCGACTAACCCTAACAGTGCCCTAAGAATGAACTGGCAATGTAAAACCATATACCAAATAGACCTCCTTCTCACAGAGATCCACAAGGAGCAGTCTGAAGTTTTATCAATCACTGCAACGCTGCTGCTGGCCAAAATGACACAGGTAACCGCAGTGTAACCTGGTGGTTGCTGGGGCCCAAACAAAATGAGTTTCATATAACCAGGCACATAATCCTAAATCTAGATATAAGGCTGTGTAACTGCAGAACCAGATTAGCCTGGAAAGTAGAGACACTTCAAAGAATTCAGTGGCCACACGGGACGATTCAGTATGAGTTCCTGCTAGGATATTGTGGTAGGTGCACACACAGGGACAGTAACAGGGATATAATTTTACTTTTGCACATGGCTGTGGGTAAAGTCAAAACTGGAATATGCAATTCTAGAAATTTTTAAAATAGGATGATGAACAGATGTGGGGGCAGACATTTGGAGAAAATACTTCACAGCGAGAGACAATACAGTTTGTTTAGCATCTTAAGTAGAATCTGTAGCAAGCTTATTACAATCTATGAAAACTCTTTGGAAAGAAAGCATGGGGGAACAAAAGAGATTTTAATACGGTATAGGAAGTCATAGGAAAATCCTATGAAAACTGAAACTAGACAAATTCAAATAGGAAGCAAAGCATATATTTTTAACAGCATAAGTAATTAAATAATGGAATAAACTGCCAAAAGTGGATTTTCCAGTTTGCTTTATTCAAACCAAGAGTAGAACAGAAGAACATGCAATAGTACTCTTGCCAAATACACGTTTTGGCTCAAAAATGACACAAAGTGAAACTTCAGGGCCTGTGACATACAGGGAGGTCAGTATTGATCTATCTTATTTGGAAATAAAATTGGAGGTGCCTCTAGGTTGGACCCCAACTCCCTCAGTTCCTCTGACGGTGTTTTTGTGGATGCATGTGTGACTCTTCTTGACTATGCCAACAACATGCTCATAAAAACTGTGCCAGTTTTTCCATAAGCTGTGGTACTCACAGCTTCCAACCCATGAACCAATGTCTCTTTTACCTCCAACCTACGCCTGCCTCTTTTCTGTCTACTTTGCTTCACTAAGTAGAGAACTATAGGTGTTCCAACTCCACCTTACTATCAATCTTCACTGTAAGTAGAAACTCTGAATGAATTTTGCAATCTCCATGGTGCAATCCTACTTAGTCAGATACACAAGTCCCCAACAAATAGCTGAACCCTTCATTCACACAGCTTAGATTAGTAATTGGCTTTACATGCCTATTGTGAAGTGGTGACTCTTATTGCTTCCAAATAATTAGCCTAAAAAGGATTTTAGTAATTTTCTGTATTTACCCTGAATATCTTGCATGCCTATTTCTGTAATACTTCAGCCAGCCCCCCAGCATACCATCATCCAATTGGGCTGGCCCAGTACAATTGAGATGGATGTTGTCTTTAGTGCTAAGTATAGTATTAGGTAGAATTAGCCTTTTTATTAGGAAGGAGATAGAGACCCTGTCACAGGGATTTATGATCACTGAGGGAATATAAGATTCAATTTCCTGTTTTTTTCCAGCACAGACACTGGATTTGGACAGATGTGACAAAACAGGCCTTGGTCAAAGCACAACATCTACACTAAAATGCCCAAGTTTTGTCCAAAAATCTAGATAATAAAGCCAAAAAGGTGGTGCCAATGGTGAAATAAAGTACAGTACAAAGATCTGCATACACACAGAGTCCAGCCCTCTGTAAATTCCCATTGACAAAAGGCAGAGCGAGATCTGGGCTGGGAGTGCTAAAGAAACTTAAGTAATGCAGTATACTTAAGAGCCAGGTGGTTCTGCAATGTATCCTGAATCATTGCTGAAGAGTTCTTAAAACAACAGAAGCAGACCTCTAACATATCAGTGAACTAACCCAAATCCACTCGGGTAGGGATGTTGTAGTGGGTTGACCATGGCTGGACACCAGGTGCCCACCAAAGCCGTTCTATCCTTCCCCCCTCCTTCACTGGACAGGGGAGGCAAAAAGATATAACAAAGGGCTTGTGGGTCAAGATAAGGACAGGAGAGATCATTCACTAATCACTGTCATGGGCAAAACAGACT
>JANZLQ010000031.1:1706992-1732878 GCA_026212715.1 Elanus axillaris | reverse complement strand
AGCTTCCAGCAGCTTCTCACAGAAGCTGCCCCTGTAACCCCCCCGCTACCAAAACCTTGCCACAGAAACCCAATACAGATGTATTCATCTATCCAAAGAAGGAAACAAGGGAGACCACCAAGAACCCAGTCATCAAACATGACGTTACAACAGGTTCAACACAGAAAAATAAGACCATTTAGAACTCAGAAACAAAACTCAGTTTCCCCAAAAGCTTAAAAGAACTACTAGACTTCTGATGAAGAGACTATCATTCACCATGAGAAGTCTGCAATACGGATTTCAAAGTATGCTTCAGTGGTTGAAAGGCAAAAGAAAAGCGAATACAGACAGTGTTGCACAAGAGCAGCAAGTCAACTGCCCTGTGTGTCATAGCAGATTGTTCTCTATTTATAAATGGAGGAATAAACCACAGCTGTGTGTGCTAGGGAAGGAAGAAAAGTAGTGCATAGGTGGGAAAAGTAAACACAAGAACTTATTCTCCATATGCAGAGAACAGAAAACCCCGGGGAACAAAAAGCTTCCCAAACTTCTCTGTTAGTATGATGGTGGAGTAAGAAAATCTGTAAGTAGGAGGGAGGGCTATGCAAAACCATTTATGCAGAGTTCAAAAATCTTTTATGCCTATGTTGGAAAAAGAAACTTTTTATTGAGGAAGCAAGCAAAAAGAGCACTGCGTAAAGACAGAGGCCGTTAAGCACATGGGCTGCTTGATTTACACAACTACAATGAAGGCTGACAGAAGGAGAAAATAAAATCCTACCCTGCACACAAAGAAAACTGGAGGCAGGGGAGGAAGAAAGGGAAGGTTTGGTTTGAAAGCATTAATGGGGACCAAGATAGGAAGACAAATGGAGAAAACCGAACAAAACACAATTCAAAGATGTGCTTTGCAATGTGCTTAAGAGACAGATCTTGGCCTGAAAAAATTTACATTTGTAAATTCTTTAACAGAGTACAAAGAACCCAATCTCAGCCTAGATAATCCAGCCATAGCTTCTGACAGGAGCTGGTGTTAGATCAGCAAGCATTTGCAGTACACACGCTGGCAAGGAGTAAGTTACTAAATCTGTTTCTTTGTCACATTAGAAACATGCATGGTTTGGGCATGCAGGATGATGTGCCTCAATGTTTGATGTTTTGGAGGGAGCAGCAGTGTGACAAATGTGAAACCTCTCTCCAGAATAACATAATGTTGGTTATAACAAAACAGTCTACAAGGCAAAACCTAAGTAAGACTAAGACACAATCTTAAAAAGCTTGGACACTTCCATGTAATTGTAACTGTGCTGAGGGAAGGGTAGGTATGAGCTCAGCTAAATATTCTGAACCTGCCTTAACTATCTTCCACCTGATGAACACAGGCTTCTCAACGGTTCTCTTCCTCCAAGTACTTTTTCTGGGTCTCTTGCCTCTGGAGCAAAACTGGTTTTCACCTACAGAATGAAGTTTCTCCAGGCTCTTGGTTCATCTCTTCCTTTTCTCTTGGCTCCCTCATCTTCTTTGGCTGTAGTCAAAATATTTCATTAGTATCTTGTTATCTTTAATGTTTATTCTCATCTCTGAAACTGGCTTTGAGCTGTGTTTCCAGAGACTGCTGGAGCTGTAGCGGGGAAGTTGAGAAGCTGTAGTAACCCACAGATCTTGAAGACGACAAGAGAACTGCTTGGCCAGCAAATTAGTTTTGCAGGAGCCCAGTAAAGACCAGCAGGTGGAAGCAGTGAGACCAAAAAAACCACATGAGACCAAAAAAAGCTCCCAAGTTCAGCCCTAGGAAGCATTTAAACAGTGAAGTCTTTTGGGGATTAGAAATAATTTTTCCAATTAGAATATTATACTGTCATGTGAAGACGAAGCCTAGTTATTAATACAGGCATAGGTATTCCATAATCTATGACTACCAGATAAAGGAGTTATCCATCTACAAAGGATGAATGAAGGAAGGCCACAACCTCAGATCTGTGGCAAGAGTCTTAATATGAACCTGGGCTTCTGTAGACCAGTACAGGCATTTCCAGTGAGAAAGACTCAGAAGCATTTTGACACCCTGGAATTTGATTAAAACATTCAACAACTAGATATAAACTCAGGAAAGCAGCTATACAAAAAACCACAACAATCTCTAAAATACCCTAGCAACAATTTTTAAGTTCTGCCCTATGAGCCATTAGTTACTGACTTTATTTTATGATCTATTTCTTGCAATGCTGTAATTTTTTCTTATAATTGAGTAAATCTAAACTGACCGGCAAACTTTTCCTTCCAATCAGACAACTAAGAAAAGAGAAAGCCGTGATACCAACCCACATATACGTATGTACATGCTATCTAGCCTACAAACCATCTGAGAACAGTTGTCCTACCACTTGTGTTTTAAGAGCCGACCAAGACGAAACTGTAAGAATAGCTTTGTCTTTTATTCTAAACTGAGTGCGAACACCTGCTTAACAAAGTTATTTATAATACACTTTCATTTCCTGAGATAAATTACCTCTCTCAGGGGCTG
This sequence comes from Elanus axillaris, assembly GCA_026212715.1. NCBI lineage: Eukaryota > Metazoa > Chordata > Aves > Accipitriformes > Accipitridae > Elanus > Elanus axillaris. The sequence continues at coordinate 1,730,372 of JANZLQ010000031.1, read as the reverse complement.
TGGACTACTGATAACAGTAGGAGTCATGACCAGTGGACTCTATTTCCATGCCTAAAACTCATCAGCTGTATAAAGCTGAACACATCTCTCATCTGTGCATCTGATTCAGCAGTTGCAAAACAGGAATAACTGCGTACACCCCCTTATGTACCCTGGTTTACAGGATCTTGTGAAAATGAATTACCATTTGAAGTGCTTCAGTACCACGACATTGAAATGGCTACAAAAAGAAAATACATAGAATTAAATTACTGACAGATAATTAATACAGTTACCTGCGTTGCTTCCCAGCCCCAATGCCTGTACTTGGGATCATGAGTGAATCTCCACATATACCAGTAGGTCTCAATCACCTCTGGTCTTAGGATGTAATACTTCTCGTTCTGCCGCACTGCTACCGCCTCTACTCCACCATCAAATTTGAATGCTTCTGGACCCAGCTTTAATGCTGCAGAGGAAAGAAGTAAGAAAGAAAAGAAAGAAAAAATTTATTCCTTACAAGTCTTTGCAGGAAGGGTGGATAGGAGACTGCTATATCCCAAGCATGTGAGAAAAGCAGAAACTAGCTTGCCTTTAAGCAGTCCCATAAATATTTTCTACTGTTGCGGCCTATAATTTTTCTTATGAATAATTTATCCAATTCCTGTGAGAAAACTACCTATCTTGACAGGAGTACAGTAATCCTCTTGAAAACTAATGAAATGCTAAGAATATAAACACATTAACACAATCAATTATGGGATACAATTAAAGTGACTGACATCAGCTTTTTACAAGCGAAAGGAAAAAAAAGGGGGGGGGGGTGGTCAGCAGAGGTTTTGATGTCCTTTGATCCCACCCAGAACAGCAGGAAAAGACCTTAGAACAAAACCAGGTACCACCACCTTAAATAACTTGCATCTTTATCCAAACTCTCTTGGTTTAGGGAAGGGCTGTCAGGCCACTGTAACTGATATGCTTCATAATGTGATCCTCAAGTAAACGGGTTTACAACTAGGCAATGAAAACTTAGCCACACCTGAAAATAAATCTTAGTTCAGAGATTCAATATTTCATCCCTTAAAGGAAGCTGTAACTGCCTTGTGCCAGCAACTGGAAGATTATTCATATAAGAAGGTGGTACCTGTAGAAAAACTGTCTAGAATATGAAGATGCAATTAGAGACTTTTTTTTATTATACAGCTACACATTATTCCTCAAATTTGACACAAATAATGAACTCTTATCTACAACTGCACCCCACCCTCTACTTTGGCAGGGAATTTTTAAGGCACTGAACTTTGAAGCCACACTCAAGGTTTAAACGTTATTAAAGCAAATAATTATGTAATTCCTATGGGCTAGAGGCTCAGATTAACCACGGTCTCATGAGTCTGAAAGGAGAAGCTTAGAATGCTACAATAAAAAACATGAGCATCTTCTCCTAGTGCATGCCCCAGCAGGAAATCTCCCCCAAAAGTTCCTTAATCTTTTTGTTTCAAGGGACTATGGCTCTGGATGCCAACAGAAAAAAGCACCACTCTCTGCTTCAGCTGCATGCATGGTAAGGAAAACTCTGTCAAGAAATGTTTAATGATACTTTTTTCAAAATGGGCCATTTTACCAGTTTCAGTGAAAAAAATTTACGAATTTTACTGCAAAAATCAATGAGATTAGATACAGAGTTCTACCTATCCAAAATTAAGAAGATAAGAATGGCCATACTGGACCAGACAGAAGTTCAGTCTAGTCCAGTATTGTGTCTCTAACAACAGCCAAAATTGGACAAGAATGGGGAAGAGGAAGAACAGGCCAAGTATATGAGATACCTTTTTCCAGCTTCTCTGCAAACCTCCACTTTTTTTGAGCTCAAGTTTCTCCCAAACCAGACATACTTTTTATGTGGCCAGTAATTCTTAATAGATTTATTTCCCAAATACATATCTGGTGTTGCCTTAAATGTCTGTAAGCCTTAAGCATCCAAAACAACCTCTGCTAAGGAGTTCCACATCTCTAATATCTCCTGGGTGTAAAACCATTTTTGTTGTTCTTTTCCATTTTCAGCTTGGCTCCTACTAGTTTCATTCAACAGTCTCTAGGTTTTGTCTCACAGAAGAGAGTGAACATCTGATTCCTATCCACTCTCTCCAGTCTCCTGGTGATTTTGCAAATCTGTTGTATCCTACCCCAAATGTCCCTTTTCCACACTGAAGAATACTATCCAATTCAATTTCTCCTTAAACGGAAACTGTTCCATACCTTCAGTTTTCCATCTAGCCTTTCTCTGCAACTCTTCCAATTCTACTACATCCTTTGTGAAATGAGAGGACCAGCCTGAATACAGCACTAGAAGTGTAGACAAGATTAATACAGTGACACAATGAGATTTTCTATTTTGCTCTTTCTCTCTTTGTTTTTCCTGACTGCTACTGAGCTGACATTTTCATAATCTCAAGAGCAATTTCCTGAGTTGTAATGGTCAGTTAAGAGCTCATCATTTTATATGGGAAATTAGGAATATTTTTTTCCTAGGTGCTTCACTTTACATTTAACTACACTGAATTTAATCTAGTAATTTATTATGCAATTACTCAACCTTATAAGGTCCTTGTATAATTTTTCAGCTTTATTTCATCCTTGCTATCCTAAATAGCATTTTTTATTACCAGCACACTTACCTTATTATTCCTGCTCTTTTCCTGATCATTTATATATGTGTATATATGTATTTTTAAATTTATATATGCACATATTAAAATATAAAAGGTGAATATACTATACATTTATACACATCTATATATAAAGATACCATATATTTATACACATATGTGTATAAATATATATCAAATAGAGTACCAGTGGTTAACCACCATTTGTCCATTGCAAGAGCTGACTATTTACCTCTACCCTATCTGTTATACTACAACCATTTTTATTCTCCATGCAGGTACTTGCTGCTTATGCAGTAGCTGCTTAATATCCTTAAAAAGCCTTAGTAGAGAACTTTTGAAAAAAGCCTTTTGGAAATCAGGTAAATCATGTTAGCTGTACTACTCTTATCCACGAAATAAGCTGGGCTTCAGGCAGTTCTGGTGATGCATCACCTACAGAAACCGTGACACCTTATCTGGCTTTGTAGTCTGCTGGTGCATTAAATCTTTAATTATTTACTCATATCTACTTCTAATGTTATTGGGCACTCCAAGAAATTATGCCACCCAAGGATGGGTGATCCCTGCATATTGTGACAATCTCACTGAATTTTTATCTGAAACCAAGGATGTAAAATTAATCACAGCACTTCTACTAAGAGCTGACTGAAGTAAAGAAGCTACTATGAACATAATACCTTTCAGGGGATGGTTCTTCTAAGCAAAGAACCATCTAAGGCCATTTTACAATGCTATAGTGGTCACACTTTAATTCAGGTATTTTAGTATTAATAGGGCTGATAGGCTATAGTCTAGGCAAGGAGAGCACATGAGAAACATTTTCACATCTTAATGCAAAATTGAAAAGCTAAATCAGTACCATTTAAAAAGATATTTTAACTGATTTCAAGTTCACTTCAATGAGAGCTGTATTTACCCCTGCTGAAAATAAGGGCAAATCCTCAGACTTCTAGATAAATATTATGTATCTAATTTTAGAAATAATTTTGAAAACATTGTTTAATTTTTTGTGTGTTCATTTAAGACTGTAGTCAATCCAGCAAAAAAATTCCTGAAATTAAAAAAGGATTCATAATTGTAACAATACTTTCTAGGCTCCAACTCGTATAAAATTTGAGGAAGAGGACTTCCAAGATACTTTCCTTTAAGACTCTCTGAACCATTCCATCAATGTACACTGCTATTTTATATTGCTCACAAAAACAAGTAATTCTTCTTATTTCTTTGTCTTTGTCTGTTTAGCTGCTTACTGAGAGTCTAGGGACACAGACAGTATCTACTCATGCCCTTACAATGTCTCAGCTGAGATCTTAGTCATCTGGCTTATTCTGTATTGGAATTGTCACACATATAAACCCAGCTAAAGCCATACCCAGATTCCTAGAAAAGTTCTTGTCAAGAAACTTTAAAACGTGCAGAAAACTTCATCCAAAAATAATCTGTCTGTAGTCAGTTAGTACTTTAAATACTATCAGCTAATGGCTGGGAAAATTCTTCTGTATAAGAGATGGTATATTTTACTAAAAATAGTGTGCTATAAATCAGCATGTGCTGCCATCTGTACAGCTATCTTTATGTATTAATCTAACCTCTACAAAACCTAAGAAAGCTAATTATTCAGATTGATTTGTTAGTGGTCTTTATTCTTTCAATTTCATTGGACTTTTTTTTTTTTTACCATTTATGGATTTTGCATTACTAGTTATTTTATGCCTTTGCCACGTTTCTCAGTGGTACATGTTAAGCATGTAAAATAAGGAACTAATTCCCAGTAACTGAATACCTCAAGATGTGCAGTCCACACACAAGCTTAGACGCTGAGAAACCTTGCACCATAAGCAACTGAAGCTGTATTCTTGTAGCCTTACCAGTGCCCACTGAACAGCATTATCATTCCTTGTGCTGTGCTGGTACGTGGGCATACAGATCAGAGCATGCTTTCTATCTTTGGTTCTCTCAATCTTCCCTCCAAATCGAGAGCACGCTGGACTACAGAAAAATCTTGAAATCTGTCATAGGATGGGAGATTTAAGATGACTGCAGCAATAATCTATCAATAGGTTATGGCAGAAAAAAAAGCAGAGTGGGCAAGAAGCAGAGCCACATGTAGATAACACACTGCAAGACTATTCTGGTTAAAGTTAAGTTTTCTGACTTTGACCATCAATAAGCTTGCCGTTTCCACGGGGTGCCACATGCATTCACAATTTCCTGAAGAGAGGGAGAGCCTGGGGTGTCTCATGCTGACAAGTTCAATGGATCCTGGAAACACAAATCCCCTGCTCAGAGGCAGATCAGAATTATGCCTGTACCCCCTGCCTTCACCTTGCAAAGACCATCAGCTTCCTCCAGCTGGTGAATCAGAAAGGCATCTTACAGGGAGTGCTATAGACTGATCCTCAGCTTAAGCAGAATCTACAGAGATTTTCCCAGACCCATGGCAAGTGCCTGAGCTTCTCAGAATATCCTCAGTCACTTCTCAGCCTACAACTCCAAAGTTTGAGGTATTCCCTCAGACATTCATGGAGAACACTGACAGGTGAATCAGATTATCAGAAAGACTGTGTCCCTGCATAAACCTCTCATTGATTACATGGCAGTGATGCCAGTTGTCACTGGGAGATAATGCCTGTGGAAATACACCAGGAATGGTCACAAGGACTCTCCAGCTTCTCTCTGCTGATCAGCACTGTGGAGCAGACAACATCATGAGATGAAATGGGTGACTTAAGTGCTGACAGAATGCAACCTGGTGGGAAAGGGAATACAAAGGATGCAGCAACATCTAGAAGGATTAAGGCAAAACTTGTAAGAAGCCATGTAGGAGAAGGCTGTCACATGTAGACAGACCATCTTACATTTGGACAATGAGCATTGGGCCTGATGTGAGAAAATAGCGTGTGCAGGATAGCAAAATTTCCTCAGGGGGTAGGTCTAGAAGACTTGCTCCCAAAAACCAGCAGGGTGTCACCTCAGTTTAACTGTCCAAAGCTAAAAAGCCCCAAGCTAATTTGAAGGGAATGATTAGCCTGCTTTTAATTACTCAGTCACTTGGGTAACAAAAGCAGATACTTTCACACAAGGTGGGTTACTATGGTGGCCAGGTACCTTAGGAAAAAACTGAGATCCGTACAGAAGTTAAGCAACTGACTTTTGAACCAGAATGGGTCTGTTTCTACCCCAAGACATACCTTTATCTGTTTAGAGTGAGATGTAGGATAAGGTATCCTTGAATACAAGGGAAAGAAATCCTTCTCCTCTCTGTAAAGCTGGGATGATCTCCTCCATCACCATCCTGAACTGCGCTTATATATGAACACATGCAGTCCTTGTAAGTCCAAAATGGGGTCTCATCCTTCCTCCAAAACTGCCTCTGTGAAAAACCTATTCATCTTAGTATTGTTTAATCCTGGCTAAAGCAGCAGCTACTACCAATGATATTGGTGTTAGGTAATGAGGAAGAAATTGAGTCGTGCGGGCTGAGATCAAGTATCTTTGCTTGACCCAGCAAGACATGTGGGTTCAATAGGCTGTGGCCTCTCTAAGCTTCATGGATCTGAAGTTGGTCTTATTATTATATATAATTATATAATTATATATATATTATATTGGTCTTATTTATATATTGGGACACGTGGCATGGTGTCACACCAGCAACAATCTGTTCAAAAGGCGATGGTGTTCTTTAACTTCTGCCATACTTTCAATGAAGTTAAGAAATGTCCTAAAATCTTCAGCAAGCCCCAATGATGCACTGTGACCATCCACAAACCCTGCAAGGGATCACTGATACACATTCCAGGGGACTAAGGAATACCCAAAATGTCAATAGAAAGCTGTCATTCCAATGACGCCAAGGTTAAGACAAGTAAGTCAGTTTACAACATTATTGTACAAATCTGTGACCATGTGGCAACTTTTGCTGGTTACATGGCAAAGTGACTGCTGTTGCCAAAATGGAAAGAAAGGATGGGCAGCCAAGAATTGTTTTTCACCAGTAAAGAGGTGAAAAGCAGGATGCTTTTGTATCTGCAGGGTGGTCCTCAAACTTCCCCAAATAATTTATGGCAAAACACACATTTTTTCATCAAGTGTCTGGGGAACCTAAAGGTAGTATTTGAGTTGGAGAATGGGTTAGAATATGTTTGGGAGCACTGTAACCCAGCTAGGCTTGTGGGGGATTCCTGCAATACAATCTGCTCCTCTACCTATCAGCTGGGAGAGGAGGGTATAACTGCCTGCTGGGGCAATGGCTCCTAAATACCATGAAGATCTACTGCTAAGAGCACAAACTGGATGGTGGCAGAATGCTTGACATCAAAGGGTAGACCAGAAAGCAGAGGAAGGATTTATAATGGCCTAAGACCTCAAAGATCTTAGAAGCTATTAACAGAAGCAAATGCATCCAAGGGACCAGAGAGATTGTCTTAGAAACAATGAGAGTCTGGGCAATCATAATTCAATGGGTGACTTCTCACATCAATTGTGACAACTTCAGTCCCACAGGCAAGTAAACGAAGAAGAGAGGCCAACAGACAAGAATGAGTGAAAGGGCTATAGTAGCTTGACAAAATAAGTAAAGTATTGTTTCGTTAAAGCAGACTGAAGTCACCACAAATGCTCTGCCTTATAGAGGGTCATCGAGTTTGCCTGAAGACATAGGGTAATGAATGGGAGGGGAAAGTGACCTGAGAGGATACAATTACTGCCTTAAAAAATCCTAATACATCAAGAATCTCCACCCACAAATGTCATGGAAGAAAATCACCTCAACGCTAAAGAGGCATGTAGACTGCCATTGCAAGACAAGATAATACATGAAAAAAATACAAATACATGAATTCTCATCTTAAAACTGCCTTAGTTACCATTACTTCTACTAGGAAGTTATTTCAGAAGATTATTTCTGAAACATAAACCTATCAGCTTAGCCAGGAAGACTGTCTGCCCTCTGAGAGTTGTTTTCTGCAACCAACTAGTTCTGTCATTAAAGCGCACAATTATGTCTCAAGTCCTGCTGTTAAAGCATAAAGAAGAAGTTGACATTTTGCACGTAACAGTTATTTTCTTTGAAAAATCAGTCCAGGCAAAAAAAAACCCAAACAAAAAAATTCCACATTCCTGAGATTGCATGACTGAACAAAAGAAAACTAGGGCATTGCCAATTTATAGCTGTCTGTACAACTTTCAGTCTGTTTCTTGCATGTCTGTGTTCTTAAACAGTCATTAAATATGCAACCAAACCTTTTATCCTCCCCATCTTTTGACTTATTTAGGGTACAGAATAAACATCTGAAGGAATAAAATTAGGACTGCACAGACAACTGTAAATTTAGCATTGCTTACTTTTAAGTGTCGAATTAAACATTTAAATGCAGTTTTTCAGAATGTAACAATAGCTACTATGTCCTACCTTTTTCCTTAAGCATCCTCATATTTTTTCCTTCCCCCCTTTTTTAATGCTGTTGCTACCCAGGTAAAAATATCACTTATGTGATTGAATTCTTTAAAATGACAAGTAATTATACAATGATGCTATGTAATCCTGTGAATAAATACATGAATTCTCATCTTAAAACTGCCTGAGTCTTAGTTACCATTACTTCTACTAGGAAGATATTTCAGAAGCTCATTTCTCTGATGGCTACACAAAGCCATTTCCAATTTCCAACCAACATTTATTCACAGTGAGCTTACAAATCTTGCTCTTGGTACAACTGTGTTGTTTATATCTTACAATAACTATTTCTTTTCAGTGTTTACCCCCTGAGATGACAACAAATTTATTCCCTCCTTTGGCATTATTTTTCTAGTCTGAGCAGGCTCGCCTCCCTTATTTTCCCACTGTAAGATATTTTATCTTCCATTCTGTTCGCCCTTCTCTGCATTTGTTCTGCTTGAAATTCAGATTTGTACAGTGTATTCTGGATGACGAATTATACATGTCTTCTAAGGCAGTGTTAATATTCTCTAGTATCTGCTGAAAATTCTTCACCTGATACAGACTAGGACTACACTGGCATTTTTCAGCTCCCAGTTTAGAGAAAGAGCTCCTGCATTTTTTCTAGTAAACTTCTTATTTCTGACAGTCCAGTCCTCAAAATCTTATTCTGAGACTCTTCTGTTTTACTTGTGTCTTATGGCTTTATGGCCACCATAAGTATAATCAGCACACTTAAACTTTATGCATCAAGGTCACTATTAAAGATGTAAAATAAACCTGGTCCAAAGGAGTGAACTTGAGAAAATTCCAGCCCAACAGTGAAGTGTGATATTGCCTCCTCACGAGTCAGGTCTTTGGCCATCTCATAGTTTGCATACTAATTTTCATCCTCTCTAGTTTAATTGTACTTACCCAGAATGTACTATTACTGAAAACGGTAAAAGGTGTATTTACAGATTGTTCACTCTACATAACTGTAAGAACAGTAGATATGAAATGAAAAACTGCCCTATATATCAGAGAGGACAAGAGTTCACATACTCCTTTCTCCCCACACCCATATAACCTATCTTAGCTGACTGATCCAAAAATAAGGATGAACGTGCAGGAAGGAGCCACATAAAGTCTGGTTTTATGTTTACTCACCGTGACGTAGAGCAGTAGTAAATACATGGATGTTAAAAATACTATACTGGTATAAAAATGATGCATGTTAGACAAGGCATAGGTCCGTAACAAACCTTAAAAATAATTACGACAATTTCTGTATTTCAACTACTGAAATAACTAGATTAGCAATATATCTTACTTGTCCTGTCATATGACTCATGACACGTATGTGCAATTTCAGCTCCAAGCTGCAAATAATGTCCAGCTTTATCATCTCTTGAACCATCTGCTCCAAGGGCAAACATTCCCCCTGCAAAACAGGTCAAATGGCCCATCTTTCTTTCAAGGTGCCCGTTCTTCCACTCCCCAATGAAGGTCAGTCCTCCATTGGACTTTCGGATGAGATGTTTTTCTATGGCCTACAAGAAGATTAAGAGAAATTTCAAATACTGTTTCACATGCAAGTTTTACATACTAACTCTCATTCAAAGAAGAAAGTACTCTTCTCAAAGCAAAAATAAATTTCTTCTTCTTTCAAATTCAATTCTGAGCACTACAGGAACAAACAGCTATAAGAATATAATTTCAACACACACAAAAATACCCTAACTGTTAAACAATGCTAATTAGATCAAATATCAGAAAATCATGGCATAGATAACATTGTACTTTTACCTGAGACAATGTTTGTCTATTTGTTAACTCTGAAAAGTACTTATTTGTTCTGCTGTACAGTTTGTGTGTACTCAGAAAATACATCCATGTTGGAAACTTTTAGTCAGCAACATATGTAAAGGTAGCACCTGTAATCTCAGTCCATCTTTAATAAGAAGTCACAGGAATGCCCCAGCCACCTTCCAGCTGCTTCTCCATAGCAGCTTTCTGATTGCACATGGTCAAAGGATGGGTGAGGGTTAGAGCAGCTGTTCACAAAAAAATTTATTATTTTATAGGTGAGGCAACTGCTGCTTTTTCGTTGCACATTTGTACCAATATATGTTGCTGCCTGTGACTTATAAATGGTGTTCTTCTGGTAGTGGGAAGGAGAATAGCTGATCTAACTTTCCAAGTTTGCAAACTACATGGAACAACACATTTACTTAAGCCTCCTTGAGTCAGTTTCACAGACCCCCACCAATCTACTGCAGTACTTACTATCTTTAGTATTAGACAGTTTTTCTTGTAACTAGAATCTCATTACAGTTTGAGTCCTATAATAACGAAGACAATTATCTTCTTTACCATGAAGACATTATTCGTGTCTTCTTTCCTGAAATCTCCTTTGAACTTCCGCACATAACCATCTGATGGGTTCACATTTTCCTTCAAAGTGCATGATCTGTGACTGGTCAGAGTACTCCAAGGCTGAGTAGAGTTGAAGGATTAAAGTGCCATTAAAAAGGCATTTGCTACTTTCCTTGCCAGCCACAAGATCTATTACAGAAGTGAATTACTACCCCTCTCTGTTACTTTTCTGATACCTACAACAAATTACACTCCAGATGTCCACAACTGTATTTTGCACTAAAACTGAGATATACTGAGAACACACAGGCAGAGGATCCTGCATATAACCAAAGGGGTTATCGTGGATGCGGAGGTCACGTCCGCTGCACACAGCTGTCTCCTTGCTGTCTACACAGTGCAAACTATGCAGTTTGCTGCAATACAGATTCAAGCAATAAATACATAGATTAATCAGCTTGCAACTTGTCATTCAGGTTTTAAAGTAGACAGTGAAATAGCTTTTCCCTCCAAACAAAAAAGGGAGACCGTCTTTTGTTTTCAACAAAATGGACAAACAAAAAGCTTCAAGCTCTTCTGTGACTGGAGTAGGCTTTTTTTTTTTTTAAAGCTAATGCTTAAGTGATACAGCACTGTTAAAGCAGCTGTATTGAACCCAACAATATTTGGTAACATGGAAGTCCTCCATCCAGGTACTGAAATAGCATCTGACAGCCTTCCAAAGTTTTCTTCAATAAAAAACTTTTCTAAAAACAAAATGATTGAAATTACAGTTAGAAGAGGCAGAATTTCTAGGATTAGAAGCCTTATCTGGGGAAGACAATAATATAAACAGCAATCTGAAAGAGCTGTCTTTGTGAATATGCATGTATTTCTGCATGGTTTTCTGAATATGTTCTTGACCTGAGATGCTGCAGTGCTTGCGGCAACTTTTCTCTATGGTTATAGCGATGTGAATCTACACCTCAGCCACGCAGTCTGTGAAGAGCTGGCAGTCCCCATATGGCCAAGGTGAATGCATTCGCTAAAAGCCAATACAGTGTATTACAGGGAGAAGACTATGTTACCATCAGCAGGGCCCTGCTCCTTAATTGCACTGTGGACTGAGCCATCATTTGGATGGTGAAATTTCTCCACTGCCCTCTATTGAGCCTGTGTGTTATGAAGGTGATGAAAGCAAAGTGCTGGTCTACATTCCTGTTGGGTTAACTTCTTCACTAATGCCACCAGCAGATCTGAAGTTTGTGCTTAAGGCAGGATCCAGCGAGAAGAATGCAACTGACAGAGCAGAAACTATTAAGTCTTTGATGGCTGCCAGAGTGGTTGTCCCACAATCATGCAAACTGGCATCGAGGACTGGCATGATATTGTGGCTTCTGCTGCTAGGGAGCCTGATGTGGTTAACTGTACAAAGCCTCATTGGTTCTGCAAGTACTGGTATATGAAAGATTGGATCTGCTGAAAATTCTGCCACTGAAGAAGATACTAAGATCTGTAGCATCAACTCTGTTGATTATATTATTGTAGAGTGTGACAAAACTGACATGCCGATGATTATAGGACTTTTTTTGACCATATGGTACATAAAGTTGAGGAGTGCCCTTTAAAGGAACTAAAGCAACTTCTGCTGTGAAGAGCAAGAAGGCTTAAAAGGGCTTGGATTATTTATTTCCTGGAGGAAAACATTTTTTTCCAAATGCTCTGCGAAATTCCCTTTAGAATTGTATCTTTTTGTAATTTTTTAACTGTTGAGGAGTAACTGGTTGCAGGAGCATTTCCAGGGGGGACAAAATCACTGAGACTGGCACTAGGAGAGCCAGCAAAAGCCAAATTTATACACTTCTCCATGAGCTACCTGCTTTCAGGGTTTGACTGCAGAACATCACCTAGGTGCAGTGTGCTCCTCTTCCGAACACAGAACACATCTTCTGGACTTGAACATCACTGTCTTCTGTAAGGGGTAGTTTTTGAAATCTGAATGTCAAGTTCTGCCAGCTACTTAATTATTAAGTTACATCTTAAGAGTCACAAAAAAAGCATTGCCAAAAATAAAATAAATACAACCCTCTCAAAATACTTAATCATTCAACAACCCACTGCTTGCTGACTGTATAAAAAGGACAATTAATATTTACAGTAATTAACAAGGAACAGCTAGGCATTGCTGGAGTTGGGACAGATGTGACATTTGTATCCTGGGCTGGACACCTGGGGCCACAAAGCACTCTGATAGGTACTGTGAAGCAATGACATCCAGCTGGACCATGAGGAGTATACATGCACTAGAGCAGACGCGCATACTTAAGCTCCTGAAGAAAAGACTTGGTTCACATCAACTAAGAGATTAACTAACGGAAGAAGCTTCCTTAGTTTGTGAAATGCCCGAAACAATAGACTGAAATGTGAAAACAGAACGTTCTCTATCTGATGTTCGTGCATCTGTGATTTTTATGACTACAAAAAATAGCATTTCTGAGCTGTCTTGCAGCAGTACTTGCTATGTTGCAACAGTCAAACACACTGCTGAATCCTTCTTTTAGCTATCTAGTGTTGTGCAACAAGAAAGAGCAAGGATCAAATTTGTGAGCCTAACAAATTAGGCTACTCAAGGCAACAGATCAAAAGGAAGATTCCCTACCCTCCAGCCAATTTGAGAAGAAAAGACACTTTAAACCAGACTAGCTAGGAGGTTCACATGACTACATTGAAAGCAAAGTTAAGAGGCTCATCCTCAATATTTATCACCACAAAAAATTCTCAACAAGCTTCACAATTTCAGTTTTTATCACAGCTGTGAATCTACGGACTAGGACATTGAAATGGAGTGTCCTTTACAGTGGAAGACTGTACTAATATTATATAACATGGAGAGGTCATGGATACAGAACTTGCTCATACTCTTGTTATGAAGTATGTGGTGACCTGGGTAAGGCTTCACATGCCATAGATTGGAAGTCATGACATCTGAAGAACAGATGCTGTCACCTTTCTTCCTCTTAATACCTCCAAGGAATGAGATATCACAGCCAACTGCAAGACTAGAGAGTGAGGGTATGGCTGTCTCTTCCACTATCCCCCCTGTAATAAGCTAAGGGAATGAAGCGTGGCTGGACAGAGACCTTCATTTAGACTGGTGGGTGCTGAGAACATTTCCAACTCCATGCTATGAGTGGGAAGAATGTATTTTACACCCTTCCCCTTCTGTTTGCATAAATGACGCAGAGACCTTTTGCTTCAAGTTAAAAAAAAAAAAAAAAAAAGAGTAAGAAGTGTCAGCTATGGAGGAAGACCTATGTTATGGGCAACAACAAAAGAAGGGTAAGGGAATGGGTTCTTAAAAATATTTTAAGATTTTAAATAAAAACTCAATTGCAATTATGTAAAACAAATCCTACCTACTGACTCTTTGCCCACATCCTTCAATGTCAAGTAGGACCTGGGATAAACACAAACCCTGAACCAGAAGGATGCTCCACAATGCATAAATCAGTATGGTTCATGCAGATTCAAATGTACATGGGTGGGTTTAGCTGTGAGAAAACCAGAGGAAACCATCTGATGCTTGCACTACAGGTCATTCCACACACGAAGCAGAAGCAGCTCAGCTCTTTCTCCCTCCTATTCACAAGGTGTTTTCATCTGGTCCCAAATTTGCTTTGCTGTGCCTCCATTCAGAGACAGGGATTTGCCCATATAAAATGTTTGTAAGACTGGGCTTACAGTGAAGACGATGAAAGGGAAAGTTTATTTCCTCCAGTTTTGAAGTGCTCACAGTTTAGGAATCAGAATAAAATATTTCAACAGTAACCACAATGGATGTTAAACATCAACTGCTAAACATTTTTAAACCCACAGGACTCAATAAAATATATGTCATACTATTGAAAGTACTCAGCTAATGTTTTGAACTACTAATGTTGACTTTAACAAACCCTGGAAAGCCAAGGAAGTTCAAGAGGACTGGGAAATAGCTGATGCTTTAACAGTATTTTAAAAGGCTAGTAGAAAAATCATATAAAATGAATGATGTGGTTTCAAAAATAAATGTTTGATTGACAACTGCATGCTGATATTAGGAATATTAGAAATTTCAGGAATTTCCTTGGTATTGTACAAAATATTAGTCCCAAACAAATTCAAGGCAGCACACATGAAGTGGATTAAAAGTTGGCTTACTAGAACAAAGTAAACCAAAAAATTGTGAAAAATCTTCATCCCATGAAGATTCTGCAAAGATACTTTTATTCAATGCTAGGCAGCATTTCTACCAATGATCGGCAAGAAACAAATGCTAAAAAAAATTGCAGATGACACAAAAATTGATGGAGCTATAGATAGTGATAAAGGAAAAGCCAGTCCTGTAAAATCATTCAGAATAGGTGACAAAATGGGGTTTGCCTGAACAATTGTGTTTTAACAGAGATAAGTATAAGGTCACACATCGAGGAATCAGGAATGTAAATCATAGTAGTAGGAAAGCAGTAAATCAAAGAGACCATAACCAATTTCAGAGTAAAACCAACTGGAAAGTGGATGAAGGTGCAAGGCAAAGGTTAAGAGTGCAAACACAGCTCTTGGCTGGATGGAGAACACTAAGAAGAAATCAGGCGATGACATATTAGAAGAACCATTACGATCTTGTCTCTGTACTGAAGACACTGGAAACTACTTGAAAAAAGCTTAAGTAGTAATTCAAAATCTGATTTATATTGTGAGACTAAAGAAAATAATGCATTTCTCCTTCAGGAGAGAACACCTATTGTACCTTTGTTAGTAACCAGCTACATGATGCAAATATACCCTTTTAAACAATGTAGGAAAGGAAAAAGTTCAAGTAGCTGAGAGCCACGTGTAATCAAATTCAGGTCAGGGGTAAGACATTACAGCTTCAAAGCAGTTCTAGACTAGAAATTTCACTATATATCTTTTAAAAGGTGAATTTTGAGAACTCCAAGAACAGGCATTTTACTTTAGGAGACTGACTGCACTAAAACTAAGCTTTAAAAGTTCGTGTTGAAAGAAACACGGCATGCACAGAGCATGGAACAAGCTAGGCACCAAACACGTATCTGCCCTTGGACAAGTCTACACGGTTCCTGCTGCTGTTGGTACCACAGCTAAATTGATTAAAACTACCTTAGTTACCCTCTACGTGTCTTAACTGTAGCATAGGCGTGTTGGCATATATGGCCACAAGTGAGCCTGATGAAAGAAGATGCCTGTGTACAGGGAAACTAAGAAAGTAAGAGCTGGGCAACATAAAAAGCTCAGAGCTACCACAAAAAAGGCCCCACCCAAAACCCCACTGAACCATGCCACAGTACTGCCCTACTTGGGCAAGCACTACTTCATCTGTGACAGGGAGCAAGACCAAATCACAAAAGAACCATAGAGCAAGGATTAGCTATGAACTACATGTTACAAAAGTATGGAATATAACATCTAAATGTTTCAGAAAATAATTTAAAGAATAAAACAATTGAGGACTTCAACTGCTAGAATGATTCTGAACACTGGAGAAAAGTGACTTGGTCATTCTGCACACATCTTAGGGTTGTTAGATCTCTTTCTAATGAACTATAACTTGGGCTTTTACATTATACCATTTTCAGCAAGCTGATTATTTTTAGCACAATAAACTGCATCAGATGTATTCCACAATACTTTTTAAACTACTTGGAGAGAAAGCTGGTATTATTAGTCACTTGATTTCTTAAGACTTATATAATCAAAACAAGTCCTCTGGACATTTTCTTTGTTTGTTTGTTGGTGGGTTTTTTTTAAAGTATTAAAGATGATTTTTAAGTTCCACTGTACTGGAAAACTCAATGAATTATAATCACCTCAATTGCATCGTCGTACATTTTCCTTGCCTCCGTGTCCATCTTGTCTGACATAAGCCAGGCTTTCAGTAAATATTCATAAAAACTGTCTCCCAGCCCGCCCACGGATGTGTGATCTGTAGGAGGGAAAGAGGAAAAAAAAAGGTTGAAGTTGTTACATAATAGCACCTTAAATATATTCAAAATATAAACTTACGTTTTTAAGGTCTACTGTTGTAGAATTATCAATATTTTATGCCTGTTTATCAGGACAACTCTGCATTGTACCCCCTATCCCCTCCAAACTTCACAGGCGTGGAACCTGCTGTATGTGTTCACTATTCGTCATTCTGCAGAGGCTATCCCTCATATAAAAAATGTACTTTAACCTCTGTTTTTACTTCATTCCATAAAACCTACTTGTTTAGCTGCTAGGGTTTGGGGTGGTTTTGAATTTTTATATATATATATATATATATATATATATATATATGTAAAAAAGCTACATAAAAAAAAGGTAAGATCTCTGTATCCAGTATGCAACCAGGTCACATGGCTGGCTATGAACTGCCATAAACTACACAGAATCCAGTCTTTCCAGGAGATTTTTATTTTCAACAAGGTAGCTACTTAACAGACTAATGAACTTCTCAAAGTAAATGTTCTTCTTTAAAATTATTTCAGTCAAAAGGGAGGCAAATTGCCTTTGCAGTGTACAACAAGCCCTGCTCTGTTCTACCATGCCTGAGCTGCCATGCAGAGCCACACCATGTGCTACAGGGTAAATAAGGCTACTTGACTATTGGAATCCACCACCACATAAACTGGACCTCCTAACACTCAGATTTCTTTTTTGTCACCTTTTTTTTTCTTCTTGCAGAAGTTGCCTTTCACAAGTAGAGTCATCGCTATTCTGTGCTGACAGACCACATGAGAACTGCCTACATTTCTCTTTGGGTAAACTATCATACATCCCCACAAAAAGCCTACTGATGCTCTGACTCAGCGTTGGAGCTCCTGTTCCAACTGCGGTAAGCACTCCCTCAGTACACCCTTCATTCAAAAAGCAGTACACTCTATGAGATTTAATAAGTGACTCCAATCAGAACAGCACATAACTTTTTCTTTCCCAACATTATAGCTCCCAAAACGCTGGCACCAGAACAGTCTTAGTCTGCTGAAGCTGGGCAAAAGAAATGCTTAAGACCAACTTTGTTACAATGCCAGAAATTCACTGCCCTAAGCATGGCTGTTATAGTCATGCAAGTTCCCTTTTACCGGGTGAAAAAAAGAAAAGATAAGGTACTTCCTTCTCCAAAGTTCCTCCAAAAATGCTATTATTCACAATCTTTCTGGGATAAAGGTGTAAAAGAGAGGTTGGAGCTCTCCTTCTGCTCTTTTCCTCCAAGCACCATCCTGCCCCAGCATGTCTGCTTGTCTCTGAAGACATGAGTAGGAGGTTAGAGCTGGTAGATGCTTCTATCCTAACTCTTCTAGCTGCTTCCTGACTCCTCTGCTACTTACTAATGGATTTCTAAACAAAGGAAGGAGCGGGTGGAAAGCCTGTAGCTTTCCCATTTGTTTTCAGGTTGTGAATTTGGAGCAAATTACTTCACGCCCTTCTCTTATAACTCAGTATCTCCTAGACAGCCTTTTCACACCCAGCTACTCAGTGATTTAACCACAAACGATGAGTTTTCATAAGCTTTCTAGCTCTGAGCTGTAAGAGGGCATTCAGGTCACGAGTCACTTTCTTCCACAAATGCAAGGGCTAGAAATTACTCCTTCAATGCACAATTACGTTCTCAAGCAAACACAAGAACTAAGAGTCTGTGGTTTTCAGAAAAAAATAAACCATCCCAAGACTACCAAGTTACAACTCATGTCAGCACTACTCAGGGACCATCTTCACAAGAGATACAGTTTAAAACGACTTGTGTTAAGCTGTTGCCTCCTCCCCAGCTGAGCTCTGTCACTTGAGTCAGCGCTGCTCCTCTGCGAGATTTCCATCACAGATGCACTTAGTCTCCAGTCAGGACAGGGCCACTGAACCCTCAACATGGTTTGTCTTGAAACAGCTCCAGCTGGGTTCAGGGGGCAGGAAAGAGCAGGAAGATGGGTGGAAAAGGTTTATTTCCTGAACAGAGAAATCCACATTCCAGGTGAGTTTCCAAAGTCAATTATCAGAAATGTGCCCCGTTTGACGTCTACTTCTTCAGGCAGTCATTTGAGAACTGTCTTTCTCTCCTGTCAGCAGCTTTTCTCCTCCTCCACATTGCTTCTCATCTTAGGTGAAAGCACAGGGAACACAGGAACCAATAGCAGTGGGACACACAGGACTCGGAGCCATCCTCTAGACAGCCTTTTTTGCACCTTCTTCATGCATTCAGAGAACAGAGCTGCACAAGCCTCTCAGACACAGATCTACCTCCCACTCAGCAAGTGAGAAGCAACCATGGTAGGGCTAAGGGCTTCTGAGGGCCTTGCAGCTCTCAGCAGCAGTGTTTTCTTTATTCCCGTTTCACATACCTCACTCCAACTCTCAACCACTAGGAGTTTTCAAGGCTCCTCTCTCATTAAACCATGGGCTCCTCCACTCTCCAGCTGATGCCTTTCACAGCTGGACCAGGCAACAATCCTATCAGAAAGGGCAAACTGATTCTGTTCCTTCTCTTCAGTAGCAGGAAAGGGACAGATGAAATATTTTTGGTGGTCATGCATGGTAAGACATCACACAGGTATCATTCACGCAGAAGGGAAAGCAGTATTTCAAGGGAACTGACTGCACTGAGATACAGCTCTCTATTTCCCTGACCCTGCCCTGCATCTGCAAAAAACAGATGAAAGAGGGTGGAAGTGAAAAGGAGGCCACTGCAGCAGCTGAACTGAGGTTTAAGGACAGCAAGTTTTCCAACTTCTACAGCTGCATTAACTGCACCCTGGCAAGATCTTCCTCAGGTCTCCTGCTAGTGTCAGAAGGAGTTGCTAAAGCAGAATTTGCTGCCATTTTGTGCAAGGACTGCAACAAGAAATGACTGAAAATTAAAACACTTTTTGTGACAGATTGCGGGATGCTGACAACTTGCTCTCACCTAGAGTGGAAATGCTAAAGAAACATTTTTCAAGATTCCTTAGCAAATATATAGCTGGTGAAAACTGTAGATTTGGGTCATCACATATCATTCTCTCCTATAAACAAAACTCCCTACCCAAACTTATCATCAGAAGGTCCATGGTGGTTATCAGTCTCTCCTGCTATTTGAGCTACAGCTCAGATGGATTCAGAGATTTAACTCAGTTCAACTCAAAATGTTTTGCTCATAAAAATGTTTTGCACATAAAATATTTTGAAGTTTTTCAATCCGCCCTAACCTTGCATGTCAAGCCAGAGTACTAAAAAGGAACAACTCCTGATTTGAATAACTGAGTTTACAATAGTGTCTTGGCACTGGGTACTCTTTAGTAGATGGCTGCGAAGGTGTTATGTTTAAAATGTTTATAAGTATTTTGCAAATTTAAGAATGGACTTCATTTTTCACATATTTGATCTACAAGAATTATTTAATTAGATCTGTGTCATTTAAAGGTTTTTACTGTGAAAAAGTGTTTCACAGCGAAACCCTGCAGTAGAATTCTTTCCAGATTAAGACAAATATAGCAAAGAGAACAGAAGTATGAGGGCTTATCAAATATGACAGAAGCCACATATTCTGTTCAATGACATGCATACATTTTTAGAACAGTCATTCCTTCCAATCAAGACAAATTATTTTTTTCATTCCCCATTTTTTCAAATATAGGCCCAGATGACTGGGCAAACATAAAAAGATTCCAGTCAAGGATTCCTTGGGAAGTCTTATTTTAAACTAAAAGACATAGTAGCTGCAGTTGCAAAGAATACCTTCAACTATTGCAACCAAAAGCAATTACAAAAAGCCCTGTATTTTTTCTGGTTTGTCACACACTTGAAAGCATGTTGTGTGCAGTCAGTCTGCTTGTAGGCTTCTTCCTTGCCAGAAAGAGCCAAATAAAATCTTAATAGAAAGACAATAATATTTACAGTTCATGGCAACAATTTTTCTCAGATACTTCAAAAGATGTACATCCTGTTAAATTTTGGCATTTCTTCTTAATAAACAGTACGCAGTTGAAAAAAACCCAATTTCATAGCAATATTTTCATGAGTTTTTAATTTATTGCTAAAAGATCTGTATTTAGTCAAATATTGTGTCTTGGCTAATATTCCAAAAATCACATTCACCTCTTTCCCACAGACTGAGTGGAGGACCTTCTTTTCAATTATCACACCATCATTATCTAGTATTTCTAAAGCTAGTTTCACTCCAAATGATCTTATTTGTATCAGCAACCCATTAGCTCACTGCTGAAACAGTCTCCTCTGACAAGCAAGACAATTATTTCACAGCACACCACAGAAATACATAGCAGGTCAGAAAGAAGCATACCTGCTATCTAACTGAAATGACAATGAATCTCAGCTTGAGATAGGTGAGAGAGTCTGTGGCTCTCTGGTGATTTGTTCTCTGTAACTGAAATTGTTTCTTTACAAATCTGGGGAGACAAATAAACTTGTTTTTTCCTCAGCTAGCTCTTCAGAGCATGGTCAGCAGGGTTCCCCCTCCTCAATTACAGCTGAGGCACTGTGACGGATCTAGCTGTTCCTCTTCTCCAGGACTAATTTTTTGGGATGGGAGTAGATAATGGGGATACTAGGCATTCACACATCTCATTCTCCTTTCTCTTATCCAGATATACCTAATGGCTGTAAATAACATCCTCCACAGCAAGCCAGTTTCTAAATGAACAGCACTGGTT
This sequence comes from Elanus axillaris, assembly GCA_026212715.1. Classification (NCBI taxonomy): domain Eukaryota; kingdom Metazoa; phylum Chordata; class Aves; order Accipitriformes; family Accipitridae; genus Elanus; species Elanus axillaris. The sequence continues at coordinate 1,709,265 of JANZLQ010000031.1, read as the reverse complement.
CCCAAGAATACGGTTATGGCAGCAGACTGTGCTTTACGAACATGTGCCACTTCCTTTGGTTTACAGGGAAAGTTTGGTTCAGTGGGCAATAAAGTATTTTCCACAACAACTGAAAGCGCCCTAAAGATAACATTAATAACAAAACCTTCTCTAATGAAGGTCTACCTGCTCTCTAGAGCAAACTTAAGATGTGTAAATTATTTTTAAGCAGATGGCTTTAAGTAGTTAACAGCAGCTTAATGAGGCAAATTAAAAACAGTTCATGATTTGCTAAACCCTCTCCGCTTTGTACCTTTATTGTTCAATTGTCATTTCTTGGCAATGAGCAGGAATAAAGAAGCCAGGCATTGTTTTAAAAGCAGCACGTTATGCCAGAACTGATGCTGCAGTCCTAACACCTGAGGGTGAGGCTTCATGTTACCCATGAGCAGATGGGTATGAGGCACTGCCTCTTCCTGACCCCAGGGCACGTACTCCCATCCTTCCATTGAACCCATAAAGCTTACGCATCATTTACTGTGCACAGAATGAAGAAGATGAAATAAAAGGTGAAGCAGAAGTACGTTTAGTGTGCACAGGCTGCCATGATGAAAAGCAGTACAGTGAGATAACATTCTAGCAGTACTTAAGCACAAGCAGGAGGAGAAGAGGATCAACTATGCCACTAGTATTTTTAATTCACGAATTTGCAACTACTGATTTAATATTTTTAAGTACAGACAGCTAGAAAACAACCAATTCTTTGCTTGGAAATTTGGCAATATGTAAAAGAAACTCAAGTCTTAGAAATGGAATTTAGTTATGACTCTAAAGTAAAGGAACACTAACTTAAACCTGCCTACAGTGCTATACCCAATAGACTGGAAGCACCAAGATGAACAAACTACTGATTCATTTCAACCAAAGGAGTAGTAGTACAGAACTGCTTTGCAACAAAAGAACAAAGTAGTAAAAAGGGAGGCTAATTTTTTCCTGAAGGATCACAAACAGTACTTTGACAAAGTGCTATTGCAGTATGTTAGCAAAGGAGTTCAAGAGTGGAAAAGATAAGTGACCAGGAGGGAGTAGCAAAGTCATTAAGCTAATATTAACTTTCATTAAGAAATCCATACACCCCATCACCATTAGTTGTTCTGCGTACCAACTGGCTTTATGCTGCAGGAGCCCTCTTTCTTTGTGTAGGAAACTTGTAAGGAACTGTTTTTCTGTTTGTCTTCACAGTGGCTCTGATTAAATTTCAGTTCAGTCTTTACTTCATGTAGTTGGGCTTAGTGCCCCTCAGCTGCTCTAAATAGGTGCAAGCTCCCTTTCTAATCCTTTAATCCAAAAAGCTAAGGTCCTGGAAATTGCAGCTGCTGCAATTCACAGTGGAAATTCAACCTAAGGATGCCATAAGCCATAGTGGAAGGCTTAAAGGTGCAAACACTTGTAAATTAACTGCAGCAGAGGCAGCCCTGATAAAAGAAGTTGGAGGTGCGATTTTTAGTCAGCTATGAATCATTTACACGTCACCAGCATGAGAATTTTTCTGAAAACATGCAGGTTGTCACATAACAGAACTACATTCAAAGAATAGATAAGGTTGCAAAGCCAAGCATTCATAAGTTAGGAGATAGCTGAACAGACATTGCTTCCCATTCTACTGTCTGGTGCCACAACAGATTCAAGCAACAAGAAAAACCTAGCTCAGCTCCTCCCAGCCTGGGGATACACAATCACGCTGGCTCACGTGCCCAGCTCTAGAGAACATAGCAGCTGAACTCTAAATACTCCATATGGAGAAAGTAGATGTGAATATTTTTCAAAAGCTTGGAAAAATATGGATGTCTTTTTCCTCAAGCAGTCCTGAAACAAATAATTCCCACAGTATTTCATATCCAAAACATGGTGGTTCTTGAATTTCTTAACTGTACACTTAGCAAAACCAAACTTTAATCTGTGTAGAATCACATTCCACCTCTAGCCTCCTTTAGAAATGGCTGAAGCATTTTCGTCAAAGCTGTTTAAAAAAAACTAACAAAACAGCTTGAGGCAGACAGAATATTCCAGCTGGAAGAGTTGAAGTCTGGCAACTACAAGAAACTGAAAACACAATCACTTAATGGAAAGTGTTGAGCAACCTTAATTCTAAGTGCTACCAGTTTCCTGTATAATAAAATTAAGCAAAATGACTTCTTAGAACTGTAGTGATTATCAAACTGTATTGGGTCTGGCTGAGATGGAATTAATTCTCCCCATAGCAGCCCTCATAGTGCTGTGTTCTGCATTGGTAG
>JANZLQ010000031.1:1620090-1706892 GCA_026212715.1 Elanus axillaris | reverse complement strand
CCAACTGAGGAGGGGGAGTGATAGAGCGGCTTTGGTGGGCACCTGGCGTCCAGCCAGGGTCAACCCATCACACAAACTAAAGATTAAAATTCTCAAACTTGCACAATTCAAGTGTGTGCAAGGACAATAGAAATAATTTGAAACAGACCAGCAAGTACAACTAGCCCAAATAATACATACAGTTAGGTAACTCTTATTGTTAGAACCAAAACGCATCTTGAAATTGAATGTAGTTGATGATTCTGTAATGTCAAAGGAGTATCCTAATTTGGTATCTTACAACAGGCTCTCCTTTCACAGTCACGAATTCACAGCTGGAACAAGTATTTTCCTTTTTGTATTCAAACTTCCCTGAAATTTCAAAACATTCCAGCTAGTATTTATAATTCTGGAAGGAGTTAGGTCATCGCTCAGAACACACGTTTATGACTTAAAGATCAATAAAATAAATGTCAACTCCATGTGCGAAAATTAAACATATTAAACCTTTATATCCGTGCTTTCACTGAAAAGTGGCCTTTTATCAGCTGAAGTTAGTTGTCTTTTCCAGATTATTACACTCACCAACAGAGCCAACGGAATGAAGCACATCTGCCTCTCTGACAAGTCTGGAGTCAGTGTAAATCCCACCCGCACTGGCAGCTTTAACTAAGTTGCTGGAATTTGCAGTGGGTTGATGGGAAGCAAGGTACATGTCTACCTCTGATGACTTTTTTTTTTATCTGACAAGGTGGCTGTGAAAAATAGCTAAGGGGTGGTAACATCATCTGTTACAAACGATACTGCTGTAGGTATGTGACCACAACCCAAAGTCCCTATTGAATAAGAGTTTCTACTTAAAGGGCTTGACAAGCTCTTAAGGTCATTACAACCTTTAGTGTATTCAACTTAGTCTTCCTATAAGATCTCAACTCTCCTCTTACAAATTGAAAACAAGAAAATGGGAGAGAAAACCTTTATTAGATTAAATCTAGCCCAACATGCATCTATGCAAAAATAGCTGGCAAACCCACTGTCAACAACTTTGCCCTCTCCCTTCCAGTTGGATCAAGACCATAAGCAGTTTACGTACTTACATATGTATGTGCTTGTATATATGACACAAGAATGCTGACAGTCAAAAGAGATTCAAAGAAGTAATGAAAGACGCTCCCTGTTTTTGATATACTCACAGATTACACCACATGCAATATAAATCCAGGCTACTCCACGTGTTTCTCCTAGACTTGTGTCTACGTATCTCTTATTTTTCTTCTTATGAAAGACACCTGAAATTGCAGACACAGCTAGCTGAAGTTTTGGTCACTCTGTAGGTACTAGGAAATTGTGCTGGTTAACTTAGTCCATGCTCTGTGACTGAGACTGAGCTACCACACCCTACGTTTGGACTGTGTTCATCACCATCCTTATTTTTGACCATATAGGCCAAAAAGTGCGTAATCTGCAATCAAAGGTCAGCTATGTCTTCACGTAGATCTGCAAGATGAGATGGTGTTTTACCTTGCTGCTGCAGGACAGTCTGGCTCCCAGTGCAACTTTATGATTAAAAGAACCCATCAGAAAGACACATTCAACGTCCACTGAACCAAAGCATAACCCCTCTCCCCTCAGTGTTGCCAAACAGGAAATGTTTCTCATGGAACCACGGGAAGGTACATCTCGACACATAACTCAGAATATGAAGTCTCACATACTGAAGACAGGATGTGAAGAAATGGACTGTGATGTGTCACCCGATCTATTAGCGGTCTAGAGCACAACGTCAATATAAAAAGCTAGGTGCACAGCCTCCAACAAGTGACACAGAAGGAATAAAATAAAAACAAGTAACAGTATTAAGGCTGTAATGAGTTTGTAACTAGACTTTGATAGGCTTCCCTTTGACAAGAAATGAATAAATCAAGAATGGTACAAAAATACAATTTAGGTATATAGAGATGCTAGTACAAAAATCAGTTAGTAAAGAAATAATGAGATTCCACAGGAGATCAGACTTTAAAAACTCACGGAGTACCTGTCAAAGGATACCTTTTTACTCCCCATTCCTTTTAAATTAGCTGTCTTCAAAGCCAACAATTTGAACTCGAGATTATTAGGCTGTACCCTAAGACATGTTGGACAGATTAATTTATTGAATTCACAGTGAGGAAAATAAATATTAAAGCTGTTACAGGACAGTTTTCAAATTCTAGATATTGATGCACTCCCCACCAAGATCACGCTCTAAAAGTACAGTTTGGTGATACAGCAAAATAAAATATTAATCTCTTTCCACAGCAATGCACGCAAGCACTTTCAAAACCTAGTTATACCACATCCAAATCCTTTCTTTAGGAATTATTTATAGACACTCCTTTTCAAACGCATAATTCATGTACATATTTAACCTTCCAATAACACTAGAATATTTAACACTCTAAACAAAGCTTTTATTTGTTCAGCTTTATCAGCATCTTGCTCAACAGACCAGCAAAACGTTTTAACCTTGTAGACTTATAAAAGCATATTCCCTGAAACACACAGCTCTACTGTATTTCATTAAAACAAAGTTTTAATAGATTAACTTGCTCTTGCCTTCTAATGAATAAACAAATCTGAATGCAGCCTTTTCTGGGAACACAGTTAATTACATTTGTACATCGTTGTAAAGCAAAAAGGCAAGGGGAATTCCCCAGCAGAGATTACATTGATTATTTTATATTCAAAACACATGCATGTTCCTAAATACAGAACAAGACAGAATATTTTGGAGAAAAAAAATTAAGGACATCTGCCAAGAGAGCAAAGAAAATTAAACAGCAGAGAACCACCCCCATCTCCTCATCTGCAACTGGTACATGCATGCCTACTGCTGGAAGTCTAGAAATCATGTTGTATTTTTATTTGTTCATAATGTACTCAGTCAAAAGCAGATTTGAAATAAAAAAACCTACCACAATAAATGCTTGTATCAGTCTCCAAACTAACCATTACATAGAACATATCTCCAGTTCTATAACTAACATTCCAACCCCAAATCAAAGAAGAAATTTACTTGCTAAATCAAATAAATGTGCAAAGATGAAGTCAGGTTGGGAGCTGCTTCTACAACAGATAAAATTAATTATTTTAATCCTGCACCATTTCTATTTAAGAAAGAGAAAAATCACCCAGGAATTAAAGCATTAGAAACTATTATCCACAAGTCCAAATGGAAGGTAATTATCTGAAGAGTTTTGTAAAATATTTTTTTGAAAATACACAGTTGACAATTCTCTTCACTTCCTTTTAGTTTATGGATGTTTTTGCCAGAATTTGACATGACATTTCACAATTCGATTTTTCATGACTCCTGGCATTGCTGGTTTCTTAGCGTTGTATAGAGCACATAGGGGTATTAACAGATATAATTTAAGAGACTACTTCTGCTGAACAAGGAATCTAGTAAATAAACAATGTGTGTTTGCAGGGGAGAAAATGCAATGTACCTTCATAGTTAAAGGAGAACACTAGCAACTTCAGCTGGCAAAGGCAGGAATTTTCCAGCCCCAGCATCCTTCTCGCTACCCATAACTAGACTATCAAGCTGTTAAATATGCTACAATTATATTTTTATCTGAAATATTTATCTGCAATATTTCTTTAATCTTTTGAGAGACCACTTCATTCTTCAGTATTATTCACTTCACCTTGCAATCTGCAAGGGCTTTCATCTCCCAGAGGCAGATGTAAAGACTGAAAGGGTTTCTTCCTTAATTTTAACAATGAAAGTCCCAATAACAGAAATCCAAATAGTGATTTATTTATCAATCTCTGCAGCACCTTTGAAAGTTTGCATTCAAGAGAGCCATTCTCCCTACCAGCACAGTCTCCCTTATCTCCTTATTAAATCCTTTATTTTTTTGCATGTAATCCCACTCACTATCCTTTGTGTGAGTGCTGCAAGGTGTAAACATCAGCAGCTAGAGAAGCAGCCATGGGTCGCAGAGCCTGCAGGTCTAGGTACCAGCACCCAGAGAGCCTGGGATGCAAGAGAGGTCTGGGTGCCAGTAACTGGAGCAACTGGGATGCATGTTGCAAGGTTAGAGCGCCAGCAACTGGAGAAAGGGGCTGCAGGTCACAGGAGCCAATAGGTCTGGGTGGCAGCAGCTGGAGATAAGGCAGTGGGTCACAGGGCCCTAGGTTTACATGCCAGTGACGGGAAACGCCCGTGTGTGTATGATTTTCCCAGAGAATTTAATCCCGGTTGCAGGTGCATTGTGGAATTCATTAGCAAACTTCAAGGTGGACAAGATGGTGAGCTGCTGTACAGACAAGCATAAAAATTGAGGAATATTCACCCAGTATTTGCAACTGATTTAATGGAAGTAATTTAAAGTTGTTTTTATTGATTTTCCTACGTGTGAAAATTGCAGCATTTTAATGGAAGCGTAAATCTAATCCAATCAAATTAAATTCACAGAAGCCTTCTCTAAATAGTATTTTAAAATTAAAAGAGCTTGGTTTGGTTTAATTTAGGCATTTATTGTTGAAAATGAAAGACCACCTGACAAAACTGAAATATGCACATCCACAAAAGCATTTGCTTTGGTTTATTTAAAGGTTAGTCTACAGCACAAACAACTGGGAAACAGAGGATATAAATTTCTCCTGTTCAGCCACCTTGGTTGTGCCTTTACTTACTCTGTAGTAACAGATGCAGGGAACTGCAAGGACATGAGAGCATCACCAAAAGGTGCTAAGGTAGTGTGTGTAACAAGGCAGGCTAAATACCTGTGGGAATTCTCTTATTTGTCTTTTGAGGATAGTCATCACTTTGCATGTGAAAAACAGCATTTAAATTTAGTGCATTAAATATGTATATACTGACTGATGTCACATTGTTGGCAACTCCTTGGCAACATGCTGACAGAGGATGTCGCACTGGGCTTTTAACTTAGTCCACTTGCAAATCTGACTAAAGGGAGTTGTTTTGGGTAAGGAGACACAAACAAAGCACTGTAGGATAGACTGCAGTCTGAATCACATCAGCATTCAGTAATGGTAATTTCAGTATCTGCTATTACACTCCTAATAGTAATGCTCAGCTCATGCATCACAAATTCACACACTAGCTTACTTTAGAGTAAGTTGTTTATGTGCTCACATATCACTAAGGTGCAATAAACACAGAAGGCTAACACAGAACAGATATCTCTGCTTATTTTCTTGCATATGGAAGCCATATATAGTCTAAACCCCAATTTTAGTTAAACTGACACAACTTTCTTACATAACCAACACAGGTATCTCTATAGGTAGGCCAGCTGCAGAAAGTGACATGTGAAGCAAGAGCAATTTGAGTTCCCCTTCAGTAAGATTACTACTTGCAAGAGATGTTGGAACCATATGAAATGCAATAATTTGTTCTCAGTATTGAAAAGTAGAAAAGAACAATGCACAATTTAGAGAAATGTGCAAACATGAGCGCCGTGTCCTGAGCTGGCAGTAACATGCAGATTGGCATTTTCTTTGTTATTGCTGTTCTAGTTAGTATTCTCACCTGATCTGTTTGCAAATGCAAATTAGAATTAAATTTTCTCAACATTTTCATTTTTTTAAAAGTAATTTTTCTTCAGTACAAATTAATTTCCCTAATTCTGAAATCTTTCACTTTTAATCAAGATTCTAGTTGTTATATCAGTTTAGCAGGCTTCTCTAGAAAGCACTGTCACTGTTTTTGAAAAAAATCTAAATTCAAAGTTCTGATGCTTACATCAAACCAACCACTCACCAAGTGAAACGAAAAGCTAACAAAGTTAACTGGAAGTTAATGTGAGAGGTTAGAACAGGCTTCTTGCCAGCTATTTCCCTTTCAGGCTTACAGAAACTGAAACACCAAGGCCAGAGTATTGTAAATCATTTGTTCCTACTGGACCATCACCTTAGTCCGTACATAAAAATTGAATCTGTCAACATTTCTGCGGGCATTATAGCTCTGCCTTCTAGCAAAAGCTCCAGTGAGCTGACAAATCCTGAGCTGAACCCATTAAAAAGCTGTCATGCCACTCATGCTGTAATAATAGCTGTGCATTACAATCTTAAACACAAATACTTAGCCCACGCATGACATCATTTTCCTCCTCCTGGGTATAACAAAGTCATGTACTGCTGTATTACAAAGCATTTCCACTGGAAAGCATGGAGTCTTAGCAGTGACCAGTAAGCCATTCACCCAGCAGTTTTTAGGACTGGGTTTTATGGCATTCAAATAGAAAGAAATGATGGGATGGAACAGTAGTCCCTGTGCATCCCTGCCTTCTGCAGCTCCCAACCCTGGCTGCTGCTGTTTCACGAGGCAGGCGGAAAAAGAAAGTAGGTAATCTGTCACCAAAATCCTTCTTCAAGTGCTACGTAAAATGCATTAAATGCACATGGAAATTTACATTCCTAAAAATGTAAACATTACAAAGACAGGGCTACAGATCAGATTTATGTCACACTATACGAGTCTACTTATCTCTCTAACCTGTTAAGAACCTGGAAGCCATGGTCATGTCCTTCTTAATGAAACCATAATTACTAATTGACTGTTAAGTTACTTTACTGATTACACCTTTTTAGGTATTTGTAACAAACATTGACTTGTTTGAATGAAAACGCTTGTCTGTGTAAGCACCAGCAGAAGCAACAGGACAATGAGCGAAAAGGACAATCTATATGTCATGTGGCAGTGTCCCCAGAACATCATTCCCCAGCAGTGAAATTGCAGAACATGCTGTTTATGTTGAGATCAAAAAGGCCTGCACTCTGATAAATCAAACCACAGCAGAAATGACTCATCAGACCCGCATCCTAACATCAGAAGGACGGTGACACGGTTGCAGTAGATTACATACACCATTCCCCTTCCTCTAACCTAAGAAGAGAACAGACCACATATATACATTAAGCATACATTTAAATGAGGAAAACCAGACACAACACAGCAACGTGGCCTAAGATCTATGGAGACTACAGACAGAAATATTCTGAGGCACAGGAAAACCCCATGACAATTGCTGATCCCTAAAAGGCCTGAAAGATCTGTTCAAAAACTAGCTCATCATCATCATTCAAGAACCCTAGGTATGTGAAGAGAACTGGATAGCAGTGTCCCTTTTTCTTTAAGTCCAGACAACCTGGACATATCTTGGTACCTGTGAGTATGAGTGAATTAAACTTGGCAGAAAATCAGCGTAGGTAAAAATCAGCTGGCTTAATGACTCTAAACAAATAAATATCACCTTCCCCTTCCATAATGCCTGGCACTGAATTTTATTACTCTCATTTCCTAACACCAGCAGCTGAGATACAAACTTCATATTTGTGAATTATATCCAGTTCATATAAAGTTCTGATGGACAACTATGACATTTAGATTCTGCAAAATCCGAGATTCAAAAAAAGAAAGGCAGTATGTTGTGAGACCTTACATGAGCTAAGAAGTTACTTATATGGCAGCATAAATCACTGCACACATCTCTGGAGCAAAGAGGAAAACGGAAGGAAAAGATTTCTGAATGGGGTACTCAATGCCACATTAGTTGCTCACACTAACATTTAATACTTGGGATTGCAAGTCAAATAAAGTAGATGCAATCCTTGTCGGTTGGTTTGGTTAAAATCACAAAATGAGGATGTGCCTACGCTCCTTGTGCAAATACCTCTGAGAAGGTGTCAAAATACTGTATCAACGTAGAAGGTATCAAGAATTTTCTGCAAAATTCTTGTTGCAAGTAGAGCTACATCCAGCTTACAGTCCCATGGGGCCATACCAAAGCCACAGAAAAATGTCTGAGGTTTCTCTTTTCTTCCACAATTTTGTCTTGCAATAAGAATTGTCTTTTAAGTATTCAAGTTTACCTATCAGTCTGTTAGAACAAAATTAAACAGAAAACCAACACAGAAGTGTATCCCTTTTCTTCTATTCAAATCATACAATTTTTTTTTCTTTTAAAAGAGTCAATTAAAAAGTAAAGACAAAACATAGCTACTGAAAAAACTTGGCCTAAATGAATTCTTCCATTATATATTTTGTTCAATACTCTCTAGATAATCAAATGATAGTAATAACATTAACTAGTCCGACTGCTATGTGTACATCACCGATATTTTTATTACTTTGAACAAAGATACCCACCAACAGAATATACCCACTGCTGGAATGATGGCTATAGGAACAGCAAATAAACCCACCACTAGAATGATGCTATATTGCAGCTAAATCCCATATTTCTTCACCAGTGTATTTATGTATGTATTTATGTAGATTTAATGTACCTCTTTCACACCTCTCATGACTTGGTTGTAAAACTGTACAGATTAACAGAAAACCTAACTAAAATTGAGCCAAAAAAGTCTAAGGAGGGGGAAAAAAATATATTAAAAAGAAGAAAAAAAAAAGAAAAGAAAACCCAGAAAGGTCAGAGTCAAGAGTTAGATGTATCTAGGCAAATAAAGAGTTCTGAAATAATTCTCAGAAACTATCTGAATAAAGTACTTTGTACAAGATAAGACGCATCAAACTAAAGGTCGCAGCAAAGACGAAAAGGGCAGCTTTCCCAGAAGCTGAAAAAAGAAAAGTTATGCTTTGGTACTCTTTCCATTTTCCAGTACTAAGGTATATAACAAGCCAAACATAATGTTCTTTGAAATTACCTTCCAAGGAGGACGTAAAAGCCTTGCCTGCCCTTAATACCCACTATGTGACTCAAGTCAGTAACAGTATCGTGGACTTTGACACGAGTCCTCTAGTGAACTGAGATGTAGTGCGTGAAGGCATCACCCTTACTTAACTGACTTCAGTGGTGCAGGACAAAATCTCTTCAGGAGAATCAGAAGAAAAATTCATGCCTAAACCTCAGCTGTTCTGTCTCATATGTCCAGTGTTTCAGTGCGTGTGTACCTCCTTTACTGTAACTTTTATTTCTGCAAGTAGATTCACTGAAGAGTGACCTTTCAGGGACACAACAAAGTTTCTCAATGTTCCATCCCAGTTTGTGGAAGGAAAACCAGAATTAAGAATTCTTGCTATCTTATGCCCACAAAACTTTTCAAGATAGGTTTACAAATGCTTGTTGCATTGGGGAAATCTTAAAAACCACTACCAGACCATCTGTATCTGCATTTGGAAGCTTATTTGCTCAAACCGCACCCCCCAAAACCAAGAACCAAATTCCAGGAAGTAAGTTTGTGGCTAATGAGCAGCACAGAAAAATTAAAGGCTCTATAAAGTTGTTATCTTTTTATCCTAAGAACTTAAGTCTCAGCCTGTAATCCTTAACTTTAGTCCCAAAATGTATTATCTTTCAAAATTAAGTATTATGTTTGAGATCCATGAGACTTCTACAAAGTAAAAATTTTCACTGTATGTTTATTCTCAGTGACCAGAATTATTTTCTTCCCAAGAGCTGTTAATTCTGAGCATTATTATTACAACTGACAAAAAGCCCCTAAAGATTCCTGGCCATATACCACAGTAGACTTCTTTTGATAAAAGTAGCAGGAACAATTGGTTAGGAATAGAAAAAAGCAATAAAAGAAAATATTTCAGAACAACAGTGTAAATAATAGGTGAAAAGTTGTATTTCCTCATTTTCTTTTTTTCTGAATGCATCGTCAAACCTAAATTTGCCTGAAAAATTTATCTCATCAATCCATGTGTCCATCTCAAAAGGTGTCACTATTCACTCAAAGATATTAGACACTTTGGAGAGAATTGTGGCTTTAACAATGGGATTAGACAACTCTTTTCACAGTCACTGCAGTGACAGCTGCATTCATTTCCCTCATATACCAGACTCAAAGTCAGAAGCAAATTCTCAGTTTGCAAGCCAGAACATGTTCTGCTGGATATTTACAGCCAAGCACAGAAATCCCCAAAACCTATCAGTGATGTCAAACAGGACAGAAATAGGTATCTTGCTTGTTTTTCCTAAATAAACTTGCATTCATAAAAGAAGCAGAAACAGAAACCTTGAAGAAAAAGTTTCTCTTTTATCACACCCGCTGTGAAAGCACAAAACTACTCAATTTTTCTTGGAACAACTTCAGGAAAAGGTATCATATTTGTGCCTCTGTCTTCATGTTTTATCTCTCCACTTACATTGTCAGCAATAAAACCAACTTTTTTCTTTTCATTCCAACCAAAGCCTTTTTTTTCTTTTTTTTTTTTTTTTTAAATGAGAGACACATTGATACCAGCAGGATCTATAGGGAGGTTTATCATGCCATTTCACATGCCACTAAGTAGAATAATGATGTTTGTAAATGTCAGTCCCTAACACCAGGTGAAGGACCTCAAATTTAACCAATGCACAAACATGCATTACTTCTACGTTACCTTACAGTAATCTACTTACCAGGTGGTTCGCAGAACAAAACCAGGAAAAAAATCAAAATAAGGAAACTATTTTCAGTCTCATTCTTTATTACTGAAGATTTTTTTGACTGATAAAAGGAAAGATAGGCATCAGATCTGGTAGGAAGCTGCTTTCAGGAAGTACCACACAAACCGAGCTGCATGACTTCAGAGAGAATGACAGGCAAAAATTGGTTTCAGGAGATCTCAAGTCTAAGTAATCCTTCTATGTTGCATGTTTTCATGCAATGCTGTTCATACCCTAAAAAATTTTTCTGATCTCCAACTCAGCAACAAAGTAAGAGGTAGAGTTTTAATTAGGAATTAATAAAATAAGAATACTTACGCTGACCCCACCGGCCTGTTCTTGGATTCAAATAATTTGGATAAAGTCCATTAGGACGATCCATTTTTTGAAGTAACTTCCGAATGTGCATGACCTAAATTAAATCAAGAATCAGGATCACCACTAAAAACATTCATCTGTTCTGCACACAGTTAAATCTGATCTTTTTTCTCTTTCCTTTTTTTTATAGTAAATTTTCTTAATCTGAACACAGAAGCTTTTTGAGGGCTTCCTGCAGATTAGTGCATTTTTGTTTTTAAATGACTACTCACATAAACATGTTTAAAAATTATGATTTTTAAATGTATGCTGAAACAAATAGGAAAACTCGTGTTGTCATGAATTTCTGCTTGAAAAAGTCACCTATTTGGCAACAGAAATACAAGTATGAAAAAATTTACCTGCTACCAAGAATGCAGATAGAATTCAAAATAGAAAGTACTTCCCCTTTAATGCAATTTATGATGAAACAGTATAAAAGACACTTGTATGATAAAAAACTGAATTTGACACCTACCTTGTTGTAGTATACAGGGTCACCTGTCAAATAGCTGAGGTGGACAAATTCCATGTGTAGAGTACCAAATTCAGCGAGGATGCTGCTGCCGGCAGAAGCCCAGCCCCAGTTTCGACCCACACCGCTGAATTCCCACAAATATGCATAAAAAAGAGAGAAAACAACAAAAAATTCAGAATTACTGTGCACAGCAGCAGTAACAACCACCACAGCAAATGAAACAAGTAACAGTAAAATATTAACCCATACTTAAGATTAGAGGACTTGATTGATCAGTTGGTTCATTGGTTGGGTCTTTTTCAAAAAAAGATACCATAACCTCATCAACAAAAAGTCCTGTGGTTAAAAGATACAATATCTTGATGTCTCATAAATACAGTGACTTAACACTGGGCCCAATCTTGATTGTTGTTTATTCACTGGATGTTCCCAAGAACAAGAATCAAAAGCAATTATCGGACGAGATGAGTATCCTTCCGAAGGTGGCAGCGTTGAATTCCTTGTTCTGCCAAACATCTGCTGAGTTCCCTCAACTTATGTGTGATATGCTTCAAGTCAGGATTAGACACTCCGTTAGGATGGGAGTGGCCCCTGGCTGCATCTCCATAAGAAAACAGTATGTCTACTGTAGGTAGAATATCATGAGTTCATCAGGATCACAAAGAATCAACAGGAAGTATTGTACACCTCATATTTTGCATTCTAAGAGATACCATCCTGCAAAGTCATAACTCCTCAATTACATCTGGTTTAATATAATTTGAGAGTTTTCACCACCTTCAGGATCAGGTCTCTTAATTTCTGAAGTTAACTACATTTTCCTAGATATTAGTTCTACTTCCTCTTGGAAAAGATTTCAGTTTTCAGACTACAATCAAATAGGAATGTTTTCTTACTTATTTTTTAAATTATGAATTAGGAAGAGGAAATGTAACAGAAAAATGTTGGTTATGGAGCAGTATTTGCAGCTCTGACCTAAGACAGAACAACACCTTTTAAAATACAGTAACTGCTGTTTACAAAATCGTAGCTTGTCTTGGGTTTTTTTTTGGTACAGCTCTCATAAAAAGAGAAAATCATGTGTTTCATTACAAATACAAAAGCTAATAAAAGACAAGTCAATAATTTTCCAAATATTTCTTTTAGGTCTTGTCTTTTACTGCATGCCAGCCTCATGGTAAGTGTTCTCATATATGGCTGTGACTGTCACTGCCCACTCTGGCATGCCAGCCACTACTTTCTGCTGTGATGCTGGCTGGTTCTGAGCATTACCAAGAAAGTGACACAGTAAATGCATAAACCATACCAGCACACAGAAAATTTCTGGCACTCCAATACTTTCCCCTCTGCCTACTGCAAATCCTCCTCCCTGGTCCTGACTTTCTGACTGTGCTCTGATACCTGACCTATGTGATCAGCCTCTGTGTTTTACTATTAAGTATCCATGCATGTACAGCTTGCAGCTTCTTAAACCCTACCATCTATGTTGCTCGAGCCAATGAACCACATGCCTGTGCTGCTGCCTGAGGAGTATGGCCACCTGGACCCTTCAAACATACTGGAATCGCGGTGCAGGATTGGGCTAAACAAAGAAAAAATAAAAAACTAGCCTGCACACAGAGGAAGTTCAAGCTATATGAAACTGCAGGAAGAACACAAGACTGAGTAAACCATAATGACATACAGAAAGTCCGTAGGGAAATTTAACCTAATTGTACAGAAGACCAAAAAATGGGGAAAGCGCAGCACGGGCAAAGCAGAGAAAACCGGGCAAGGGTGGTGAGGCCCTGTGTCAACAGAAGGGCAAACCACAGCTCCATTGTCTTCACACGAGGAGTGACAGTGAAGTGAAGATTGTTTCCTGATCACAAAAAGGCATGTAAGGCTAATGCTCTCAAAGTAGTCCTAAACCTCTTCACCATCTAACAAAGCACAACAAATACCTCTCCTAAAAGGAAAACAATTTAAAAGAATTAAAAACCTCTTTGCTATTTACTATCCCAAATTGCTTAAGTGCACACACAACCTAGACATGAACCCCAATTCAGCTACTGTTTAAGAACATAATAAAAAATTTAAAAATGCCTTGCATAAAAAACACACTCTCAAAATCTGAGGGAAATCCCAGCATTCAACAAGCAATACAAGGTAAATTAGGCAAGGCAATTGTCTTCTACAAGGCAATGCAGACCATCTAAGTTCAGCGTCTGACCTAAACAGCCATCTAAAGGAGCCTCTCCATCTCCATGGACCATAGTGGACTTCAGCACACTAGCCTTTAGACCCAAGCTGAACCATGTAATGAATTAACATCTCCAGAGTCCCATCATCATCTTAAACATTGTGAGTCTTCTAAAGGTAACATACAGCTCACACAGTACACAAAACCCAGTAAGTTCAACCATGGACTGCAAACAAGTTTGGTTTTTACTAGGTTCTTTAATGACTAAAGAACCAATGATTAAGCTCTAGGGCAATACATGGTATAATAAACCAGGTATGTTACAATAGCATGTTGACCTCTTATTGCAGAATCAGGAGAAAAAAAATCATCAATTTATTGCAGTTAATGAGGCAGAATGCTCTGAACTCTATTAAAATTCTTCTGAAGTGCCAGGAATGCCCATTTGCCTGCATCTTCTACAGTTCCACTACTAAGAAAAACTGCATATGACACTACTAATTTTAAGTTGGAGGAGGGGGAGGAACACACTGCCCCACAAAAGAAAATTCATTACCTTTTCAGATTCACCATTGCCCATGGTATACCCGTAGGTGTGTTGAAGGCTGGAAGAAGTTTTCCTGCTAGTTGCACCGCTTTGATCTTGAAAACCTAAGATAGTAGGATCAATTGCAAATAGTTACAAAGTCTGATTTCTCTCCAAGAACTATAGAATGATGTTTCCTTGTCCCACCCACCTCTTTGTATCAGAAAAGCTTTACATTGTAAAAAATATATTAAATTATCATTTATTTTTCACTTGTTCACGTTATAATTTTCATTAAGATTTGAGCATGAAAAGAAAACTTGTCATTTTCATTTTTTTCCTTCCATGCTCTCCAGCACTAGTGCTTAGGTTCCTATTAAAGAAGAATATCAATTCTCCTCCCACCTCCCTTCACCAGTATTAGGAATTTCAAGTGCTTTCTAAAGCAGTCTTTAAATCATACTTTATATTTTGCAGCTAAAAATCAAGAGACAGCTCCACCACCCCCCACTCAAATATTTGAACTTTTATGAACTTCCAGTCTCTTTTTAAGGAGATATATATATATATAGTGTAGACAGTGTTCCTATTCTTTTATAAACACTGTCTACACAAAACCATATATACGCAGTTTCCTGTAGCTTCTCCTTCATTGATAATGCAGAAGAAAAATAATTATAGGCTTAATCTTCCCTCTCAAGTCTGATTACTCATAGAAATTACTGACGTGGCAAAGTGTCTTTCATTTCTACTGTTGTTTCTACTTACTTTTGGAACATAACTCTGTAATAGCCTTATTCAGAGCCTAATTTTTATTAGTTAAATAAGCAACTGAGAGAAAGTTCCTTCTAAGCCTATAGGAAGCATCTTTTCCAAGAAGGCATATTGGGTAGATCCCCATGGTGTAAAACTGATTTTACCATCTAGTTGCTACAACACATTTTAATTAACTCAATGTTATCACTACATTTCTGCAAAAGTATCTTCTTAATTTAGAGATAACATTATTCATCAGTTTGTTATATGTTTGTGCAGTGCTGCAAAAAGAGCTACCATGCCCCAAAATAACTTATGCAACAGGAACATACTATAGAAACATAATTATCAACTACCTGACCAATACTTTGTAATTGAGAAGAATAAGAGCTTTAAGAAGGACTACAAGACAGCTCTGTTAGATTTGTAAAAAGGTTTTCTCCCTTTTGTAAAGTCTACAGGAAGAAAACAGAAGAGGTGCCCACTGCAATAGCAAGGTTAAAAGTAGCTGAAAAATAAGCAATCAAGAACATCCTCATTTTTCTCATGAAGGTGGGAAAAGATCTGTATCTTAATATTTGAGGAGATGACTAGTGAGACATGAAATAAACCAGAAAAGAATACTAAAGATGACATCTAATTGTATTTGATGCAGTGGAGTATGGAGAGATGGAGGTGGATCTGAAAGCAATGAACCAGGAAAAAACTTCTACAGGGGTATTCTAAATGACTTGTAAGATGGGATATGACTAAACTGAAAAGAAGATACCTCAGAACATGATTTGATAGAATTGTGAAGTAACAGAGGCAATACGGCTTGAGTGATTTTTAGCAAAGATACTGTCAAGACACAGTCTTTGAGAAAACATGCAGAAATTTAGCAGTGAAATTCAGATAATACTCTGACCTTGAATAAAGGACCAAGTCAAAATAGGAAGGCATAGCATTAAGTAAGAAGTATAATACAGGTGGAGTCTGTGGTAACTAGGGAAAAAAACCCTGAAGAGAACTAAAAACTCTATCTTGGCCCAGTTACATATAAACTACCTGATTTGCATCTATAAGTATGTGTCAGAAATTCATGCTGAACTTTTAGCTTTTTAAGCAGTAGATGGGTCAAGACCAGACAGAACTATCTATAGGGAGTCCTCTAAAGGGAGTTCTTCTACAGCACAGACAAGCTTCAACACCTAATCCGGAACAGAATGATGGCTTCCAGTTAAATGGTACATAGTTCAGAAAGACATTTTTGCCATTACTTTGTTTAGCTTCAGCTTTTGGATCCTGGGCCCTCTGAAAGCGCTATGCATTATTGTGTTATTCATTAAGAAAAGATGCGGAAACATTGGGGTAAGAATACTCAGTGAGAGAATTTCCCTAGAAGCATCCTCACTAGAAGAATATTTTTAATGGCTAACTATTTACATACCACTATCCAGCTTTTAAACAATTTCAAATGTACTAAGATATTTAGGGAACAAGCTATAGTACTGGAAGTTTTTCATATGAGTGTATGAAGTAAAGGTTGAGCTGATCTAAATGTGCATGAATCTAGACAAGGACGGTTAAAGCAAGGCAATCACTGCACCAGTCATTGCAGCATATGAGCAAACCAGAGCATTGGGGTGGCAGCAGTAACCACTCGTTCAAACAGCCACGTTAGCAGTACCTGCAAAAACTTGCTGTGATTAGAGGCTCCTTCCTGTCATCTCTGTTAGGTTGAGGACTCTACGTACCACTGATTTAGCATTACACAGGAAACCTCTACCTCCCTATACCACTCTCATCTAAGACTGAACACAAGGGAACACTTAAAAAAAATTGGCTGAAGACATGTCTTTACTTTCGATTATTGCAATCTCAGTCATATCTCACTGCTGCTTCTGGATAACAAAACCACTTAGTGCTTGATACAGCATTTACCTGCGCAGAGTGCAGTGAGAACTGGGAGACAGTTGCACAGGTTTTTATCAAAGTGACCAGAAGAGCATATATAGAGAGATGTAGTGAAAAGAAAGAAATGCAGCAAGCAGTGGTAGATGAGATGCCTTTTATCGGAGATGGTGGATGTGACCAGAGGGCTCTGCCAAGCTCATTAAAGTGACTTCTTCTGTTAAGTTTCAGACACACCATAAGAGCAACAGTAAACGCTTCTGGCTATAGTTTTTAAATAACATGCTGGCATCAGACAACACGGTTACTTATCAGATAGTAAGTATTCTTTTTTTTTTTTTTTAATAAAAAACTCAACAGGTTGAACTGATAGATTCTATTTAAGCCTTGGCAGTTCCCTGTTGACAAGCAAAGCATTTCAAGAAACATATAGGCAAGAAGAACAGAGAACAAAAAATGAATGAATGCCTTCAAAATGGAACTCATTAGGAAACAGTAAAAGAACTGGGGTTATTTAGTCCAGAGAAAAGATGTTCAAGAGAGGACAAGATAATGACTTTTCAGTATAGAAAAGGCTAATACAAGGAAGAGGAAATAATAATTTTTACCATGGATGTGAAGACTACAAAATAACACCAAAACGGAGCAAGGGAAAATTAGTTATTAGGAAAAAGTTGGTGATAAGGATAACTAATAATGAAGCATGACTGTGGCTGCTGCAGAGTCATCACTACAGCTTTTAAAAACACACTGTACAACACATGCAACTATGAAGACTGATGTGATTTGACTCTGCCAGGGAACAGAAGAGTAACCAAGAACTACAGAGCTTCCTTACCACTCTTCCAGCCATATTGCTGTACTGGGTTTGTGTGGCAGTGTTTTGGTAGCAGGGGGGCTACAGGGGTGGTTTCTGTGAGAAGCTGCTGGAAGCTTCCCGTATGTCCAATGGAGCCAATGCCAGCTGGCTCCAGATGGACCTGCCACCGGCCAATGCTGAGCCCATCAGTGATGGTGGTAGCACCTCTGGGATAACAGATTTAAGGAGAAAAATAACCTGCTGTGTAACAACAGCAGCCAGAGGAGTGAGAATATGTGACAGAACCAGCCCTGCAGACCCCCAGGTCAGTGAAAAAGGAGGGGGAGGAGGTACTCCAGGCACCAGAGCAGAGATTCCCCTGCAGCCTGTGAGGAAGACCATGGTGAAGCAAGCTGTCCCCCTTCAGCCCAGGGAGGTCCACAGTGGAGCAGATATCCACCTGAAGCCCGTGGAGGACCTCACGCCGGAGCAGGGGACGAGTGAGGAGTCCTCCCCCTGAGGAGGGAGGAGCGGCAGAGACAATGAGTGATGAACTGATCCCAACGTTCATTCCCTGTCCCTCTGTGCTGCTGGAGGGAGAAGGTGGAGAATTCGGGAGTAAAGTTAAGCCTGGGAAGAAGGGAGGAGTGGGGGGAAGGTGTTTTAAGATTTATTTTCTCATTTACCTTACTCTGATATGATTGGTAATAAATTAAATTAATTTCCCCAAGTTGAGACTGTTTTGCCCATGATAGTAATTGGCAAATGATCTCTCCCTGTCCTTTCCTCAACTCCCAAACCTTTCATTATTTTTTTTTTTTCTCTTCCCTGTCCAGCTCAGGATGGAAGTGATACAGCAGCTTTGGTGGGCACCTGGCATCCAAGCCAGGGTCAACCCACCACAACTGCCAGCTGATCAAATAGTTTGCGCACACTCCATACAATCAAGAGGAAAGTGTTTTGTCTCTCTCAGGGCCTTGTACCTACTCTGTAGACCCACACAGCACCTTTGCAACTGGTGCATAAATCATGGAGACCACTCACCCCCAAGTTTCTTTGCTAGCACCAACTCCAAAGTATAGGACCCTGTAACAGAGAGGGAGTCACAGAAACCACAAAGACAACAGCTCTCAAAGAAGTGCTGATCCTGCAGAATAACTCAAATATTTTTTCAAATGTGCATTCACACTTGCATTAATTACAGAATTTAGCATGTAGTGGCCTTGAGATTTGGAGGTAACTGATCAGAGTCTTCCTAAAGTAAAGACCCCATAATAACTCTAGAAACACATCCTGTTTTGAAGATGCAGAAATACCGTTAATAGGTAAACACGTGTATTAATCCCAGAGTGGCCATTCTGTCCAATCTCGAAATATGGACATTTTTTCAGAAAAGTTTTAGAAGCCACCATAGACTTGGAGAAGAATTTCCATTTTACATGGCAAAATCTAATACACTAAATCCATCCATCTACATGGCCTTTGGTAGGCTAATGCTTTTTTCTGCAAATGTTGTAAAGCAATGGAAGGGTTTTTTCCCCCCTATCAAATACAAATGAAGCTGCTTACAGCTAGAAGGGGAAAGAGTGAAAATTAGCAGAAAAAGCAAAACCTAAACCCCAAATCGGATAAGCAGATCCCTCATTAAGATGAAAACATCAATCGTTATCTACAAACTAGTGTGTACAACAGACCAGGTGTGAGGGCCTGAATCACTGTCATCAATTAAATTGATGCTTAACATATCGAACCTGCCAGCCCCNNNNAATATGAAAGCTTGCTCCTGAGCTTATTAATCCAAGTAAGGCCAAAACATTCAGCAGAAAAGGCCTTAAAGATCAAGATGATTCTTCAAAAGCCTTATTGATTTATCCAGTGACTGCTGAGATGCATGGCTGCAACTCTTAGAAGACTGTATTATACTAATACTGCCTTTAGGTGTTCCCTTCCCGCACTATGAATGGCAAACAGCCTCGAATGGCCTCTGAGGGGGATTATAGATGTTTTATACAAATAAAGAATCTCTTTCATTTATGTGCATAGATCAGTCTTTGAATCATTCTTCTTTAACAGTAATAAATGACAGACTTCTGCTTAATCTGATAGTTATTAACTAGTGAGTATCCATGGTCATGCAATGTGGCTGGTTCTGTAGGTCTGATAACTTCTGATCCTCAAAAGAACATGAGACAAAACAGATATACTGCAGAAGTTCACAAAAATGTAGTACTCGCACAATCAGTACTATTACTACCAAATCTTGCACACATTTCCTTTGAACACTAAGCATGAAGATGATGAGTCAGACCCATCTAATTACTGAACACAGGTAAAAAAACAGAGCATCTGATAGCAATACTAGACTCAGACCCTTGAGGAAAGTATTTGGCATTTCTTGGCCCAATCTACAACAGTTATCTTTCCACCTTCAGAGTTCAATCTGCAGTAGTGAACTCTTTGCTGCCCTTTTGTGGCTAACCACCCATTTCAAGCTCAGCTTGTCAGGTAGGACTTTCTGCATGAGTACAGATAGAGGCTCGTGGTGTGATTTACTGCTGAAAATCAAGTGGCATTGTCACACGCAAAAAAAAATATCTAACTAGCTTAATAAGCATTTCTGGTTTGTTGCCTATTTATATATAAGCCTTCACTGCATAGGAAGAAGATATCTACATGTCAGGTGAATAGCTCTAAGTTCCAATGCACTTTCCCCCTCCAAGATTGAGAACTCCTGGGTTTTACAGTGTTCCTAGGGCATTTCCCCACTGCAAGTAGAGGCCATCCTGCTACTAAGAAATCAAGAAATTATTCCCTCTTTACATATTTGCTTCTAATAAATTCCACAGATTTAATTACAAAGGCATCTTGTGAGATGAGGTAGATGCAATAAGATTCTGGTAACGTTTCAGCTATCATAGTATGAATTGAAAGTGGGAGAGCACTTCAGCTGTACTTTATAGATGTTTGTAAGTGATGATTGAAGAGGTATGCCACATCCAGAATTGGTCCTGGAGAACATAAATCCATGTTCATGTAAGATTTAGCAAGGCAGCTACAAACTCCACCACCTATAGAGGTGAAACGATGTAGAATTACATAAATAGAACAGCACCTCTTCAGCACTGTAGGTCTCTGGAGTCATAGCAGGTGTTCAAGGAAGGAATATTTGCAGATACTGTAAAGACAATGCCATAGCTAAGGTACTTCTGCTGACTTTGGTGAGCTGTAACGATTACCAAAGCACTCAATGAACAACACTTAGCATTTCTAAAAGACTGAAAGTCTTTAAACAAGAGAAGACTTATCCTGCAAAGGGACACTCTGTGAATTTATATTACTTTCTCTCTATGACAGAAAAAAAATTTAATATGGAAATGAAAAATCTAAACCCATCTCAGCAGTCTTAAGATCAGAGTTTAAAAAAAGAAAAAAAAAAGGAATCAACTTGAATCTGGACTGACTGGTCTCAACTTAAAATGGCTATTGTGTGTCAATTGGCTCTGCTTTTTTTACTTCCTCCCTCCAGATATTTGTCCACAGTGATGAGATCCCCCCCAAGCCTTCTCTTCTCCAGGCTGAACAGTCCCAGCTCTTTCAGGCTTTCCTCAGATGAGAGATGCTCCAGTACCTTAACCATCTTTGTGACACTTTACCAGACTCTTCTCCAGTATGTCCTTGTCTCTAGCACTAGGGAGTCCAGAACTGGACACAGCACTCCATGTGTGGCCACACCAGTGCTGAATGAGACTGATCACCTCCCTTAACTGCTTGCAACACTTCTCCTAATGCAGCCCAGGTTACCATTCATTTAGTTTGCAGCAAGGGCACGTTGCCAGCTCATGATCAACTTGGTGCCCACCACTTTTCTGCAAAGTTGCTTTCCAAATGGTTGGCCTCCAGCACACATTGGTGCATGAGGTTGTTCCTCCCCAGGTGAAGGACTTTGCACAACTTTCCTCTCAGCCCATTTCTCCAGCCTGCTGAGGTCCCTCTGGGTGGCAGGACCAATGCTCTGGCATATCAACCACTCCTCCCAGTTTTGCATCATCATCAAATTTGCCGAGGGTGCATTCTGCCTCATCATCCAGACCATTCATCAATTCATTGAACAGGATTGGACCCCGTACTGATACCTCGGGTATACCACTAGTTACTGGCCTCCAACTATATTTTACATGGGTGATCATCACTCTCTGGGCTCGGCCGTTCAGCCAGTTTTCAATCTACCTTACTATCTGCTCATCCAGCCCATACTTCACCAGCTGCTTTGTGAGGATTTTATGGGAGACAGTGCCGAAAGCCTTGCCGAAGCCTGGGTAGAAAATATCCAACTCCCCTCTCTTCATCTCCCAAGCCAGTCATTTCATCATAGGTTATCAGGGTTGGTTGAGTATGACTTCCCCCTTGTAAATTCCTGCTAGCTACTCCCAGTCACCTTGTTGTTCATGGGCCAGGGATTAGTTTTTCAAGATTAGTTGCTCCATCACCTGCCCACAGATTGAGGTAAGGCTGACTGGCCTGTAGTTCCCTGGGTCCTCCTTCTTGTTCTTTTTGAAGGCAGGAGTGACCTAAGGGTGATGCCATTCATCTTGTGTGATAGCTTTGGTGCCCAACAATACATATTTTAACCTTAGCCTTTTAAGCTACTACACTTCCATAAGGCATGCAGCTGTTAACACACAGAAAATTTACACAGGCACAGAGAAAGAAACTGGGCTTAATTCCTCAATTCTAACAGTCTCCAAAATTTTGAAACACTGCAAAATTTACCCTGACAGAAGTCCAGGACCGGTTATGTCATGTGACTGTTGCTGCAGAGTCCTCCTGTGCTATGAGAATTCTGGTCTCTCAAGAACCACAGGATAAAGCAGATAGTACGTCATCTAAAAATATTACATAACTTGCTGATTTACTTGTTTCATGAGCCAATAAATGCTTCTGAAATGTTCCCCCCCCCCCAAAAAAAAGAAACCATACCAAAACAAAAAAAAAACATTATAAATTCAGCAAAATCAGAAAGACAACATTTATGACTGCCGCCTCCTGTACCAACTCTGATTCAGGGCTCTCTTCCCTTTAAAGGTTTCTAAAGTCAAACCAGCTTTATTTGCACTAAAAGAAAAATGCCTTTGTAAAGAGATTTTCTGAAACTCCCTTAGTTTTCAAAACATGCAGACTAGGCTGACATTTTCTTTAGCCAGCAACGCTGCATGTAAGACTTCTACAAATACGTTTATAAAAGAAAATCACACTGTATACCTGCCTGAAATACGTGCTTTTGTTGACAATTTGAAAGAATGGTAGGAAGGCAAGAAAGGCTGTCCAGTTTCAGATGATGCCTGAAATTAGGTGCTGTAACAGTTGCCTCTGATCTAGAATTCAAGGCTATACAAGCCTAGCTATCCTTAGTATCTCTGTCTGGAGATTCAGCTTGTAAAAAATTCCTAATGCAGTGTATCAGAATCATCCTAACTTCAAGGAAAAAGCTGCAACTGCGATCTGCATTCTAATTCTGAAACAAAAAGCTCAGTAAAGCCCACAGGACTGTACAGGTCCATTCATACACCCAAGTCACCAGATCTCCTCTTTTCTAGAGGCTCTAGACTGTTCTGAGATGAAAATAAAGGTAATTTTTCATTTTTTGAATACTGAATAGAAGGACAGGTAAAGCACTAACAAAAGAGATAGCAAGAAACTACCCCATTATAGCAATGGATCTGGATGGACTAGACAACTGTATGGATTGTCTGGCTCATGGTTCACAAACAAGTTTCACCATGTCTGACTCGTGGGGGGTTACAAAAGCAATCCAGCTTTAGAATGCCTTGAGGCCCTGTCTCTCTGTAGAGAGAACTCACGGGGAGCTGTGTAGACAGCTTAGCCCTGGGTTGTCTGATAAACCCTAAACTAAACAGGATGGTGGCTGCACCCATGCAAAGAACGAAAACCTGAACTGAGCCTTGAAATCCCTTAACAAATAGTATGCCCTGAGTCTCAATCCAACAACTATTCAGTTGCCTGAGAAAGCAAGATTAAAAAAAAACAAACAAAAAACTGGAGGGTTTCAGCATCAGTTTCAAATGACAGCCTTGTGTATTCAAACAATCACAGACTAGCAAAGATAAGGGGAAACTCCACTCAATATACATAATCCACTTAGACATACATCATAATCCACTCTGACATAGTCATACACACTATTCTTCAAGTCAGGGGATAAACCCCCTAAGATTCAGGTTGAAAATGGGAGGGTCGCTTCTCCAACTATACAGTTGGCTTGTGAAGGAGACCCTTCCCCCCTTGACTGGGATGCCGGTTGAGGTAGCTTCCCTGGGATTGAGAGCCCTTACCTGGAGGAGCAAGTGAATATTGTTTATGCTTTAAGTTTGTACACACGTATGTGCTTGCAGTTGTCTGTGAATTGCTTGTGGTTGTAAAAGTGTACTACTACTCTTGCTTTCCTAGTGCATTCGTCCACTGTATCTGTAAAACCTGCAATAGTGGCATGTTAAGTCTGCAAGTGAAGTTCAAACAGATCGCTTGCGTGAACCTTGCAGTTAAATCTGCAAGTGAAGTTCAAACAGATCGCTTGCGTGAACCTTGCAGTTAAGTCTTCAGCCCAGGAAATCTATCCTAGTGGTAGTTGCTAAGTTAGAGTTGCACTGAAAAGCATTAAAATCCTATCTAATCATGTTGTTCAGCTACAGTCTACAAATGAGCAGAAAAACAGACATAGGAAAATATTTAAACTGCATCAGTTAAATGCAGATAAGAGATATTATCTAGTTGACTATAAATTTTCCTATTTATGTTTTACAAATTAGCAATTATATGTTCAAATGTTGCTTCTTAGATAGAAGATAATAAATATTACAGTGGTTTTCTACCATCAGCAGGGAAAGATTTGCAGACAGAATTCTTAAGTGACACTATCTTTATCTTTTACTAAAGTTTTCAAAAGCTGCTTTCCTGGACAACAGACATGAAGAATCTAGTTACTGTTCACTGAGGCATCTTAGGATCTAATGAAATATTCATTGGTTTCACACTATTGATATTTTTGAAAAATCCACATGAGAAAGTCTGTGCATATATCAGCTTATTAGAAATATTTGAAATTTTTGCTCTAGAAGATCTAAACATAAAAATTTGGCATGCACTGGACAACCAGCTAAACACATTTAAACTACCTGGCACTGGCTAATAATACCCCAATTAAACTGCACAGTTTCCATTCACTTCAGTAGCCATATCGGCTTCCTTGGCATGGGTTTCATGCATATCTGAGTAGAAAACTTACATGTTCTCCATTTTTAAAGGGCCTTCAAATCTAAGGCACTTTACAACAGTCAGTCAACATTACAGATCACTTAAAATTCAGAATAAATGTGATGAAAAACTGGCATATAAATGCCTCCTCATTCTGATCATTCCAGGAAGATACAATGCACTGTTTCTCATCCCGCCTAACTGAGCCAAAACCGACGGCAGTCCTCAGTTCATTTTCTCTTCTATTATTATTATTAGAAAGTTGCTTTCAGACTAGACAATTTTTGTGCTTTATCTTTCCTGCTTTTCATATCTCTGACTTCTTCACCCTAAATTGACCTGCACAAGCAGTATTAACCTGCCAGATTAGTTACCTCTAAATAAATTGTTTCAGGACTAGAAGCAACAATCTTGAATTTGCACAACATACCAATCACAATCACTCATGTCTAAGCATGCTCTAATGATGTAAGCAGGCTTTTAAAGGACTCTCTTCAGATGATTTCTCCTTGCTGTGGGAGCTACTGCAGCATAGGAAACCAGATGTGAGAGCACAGACAATATCTGGCATCTGGCTTAAATGTTCTCCCACTAGTTGCTGGCAGTAAGAAAGACTGATTTAAAGAGTGTGGGAAAGGGAATGGAGAAAGAGGAGGGAGAAGAATGAATCTGAAGGCCATCAGGAAACCAAATAAAAGGGCTATCGAGGGACAGAAGATCAGTATGGAGCTTTGCCAGCCAGGAAGCACAAGTGGTAAAAGATCGGGCTTCCAGTCCTCCACCTCATCCAAGGTGAAGTGCCAGGGAGAAGTTGTTAAAAGAAGAGACCAGGAATAGGAGCTGAAGGGAAGAAAAGGCATCAGGAGGAAGGACAGGGAATGAACGGAGGGCAAAAGCAGGCAAGACACAACAACGAGCCACGGAGGGAGTGCCAAGACTATAGCTGTAAGGACAAGAGTATGAGAAACATCTTGGGGAATCTGACAGGGGAAGAACGTTTTCTCATCTCCAGAACATAGTTTTAGGACCTAGAATCGACCCTAACATATCAGCCTCTCAACATGCCTTTGTGGCCAAAAACATCCAGGCAAAGCAAATGGTAAAAATGAATCTTGGTGTCCTGGCCTCAGCTGGGATAGAGTTAAGTGTCTTCCTAGTAGCTGCTATGGTGCTATGTTTTGAGTTCAGTATGAGAAGAACATTGATAACACACTGATGTTTTCAGTTGTTGCTAAGTAATGTTTAGTCTAAAGTCAAGGATTTTTCAGCTTCTCATGCCCAGCCAGCAAGAAGGCTGGAGGGGCACAAGAAGTTGGCACAGGACACAGCCAGGGCAGCTGACCCAAACTGGCAAACAGGGTATTCCATACCATGGGATGTCATGTCTAGTATATAAACTGGGGGGAGTGGAGGCAGGGGATCGCTGCTCAGGAACTAACTGGGTGTCGATTGGCGAGTGGTGAGCAATTACTCTGTGCACCATTTGTACATTCCAATCCTTTTACTATTACTGTTGTAATTTTATTAGTGTCATCATTATTAGTTTCTTCTTTTCTGTTCTATTAAACCATTCTTATCTCAACCCATGAGTTTTACTTCTTTTCCTCCCCATCCCACTGGGTGGGGGGGAGTGAGTGAGCAGTTGCGTGGTGTTTTTTTATTAATCAGTGATCGTTGGTATTTTGGTACTACCAGTTGTTCTACTAAGTTGAGTAACAGACTGCATTATGTTCCTGAAGGCCCCAACCCAAATGATGATCCAGTCTCTCTGTGATTTTTAAGAAGGAAAATCTGTATTAGGAACCCTAAGAAATGGTTCTGCAGTCAAGTAATTAAGCTTTGTGCTATACTTACAAGTCTTATAAGAATCCTTGTCATGCAGGAAACATTATCTACCTTCTCTGATTATTAATCTCTCTTGACACTGGCTTTTTTTTTTTGGTAACACCTACTCCCAATGCATTCTCCACTCATGTCAAATATCTCCCTAATTACCCATATATTTTTTCTTTGCCATGTCATCTTTTTCATCCTTAGGCTCTGTGCTTACATTGTATCAATTTCTACTTTCTTTCTCAGTTATTCCTCTGCCTCCTGTTTCTCTTGAATGTGCTGCCAAGCTTTCCATTTTAAATTATTCTCGATTTCCCCTTCAGACTCTGCCAGAAATGACTCAGTCCCCTTCAGACTGTATTTTCCTTTACAAAAAGAAGTTAAACAGAGATGAAATTACGTATTGTTTCACACTACATGCACTCATTACACACACAGCCTCCCTCCTCCCATTGGTATGATGTAACAGATTGCAATGCAAAAATCACAGACAGTCTAGAAAAAAGTAATTTTAAAAAAAATCACATAGCTCTTACATCTTCAAAAAGATATCCTTTACACAATGTCAGATGCAAAATACATTACACTGCACCTGATGAAAGTGAGTAAATAGTGTTTTGTGGGTTTGTTTTTTTTAAACTGATGAACTGGCTTGTTTTCACAGATTCACAGACATACTTAGCTTATCTACAGTTAATATATCTATTAGGACCAAGTTCTGACAGGAAATTAGTTGGCAAACAAAAGCTATGAGCAACAAATTAGTAAGCACCAAATCTTCATAGTTGCTTAAATTCTGCAAGGCACTTGAAAAACCAGACATTTATTTTGAACAATGGTGACATAAACACCCTAAACTCCTGCAGCATAATCTATAGATCTCAAGGCCAGAAATTAGACAATTTTCTTTTATGCCATGCAAACAAAAATAAAAAAGGCTCAACAGAGCAACAATTTGATCATCTGTATAAAATAAAGCATAACGACCAAGGTTTTTTAATACAAAGCATAATGACTACATCAATAAGTAGTATTCAAATGAAACATTTATTCCAGAGATATATCTGGACTGAGTCATATACCACATACTGATTATTCATGTGTCCAGGAGGCATAACTATCAGACTTGAAACTTTTCATGATTTTTCTACCGCTTCAAAGGAACATGATTACCAAGAAGTTTGCAGCATACCAACAGTGGCCCTTTATTAATGACTTAAACAGAAAAAATTCCTCCTTGCATTCAGAACTCCTACTTATAAATCCAAATGCTCACAGGTCTATTGCTACAGGGTTTCATACCAAAAGTTCAAACTGAGCTGCTTGCCTTTTGTGAGTTCCACTTATACTCTTCAAAGCCACGCCTACTAAAAATACATTCCCTTGTTCTGTTCCCATGTTGGTCTGGCCAACATGGGTTGCTTGTTCTTATAACTTGCAGCCTGCATCTATACCTTTGGCAACGTTAACACAGATTTAATTTATACAGGCCAAGCTGAACAATTGATTAAATTTCTCTGGAGTTTTCTATTTAGTTGCCATCTCAACATGAGTAAATCTACAGTCAGCTATAAATTCTTATGAGAATACTTTTATTGTCAAGTCACTACTACATTGATGATCTCTCATTTTCCATTAAGTGAATTTCTGGGATGGGGAGGAGGAGTGAAATCAAACTAGCTGGCTCAGCTCATGGATACCTAGGTCACCTTAAAGGACCTTTTCTGAAAACGGACATAGTTGTGTTCTTTTGGGCTAGGCACTTATCTGCAATTTTGTATTTTGACTTAAAAAAAAAGAATGTTAATAGGCTAGGCAGCTTCTTGGTCATTTCTTTAACGATTTGGTTGCTGATCATCCAATTCATATATGGTAAGAGAATACTAAGGCAGACAGCATCCTCTTAGATTCCTAACAGACTAAAAGAGTCAATCATATTTATCATGTAATAGGTGCCCACATTATTAAAGGCAACATGATTTTTGTTAATATTGTTGCTAGTTGTTAGTGGGTTTGCTTAGCAGTCATTGTAGCATTCATGACATTTACTTTTTTCTCACAATACCTGTTCTCATCTAAACAGTTTTCAACATTCCAACTTCTTTTTAAGAGGAAAACATAATAGTTAGCACTGACTGAAAACAAGCTCCAAAAGGCACAACAAGCCAAAGATGCCTGGTTTTAAAGCAGTATCATGTCCAGAGCTGTATTTTGGCTTCGTTTTAAAGCAAAAAACAATCTTGCTGGAAGAAGTCTGTTGACAAAAAGAGAATGGCATACTCCCTCTCCGTATCTGATCAAGCATGAAAACCCTCACTGCAGGTGCTAACTTAGGAAGAAAGAACATAGGAAAACTCAGTGCGTAAAAATTAACGTGTTACTGTGTCAACAACAATGCCAATAAATGAATGTCTGGAAAAATAACAGGTAAGATACTGTGTTTGCTGTCACTGGTGTCCATCAGCATCAGTATCAACTACTACCAAAACCGAATAGACATGGTCATCAGGTAATAATACATGGCATGCGGGTAGTCACAAATTATTTATTCTTTCTTAGCTTTTATAGCCCTCTACAGGAACATGACCAAAAAGTGAGTTTTAAGAGTGGCTATCACTGCATAGTTATTGTATTTTCTATTGCTAAAACAGGTTGTCCTTTATTTCCACCAGTTTAAAAAGCACATTATACCAACAGGCAAACCTATTTCCAATCAGAGTAGAGGAAACAAAATTGCAATGAAGTCAGTTTTCCCCTCCTTTTCTGCTCTTCAGGTGCCGTGCAGTATGAATGTGCAACAATAAATTGGGCTAAGCATCATTTGCCAGTCAAGAAAATATTTACTACAAGCCTAGTAAATGGAAACTGCACAAGGATTACAATCTGCACTGCAGCAAGCAGTGGTAATGCCAGTTATGTGACAATGCTTTAAAACTCAAGAAAAAAAAGATATTTTTTTTTCAGGCTGTATCCTGTTAGAGACCAGTGAGCTGTCACAACCATTTATGAATAAGCACCTCATCTCCTGGCAATACACTGAAACATCATCCTCATTGGATAGGACATACACAAAGCTGTTATCTCTTCCAAGATTTTAAACCTTTGAAAACTTAATTTAGATAAGCCTCTTCATAGGTACAGTCAAGACTTCTGTGAAACCAGTTCACAAAATACATTGTCTTGCTTAAAGATCTATATTTTATCTGTTTAGGTCAGTTGTTGGGATAGCCATTGGCATACATAACAGTTTTATTAAGGAGTCTTCCTGAACAGAAGAGATGCTGCCCATCAGTTTCCTGGAAAGAACTAGTTTGATTACAAGTTAATAGAATTTCAGGTACTTAACAGACCTTACTCTCTATTTCAAATGACAGATTTCAGGGTGGATTTATCCATGCAAAACACATTATTATCTTGCCCAGAAAGTCATGTCATTTTGATGGTGTTTGTAAGACAATCACATAAATGAACTACTTTATAACTAAGGCTGGAAAAGGTAAACACAGTATATCATTAATATTTTTTATATCACAAATACCATAAATTTGTTCAACAAAAATACAACAATAACCTATCCTTTTTGTTTTATTAATTAATCAGTAGCAGACAAGAACACATTGTCATAATGGTGTAAGTGTCCTCCTGCCAGTATCTTACAACAGCCATTGGAATAACACTCACTTTGTTTTCCTTACTTGATGCCATTTCTCAAACACAGCCATGTATGCCGCACAACAACTGACCCTCTATCCAACTCTGGGCTTCTATCATTCCATGCATTATTGCTAGCAAGAATATTTTATTTGCCACTACCAGTCACACCAGGAGTTTTAATGATTTGTGAAGCTCCACTTCATGAAAAAAAGCAAGCAGCCAACAGGTAGATTGTGCACTCTCTCCACAAGCGAGTGCTGTTCTTACCAGATAAGATGCTTAGTTACTCTAAAGGCAAAATGGGGTTACTCCTGCACACCTTACAAATCTCTTTATGGACTGCTCACAAATGAGCTCTAGGCAAAGCATTCAAGCATCACTTACTAATCCTAATCCCCAGGCACTTGTTTTACAAACCAGAACATAGGCAAGGACTGGAAACAATGCCCAAATCCTGCTGCAAACAGCTGCAGCTGAACTTTTGTGGGGAGGAACTCAGAAGCCGTGGACTCAATGTTTGGTTTTATTAGAGACTTCCTGTAAGATACTAGTCAAGAGAGTTAAATCTGAGTTTTTAGAGACCACTGCTAGCTGCTGCATTCCTTTTTCTGCTTCCTCTTGCTTCAGAAAATATGCTGAATCTTCAGAAGCTTTAATCACTCTTAATCTGTAAATGAGGACCATGGGCTCTCAGAGTGCTAATTGCTGAGAAAAGGTAGAGTCATACCTTCTGTCTACTGAAGCACCCCAAATCCAGTGAATATGTCCAGTATTTTTATCCTTACTTCTATCCACTATGCAATTACTGACATCTGAAATTAGCACAACAACACATACTCTTACAAAATACGGTAAAACTTCATGAATGAACATTCACGGGACACAGCTGGTACCATTTTACAGAAAAGATTAAGAATAGAAGGTTCCTCCTGGGTGCGTATAAAGATAGCTGTTAGACATGCACACCCCTCCTTCAAGTCTCCTGCACAGAAGGTACAAGTGATGACCAGCTCTTCCCCTGTGATCTCCCCTCTGGCTGGGTTTGCATTTCATGCATTTGCTGGACAGAGCAATACTTCCCAAGCACCCTGTGACCTACTGACCATTTCAGATCTGGAACAAAGGAGTGGCTGTGGCCTTGTTAACATGGTCAGCACACATGCTTCTTTGGGGGGAAACCCATACTCAAAACCACCATCTTAGAAGATGCATTCTAGAGCCTGTGAGACAGTGGGGAAAAAAACCCCACAGAATAAGTATGTCAAAACAAGCAATGACTTCTTGAGGATCAGAAAAAAAAAAAAAAAGACATAGGTTTAGCCACTGAAACAAGCACTAAAGAAGAAATAGTACAAAAACATGTCAGTAAAGCCCTCATCTATACAGAAAGACAGAATTAAGTTATGCTAAAGATTAACTAACTGCAAAAAGTGATGTCATATTTAAAATCATTCCAATCAAAATTTCAGTTAAATACATTCTCAACTGCCCTGAGTTATTCAGGCTGAAAGAATCAAGCTTCCAAAAGGCAAAGCTCAGAAAGACAGGGAAAGCCCACACATTTAAAGGCTCCATCTTACTTTGGGTAAAATCTAGGTACCTGAAAGAAAGTCTGCAGTGAAACAAAAGAAATCCATGTAATACCATGCTCCTCTGACTCTCTTAGTCTGGGTTAATGACATCTCTTCAGCTGATGTGCATTTTGGATTCTGCCTTCTCCTACCTGAAGACACAGATGCTCCAGCAAGCGCCTGGATATGCTTGCTCCAGGTAGGTTCTCTCAACTAGAGGATTTTGTTTCCTGCTCTCAGTATACACGGGATCTTGCTCAACTCCTAACACACACAACATGAGAGAGCAGCATGCTGGGAACACACAGGGGAAACGTCAAAAGGCTTAAACGAGGCTGAAAGTTTATGAAGGTACTACAAACAGAAATAAGATTTATTAGTCAAAGTCTGATATCAAAGGACTTCATCTTCCAATTCACAGAGCCATGGGAAAGAGGAAAGAGTCACTATGAGAAAAGCTGCTATTCGAACGGGTTTACCAACCCCACCAGGTGACACCAAGCCCCAAAAGGTGATGATGGCGATGAGGGCTTGCCACCATGGTGAGCCACACAGTGTCACAGACAAGTGTGGGACTATAGCCATGGGGAAGGGGCAGACTTGACATACAGAAAGCAAAAGACTCCTTCCTCACTTGGGGAGATGCAGGTAACTCCATTAATGATCTGTGGATG
Organism: Elanus axillaris; assembly: GCA_026212715.1. Lineage (NCBI taxonomy): Eukaryota > Metazoa > Chordata > Aves > Accipitriformes > Accipitridae > Elanus > Elanus axillaris. The sequence goes on along the minus strand of JANZLQ010000031.1, from coordinate 1,674,512 downwards.
GGGCTCATTTCTGCTTCACTAGGACTTGCTATGTAACAAGTAAGTACGCCTCATTACTCTGGAAAGACAAACTTTCCTGAAGGAAGGAATGAGTAAGAAGAGGTCCCACAGCACAGAGAATACCTTGAAGATAGCGGCACTGCTTCTCTGGCTCCTGCTGCTCTTATCTCTTCTGAAAATGCTAACTCAGCAAATTGGAGTCAGAGTTACCCCAGAGATAGAAGGTTACTGGAGATGCTTCCTGAAGAGCAGGGATAGCCAACCTTGCTGGTTCCAGCCCCATCAGAAATTCACCTCCACAGCCTTATGTTGTCTTTCTTCCTTCCTTTTCTGAGGATGATGGTGATACCAGGGGCCTCAACACCAGAACTGCCTGAGAGAGAAAGGGCAACTGCAATGTCTTTGAGAGCTCCAGGGAATAAATGGTACTTATGGATTATTAACCCTCAGGGGAGATGCCACAATATCCAGAGACAGTAGACATGCCTATGACTGGGATCACTGTGAAAAGATCACTATTCCTGTAGATTTGTTAAAAAATTTGGACTCTACCTATCTATTCTTCAAGAAGCTGGACAGATATTGGCATATAATGAGTATCATGTTCGTTCTAGCAGTGGGAATAGTCACTGCTGGAGGCTATTGGGCAGGAGCTATAGAGGAGAAATGACAGCAATTCATCAAATACAACTGTAAAATACCAGAAGATTTTGAACACACAGCAATCAACTCTGCTATCTTCTTTATCTGAAAAAACAGCAACATTGTTCCTTTATCTTGCTTATGCTTTATTGCTCCTATGACCATTTAGTGTGTTTTATTACAGGATTATTCTGCATATATGCACCACTTGGGCTCAACAGCTCTCTGCCTCCTTCCTTGAACAAACTCCCATTTGGAGAGCAGACAGTTTGTTTACAGTGTCTTCACAAAGGCTTGGCTGTGATGAAACTGCTCCTAGCAGGGTTCAGCATCTTCACTACTGTCTTTTGGATGGTCTTCAGAAACGAGGAACAATGGGCCTGGATCCTGCCAGATGCTAGGAATCTCCATCTGCCTTTATAAGCTCAAAGAAGTTCACATAGCCAATATGGAACTGTAACTTGTCTCTGCTGGCATTATTGGTCTATGATGCCTTCCTTGTACTTATCACTCCTCCACTAGTGTCCTCCACTCCAACCAGGTGTGGGGACAGCATAATGCAAATTGTAGCTCTTAGACTATTTGATTCAGTACACCATGAGAAAACCCTATTTCTAATGAAGATTCCACTGTGGTACCCTACATCAGGTTCTGACAGACCTTTTACTGTCCTAGGCCTTGAGGACATTGCATTTCCTGGTCTCCCGGCAGGCTGCTCTCACAAGTTTGACATTCAGGCACAGTCATTATGGATCTATTTTGTAGCTTCTACTGCAGCTTATAGCCGCGATCTGCTGGCAAGCTTTGTTGTTTCAGCATTAACACAGATCAGCCAGCTCTTTTCTACTTGGTGCCATTCATTCTTATTGCTTGCCTGGTTGTTGCTTTTTTGTGCCAGGAGTTGAAAGAATTTTGGATAGGCAGTGATTTTACAAAGCAGCCCTCCTGTCCTCCCTCAGTATCAACTACCCTGATGCCCAAAAAGACCCAGATCCATAAATGTGACTGAAAGAAGTGGAAGAATATATAATCATATACCAAATAAAGACCAATTAGATAATTTGTGTTTAAAAAAACAACTTACTAATATCAACATACATAGTGAAGAGAAAAGCTCATGTTACTCATAGAAAAAGCAAGCACCAAATACGATTGATCTTGAACAGAATCTTAAATCAGAGAAATCGATAGATACCATCGGACATGAAAGAATTTCAGAGCCACATCCTGAGAAACCAGCTATACAACATGGCTGACTTCCAGGTAACAGAAGAACCTTCCTGGAAAGAGACATTAGGAGGCTGTATGAACAGATAGATCCAATCTAATAATAAAAATGTAACTGGCAATATCATCCTTTTTTTATGAAATGCAAGTGCTTTATCTTATTTGGATCTCTGTATATACATGATACTCTTTCATTAAGCATTTCTATCCTGATGCTATTACACAAAATGGAGTGATATCAAGGTATTTTATTAGTTTTTAATAAGAAGTTAAAGATAAGCATAAAGAAAACTAAACATTCTTATACAGTAAGTCTAGGGAATCAACTTGGAATAAACATCAAAGAACCTACTGTTCTAGGAAAATACTAAATAATGCCTTGATAGGCATCACTGAAAACTATAAAAAACATAGATTCGTAACTAAAGAAAAAAGACTACATTTGTGCCAGGATGATGCATGAGAGAAAACAAATCTCTTAATGCAGCCAACAAAAAAATAAGTCTTTCCTTTTTTGAGGGGGGTTGGGGAGTTTTTGTGTTTGGTTTTGGTTTTTAATTCATGTAGGACTAATTTTCATCCTAAACTGCTCTACTCAATGTTTACTCCAAGTAGGCATATAGAACATTTCATTTCTACTTATTTCTGTTATATTATCAATTATATCACAGTCTCCCCCCAAGCATAATAAAGTCCATGTCTAGTTCCTACAGAAGTTAAAGGATTGTTGCAGGGATTACTGAGAAACAGTCTGGCTCAATTTAGATAAGAAGTCATTATATATTTAACCACCAGTATGTTAATCTGGCCTGTTAACTCCCTTTGACAGACGGAAAAGAGAAAGCATAGTTGTGCCTGTGAACTCAGGTGGAAAACTTGTAGTTCACACTCCTTAACAACAAGATGATACTTCCTTTTTGAACAAAATGCAAAATGTAAAAATTTTATCCATTCTGTCATAACCTGGGGTGGAAAAAAAGGAGTGCCTAGTTCTCACAGTACAGCTCCCAGCCACCTTCTACTAAGCAACTCTCTTAAACCCTGTACCTCCAGAAATATTTTATTAATAATTCTTGATTGAGTATAGGCACAACGAATTTTGCACATCCTACTTGGAGGTTTAAGTACTTAGAGATCATACCTATTAATGTACAGCTTAATAAGGAATAATGATGAGTAAAGTAAGCACTTTGTATTGGTTGCTCAGTGGTAACTGGGAAGAAACCTCTGGCATACAGCAAAATACAAGAGATTCTGCCTAGACATACAGCACTCCCAGGAGATCTGATGCTTTTTTGTTCTGCTTTTTATCAAGTCTCTCTTTCTTTCTTTGGTTTGACAGTATAATTTCAAAAAAATTCCAGTATACAGTACACCTCACTTGTACTGGGGAGCCTAGTACTGTATCCAGCTCTGGGGTCCCCAGAACAAGAAGGGCATGGACCTGTTGGAGCAGGTCAGAGGAGGCCACAAAAACAATCAGAGGGCTGGAACACCTCTCCTATGAAGTCAGGCTGAGAGAGTTGGGGTTGTTCAGCCTGGAAAAGAGAAGGCTGTAGGGAAACCTTATAGTGGCCTTTCAATATATAAAGGGGGCTTCTAAGAAAGATGGAGAGAGATTTTTTACCATGGCCTGTAGTGACAGGAAAGGGGCAACAGTTTTAAACTGAAAGAGGGTAGGTTTAGACCAGATATAAGGAAGAATTTTTTTACCATGAGGGTGGTGAAACACTGGAACAGGTTGCCCAGATAAGTTGTGGATGCCCCATCCTTGGAAGGGTTCAAAGTCAGGTTGGATGGGGGGTTCTGAGCAACCTGATCTGGTTGAAGATGTCCCTGCCCATGGCAGGGGGATTGGACTAGATGTTCTTTAAAGGTCCCTTCCAACCCAAACATTCTACAATTCTATATTCCACTACTTTAGCATATATTCATTATATATTTCAATAACATACATCGTAGAAAAGCCATGGGCTCAAAGCTTCAAAAAAAACCCAAGAACCTCAAAAACAATGACAGATTGGGACCTCATTCCTACAGAGGAACTGAGACAAAGAAGGCACACTCTTAGAGCTGATAATACACACCTAGCCAGACACCAGATGGCCTGTCCACGATCAGCCAGGAAAAACTTAGCGTGCAGAGGATTTAAACAAGGGCCTCCCAGATTGTAGACCTACTACCCCTGCCACCAGACAAACTTCAGTGTGGTTCAACTTGACTGGAACAGAATGCACAAGCAGATTTCCCACTGTGTTGAGTTTCACAGGCATATCTTGATTTTCTTCTGTTCAAAAGGCATTCTGACATGGAAAAATGGAGAAAGATGGTGATTTTCCCCAAATCAGAAGAACTGCCTGTTAGACAAACAATTTTGTCTCTCTAGATCAACAGAAATGTACAGTGAAGCAAGACAACCAAGACATTCAGCCGGAGGGACATGAAAACACATCTTCCTCAAACTTCAGCTTTACATGCTCATCACTCAATGAAGTCCAGCAGAAATTCCCACATGTAAAAGGCTGAGTTGTTAAAAAATTCACAACTATCATGTTTCACAAAGAAAGGCCTGTGACTCAACACTGGACGGGACAAGCCTACAGCATTTTAAGCCAAGTTGTCAGTTGCTAAACCCAGCAGCTTTCCTTTGGTTGTAAGGGAGATCTGTTTCCTTATTCTCCCATACACTGCAGTGGGTAAGAGGGAACTCTTACTGAAAGAAGAGTTAACACAAACTTAGTATGAAAGGTTTAAAATGTTACCATCAACTGTAACCAGCATCATTAAAACCATGATCACAGTTGATACTCCTCTAAGTAATACCAGTAACGTGACAGCTAAAATATAGCATAGAGAACACAGTCGTGCCAGTAGACAAGCTAAATAATTTTTAAAGACCAACATGTTTCTAATAAGAGCATTAAACAGGACAATTTTATCTAAATTAATAGCCAGCTGAAGTTGAAAACTATGATCAATATCTACCATTATGACTCACAATCAGATAAAATCCTATCAAGCACAATTATACATACAAAGGGCAAAAGCATACAGATAAACGATGCTATCAAATTGTCCAAATGTGGCCACTGAAAAATGACTGAATTTCCACAGCTGATGCTGAGTCTTGGACACCTTCTTTTATGGTTGTCACTATAGCATCTTTCACAGCACTAAGTGATAGGAGTCAAAATGAAATAAGAATGGCTTTTAGAACTGTCAACAAACAGCAGTAACTCTTCTTGTGGACCTAAGCAGAATTTATATAAATTAAATGGGGAAAAACCAGAATTAATTCCAAGCAGCCCGTTCGTTGTACTGGACCTGTTTTTCAATACATCAAACAAAAGACATGTGGAAGTATGGAAATTAGTATGAAAACCTTCTAAACCAGTATCTAGCAACAGTCTTACAGAAGTAGAGGCTTGGAGGAAGGGAGATGGGGATTGGAATATCAATAAAGTACGGGAAGGGAATATGAGCAAGTGAACGATAGCTTGGTGGACAACGGAAAGATACCTACCAGTAGACAGAGACTCCCTTAGAGGCGTAAGCCCATGTGCATGTTCACAATCTGACCAGGCAAAACATCCAAACAGTTGGGATCAAGCTTGCCTACCTTAGCAGTGGCTAAGAAGTGTCTCCTCACATGTCTGAATGCAGTAAAAGAAATTAAGCATGCCCCAATCCTGAGCTAAGGAATACCTTCCCTTCTTGGGAACAGAAGGGAGAAGACCGCATTAGATGTCATATCTCAAACAAACCTGTTTCCAACTCCAAGGGCCTCTCAGAGGCAGGTCTCTCTTTTGGGCTCAATTACTAAAAAGCCTCAAGTTCCCTTGCTTATCCACACCGACAAATTGCAGAGAAGCCATCCAACTTGGCAAATGAAGTATTGTCTCAGGTACCAGAAACAGTCCTATCCGCCACATTCTTGTGAAGGAAATGCAGTCTGAACACTTTTTTTAGAAGATCTTCTTTTCGAAAATAAATATGATACATATGAACACTTGAGAGGAATAATCTACCACAAGTCATGAAGCATTTAAAGTCCACTGGAGAGACTGATGCCATAAAAATATTTTTAAGAACAAGAGTTAGCCCAGTGGACAAAATTTAGGAAAGACAGAGGGTAAAAGCTTTCTAAGAAGGAAAGAAACAGAATGTGTTGATGAAAACTCTTTAAGCAAAGGAACTTGTTCTGACTCTACCAAGCAGTTAGAAGCAACTTAGAAGGAATACTCAGCTTCACAAATGCAGGCAAAGCATGTGTTCTGGCAGTCTTTGCCTGCACCCATCTGCATATTGGGGCAAAAAAGTTCTTGTTAAGGGGCTTGTGCACGAGTGTGGTATTGGTCTATACAAATAATCCAGCTACCGATGCCTGATCTTTGCTGCGATGTTTTTCATGTTCGTAGTAGACGACTCCAAGGAGCACGCTCCAGTTTGAGTAAGTTATCCAGAGACAGGATCAATGTTCCTAACTGAAAAGACAATGTGGGACTGCTCCACTCAATGCTTGAAGGCTTCAGTGATCCCATAGTATTTAATGTGATCTGAGCTCCAAGCAACAGAAATACAGAATCAGAAAGAGAAAAGAAGGAAAAAAAAAAACCCAAACAGAACCTCAAGAGTTGAGAAAAAGACAATTTACTGGGGCAACACAAAAAGAGAAGTTACAACAACAACGATACAAACAAAAGAATATACAAATTGAGTGGTGATGCACAGTGCAACTGCTCACCACCCGGAATCCAACGGTCCGCCACTTCCCCCACTGAAAGAAGAGAGAACCCCCCCCCAGTCTGCTCCCCATTTATAAACTGGGCATGATGGCACATGGTATGGTATAGCTCCTTGGCTAGTTCAGGTCAGCTGTCCCAGCTGTGCCCCCTGCCAGATTCCTGTGAAAATTAACTCTATCCCAGCTGAACCCAGGACATTAAGTTGAAAAACACATGCAGCTCAGACTGTTCTCTGTGAAACTTCTGTGCTGCAGAAATAAAAACACAAGCATTTTTCCTTGCTTATGTCTGACAGCAAAAGAATGCTGCTGTTCTAGGGGCCTTCAAAAGAAAACTGGTAGGTTAATAATGCTGAGATCAAATTCAGAAGCTGCCTCAAGTTAATATTTGGGTTGATCATTCAGTGATTTTGATGCCTTCTTTTGTTAGGGCAAAAGTGTAAACTAACAGGGCTTGAATTTCACCACTACTCTAACAGAAGTGATAGCTACTACAAAGGCTGCCTTCCTGAAGAGGTGCCACAGCAACCAATTTAAAAGGCTGACTTGTAACACTCGGGAATATGATCACTCCCTCAGGGCAAAATCCTTGCTGAGCTGTGGAAGAAACTGATGGAAGATCTAAGCATGACAGATTCTGGAGGCAGATAAAGGATCACTGTCACGAACACAAGATCAGCTCTTCAGTTGCTACAAAGGAAAGAGAGGGGCAAAATTATATTCTTCTCCATTACAGGAGACCCAGAGGAAAGGACACATGAATCACTGTAGCAGAAAGGACTGCTTGCAGCTGATCCCTCTGCAGACAGGAGGGCTTGGAGACTGTGGACCGTGGAACAGGTGAAGCAGTAGTACATGATGAAAAATAAACTAGCAATTTCTTTCAAGATATGCACTGAATTTTTGCTTTGCTACTAAGCTCTTCTTGTAAAGAGAAGACACGCTTACAAGAGAAAATTCACAGATCCCAGGATGAAGCCAAAGACCTCAAGAGCCAGCAAATATGGGGTTTTCTCCTGGTTATTTTTAGGGCTGCGGACATAAAATCCTCAAGAACTTGTTGATATGTATGTAGTGCTCCCCTAAAAGTGGGAAGATACATTGGGACACCTGAAAGTGTATCAAAGCTTAAGCCATGAAATATGGCTGGAAGCCTAATGTTTTAGGTACAGAGCTACCAAAGGGCCATGAAAAATACAGGATAAAACCAAACAAATCAAAGACAGAGGCAACAGATCAAAATACAGGTAGCTGATAAGACATGAGAAGAGCTATGACTTAATCTGTAGGTTGGGTCAGGCTCCAGCCTTGTTAAAGTATGTGAAGTAAGAGGTCACAGCAATGTTACTGCTAGACCAAAGAAGTCCAGGGTTACAAGTCTTTGGGTATATGCATCCTTTCAATCTAAGCATGTCTTTGCATACGTGCTCAGAAGTGTAAGTCTCCAATCTTTTTTAATAGAAGTTTCAAATGTGGGACGAAATTGGCTTGACATTTCTCAGTTTGTCACTGAGAAAGTGGTAAGAAGATTGTGTAGTGCTTTTGTGGAGCAGATCTACGGCCTTGCTGGACAAATGACAATACTATTATTTCTACCTTCATGGAGTTACAGAATATCAAACCAAGTTATTTCTGGCACAAGAAGCTAGTGACTTGACATTTCAGGCTGATGTTTACTTGAGTGGATATCTTTTGAAAACATCTTGCTAAAAGAAGCATTTCAAAGCTCTAACAAAGGGTCCTAAATTGGCTGAGACCTGCACAGAAACAAGCTTTAAAGATTCCATACTCTTAAGAATATGGTTATTTTAGACAACTTACTGCTGTAAAATTACTTTGAAAACTACTGAGAAACCAAGATTCCAGAAAATTCTTCATATGCAACATTTGCTAGAATACATCAAATTTCAGACACCTTCCAGTCTCCTTACCTCTTGTCCTGAAAGGTAGTATGCTGCTAGAAGACCACCAATAAAGCGAATATTGACCTCAAAAACAGACACTTCGGAATTCTAGAAGAGAAAGAAAGTGTAAATAGGTAACCAACTCCCTAATCAAAGAAGAAAAAAACCAAACAAGGCAGAGGCAAGTACATACCCTAAACTAATCCACATGCAAGGGTTTGTACTGTTTCAGCATCTAGATCCATGCTGAAATTCCTATGCAAATCTTCCTGACACCAAGTGATAATTCTAGTTACAGCTTCAACTGATATTTAAAAATCAAATTAGCTTTTCTCCTGCTCTCTAATTGCATTTTGTGGTGGTAATATGATTAAAGTTGTTTGGGGATGGTGGGAAAGAAGGCAAGGCCTGTAAATTTCCATAATTCAGCATCTTTTCTCTTACATTTAAGCATTAACACCAAATCTTCTCGGTTTACAGGATAAAGTAGAATAATAATCGGAGAATTCCTGTAAAGTGCTTTCTCAACCTGAATTACCAATGTGCAATTGCAAATTCAGAGCTCCAGTTTGACAGTCTCTGTCTAGGAATAGCCTTTATATATTTAATGTTATGACAACAAGTACTGCAAGACCACTGAGAAACTCAAGAGAATACACCATTTTTCTGCCTTCCTCCACATTAATATCCTTTGGCTAAGTTCACCAGTATCTTTTGACTCATTTAACCCACTGAAAAATTAAGAGGAAACTAGGTAGTTTTAACATCTTTCTGCCTCCTGCTGCATCCCACTCACTCCTTTGCCTGCATACACCCCAACTGTCTCTCCCTCATAAACTTCTCTTCATTCAACCCATGAGCCACAGAAATGTACTTTATTATTAAAAGGTTTTGAAATAAGGGGACTTTTCTTTTTACCCAGAAAAATCACTACAAAGTACACTGTACAAGTTGTCCCACCAATTAGCACACAGTTAAATTTATATTTATAGGTATGTCTTTCCTTTCACACTATTTCTATGGCACCTGCAGTTGTATCATGCATTTTGCTTGTATCCAAAATAAATGCATGTTGCACATATTTATTTCAGAAAGATTATATGAAACCTTTAAAGATTTCTTCAAATAGCACTAATGATTAAAAGTCTAAAGTCTTAAGTACTCCCAAATGTAGGTTTTTAGTAAAAGATGTATTTTTATTCACATACAGGTGATAAAAGAAAGATATCAACAATGTAGCATACGATTCCACTTAATACATATTCAAGTCATGAATCACACAAGCAATGGTGCAGTGTAGAATGAAACCAATGATTTCTATTTCTCAGTAATAGAATCCAAGAGGAACAAATTTATCTACTTATTAATTTATAAACTTCAAGACATATAAGGAAATTACTCAATTCTGGAGTATATATAAGGCAACTTATTAAACTTCAGAAATGTTTTTTGATACATAGGAAGCTGTAATTGAACCCCAATGGGTCATGTAGATTTCTTCCACCCAAATCCTAAGATTAATTCTGCAAATTTATATTGAGATTGCCTTAGATCAGACAAAAGTTATGGAAGTAATTTAGTTCACCCTGATAATGATACCATTATGTCTACACTATCTCCGATATATTTAGGGTCTTCAGTTTTAGACTGAATAATTATATGGCACTAACCAAAAAGAGCAGAGTAGAATTTCTTTAATGTGTGCCAGACAGTCAATGTATAAAACAAAAGGAAAAAAAACATAAATAATGGCTGAAATGCAGGATATAATATAAAAACAACAGTAAGCATCTGCTCAATTCTGACTATATAATGACATTTCATTTTGTGCATTACTGAATGAAAAATTATTTTGGGAACTATAGGGCAAGTCCAAGGATTGAAATACAAGTTCCATCACAGAGGCTGTGACAGTGCTAAAATTAGTAATAAGAACACTAATCAATAAGGATAAATCAGAGCCATTTCTTCCATTTAACACTTCCTCTCACACGAAGAATGTCAGATACTATATGACCAATTGGGAAATTCTTGTGATAGATTCAGAACCTGTAGGCACACTAAGACAAGTCAAATGACATTCTTCATGTTAAAACATCTTAAGGACATGGAAGAAGATGAGATTGTGTTAAGTAATCTATACATCATGTTTTTGGGGGAAATTTGCTTCCACAGCTCCGTTATTTCCAACTGCTATCAGCTAGTAAAGACTCATCTTTCTGCCTTCATTTCTGATGCCCTGTTGGTTCTCACTGACCACTCTCCCTTTCTTCCATTATCCAATTATAGTTTGTACTTTGAAAATACAACATATAGATGTATCTTTACTTATAATTAAAGTGTGAAAGGATTAGGGTGGGTTTTTGTTTTGGGTTCCATCCACCCCCCACACCCCCAAATAAAGTTGCCAACACAGAGAACTTAACTAAAGCTTACATGTGATACTTTGAATCCTAAATTTTTTAAGTTTCAGCTGTAAGACCTCTTCTGTCTCCCCCCAAGAGGAACACACTGAAAAGGACTAGAGAAATATAAGAGCAAGCACTACTCACCACGCTGAAATCAAGATTTTTGTCAATCCACTCTTGTCCTTCTCTGAATTCATCGTGAAGCCCCATGATATAAAGAGTATCCAATGCATCTACTATGGTAGCACCCATTTGTGAATTTCCTACACACAAAAAGAAGGATTTCTATTACAAGTTATTATTTCATTACCTTTCTTAAACATCACAAGCATGAGAAAATAACCCAAACAGTAGCAAAGCAAATTTACTACAAAGACAACAGCACAAAGAATAGTCAAAATGAGCAAGGGATTAGCAGCTACGTAAGAGGATCACACTTCTCTTTAAAAGCATCAGTTCTCTGGCACGGTTTAGCTTCTGGGCAGAAAAGAAGACTAGAGATAGAAGAAAAAAAAATCCCACCCCATGTTCTCATCTGCTTTCCTAACCTGAACATGAGCAACCGTACTTTGACACAAAAAAAAAAAAAAGGGCAAGAAGACATTCAGCTTCAAAAAGCTATTAGGAATTCTAGGACAGAAGTGTCAAAAAGAAAAAAAAAGCATATGCAAGATAAAGCAATCGGTACTTGCAGTAATGCCTTGCATTTCAAAGTTTTGCAATTACGGAAGCTACCTAGTCCCTGAGAACAGGGATGTCCTGGCTTGGCTTGACTGATGAAGCCACAGCCGCAAGATGTTCTCCTCACTCCCTGTAGGGACCCACACTATGAGCTGCTAATGGATTCCTCAACTGTCACCATTTAAAGTGAAGCATTTAAAGCCAAATAAAAATCAATGGTGCTTTACCCTAAAATACCATTCACTTGAAACAGCAGCAATTTAGAGCTGATTGATGAGTGACTCGTGGGCTTGTACAAGGTAGGAAGGATGAAGAGGTGGTGAGCCATTGCCCATGTCAGCCTTGACCTCCTTAGGCCACCCCAAACTAAGCTGTTGCCCTTACCAGGCAGAGGTCTTTGCTTCTGGAGGAAAGCAAAAATTACCATGAGTTTGTGTATTTTCATGGAGTGTATAAAACCTTCCTAACATTAAGAAAGTAGCCAAATTTCACTGTTCATACCAGTATTCTATAAAACAGTACAGTAACTATATGATTAGCAATGTAATGACAGTAGTCTCCTAACAAGGCAATTTTATTTATTTTTAATGTGTTTTTCATCCACAATGGAATCTCTACAGCACAGTGTTCCTGCTTGGTTGTTTCCATTCATTTACTTATGATTTTTATAAGTGTAGAGATTTTTTCCCCCCTCAAGCATAACAATAACTGAATAAAGCCATCACCCCCACTGTATTTCTTTCACACACCTAAATGACTGATACTTACAGGCAAGCTTAACTCCATTTTCAGGGATTTCTTTCCCCAAATAATACAAATTAACCACAACAGTTTCTATGACAAAGTAATCAACTAATTTCTTCCAAAATAGCTGTGCATCTGTTTTAATTTAAGCTAGATATGGAAAACCTGAAGTTGGTGGTGTTTGTTACATTCAAGTACAGATTGGGACACACTACCTTTCACAAGATTAATTGGAAGACATATCCTTTGACAAATTGGCCACCAGGCATACCTATAACTCTCCGGAAATGAATTCACCATGGTGCATAAGTACGGTAAGGTTTAATGCCTTCAGCCAAATGACAAATTCCATTGCTTGTACTGAAGTGGAATTTGCTTTGAGTAGAGCTACAGCACGCACTTAACTTTGCACCTTCTCATAAGCATAATGCCATAGTTATCTAATTTATCACTTCAAAAATATGCAAATCAGACCATGACACAAGGACTAACTTCAGCGTTAGCTGACAAGGTATTTTTAACAAAGTTGGAATGTGTTATACTGCTATGGCACTCAAAGTAATTTCTGTTCCTTTATTTAAACCACATTGATAAAATTTTGAAATACACAAGGTATTTGAACAAATCGGGATACACAGCCTTTGGAAATCCTGAAAGTTCCTTCTGTAACAGTTTCAAAAAACAAAAACCTTCTAACTTAAACACAGCAATAACCACATTAGTAAGCTCTCATATTCTACAACTGGCATGGGGTGAAAAGAATACATTGCATGAGGATGGACTGGTGTGTCATTGTCGCCCCCAACCCCCGGAAAAAAGGTCAGACACCACTGTACAGTCAACCACAGTTTTCTAGATCTCAGAAGTACTTTCAAGTGTCCACAAGAGGGAACAGCAATATATTGGGCACAAGAATATCTGCTTTCCAGCCCTCCTGAAAATATCTTGAAATATACAAATTTAAACAACCTTTTTCAAGGAGTTCTCTGCACAGAACCATGAAAGAAGAGCCATGGAAATGCAAAAGCCCATGATTATTCTTGCCATCTCGTGAATCCAATAGATGCATCCAGAGAGAGATGGAGAACAGAAAGGCCAGAACTGCTGGAACAGAGCTCGCTCCAGAATTGATCAAAAGTGTCCATGGTTTCCTAATGCAACCCATAGCAATTGAACAATATCACTTCACAAAAAAACAGACAAGAAATTTGCTTTCATCCTCGCAGTGTTAAAAGCAAGCCCTCAACCCCATATATGGAAATCTCACCAAAACCAGTCATCCCCAACAGGGATTGACTGACCACCTATGTCACACAAGATCTTCCAGTGTTGTGTGCAGCCAGAGAAATAAATGCAGTCCAACAGAGCAAAACAGATTTGCTCAGCATTTTTTGCCCCTAAGAGTCAATTAAAGGCTTAAGTTCATACTTGGAGCTTTTGTCTGGGCCACACTCCAATAGCTTGTTCAAGCTCTCCCTCCTGCTGCCTCTTTGCCCCTTTCTCTCATTTTTTTGTCTATCTTTCCTAGACCCACAGACACCCAACAAAACATACTGAGCAAAGCCCCTTTTGCTCACACATGCCTCTTCCCTGAGCAGTGACAGGTGCCTGTTTCCAAGATGCAGATCAGTATGGTTGTAGTTTCTGGACTCCATATGAGAGCTCAACTATTTCTTACCATGGTCTCCTAAGGATATTTGTATCCCAACCCATAATAAATTATGAATAAGAAAGAAGAAAAATGAATAAGTAGGCTATTTCAAACAATATTTTTTTTCCTTTTTCTTCTTAAACATATGGTAACTAATCTGAACTGCACACCAGTACTTCTTCCTTGAGGAAGACTCAGAAGAACAATCTTTCTTTTTTAAACCTTTTTGGCCAAACACATTTCCAAAAGGTCATGAGATAACAAGTCGGTATTTTGCAACAGATTGTCTATCCAGTCTTCTTCCTTTACCATCAGTCAGGCAGCACAAAGGAAGCTAATTCCTTCTTTGTGGGCATTGAGGGGGAAGAGTCCAAAATGCAGAATTCATACCCAGAAGTCTTGCACCTACAAGACTAGAGTGCAGAGCCAGACATAAGAGAACACAGAGGACAATGCACTTAATGTAATTCCTTGGCTGCCCCACGTTGCAAGGTAGGTGCAAGTTAAAACTATTTGTGGGCTACACTAGGTTGGGTTAGATAGTAAAATTAATGAATTACTCTCAGCTTCTTTCTGGGAGGACTATGTGGTGAGGACGTCATCCTTAATTTGTTATTTAAGAACAGCTTCTGAATTCTTCCGTATCTGCTGAGGTCCATAACCTAACCAGAACAGGCAGTGATGTCATAGTTGTCTTCATCTTAAAATGCACTGCATTACCAGCAAGGCATCAGCTGGAATCTAAAGCAGGAAGAAACAGCAAGTATTCAAAGATCACTGGCCTCTGCATGAGCAGTCACACATGGTGCTATAGGGAAAACAGACTACAATGGATAGACAGCTGTATTTCCCCCATCCTGATGTTGATACAAACCATTCAGTCTAAAGTCACAAAGAGAAATAATTTTTCATTCATAATAGAGTATGGGTTTTTTTCCCTCTCATAACCATGCTAAGACCCATAAAATTTGCCTTAAAGGACATGAGGATAGTCCTCCTAGACTTAAACTGCAGAGGTGTCATTTGAAAAGTAATAAAGTAACTCTAAACAATGAGATAATAGTTTAGAGGAGTATATGCTACTTACTACCACCTCAACCAGTCTGATCTATTATTGTTCTGGATACAGAGAGCAGATGTCTCATTGTGGTGAAAAAGGCTATAAAACAATTAAATTATAATAGAAAATAACACTTCTCCTAGCTGAAGGCACTCCTCCCAGGGTCTGCCTCTGTTCCACACAAAGGCTGGGTTGGTCATTTTGCATAAGATAATAACTAATTCCAAAAGGGCTCAGTTTTACAAATGTCAGATTAGGAAGTTTCCTCTCCATATAATTATAGTTCTAGTTGACTATGCTCCAAATTTAATGAAGTTTGCCTAAAGCATGCAATGCTCATTCTTCTAAATAAAACAGAACATCCATCATGAGTTAATGGAAGGAATGTAGCAGTGAAATAGCTGAACTATTAACAAAATCATGCACACTCTCATTAAGCAAGAGTACTATTCCAAAGGACTGCAAAATACTAAGTTAGATTTATATTTAGGTAGACTTCAGTTTCCTGAGATTAGACAAGTAATTCCTTCAATTGACAGCACATAAATCTGCAGTCTGAAATACCTAGCAAATCATATGACTAAGTGTAAACAGCAGGGCCATTAAAAGAAAAATGGTCTTCCTATCTAAAATTCTTTCAGTATGCCAAAGCGCTAGATGAAGAACTGGTTTATTTATGCCATTTTAAAGTCTCACAAGAGACTATCAAAGTACGAGGAGACAGATTGTTGTCATGTGTTCCATGACAAAAGGAATATGAAGAAAAGAAATAGCCCATTTTCACTATACCATAAGGATAAGTATAGAGATTTAGAAAGTCTGATACCAGCTACAGGGTTGCTTAGTGTATTTATTATGTGGAAGCAAAGGAGACTATGAGCAGTGAGGTACTGGAGAAAATATGTGAACTAGCCTAGACCAATTACGATTAGAAAAGACTAAGAAAATTTGAGAAACAGACACGCTACATAAATAAGGAACAAGATGACAAATTAAAACTACACCAGCAAACTGAAGTCATGCACTGTGAGTTGAAAAGTAATCATCAAATAGGTGCTTCACAGACACTTTGATTATTGGACACATCACGTATGCCTACTCCTTCAACAGGGACGCACCACACACGAACCTCATTATTTGTTTTGAAAAACACTTCCGTGAGGGCTGGGATGGAGTTAGTTGTCTTCACAGCAGCCTGTATGGTGCTGTGGTTTGGATTTGTGACTGAAACAGTGTTGATAACACACCAGTTTGGGCTGTTACTGAGCAGTGCTTGCACAGCATCAAGGCTTTCTCTTTTTTTTTTCCCCTTCACTAGCCCCACCAGTGAATAAGCCAGGAGTGGGCAAGAGGCCGGGAGGGGACACAGCCATGACAGCCAACCCCAACTGACCAGAAGCATATTCCATATCATATAATGCTAGGCTCGGTGATAGGCTGTATGTGTGTGTGGGGGGGTAATCTGGCAGGTAGCCATTCCTTGGGGACCAGCTGGGCTTCAGTCACCTTGTGGGAGATGGTGAGCTATTGTCTTTGCATTACTTACCCCCCACCCTCACTCCTTTCCTCCACTTATTAAACTATCTGTATTGCAACCCATGGGTTTTCTTGCTTTTGCTCTTCCTATTCTCTCCCCTGGCTCGCTGGGGAGAGAATTTTCCTTCTTTCCCTTTCACCCTCTGTCAGTCTGTGCTCTAACACTCTTTTGTTACAAGTGTGTTAGTGTCTTACAACACACTTGGCATCTATCCAGAGACCAGTTAGAGGAGTGACAAACCTGAAGGAAATGCAGATCAAACGGCTCTCATTATCAAAATGCATGCTAGGTCAGACCAGGCCTGCTTCAAAGTCAAGGAAAGCAGCCTAAGTGGAAAAATTACCATGAGGCCACTCTGCCTCCAAGGAAAGTCATATACAATAGGTCTAACAGGTGCACATAACCATTCCTACCCTTCTACCTTATGCAGTGACTGAAATGGAAATATTTATTAAGCAAGAAAAGATAGCAAGCAAAAGACCCAGAAGTGGAATACTCATTAGTTCCTTTACATTTGAGGTAGGGTTTTAACATTTAATAAACCAGTGAAAAAAAACAGAGAAATCTAATAGATGTTCTTGTTGACAAGGACAGCCTGTGGATACCACCACCAGCTATGCTTTGATGAAAGCTATAGTAATCAGCAAGACCACTTGAGGAAAAACAAGCAGCTGGATATAGTAAAAGCAGTTGGGCTATTACTGAAGTCAACTGCCTCTGTATCATAGATATAGCAAGTGCCTCTGTGTCAAGACATCCCTGCTATGGAAATAAGTTATTTTATACTCTAGAAAGCCAACTTCTCTTCATAAGCATTAAAGCTGGAATGTATAGTTAGTTATGTGTAGAGACCAGAGATGTGGACATAAGGAAATGGCTCTCACTTTCAAAACAGCATAGCCAATGGGATGATCATACTGACGGACAGAACCCTAAGACGCAAACAGACTTCATGTGACAGAAATAGTATTGGTCTCAGTCATTCATACCCAGTTCTTGTTTTTTTCAGGGCCCGGGACAGACATCATTTACTTGAAGCAAAACCTACTCCTACTGCTGCAGAATGCCTTTGATTACTGGAGTGTTTAATTGGGCAGGGGGGAATCAATTTGCAATAGGAATCCAAGAGGACTGAAGTCTCGAGGGATAATTTAACTTAATTCCTAAGTTAAATTTTTGCTCTAGCAGGTGACCTGAACTTCAGAGTGGCCCAGCACTACTGCCAGAGCAACCTGACAATTGGGGTGTGCCCAAGCATAGAGCAAATCCTCCCCATTCCATTCACAGTGACTCCAGAAACAAAAGAGATGTAAAGCCTCCTCAAGGAAGTATACCCTGACACACTTTGAATCTAAAAGATTAGCTATTTTCATACAGGCAGGTGTTTTAATCCCTAGCAACAGAGCAAAAATGCTTCCTTGAAAAACTTAGCCTGACATTAAATAAAGCGTTATTGCAGTCTTAAAAAAATAAATATTCTTGTTATTGATATTCCTGCCTGCCCAGCTTCAGAATGGCTGAAAAATTCAGACTGGGCAAGACTGTACTTATCTTGGGAAAGTACAGCAATTTCTACTTAGAAAGATTCAAAGAATTCAAGTTTTCAGACTGTAGCAACAGGATTTCTTATTGTGATAGACAATTACAAATGTGGTAGAAAAATATATAATATGAAAATTAAAAGCAAACAATTATCAACCCAGTTTTCTGTATCTCTAATGAGGCTCTGGCAATAAAGCTGCCTCTATTGAAGCATACCACTTGTAAAATATTTTAATGACTCACAAGGAACAAGATAATGTTTAAGAAAATGAATTAAACTTTTGAACAACAGAGTTTAATTCCACTGTGAAAACAAGTGCTTCAAAATTAGTGAATGAAACCATACATTTCATACAAAAATGCAAGGTATGATTTCAGCTCAGCCAGAAAATGCAATGAATAAGCCTTTAAGTATCCATGAAGAAACCAATTGCCTTCAACATTTTAGTCTAATTAAGAAAGCAGAACAAAAAACTAAGCATGTTGATTGCTCAGTTCTGTTAAGTTGCTGATAATAGACAACATGAAAAGGAGCTCCTAATCTTTTGTACCAGACAATAAAGTATTTCAGCATATAAATAACATTAAATAATCAATTGTAATGTTTTCCTTAATTTTATAAATGAGGAAGTAATGGCAGAGAAGCACTGAAGTCTTTAAATGCTAGTCTTTAAATCTATTAAAAAGTGGACCTGCAGGTAGATTTTTTTAATCAACAAACTCCTGCTTAAATAGCTACGTACTTAAGACCCAAATTTAAAAACTTTGTCTAAGAATTTATACCACGGTAAACCTTCCTCTTCTCTGTTCTTCACTTGATTGCTTCACTTTGCTGTCCAACTAAATCCTACACAGCCTTTCAGCTTAATTCAAAATTCATACAAGCAAGAGCTGAATGCACTCCCTTGAGTACAAAGCCTGAATGTCCTCAAAACTAAATTTGAAAAGGGTTTAACATATTAATACCAGACCATTTCGATTTTCTATGTTTCTTTCCAATTGTCTCCTTTTTTTTGTTGTTATTTTAAAGCACAAACACAAAACTGAATTACTGCAGATAGGAAGAGAACTGTGTGCAGACCATAATTAAGATTAATGCTGGAACTACCATCTGAGTTAGTTAAGACCTAGTGATAACTGAAAGGCTGCAAAGTCAGGAGAGGAAGATTAGGATGAGCTTCAGAGTAGTAAAGGAATGAGGGACAGGAGATGGCATTAAATTGAGTACAGAGGAAGGGACAAAAGTGTATCAGAAGGGGAGCAAGAATAAATAACAAGTGAATGGTGATGGCAATCAGCTACACACATGAAGCAGTCAATCAAAACTAACCAAAAATACAGATATGGAGCAACTCCATTTTGAGAAATCAGGAAGTGGAAGATTGAAGGAAGAGTACCTGTCAATGATGGCTCAGAAGTATGCAGAACCTAAATACATACAGCCATCAGTTGAAGTCTGCAGCAAGCAAAGCAAGATTAATATCTGACAGTAAATAGAAAAGCAAGATGTTATTTGGACTCGAGTATAGTTCTGTGACCCAAGTGCAGAAACCCTAGGTACAAAGCAAACTAAGTACTGATCTTCCAAGACAGTAAAAATACCATTTCTTATAGGTAATTAATTGTAAGCTAAACTACTTTGTCAGCTAGGCAGTAGGAAAAGCATCATGAAAACCACACCACTAAAGTCATCAGGTCACAAAAGCTTTTCCATTTTTAGATAAAAGCTTGGGCCACTTCCACACATTTTGGTCCAAACCACATACTAAATTTTCTTTTAAGACAGCTGAAGAGGAGCTGATTTCAGTGTGGTAGCTGTAAAACTTCATTGAAATGGTACAAAAATTGAGTGAACAATATTAGTGGATTAGGCACAAACAGTGCTGCACTCCCGTGGTTGAACTGTTTTGGAATTCCAGCTGCCTCATACATCTACTGGCTTCGGATGACAACAAAGTGTACTTGCATCTGCCTCCCACTCTGTACATGTGACCATGTAGTTGTCCTTACCATATTCAGTTTTAGAGCTCAGTATGCTAACGCTTATTTAGTTGTCATGCCTGTTTACTTAATATTTTAACACAGTCCAAAATAGACTGCATAGCCTTAATTTCATTTCCTTATTACACCCTCTATTCCTAATTCCAAATGATAGAAAACAAGTTTAAATTTAGGAATAACATTCCCACAACCTAAACAATTCCCAAATCAAAACAAACAGAAGTCTAAAGATTCCCATCGGAAAACAAATATATTTTTTTCCTCAGAGCAAACCATCTGGTTTATAAGAGAAAAACAGGAAAGGATGCTATTAGAGAGAATAAAAATTCTCAATGTAAGCCTGAGCTCTGAACTCTAATATGACTTAATTTCTTCATAACCATTTGATGTAGATGTTTACCTCTATTCTACAAGGCAGGTTACAGAAATGAGGTGTGTTTAATTCCACTTTGCATCTGTGCATCTTTTTTTTTTTTTTTAAGGCAGAATTTTCAATCTTCTGAATAATGCCACAGGATTTAACAGCATCAGTTCAGCAACATGTAAAAAAGCCAGTGAGAACAACTGACCTAAATGTGTTGTACATGAGCCAATACAAACTGGGTGAGAACACTTCAGTGGGAATACTGTATTACTAAAAAGAACAGAAGACAACAGCTGCTCATCATGAATTTTCCTGATATGCATAGGCACACTTGTGACAGTTCAATGAAAGAGCAATAACATTCAAAAAACATTCTTTTCTAACCACAGTTGTCTTTATCTATGGCACCAGTACTGTAAAACAGTTAAGAGGGAACATACAGCCAGACTGCATTCCTGCCTGCACATATCTGCAAGTTTTAGAGAACAACCATATTCTGAATAAACACAGTATCTATTGCAGTGAAGGAAAACAGTGTTTACAAAACACTATTTGCCCAGTTAGCAGCATCAGAGGACAGCTTTAAATTGGAAACTGAGGAAAAATCAGAAATTTTGTAAAGGGAAGTCTTACCTTAGCATCAATGTTACAGTCTTTTTAAGAAGTGAACTTGCATACGGACAGAGAATATATACAGAAGGTATGTGAGAACATCCCCTAACAAAGGCTCCTGAGAAAGCTAACCTGCCATAGGATAAATTGTTCTCACAAAAATGAATCATTGCTTAAAAGATAGGAAACGGGATAAGTGTAAACAGCCAATTATCACTGTGAGGGGAACCCACCAGTGGGATCCTACCAAGAAAAATGCTTGGGCACATGCTTATTTATGAAATCATTTGGAAATATATATAAATCATCATATTTATAAATAATTTAGAAATACTATATACAGTGGGTGAGGATTTTGAAAAGGAATGCTACTGCAGAAAAGCCACCCTATAGTGAGTTTCTAGACTCCATCAGGAGCCTAAAAGATGCAAAATACAATTATTAGGAAAGGAACAGCAAACAAAACAGAAAACAGAACAAAGTTTTAGTCTTCACCTCAAAGAAAAAAAAACCAAACTTGAAAAGATACAAAGAAAGGAGGTAACAATGTATAGGGTATGAAAAAAACGTATCTATGAGAAATGACTTAACAGACCAAGACTCTCCATGTGAAACAGGCACATAACTGAGGGCATATACAGTTCTACAAACTCATGAATGGCAAGGAAGAGATGAATAATGGGTTGGTTTTTTCCAATACCAAAAATAATCTCCTAGAACAGTGAGCAGACTTCAAAACTAAAAAGCTTTCTACACAATATGGAATCAAACTATGGAACCACTTGCAACAGAATACAGTAGGTGCTCTTAAGTTTGCACAGACTCAAAAGCAGATTGGACAAAAGTCACAGGAAAATAAACTAAAAGTGATTAAATAAAACTAAGACAGCACAAACTTTTGAAAGGCAGGGAAGTACTCTGAGAAATGCTCACTCACTGCAGGATTTTCCTGCTCTTACATTTCTTCCCTAGGTACCTGTTATGAGCAATTTTTGGAGGATGAATAATGGCCATGTTTGATCTTCTGTCCAACCTGAAGAAACTTTTCTCATGTTATCAGAACACTGTCCTAATTCCAAATTCAGCCAGCAACTCTAGAGTGTTATGTTCTTCCTTAAAATTTTATCTTTCCAAATTTGTGTTACTGGCCAAAAAAATACACATTAAATGTACATATAATATTCAACATTGCCTCAGTGTAGTCACTCATTACTGATTTTGCAGAGGACACAGCTGCATAGGCTTGTCTTAAGGCCAGTTTCATTTACTTTAAAGTTTGAATAGAACCTGAAATACAGAGATTGGGCTGATATTTACATCATGAAATTACCTCCCTTTACTAGTTAGTGTGAATGGATTTTCTTTCCCCTTTCATTTGCCACAGAAGAAGGCAATGATGGGTATATTACCTGTGCACACACAGGTAAGATAAAAACTACTGCTCACCAAGTAGGTTGGGTTTTTTTTCCCCCCATCAAAACAACCAGAAGTCAAGAACATATTTGTTTACACATATACCTCATACTCCTTTTTATTTTCATTTATCTTCCACATGGATTCAGAGGCTGAAAAAAACATGCACAGAAAAAGGATATTGAGCAGTTGTTTCTCCAATCTGCCTCTTCATTAGGATTTTACAATAGACACCAGAAGTTTTCAACTATATTTTCAAAAGACTATCCCTCAGTCTTTAGGGTATATCATCTAGTTTCTTCCCAGCAAAAGTGTTTGTCCCCATAATGTTTATAAATTTGTAGGTTACTTTGCAGCCAAAAAACCCCCAGAAAAACAAAAAGCCCACAAAACCTGACACCCTTGACACTCAATTATGTGAGCTTCAGAAGTAAATGACAACTAATCAGATGACAGCAGATGGTAGTGTCAGGGCAGCTCAGGCAGCCCAATAACTGTTATGATGACAGATGACAAAAATGTCTAATAAACTAATGAATACTTCCAGGGTAATATAAAAAACCCCAATCTGTTAAAGCACATTCTTGTAGTGCTTACAAGAAATACCCCACCTCTTGTTTTTTAGACCACAAACAGGACAAAGAAATCACATTACTCTCCCAAGCTATACTGCATTCACCAAAGGTACTGGAAAAACACACTCCTTTGCCTGCCTCATGCCCTTGCAGTCTGACAAATGCATTTTCTCAGCGGGACTTGGGAGCATCGCTGCTCCTGCTCTCCAGCACAGCAGAGAAATGCACTGTCAGATCTCCATTGCTTAGCAACACAAAGATCTGCGGCAAGAGCTTCCCACGCTGCGGCAGTGGGCAGTTGGCAGCTGGCTCAGCAACTTTCTCCCAGGTCATGGGGGTTTATCATCAGCGCTGGTAGCAAAAGGCTGAGATGGGCTGTGCAGCAAGCCAGGTAATAGGACATGCTCAACAAGGTGGTAGAAACCAAGTAGTCCACTGGCAAGTTAAAAAAAATTCAGCTCACTAGCTGCCCAACTGAATCCTTGAGTTGTTCCCTTGGACACATCTTGCTCATCAACCAACATGCACCTCAAAAATTTCCTTATTCCATATGTATGAAGCAGCACCACATTATGTTGATGACACTGAACATGCCAGACAAAAATCCCTCATAAAAAAAGAGAGAACAGCTTTATTTGGTCATGTGTTAGGGAAGAGATACAGCACTGCATTGCAGCCTTGAGGCTCGACTAGGTAATACAAATGCAACCACAATGTGACTTCATTGACAATTTTCTCTTCATCCCAGAAGACATTAACCCAAGACAGAGCTGACAGACATCTCAGATTAAATTGACCATTTGCATGGCATGTGAGACGACGGAACAGGAGAGGCATGAAAGCACTATAGATGCATGAGACAGTTCTGGTGTGACAAAATATGAAATCATAATTTCATTAAATCTTTGTACATGAGAATGGGAGTGTCTGCATGCAAGCATCTACAACTTAAAAACTCCACGTCATTATTACTTAGGAAAGATCTTTTCATACCCTTCAAAACATATCTAGACATATACCTGTTTATGTGTGTATACATTATCAGATCATCTTCATGTAACACAGCTCATTTCTAGACAGAATACATGCAAATGCAAGGTTTAGAAATGTACTGCTAGTAATATGGGACGTTTACAGTTTTGCAAGAGTTTGTATCAGTACTTTGTCATGTACTTATTGCCTGACAAACTGCACATCTTTATTTTCAGATAGTTAACATTACAAAGAAAAAAACACACCCCAAATTTCAAAACTCTCATTTCAGAAAGCATCAGGTAAGATGACAGCCCACGATTTCTAGTTTTACTGAGGACAATGTTCTGAGTTGCCCAAGGATTGTGGCCTTTTTTCTTTTTCTTCCTTAAAGTCATTCAGTTTCTCAAATAAATGTTGTTTTAGAAAAATAAACATCAAAGACTGATACAAACCCACTAGTACAAACTGCTCAATTTAGGTCTCAGTAAAGCATCCTCAAAACTTGTGCTACGGTAATTAGTTCATAAGACATTAAAGTAAAAGATGCCATAAAAACATATAGCTTAAAATTCTGAAGCATACCTGGACTCAGTAATCTTAATGGTGTTTCCATAAGATGTTCACCGAGGGGTCACTAAACAAGGGCAGGGACAAATCATCTTTAAACAGTATGTTTCAGATGATTACTCTGATCCTCAAAAGCAAATCCAATCAGATTTCATTACAGCAAGAGAATCTGACAATATCATCAACTACTCTGGTTTCTGCTAAACCCAGAAAACCTTCTGAAGTAAGCTCAGTGTTTGCCATGCTTGCTTATTATCTGACATGCATCATTTTCCATCAGCCTTTTCTCTTCATCCTTTGTGTTCTAATGAGAACTTGATGCAGATCCCATACAACTCCATCTCTGCAATAACGCCCTGCAGCTGTCATCAAATTACTCCAGCAATTTAAGCAGACCAACAAGAAAGTTAACACTTTTTTTAGCTTAAGTGTGACAACCACTAGCAGAGCTGCAAATAAAAATTTAAACCGGGAAATTACACCTCTGCTATACTTTCTCCTTGCCTTTTATACTTTATCTTACAGGGTGGGAATAAATAACAAATCTTGAGATTACCAGCCCTTTCAAAAACAGGCAACTTTCACAAAAACAGGAGCAAGTTATCACCCTGCTGCACCAACACAGAACATATAAAGGTTTGTTTCCTATGTCATCTAAATGTAAATATCTTTAAAAGCCCACCAATTCCCAGTCATGCTTTCCCAAAGCAGCACCATACTACTAATGCTGTGACCCAGCTGTTGAAGAGGTACTATTCAAGATTTTAACTACTGACTGACTGTACAGTTTGATAGGCAGCATTTTTAGCAGGCTTTCCTTTGCAATTTACAGTCACCAGGTCAGACATCTCAAAAAGACTGGCAGGAGTTTCTAGTTGCAGGTCAGCTAAAGCAATCCCAGCAGGTTTTGTTATAAAAGTCAAACTAATAATTGTGGCAGCCCACAAAGGTTCTCACTGGCATGCTTCAGTGAGGCACAGAGCATCTTGCTTTAAAGTTTATCACCCTTCCTTATTTTTTTAATGACTTAAAACTAAGATTTATGAGAGCAGATAAGCCACCTCCTCTCACCTTCTCTGATCCCAGTCTGAACCCTGCTAGACCATGCAATGTTAGGAACACTAATGTTCCTCTTGGCATATAGATATACACTGCTTCAGAGGGAAAGGGGAGTCCAACAAGGAAGATGTATGACTTGTTTACCTTCTAAATTGAATTGTGTTTACCCCACTTGAGAGTTATCAGTATACCCGATTTCCCAAAGATCCATGCAAAGGGTTGCAGTATCAACCAGCGATACCATCTCCTTGCTGAAACTCACAGACGTGCTATGAATTGAAATGGAAGTTCAACAGACTGCTGTAAGAGCAGAAAATAGTTTGGGTCAAATAGTCTTTGAGATGAATAATAAAACCAGGTTTTGCTGAGCAGCTTTTTATTAAAAATAGCATCAGATTTCAAAAAGAATTAAGTAATGCTTCTATAAAGGCAAATGCCACTGGGAATGGTGTCATTATGGGTAATAGATTGGTAAAGTACTAGCAATAACAATACAGCCTAGACAGTCCTTGGTACAAGGACCCATATTTTTTCCCCCCTTCCCATCAACAACCCACCAAATCAACAACAGCTGATTCTATTTTAAACTTGATATATACTGAAGGCTATATGTATTTCAGAAAAGTTTTTCCTATGAAATAGCCTTGAACAGAGCAGTTATAACATGATTTGGCCAAAAATTAAATGGCACAAAATAGCATCTGGATTTTAAAAGGACAAACACCTTAAGGAATCAGCTGCTAGAGTTAGCTGGAATAAGGAGGATCAGAAACTTGAATGTGGGGGAAGTCTGCAATTTCTTTCAGACAGCAATGCCAAAACTCCAAAGAATAAGCATTCCAAGGAGAAAAAAGTAGAAGTACTCCAGACTCATTAGGAGACATGTTAGAAGTAAGCAGAGGAGAAATGAAGAGAAAATAAGAGACTAGAGTAAAATTATAATTCAAAATTGCTTCAAAATATTGTGTCAGTCACATTAAAAACAAACTTTATAAAAACGTTTTCCTGCCACATAAAGAAAAAACCTCACTTCATAGAGAGTCTGGGTTACAAACCAAGGCTAATCTAAAATTACACTTGGCAAATTAAGCAACAGAGCTGCATGTAAATTCAACAGCAAAGACTACATGATCACACGGGTGAACATTAAAGCTCTTCACTGTCAGACCCAACTTCATCAACTGCAAAAAAGATAAAGGAAAGCCATGAATTAGAGATAACATACAACTAAATCACAGGAAGCTTCAGAAAAGATTTTCCTAGTAAAAATGCAAGCAGTGCCAATGTACAAGTTAGCAAGAGGAGTTATCTAAGAATACTACAAAATACTCTCTGGGAACCCAAGAAATGACCTTGTCTGTCACAACACAAGCCTGTTGCTCTGGTCTTCACTTCAGCCTCACACTCTCTCCTTGCCCTATGCTCAGGACTGGCTGCATCTCAGACTCTTCCACTTCACTCTTCAAACTCCTCATCCAGTCCAGATGCTTTTTTCCCCTGAGCATGCTAACTTGCTTATCTTCCCCCCAACCCAGACAACTCCCCTTGACACAGTAATTTTCTTTATAAAGGAATATAAACAAGGAAAGCAATATCAGCTTTCACAATATACTGAAGCGTAAGAAACCAGGTTTCAGTGCATGACCAAAAGTGATCAATGCCAGGCTGTAAGGGGTTTGCGTGCAGTAAAGTTGAAAGGTCCTTACTGCAGGTAGGGCTAGTACAGCACCTGAAAGTATTATCCTGTGGATTTAAATAGGCTGCTACACACTACAAGTTTGGGGGGAGGAGGTATATTTGTGGGGTTGTATTTATTTGTTTGTAAATACTGCAGAAAATGTAACTCAGAGCTCTCTTTGCATTGCTGGGAGCAGGGGAAAGGAACAGCATGCCTAGTTAAAGTTCTCCTCCTTTCTCCATGTTCAGCGCTTATTTAAGGTTGAAATTCATCATGCAAGTAAATCTGCTGAAAAACTGTTCAGATATAAAGAAAATCACTTGTTTATTTAGTAAGATATAAGAATGGTTCCGAGCTAAAACTTAAAGAGATCAGGGGAATGGATAGAGCAAAAAAAGAAAAATCCCTTTAAGTATTACAATACTTTTGAAGCAAGTCATTTGACTCTTCTTTTGGAATAAGTTTCCTCTAGGAGTTTACTTTTTCCCTACAAATGAAAAAAAAAAGCTAACAAAATTTTGATCTAAGTCAATTTATTCTGGGTTCAGGCAATAAGCACAGAAAATGAGACAATTACACAATCCTAATCTGCATTGCTGTCATCCAAAGAAACAAATTAAAGGTTGAAAGCAAGATAAATAAAACAAATACTAATTACGAGAACCAACCTCACACAGAGTCATTAGTCAATTGCCTTACAATAAAAGCCAATAAAATCTTGATTTCAAGCAAACTATTATAACCAATACTAACATACTGAAGCTACACACAGTATATTCACACTCATTCTTGATGTAAAAAGTGGTTATGATAAATCTGCATCTTCCTCAGACACCAGAGAGTAGATGAACACAGTATGGAACCCTGAACAGAATTCAGAAAACCCTACCCAGTCTTAGGTCAGCTCTGTGTTTCAATATTGTATGTTCCAATATAAATGCATGAACTTCATGGCTCTTATCTTAGATGCTGTGCATTCTGGACCAATCCCAGCTTAACCTTCATCACTAACATCAAGGTTATGTGTCTTGCTATACCAGAGGATGAACCTAGAGAACCTCCAGGGCTCAGTCCTCAACAGTTACAATCAGATTTTTTGAACCATAAGTCCTACAGAACTGGGGACAAAAAAATTGATTTTTTTCCTGGGTTGGATACCAATAAAATGCTTGTCACTTTCTGATCACTATTCTACTTATTCTATCCCAGTCCATACACACCAAAAAGCAGTACTGCTGCAGATCACTGATATTTTAAGAAAGAAAAGTCATCTAGTCTGTTCACACATACACAAAGCTATTCAATTTCTGGATCTTTACCTTCTGTAACACTCATATTCACACCCCATTGCTCAAATATTTTCACTGCATCCCTTGATTTCTTCAAAACTTGCCCCTACCCTCAAACTTCTGTATTTTGAATGTTTTTTTCTTTTATTCCAGTCTACAGGTTCAGGACCCACAAGTCACACATCAAGTAAAAATGTCACTTTTGCCTTACCCAGACATTTTTTTAAAAGCTACTTTAAATTTCACCTTGGTACTAGCAGCTT
Source organism: Elanus axillaris (assembly GCA_026212715.1). NCBI lineage: Eukaryota > Metazoa > Chordata > Aves > Accipitriformes > Accipitridae > Elanus > Elanus axillaris. The sequence goes on along the minus strand of JANZLQ010000031.1, from coordinate 1,645,576 downwards.
TTTGGCATCTTGCATGTGCATTTTGTCTTGTATCACATTCTCATGGAACTAACAAACATCTAGACAAGATGAGGTTGGGTTTTTTAAAAGCAAATTTATATTTGTTGCATCCCAAAATATCATCACTGCATTGTAGCTTTTATTTATATACATATGTGTACACAAATTAACAGCGCACATAGACACAGCTTAGCTTTTGTAACAATAAGAACATATTAATCCCAAAAAGATAATTTAGTACAGTAATTCATTGAAGTACCGTTGAAATAATTGATACACTTCTGTCATCCAAACTTCAAAAGTTTTATATTAAAAACAAAATTTGCTAGGAAGTTTGGGTAGACTTTCAAAAAGGATAGCATGAAAAGAAATATTAAAAAAAGAACAAACAAACCAACCCCAAACCAAAACAAACCAGAAAATATAGCCTACCAAATATGTTGGTGGAATGTCCTTTCCGGGCAATTGGTTTGAGCTCATTATGTCCCCATCCATATTGCCTATAGTTGTCCCAGGCATGCTTCATCATCTAAGAGACGGAAAAACAGGATTCAATTATGTTATAAAACTACTTTGTACAAATACAATATTTTACTCCTTATTTGAGACTTCATCTTTCACAGTCATCCTAGCATACTGATAACTACTTTGCCACTATTTCTATCTGTTACAGAAATCAGATTATATAGCATGAATAAATTTGGAAAAAACTTCAAGTCTATTTAACTTGAGCTATAGAGTCTAATACTCTGCATTAGGTTGTTTTCTTGTTCTTTCTTTCTTTCCCCTAAATATATGCACAGACATTTAAGAATTTAAGCACAAGAAATGCATTTAAGCATAAGGGATTGGTGAAAAATACTGGCTAACTTCTAAGACACTAACTAAAAGAAAAAATATCAACCCATATCTGAAGCATACAAGGGATTTATTTACACTAGTGCATCCAATTATGACTAAACAATTTTGCAAAAGGCATAATAGAAGTTTTTTATTAGCAACACCTAGTTGTCAAAGATATACTGTCATAAAGCCTCTACCAAATGAAATGCCAAAAGCTTTGCTCTTTAGAAAGCATAACAAAGCAGTATAAAATAATTAATATTTGCTCCACAAAACATTCTCAACTCTCTTCAAAGACGTTTCCACCACCTATTAAGCCAACTACATCTAAAACCCAAAAGGTCTTGTTGACAAACAAGTATTAGTTGTGCATATCAGCCACTAAGCTGATTTTATGGATTTGCTAAAACTTTTAAAATTCCTTGCTTGTTGGTATACAGCAGAAATTCAGCAGCTACCAAATTGCAAAGTGAATGCAGTTTAAAAAAAACCAAAACCAAATACTATTAGTTACCCAAACAAATCAAAGCAAGTAAGAGGAAGAAATCAGATTCCAAAAGACACTGCCCCAGACACAAAAACAGGAACAAACCTGTTCTGAAACAGCCATGAGGCTGTATCCACAACATTATACATACTTTAAAATTGCATCTTAAAAATGGTTTTAAAATATTGTTAATATAAACAAAAACCCCAAGAAAATGCATAGGACTTAAATCATCATCTCCATAAGTTTGACAAATGCTAAGAGAAGAAACTATGCTAATGTAACTAACAGACCAACACTAACCCTTTAAGAAACTGATTATATCAGGACAAGTAAAGTTTTCAGTATGATTTACAAGACCATACCTTTCTTATTTTAATCAGAGAGTCACCATACTCATAGAAAACAGGAAGGAACAAGCAGATATAAGTGAGTGCAGCCCATTGGCTTACCAGCGCTACTTTCACATAAAAGCAGATCTTTTCTCTTACTGAGTTCAGGACTTAGTGGAAGTCAGCATCCGGTAATCCCAACTCTTTCAAACTGCATCTAAACTGCCTGCTGAGACATGCAAAATAAAGTCCTTGTCTCCCTACAACCATCAAGAGATTCCTGTCCAACCTACACAGCTGTAATTCCTTTGAACGTAAACTCCCTCCATATTTCCCATGGCTCCTTTAACGCATGCCCAGACAATAAATTTGAACCACAACAAAGGTATAGACACAGGCCCAGAAGCTGGGAAGCACTGCTGTGTTAAACTGACATCAACCTAGGCACAGATGTCCCTCTCAGGATCCCAGAGGTCCCACTCCTACTGCTTGTCATTCAAAGTCAGCTCATATGTTGCGTTTGGTATTTGCACTAAAAGATTCTGACTCCTGATTAGGCAATAATACTGTATCATTCCTTTTAGTGTCATGAACCTGTAATGTAAGAAAAAGAGGATGCAAATATTATACTAAAAGAGGAGACAAAAGCCATTTCATTAGCATTCACAAATCCCTTAGTGTTTACAAAGCACTTAATCAAATTGACCAATTAATAGCTATTAGAACCTCAAGATGACTCAGGTAAAGTGATCCTTTCTTGACAGGTGAGAAAACTACAGCATGACATGCAATAAAAGCCTGATCACGGGCAGTATAGAAGTTCCTCTGAGATCCCTTACTAATGTTACCCAGAATCATCCTACACATTTTAATTAAAAAATTGTTCATTAACATAAGATCATACAATCAAGAATCACAGCACTGTTCAGGCGGGAAGGGAGCTTAGGATGTCTCTAGTTCAAACTCCGGCTCAAAGCAGGATCAGTTGTGGGATCAGACTGCGCTACTTAAGGCTTTCTCCAGTCAGAGCGGCACAGTCAAGGCTTCCATGAATTGTCCTGCTCTAACTCACAGCTTGCCAGTCCACCTTTAAAGTCCTAAAAACTCTACTTGGGAAAACACATACCTATAGTTTTAGAAGGCACTATGGGATGAAACAAAATAATTACTGAGCAGTGAGCTCTCTGTGAGTTTGTTAACAGATGAACGTCTAAACAAGGTGACCATGACACGGCAGATCTAACCAGCTTGCTTCCACATAAAGGAAACTGGGCTTCTGAGACCTTTGGACGCATCAAATAAATATTTCATGAAGGAGAATCAAATGACCATTGACATTTTAGCTTTGTAAAAATCTCAAAGTGTAGGCAAATACCAGTGTAGATCAAAACTAGCTATATCCAAAAGAACAACTTGTTTCCTCAAGGCAGGATGATAATTGTGGAATATTTCACTGTCCCAATTTGCTATGCTTCTGGGGGGAAGGTACAGATTTTCTTACAGACTATTCAGTTTGGAGGAAACCCAAGAAAATTATGGAAATTACAAAGGGCTAAAACAGAATACATCACAATATAAGATGTTTCTATATCCATAAGATCATAAGACAACATTTATCCCAAGATAAAATTCCATTAAGATAGAAATTGTAAAGGAGTTGATTTCACCAGATTCATAAATGAATGCAGAAGTAACTTAAGAATACACTGCTGAGACCAGAAACTGGTCTCAAACACGAGACTAAGACGCAGTTGACTGCATCATCTAAGGTTCTGACACAGGAAATCTTATTTTGAGGAGACTAAACTACTTTGATAAACACCAACGTGTCTGTCCTCTCCCTTCTGCCTCCCCCAAACAGTGTACAAAGAATATGGTGTTATAACCCCCCGAGAATCTTTTTACTTCATTACACTAACTAGTCAACGGATTTTTTCCAGATAACACTGAACATTACTCTGGCACACAGCTCATTACCACAAAGTGAGCAGACTTCATGATATCATGTTAGCAGATTACTGCATATTACATGCAAGTGAGAAACCCCACAGCTCTTGTATACAATATTAAGTTTTGTAAGGATGATATGCCAAGAGATCTATAACAATATAGAGATTTCTGTTACTGCCAGTACTGGTAGCATGATATACTATAGATATAACATCTATACTATTGGGAGCAGCTGTGTACACAGAAGGTTTTGAGAGACAGGAGAAGACAGACGCCTCTACCAGTGGAAAATGTAACAGAGGATGCCACAGGAAGTACAAGCAACATGAACTCCTGATCTGAAAAACAAGATTACCTCTATGGTTACGCCAGATAGCATCTGCATAGTGAAAGCTGGAAACGATGAAGAATAGCTGCAGATATAGACAGGCTTTTCTTCAAAAAAAACCTTGTCTTTAAAAGGAGAGAGGAGTCTCAGACATGGACTGGAACATCAGCACTAATGATAATAGAAAGAAGGTGAAAATACTTGCAAAAACCCACCCCCAACCCTTAAAGAAGCCATGACAGAGGCATCTTAAGCTCAGTAGAATGAAAATAACAAGCTGGTCCAAGCATGCATCAATAATTGTGAACAAGGCAAGGTGTAGACTTCCATGGCTAACATTTCCATACCCGATAGCAGTTTGTCAAGGTAAGTACTTGGAGCTTGATGGCACATTATATAAAGATCTTACAGTCTGTCCACCGGAGAACAAATGGTTTTAGTGATGGACTTTTTGCTGACACTATTAATGCCAGATTTTGCTTTTGAAGGCAAAATAATTCATAGGGGATAATTCCACTGAATACCAGTCTCCAATATGGTTATTATGGGATGCACCATATATGACATCCAGCAAGATGCTGTTGCATGTACAGCTTGATAATCCTTACAAAAAGATGAATTTGGACTCTGCTGCGAGAGCACCAGAATGGCAAGAAGCAGGGCATGTCACATAAAACTTCTTTTGTAGGTACACCGTTATCTAGATGCTTTTACTGACTTTAGAACATGTTCAAAGGATCTGATCCTCTGTAGTCACTGGGAAATCAGGTTTTTATAACAAAATGGTAATGATGTCTTTTGACAAAATCATAATTGTAACAGTAAAAGGAGGTTACAGTGATTGAAAAGACTTTTGTAAGGGAGTTCTATCACTACAGCAGCATGTTAGAAGCAATAATTCAAACCACAGATTGGCTTAAAAAGACCCTTTCCGCTCCTCAAAAAAAGGGCAGACACCTAGCAAACAGAAAAAAAAGAGTCCCGAGAAACAAACAAAAGAAACAATTTACTGGCAAATTGCAGTATTTACTCGTTGTGCTTAGAAATGAGAAACCTACCCTCTTGCCATTCCATCAGGAATGTGCATAACAGAGAGCAAATAGGTTTTGCTTTCAAAGGAACATATTCTGGTTAAGGGTATGATTTCAAGAGATTTATATAAACCATCTTCAAATTCTGTTTTAAAATTAACCAAGGACTTGCTAGACAAGATTACTGCTCAATTGCAGATTAAATATTAATAACCTCTTTCCCACTGTTGGCAGAGAATACTTTTTGGAGGGTAAATTAAAGAATTATCATTTCCTTGTATAAATACTTAAGACTTTTGAGAAACTAGGATTTTTGAAGAAACTTAGAAAACTCATATGGATTATTTTATTCTTCCAGAAGCTACAAATCTCTGCCTAAAAGAAATTATTTTAGGCATCAGTCTATGCCTCCCTCATGCATTTCTGAACACTGCCACTGAAAAAGCCTGTTTGGAACATGTTCCTGACACACACAGAAAGATGGGTTTTCTTTTAGCAATGAATCTCGTAACAAATCCATTGCTGAAACAAAGCTAAAATGTTTATCAAATGTATGCAAAATAGGAAGCTTGTCCTTTTTTGTTGGCATGAAATACTTTAAGTCTAAGATGCCTGATGGAACTAAGGGGAAAGAAAATACATCAGACTGGTAAGAACTGGAACAGTAGATGTAAAGTGCCTGAAGTTGGAGAGCTTACAGCAGTGAACTGACTGCTCAAATTTGTACAAGAAAGTCAAATGCTTTTTTCCCCAAGATGATGAATCAGTATTTTTGACCTTGTGTGTCCTCATGGTATCAAGAGAAACTGGTATTCATGCATTTGACTGGTCCTGTGGTGCTCAGAAAGCTACAACCTACAACCAGGAACTGCACATCAGCCAGCAGAAAGCAGCTCCTTTCTTCCTCCAGTCTTGCCTTTTCAGGCATCAATCTAATCACCTTCATCAGCTTATCCCTGCACCTCTGCCAGTTTTACTGTATCCTTTTAGAAGCCGAGAGACTAGACATAGATGAAGCATGCAAGATGCAGATGTACCTTAGCTCCACAGGCTACCATAAGAACCTTGCCTGTTTTGTTCTCCGTTCCTAAAATACTGAATATTTGCTTTTTGTCTGCTATTGCTACAGTGACATTTCCAATGAACTATTAGAAACACAAGCTCTCATTCTCAAGTGGCAGTAAGTCACCTCACACCTTTTCATATTAAGCATGAAGTTGGACCTTCTCGTGCTCCAGCCCCAGTAGGCATCATTTCACATTTAGCTGAGAAATAAAAGGGGAGATAATCACTCAGTCCTGTAAGATTTTTTCTGCAATTCTTCAGTCTGGTCTCAGTTTTCTGCTCCAAATCTCCATGTTGGCAGCAAAGTTGATCATACCACTATTCATCCATTTTCAAATTCTAAATAATTTATTTGTATAATTTAGAGCATGGATCCCCAGTGCACATCCTCTGTGGCCTCCAGTACCATTTATTTGTACTCTGTTTGCTGCCTTCTAACCAATTTCTCCAGGCAAACAGAGGAGCAATCCTTCATCCCATGGCTGCTTAGTTCAACAGCCGTCAGTGATGAATCTTGCCAAATATTTTTTTTGAAAAATTTTGTATATAACACACTGGCATATATTCTATGGAGTTGCTCTGGGAAACACAGAGGGGACTACAGCAGAAATGATGCAAAGATGACTAACAAGTAGTAGAATTTTTACTATATTTAAGATGATGGTCTTGCTTCCCAATCAAAGTCTCCATAGCTGCAAAACCACACATTGTCACTTGTACAACAGATCTTGTATAATTTAAAATAGACCTCTCTTGCATCTAGCCATAATTCATGATTTTTGCTACCAACATTTCTGTAGAATGGGAATAAATGGCACATAAAATACAAAATTAAAAAAAAAAAGGAGCAAGGTCGGTCAGATATCATAGAGCCTTTTGATTCACCTAGTCCTGAAGTAATTTGCCTGGGGTTTTGCCCTTTTTTGTTTGGCTGATTATATCAGGGAAGTGAAATATTTCCTTGTTTTCTTGATTTTATTTTGCAATTATAAATTTTAAATACTGCAAATGCGCTACTTCATTGCTGAAAGACAGGTTCTTCTCACAATGGTCTGGAAAAGAGGTATCTTTAATAATGAAGACCTTCTTGAATTTTTAACGTTTCCAATAATGCACGAGTGCTGGAGAATTCTGTAATTGCTACAGCTTGAATAAATGGATTCATTTTTTAAACATCTTCAGACACAAACTTGCATTCCTCATTAGCAGGACATTTTAAGTTACCAACCAAATCGACCTATCTGGGATGTGCAGCTGAAATACTGCACCATCCACAGTAGGAGCTTTATTTTCATCCTTCTGTTTGAGCAAAATAAATATACCAAGCTGCAAAGCTTCTTATAGGCATAAATTAAAGATTTACAAATGTAAAATGAGTTCTTTATACAATCATCCCAACATGCTGGGACACAACTTTCTGCAGGGCCATTCCTAACTTGCCTGTCTGTACTGGCAAAAGTGCTAATTGCACAATTTTCATTCTAATACAGCCATTGAAAATTAGTTTACCAACAGGCTTGATCAAAAAGAGTCCATCCTTATTTTACACAGATTTTGCTCATTCAGTAAAAATTAGATAAGCTTTTAAAAAGTGCAGTGAAACTAATTTAAAACCAAATCAGTTGCTCTCAACATGCTGAATTACATTTGAGAATCCAGAACAGAGAATCCAAATAGCATGCAAACAAAGCCACTTAATAAACAATGTGTATGTATACATATGCATAGATACAAACACACTTCTATATATACACACGTGTATATATATATTATATATATATAAAATGTGTGTGTGTATAAAAGTGTGTTTGTATCTATACAAACAAATGTGTATCTCTTTTATACAACCACACACTGCAGGGAGTGTTATATTAAATACCGAAAAAAGATAGGTCATAACACTTCTTGTGCTTCATTTTCATTGGGATCAAAGCCAGGAGCAGTGACCTACAAAGTATAATGCAAAACTCTTAACACAAGAGACATGTATTACTAAATTCCCTTTCCTTTTCAAACTGGCATCTTGTCAAAAGTGGGATCCCCCAGGGATCAATATTGGGCCCAATGCTGTTTAATATCTAAGTGATCTGGATGATAGGATCAAGTGTACCCTCATGAAGTTTGCCAATGATACCAAACTGAGTGGGGAAGGGACACTTCAGAAGGGAGAGCCACCCTGCAGGAAAACATGGATAGACTGGAAGAGCAGGTCAACAAGAACCTTATGAAGTTCAACAAGGACAAGGGTAAGGTCTTTCACCTGGGAAAACATAATCCAGGAGTGCAGTACAGGCTGGGATTTACCCTGTTGGGGAGCAGCTCTGTGGAAAGGGACCTGGAGTCCTGGTGGACAAGCAGCTTGATACAAGTGAACGGCATGCTGCTGTGGCAAAGTAAGCCAACAGGATGCTGGGTTGCATCAACAAGGGCATTGCCAGCAAAGATAAAGTCATTATCCCACTCTACTCAGTGCTTGTCAGGTCACACCTGGAATACTGTGTTCAGTTTTGGTCCCCACTATATGAAAAGATGCAGACAGGCTGGAACGAGTCCAGAGAAGGGCCACAAAAATGATGAGAGGACTGGGAAGCCTGCCATATGAGGAAAAGCTGAGAGAACTGGGTTCATTCAGCCTTGAAAAAAGAAGGCTTTGGGAAGACCTTATCACCATGTTCCAGTATTCAAAGGGTGTCTACAAAGAAGCTGAAGATTCCCTTTTTACAAGGAGCCCCAAGGAAAAGATGAGGGTTAATGGGTACAAGTTACTCCCGGTGAGATTCTGATTGGACACAAGAGGAAAATTTCTCAAAGTGAGAATGATCAGCCATTGGAATATGTCCCCAGAGAAGTGGTGGATTCCCCAGCATTGGACACTTTTAAGATTCAGCTGGACAGGGTGCTGGGCCATTTTGTCTAGACCACGCTTTTGCCAAGAAAGGTTGGACCAGATTATCCTTGAGGTCCCTTCCAACCTGGGATTCTCTGATTAAAAACTGATATCCTAAACAACTAGAAGTCCACGTAAGTTTAATCAAGAAAACAAAAAAAGAGTATAAAGCATCAGCAAGAATGAAATTGTTCTAAATTGGTTTTAGATGCTGAAAAAAGTCCCCCTGTCACAGAAGGCAGCCCATTTGGCTAGATCAGAAACACTGCAATTAAAAAAAAAAAGATTAGCAGTGGAAGTTGTATGAATAGTAACTATGAAGAGAGGAGTTATACAGCATGAAAAGACCTCTACGTAGCTAAGTATTTCTTTCTTCTGCACAGCTCTTTTCTCAATAAGCACACAAAACAGAACTCAGGTAAAAGGACACTTACTTACTATTTTTAACCGGATTTCTTAAGAGAATAAGGCTTATGCAATCTTGCCGTCTGTACATCTGCCATTTGCCACATACATTTGCAGTAGCCTTTGAATCTATTGTCTCATTTCAAACCTGATTTTGCAGAGCTGGGAGGAGTCAGATAACAGAGACCTTTACTCTTTGTGCAGGGGCAGGGTGTAAAGAAAAAGATACCTGTGGCTACATAAGGTACACAGACACAAATTAATACCCCAACTGAGAGGAAGGCAGTTATAATCCAATAATCCAACCCTTTATTCATTCAGAGGGGCAGCGTTTAGCACACAAGTAGGTCTACACCAGGCACAGAACACACTGCAATTCACACAGATAGGAAGATAAGAGGGCATTCGTAGCAATGTGTGCATGAGGAGCAGAGAGTGGTATAAGGGGATGTAGGTCAAAAATTCATAGGAAACCATTAGTTTTGCTGCTTATAAAACAGCATTATTAGCAGCCTCTTGAGCATCATCCAGAGACCACAATGAAAATACATTTTAATCACTTCTCCTCTTGGTACGGTTCTAAAAGTATTTCCAAAATTGCCTCCATTAATACTAAATAAATTATCTTCCTACCTCCCCTTATAAGAGACAACATATTATAAGTCATATTTTAAAAGAGGATACAGTCACATTTTAAAAGAAGATACACTGAAAGTTTTGCTGAAGGCCACAGTAAGTTCACTGGCAGAAGAACTCAAGTCAGAACGTTCCCAGCTTCCCAGCCAGGACCTTGTCCCTCACTTGTACAAAGCATCCAAGCTTAAGAGCAACTAGTTCTGCAGGTGTCAGATGTAGCAACTGATCTCTAACTGTGGCACCTATGCTCCCTGGATGCCCATTTCACAACAACTTTTGCTTAAATATCTTTCTCTGCTTTTTCTTTTTATCAAGAAGCTGTGACAAGCAGTAACAGAACCAAAATTTTGCTGGATTGAAAACAGCTTATCAGAAAGCAGTAAGATACCTCCTTGCTATCCCATCTCATTAAACTTAACAGCTTTTAAACTGCACAAGAAGCAAGCATGCTACAGCCAGCAGCTTCAGTCACTTCACAACTCTAGCTTATTTGTGTGAACACCACACTACCTTTGAGCTGAATTAAAAAGTCTATGCAAAATTAGCACTGGCTAATTACATGACTGCATATCACAACAAATACAGAACAAGTAGTAGAACAAAAACTCCAGAGAACTCAGACTTCCCAGTCTATCTTTGAAACCTAGAACATAAAAACCATTTCACTCAAGTTTACTACATGCACTTGTGTAACATTCTGGAGAAGCTTTCTTCCAGCTGACTAGCTTAGCCAACAAACATCATCCTATCACAGAATGGTTGAGATTGGAAGGGACCTCTGAAGGTCACCTGGTCCCATCTCCCTGCTCAAGCATGGTATGGAGCAGGCTGCCGAGGTCCACCTCCAGTCATCCTATGAGTATCTCCAAGGAGGGAGACTCCACAACCCACCTGGACAACCTGCTCCAGTGCTTGGTCACCCTCACAGTAAACAAGGTTTCTGATGTTCAGAGGTAACCTCTTGCTTTTTGGTTTGTGCCCATTGTCTCTTGTCCTGTCACTGGGCACCACTGAAAAGAGCCTGGCTCTGTCCTCTTTTCACCCTCCCTTCAGGTATATACATTGGTAAGATCTCCCTGAGTCTTCTCTTGTCCAGAACAGTCCCAGCTCACTCAACATTTCCTCATAGGAGAGATGCTCCAGTCCTTTCATCACCTTTGTGGCCCTTTGTTGGACTCTCTCCAGTATGTCCATCTCTCTCTTGTACTGGGGAGCCCAGAACAGGGTACAGCACTCCAGGTATGGCCGCACCTGTGTTGAGGAGAGGGGAAGGATCACCCCCTTCAACTTGCTGGCAGTACTTTGTCTAATGCAGCCTAGGATACAATTAGCCTTCTGTGCTGCAAGGGGACACTGCTGGCTCCTGTTCAGCTTGGTATCCACCAGGACTCCAAAGTCCTTTTCTGCAAAGCTGCTTTCCAGATGGTTGACCTCCAGCATATATTGATGCATGAGGTTGTTCCTCCCCAGGTGAAGGACTTGGCACTTGCCCTCACTGAACTGCATGACCTTCCTGTCAGCCTATTTCTCAAGCCTGTTGAGGTCCCTCTGGGTGGCAGCACGATGCTCTGCCATATTAGCCACTCCTCCCAGTTCTGTCATCAGCAAAATTGCTAGGGGTGCACTCTGCCTCATCATCCAGATCATTAATGAAGATGAACAGGATCAGACCCCTGGGGGGTACACCACTAGTTACTTGCCTCCAAACAGACTTCAAGTAACTGATCACCATCCTCTGGGCCCAGCCATTCAGCCAGTTTTCAACCCATCACACTGTCTGTTTATCCAGCTCATACTTCACCAGCTTCCCTGTGAGGATTTTATGGGAGACAGTGCTAAAAGCCTTACCAAAGTCTAGGCAGATAATATCCACTGTTTGCCCCTCACCTACTAAGCCAGTCATTTCATCATACAAGTTTATCAAGCAGGTCAGCCATGACTTCCCCTTTCCCAATCCATGCTAGCTATGCCCAATCACCTTTTTGTTGTTTGCGGGCCTGGGAGTAGTTTCCAGGACTAGCTGCTCCATCACCTTCCCAGGGATGGAGGTAAAGCTGACCAGCCTGTAGTTTCCTGGGTCCTCCTCCTTGAAGACAGGAATGACATTTGCTTTCCTCCAGTCTTTGGGCACTTTTCTGAATCACCACAATCATTCAAAGATGATCAAGAGGTCTTGCAATGACACTAGCCAGCTCCCTCAGCACTCCTGGGTACATTCCATCATGGCCCATAGTTTCAAGTATGCATAGTTTGCTTGAGTATTCCTTCACTTGATCCTCTTCTGCTAAGGGCATGCCTTTCTTGCTCCAGACTTTCTCAGTGGTCACCAGGGCCTGGGATTCCTGAAGGCCAGTCTTATCAGTGCAGACCAAGGCAAAAAAGAACCCAAGCTTCTTCCACATCCTCTGTCACCAGATCTGCTTGGTAGAGACCCTTGGTATAAGGCCTTGGAGGGAAGTGGAGCCCTAGAAAGCTGGTTAATATTGAAGGATCACTTCACCAAGCTCAAAAGAGTGGTCCATTCCAATGAGCAGGAAGTCAGGCAAAAATGCCAGGAGCTCTTTCAAAACTCAGACACAGAAAGGAAGCATAAAGAAGGTGGAAAACAGGGACAGTTAACCTGGGAGGAATACAGAGATATTGTCTGAGCTTGCAGAGATGGGGTTAGGAAAGCCAGAGCCCAACTGCAAGTGAATCTGGCAAGGGATGTTAAAGGCAACATGAAGGGCTTCTAAAAGTACACAGGTGACAAAAGGAAGATTAAAGAATGTGGGCCTGCTGCTAAATGAGGCAAGAGACCTGGTGACAGAGGATGTGGAAGAAGCTCGGGTTCACTCACCAAGGAAGAGGCAGGGTTGTGAGGTTTTTCTTTTTGCCCTTCTTCCTCCTTTCAGGATCCTAAATTCCACCTTCTTATGGTCCCTACAGCCAAGGCTGTCTTTGAACTTCACATCCCCAACAAACCCCTCCTTTGTGGGCATGAAGTTTAGCACAGCATTTCTCCTCATTGGCTGCTCTGTCACTTGGAGGAGTAAGTTGTCATCAATGCACTCCAGAAAACTCTTGAATTGCTTATGCCCTGCTGCGCTATTTCTCCAGCAGATACCAAGTTGGCTGAAGCTCCCCATGAAGACCGCAAACACGACACTTCTCCAATCTGTCTGCAGAGCACCTCATCCACTTGTTATTCCTGGTCAAGTGGCCTATAGTGGACACACACTACACTGTCATCCATACCAGTCTGCTTTTAATCCTAATCCATAAACTCTCAGTTGGTTCATCATCCACCCCCAGGCAGAGCTCCAGGCACTCCAGCTGCTCGCTCACATAACAGGCAACTTCACTCCCTCATTTCCATGGCCTGTTCTTCTTAGAGTTTGTATTCCTCCACTGCAACACTCCAGTCATCCAAGTCATCCCACCACATCTCCATCCATCTCCACATCTCCCAACAAGATCACAGCCCTGCAACTGCATACACATCTCCAGCTCATCGTGTTTATTCCCCATGCTGCACACATTATTGTACGTGCACTTCAGAGAGGTACCCCGGCATGCTGATTTCACAGAAATGGTTTTGGGGATTTCTCCATAATGCTGCCTGGTAGACACTTCCTTGCCAATATGCAAATGCTAGAGGTGACCCTGCTTAAGCCCTGTTATGTTGATTTTGTGATTCCTTTCTGTCACACCACTGCAGGCCCTTTGCTCATCCACCCTTGTCAGTTGCTCCCTCACAGGGCTGCTAGTTACTGTTTCCCTCCCTCATAGTTCCTAGCTCAAAGCCCTCCTTACAAGGTCAGCCATCCTGCCAGCAAAGATGCCTTTGTCCTGCCTTAGCAAGGTAGGTCCTGTCTCTCCCAGGGAGACCCTGCAAAGAGGGTCCCACGGTTATAGAACCCAAAACCCTGTTGCCAACACCAGTTCCACAACGAACTGCTGATGCGTGTTGCCAGCACCCTCATCCTCACACCTTTTCCCCTTACCGGAAGGATGAAGGAGACCACTACCCAGGCCCCCGGTCACTGACAATCACCCCCAGAGCTCTGTAGTCAGTACATATGCAAAACTGATATTCTGTGTAATACAATACATACTGACTTCTATGTAAAAGTTACATGTCCATAATTTCAGCACTTCTCAGAGCAAACACTTTAACAATCCAAGAACTCAATTCCATATTTAAAACAAGGTATATATAGAATATCCTGGATAGCATTAGTAGCAATATTGGGTGAAATACACTTTTTAAAGCATATCCAAAATGAATGCTGGCAGTGAGACAATACTGTGAAACCTTAAGCTGAAATGAAAGAAAACCCTGAACCCTGAGTAGGGTGAAAAGAATTACAAAATTTTCCTTATTTGACTGGGTAAAATTTAATTTATCAAGGAAACAAAACTCTTTTTTTAATGAGCACTATGTAATGATTACACTTAAACTGCAGAAAAATATTAATACTCTGAACACCATTTAAAGGACATAATAATGGAAATTAACTGCCAAAAATTCCAAGTGCTCATGCAATTTATATCTAATTTAACTTGGAAAGGAATCCAGTGACTTCCAAAAGACAAGTTTTGTCCTTAATTTCTTTTCTGAAAATAATACATCTACCCTCTTATAAAACCATTTTCTCATCTTTTACTTAGTATGAAAAAAAATCACTAAAATATTAATCCAAAGCTAAAGTGTAGCAGCAAGAATAATTTTCAGATGCATTTATTCTTAATATACCAGTTAATTAAAAACCATAGCATTTCTTAAAAGCCAGAACAGCAAGCTAATATACTAGGGAAGTGCTACAAAGAAGGTGGAAAGCAGTTAAGTATTACTGGATGTATATAGTAAGCAGGTGGAAAATCTTTACTTCTCAAAGTTGTTAGTGTGCACCTAAACTAACCAGCCGACTTCTAAATGGTCCTTACTGAAATAACAGCTTGTTAGAAGAACATAGACAAATTATACAATTCTGTGAATTTGTTACAATTGAGAATACAATGTAACACTAAATATAAATATCAGAACCAAAAGACACACTGAAACAAAAGCAACAGATGTAGATTCTGCTTCTGGTTTATTCCATGACCTTATGAAGACTCCCTCTCTGTGCTCAGTAAACATTCCTATTATATAAAGCTTTCAAACTCTTTACAAAGCTCTCAAGAGCATTACACAACTTTTATTTTTACATGCACTTATTTTAAAAAAATCAAAATATGCATTTTTGAAATATTTAAGTACAGCAAAACCACTTTTTATACAAGGATCTGTTAAAGACTTCCAGCAAGTTTTTCTTTGGAAGGAAAAAGTAGTAGTAAATTTTCTGTAAAAATGATAGAACAGAGATTCCTATTTGAAAGCTTTCCAGTCTTTCTCCCAATCGTAGAGAGTCATGTGCATGTTACAAACTGTCCCCAACAGTCAGCCTGATTCTACATAGTTTTTCACCATTTGATATTAGGTGAAATAGGCTGTATAAATAAATTAATTTTGTGAATTCAAGAACTATAACACTGTTCTGAGAGAATGAAGTTCCTCAAATATGCATCAGGACAATTCAAAGTAAACCAAGGCATGAGCCAAATGGCTTCTCAGGACCACCTGGAACTTTGAAGCCACATATGCAGCCTCCAAAGAGCTAGGAGCTTCCCTGTGCTATTTTTTTGGTCTCAATCTAGGCAGCCATAATTTCTTACATGTCAGAAATGCTACACAAACTAGGTGTAGACCTATGTTAGAGATACTGTCTCCTAGAACTTGTTCTTTTTTTGCTAAGTATTTCTCTCATCTACGAAGACTATTTGTATTAGTCTCCACTGGTTACAACAAACTGCAAGAAGACCTCAGCAATGATCATAGCGTAATTCAAAATGCACTTTGCATCTCTGGAATCACTGCAGCCTTCTGTGATACATATGATGCTGTCAAGAACAGGTTTCAGGCAAAATATTATTCATCTGACACTGTCGATATGTTTTATCTCAGTCACATTATATTCATCGCAACATAGCAGATACCAAAATCCAGAAGTAGACCCAGAGGCCAAACAAAAATGACAATGTACCAACAATGGGTTCTTCAGCATTATCATTTGTCAATTCTCACTAGCAGACCTTCTACTCCTGTATGCTACGCCTTCATGCATCTAGCTGTAGAAGTGATAATCTGCTGTCCTGCATCAAAGAAATTAAAAATTCCCAAGATCACTTGGTAGCTACAGTACTAAAAAAAGATTGACCCAGTGAAGGCAATTCACACAACAAAGACATACATTTCAGTCATGCTAGTATGAACCTGGACTGTTCAAGCACAGTGGTCACACTGTTGAAGACCGCTCAGTACAAAGATATGGTTATCCTAACTGAAGTACTTACCCACCTAATACATAGTCCCATAAAATCTTCGGTTTGCCTATGAAAAGCTACACTTCAGAAACCACAATAGGAGTCATCAGCAAGTTATGCAAAAAAAAAACCCAGCTTGTCAGTGTGACTCACACTTAGGCTGATCACAAAAAAAAAAGTAAGCCTTTTACAGCATGAGATTTGTCGTAACTGCAGCTAAGGATCACCAGAGCTACTACCTGGTGATCCTTACTCACAAACTACCCTGCATTCCTTATTCACAAATTACTACACCTTCAGGTTTAGACCAGCAAGAATTGTCCAAAGTTTACTACTTTTTCATGTCACCAAGAAAACTGCCATTCTGTATTAACTTATATCTTCTCATCTCTGCTCAGTCTACATTCTGACCAAACAACCTCAGAAACGTAAATACTAATTTTCAAGACTCCCTCCAATTCCAGGCTTGATCTATAGGAAATTTAGTTGATTATTTCTTCCAGCTAGTTCTTCATTGTTAGCTGTACTCAGTACTTTCACATTACTTTGTCAACTCAATTTTATTCTACCCATTAAATCCATCAGTGGCACACTCAAAGGTATTTAAATACAGTCATCTGTAGTTAAAATTAGAAGTGCTGATGGCCATACCATTCACCATTCATCTTCACCCTACAAAAGACATTTTGAAAAGCAAGATTCTCTGTATATTCTCACTGAAAATGTTTGAGGACACAGTTTTGAAAAGCACTAGAGCCTTCTGAAATCCACAATCCAGTGTTGGCCTTCGGGGAACAGCCCTAACCAAGCAGGGCTAAGGGGGTCCAGTATTCTACACACAACTTCAGTCAAAAGTGCTTCTGCAGTAGTCACTAACAGAATAGGCACACCTTCTAGGAAAAGATTTGCTACTGGAGAGATTCAAATAGTGGTACAGCTCCATGCTGTATCACTCATGTATCAGAAGCAGTTGTTCATTATTTGGTGAGAGTGGATTTCATCTAGTCGTCATTAATATTCAACATAAAATTCCAGCTTGGGTGATCTACACACAGCATGGTACATACTCCAGCTGCAACTCCTCCCTATTACAAGGACAGGTATATGACTGACTTATTTTTGTTTGGTTTATGTGCTAATTAAACTCAGATTATAATTTAAAAGAAGATTCAGCTGATGTAACTACTAAGTGCTGTGGTCCTTGATGTTCTTTCATTACAGGGCTTGTGCTTGTCTACCTCTGCCCTGAACCATTCCTGCTCACCAACCCAATTTTTAGACTTAAAACTAGTGAGATTGCAGGAAAGAAAGAGAAAAAGAAGGCTGTGCAACATTTCTGCCATACTAGTTAGAACTACAGACTCCAAAAAATGCCTGGTGATAATTGTCATTGCCAGGGCAAAAGAGGGCAATGAATCTCACAGCCATCTAGGAGTGGAAAGGTTAAGACCATGAACAGCAATTTCCATAGCATAAGCTGCCACAGAACAAAAAGCCTAGTCCAAAATCTTACTTTTGACTGTTTTACAGGTAAATGAGGCAATCTACTTAAACGATTACTTAAATCTACTAGGTTTTTTAGACCCTTTTAAAACTTAATTTGAAAAGCATATGATAATTTGGTAATTTGAAAATTTTAGCTGCAGGTCATTTTCTCCCCCCTATCTTTTCAATCCACTTTTTAAACATTTAAAAATATCTTGTGATACACTAACATATCCCATTCTTTGAATGGAACCTGACAAAGTCAGGCTGTGCTTTAAAGATGTACTTGCTGCTGTTCCATGCGTTAATGACAAACTCACTTTGAACCTGTGTCACTAAGTTAAAGAAAGTCTTAAAGTCACATTTAAGTTGTTATCCAGTGAAATATTAACACCCCAACACCAGGAAAAAACATGCAATAACGCTGATGTTCATTAATACTTGATGTGCACTTTTTGCTTACTGGTTTTTATTTAAAAGATTTGGTTTTCTTTTAATATGAATCATAACAGCAAAGCCATATAAATAACTACTATCAGATACAAGAATGGGTAGAACCATACCATCATCATCTTTACCTCTTTAATTTTGTTCCTCTTCTCTCGGATATCTGGGTCTGCTGGTTCTCCACTGTTTATCCCTATAAGATTTGGTAAAGGAACAGGGGGCAGTGGCTTGCTGTCTTTCTTTTTCAACTCTTGCACTACTTTGTTCTTTTCTGTCTGAATCTCAGCTTGAATCTCATCCCGTGATTTCTTCAATTTCTCCTTAGCCTCTTCCAGGGCCTTTTCATGATCTGCTCGGATCTTATTTCTCAGACGTTCCTCTTCTTCTCTAGAGACACAAATGCTAGTCAGCATCTCATTACTAAAAACACATTGCTTATAAACAAACTGCAGCTTCACAACAGAAGCCACATCCCAAGTTGGTTTACTCTAAGTACTTCTAATGATTCAGACAAGTTTATTGAATTATGTTAGCACACAATCCTACACTATTTTTGCCATGAACCCCAAAAGAACAGCACACAGATCCACAACACTATTGTAGAAAAATGTATCAGAAGGGTTTTCTAGATTATATCTCAGCACCTTTGCTTGCATACTCAAGGTTTTAGAGAAAAAAAGCCCTACATTTGCACTTCAACTAGAGGACACGTTCAGATGCATATCTAGCGATCATTTGTTTAAAAAAAAATCAGAAGAGCTCTTCCTTGCCTTCTGTACAATAAATACATAGTACACAACTTCAAGACTGAAGTAACCACTACAAAAAAAAAATTGCAGACAATACTTTTGTTAATAATGAGGTGTGAGCTGCAAGGGCTGCAAACCCCACCACAGCATGTTTTGTCTTCAGTTCAGAACTCATTGTCCCAATCAGTACGGTCCATAAACCTCACAAGTTAAATGCAGATTTAATTATAAAGCCATTTAGGAACATAAGGGCTTTTAGTAAAGCACAATTTTGAAACTTGCTGTCAATAAAACCGACATCATCTTGGTTCTAAGCACAATTTTCCATCATGATCTTTAATGATTAGTAAAAGTTTTGAGGTTCACACACAAAATGAAGTGCTGTTTAAAGCCTGTGTTTAAGAGGTTATTCTAACAACAGACAAAAATAGCCCATTCCAGTCCTAAAACACTTCAAGGCATCAGAAAGTTACACATCAAACTCTCAATATAACACAAGCTTTTCAAGCTTCTTTAAAATACAGAGTTACTCAATGACTAATGTAAGCCAAAATAGTTGTAGCAATTTAAAACAAGCACTAGTTACAAAACACACACTCCCTCCCTGTTTCCTCCCCCAGGCAAAACCACTTTTTTCCCCAAAGAGCATTAAGGAGAAGACAGTGGATAATGGAAAGGAAAGAAGGCAAGCAGCAAGCCATATAAGAAATACCAAGCTTGGCATAGCTGCTTTTAGGAGGAACTGAGACACTTGACCCATACCATGTTTTTTCCACTATACTGAAAATATACCAATGAAAAGGAGCAACCACCATTTGGTATGTGAGAATTAGAATAGAAGAGTTCAGCTGGAAGGGACCTACAGCAATCATCTAGTCCAACTGCAACTAAAAGCCAATCCAAAGTTTACAGACAAAAATTCAACATGAGATTGACAACTATTAACCAAACATTGACAACAAATACAGGAACGTATCTATGTATTTAAATTGGGATATTTTTCCTACAAAGGTTATTAAAATATTTGACAAAGTCTATGATAAACTGGTAACATTTCCAGAGATTCAAACAAATTTTAAGTAATGCACTGGGGTGCTGTGTTGGAATATTTGGAGATATAGACAGATCTTACTGAGCTTTGCAAGTATAATAGAACTGTTTTTATTAATCTCACAGATCAAGATCATGTCACAACTATTATAGAGCACAGCTTCACCTTTACAAAAAAGGTCAAAGAATGAAGCTAATAATTAATAACTTGCATAGAGTTATAATACAATAGTATCAGAGCAATCCCACCAGACTGGTCTATTTCCTGCAAGGTTTATAACAGTTACAGTCCTCTGCCTAAGGAGAGTTGATTTAAAGTCAAAGTGCAATAAATTAAGCTTTTAGTTCCAGAAATGCACAGTTCAAACCCCCAGTGCACTAGCCCCGACTGCTATCTCATAAACATCCAGTATATTTTAAAGTTAAAATTTATACACTTCTTTGCTTCAGTCTTTATCTTGGACTCAAAAGCTCAAATAGAGACTTGTTTTAGCAACATGTTTTCTTCTCAATTTGACAAAGTCTGACACCACTTGATGTCATCCAGAAAATGACTTCCCAGTTTACAGGCCAATGTGCATAGCATGAAGGAGGAAAACCATGGTACTACAACATAAATGCTCTCAGCAAAATATATTGTTACATAAAGACTGTTTTATTAGCCCTTACATTTTTCTTAAGTGCTATGAGGTATGCTATTAGGTATATTTTAAAAAAAAAAATTATAGTAGCATTATTACCTTTCGATATTTCAGTACCAGAAATACAATGCAATGTTTTAACAGATGCACTGTCTGAAAGGCATTCAAACGGAAGTTCTTCAGCCGCTTTTCTCAATGTGACCCACATTACATCCATGTTTCTCCCTAACAATATCAAATGAAGGACTGAGCTCCTCACTTTGACTATCAAATCCAAGTTCATTAACACTGTCGAACAGTAACAATCCTTCTCTCCCTCAACTGTAGAGCAAAGAAACAACTTTCAAGGTGGCAAAAGACTAGTCTAAAGAGAGAAAAATACAAGTAATACCATTTAGGATAACTTTTACTTCTACTATGACCCATTTATGGGGGGAAGATAACTTCCTATATTCCTGTAAAAGTTACTCACATTCTATTGTGGCAGCAACATGCTCAATTCAGTAACAAAAGCAGCTGAAAACTATCAACTGAATGATTGAAAACATAGATCTGTAGTTTGGAAAGCTTTTCCAAAGCTAGCAGAGAGCTCTATGTAAGATGCAGCTGGGGAGAATGAGAACGAGGTCAGCAGAATGAGACATCATTCCCCACAGTCATGTTCTCACCAAGAGACAGCACGCTGTACAGGAGCCAAAGAGATGGCTTACAGAGAATGATGAATAGGAAGACTCAAAATACTTCATTGTGGGGATAATGTATTTTAGAAGTACATTTCTCATTTTCAAAACTCAGTTTCTGGAGGCAAGTGACAACCTTTGGCTTCTGACAAGATCTACTAATATTTTGTTAGCAGATGTTGAAATTCTTTTTGCAAAGGATCAACCATCAACCATGAAAAACCTGGATTTTCAGGAAAACAGGGTAACAACCTATCTCAGACCTCAATAAAAAGATGTTCAAGGTATATTCACATTAACCTAATTTGAAGAGGATGGTTTACAATGAGTCTGCTTTATTCATAAATAGAAATGGTTTTGGTAAAACCCATGGTTAACATGCATGTCGCCAAACACGATCCCTGTGTGAAAAAGATTAATGATGTTTGAGTGTTATAGTGAGTCTGACTCACTAAAATGAGTCACTGCTGATGTGCTTTGTGCACCTTTGTGGTTTTGCACCATCAAGATCAAGGGCCATGAAAATTTTGCCTTTACCTTTCCTTTAAATTTTCAGTCCCAGGTGCTGCATACAACAGTAATAATAAAAGCTCCATCACTCTACCGACTTCATCTATTTCTAGATTCAAAATGCACGAAACAGCCATAAATTGGAAAACAAGTTTTAAATTCACGTCTGTTTACACTGCAGGAACAACTATATAAACATAAGCTGTTGACTTCTACAGCACTAAAATCCAATTAGAGTCATTAAGAAGGTTTGAATGACAGTCTACTTTCCTTCAGTCACTCAGCAGAATACATAAATATTTGAAGAAAATACACAGTGACTCAATAGAGATGAAAAATTCTAGCGCTAACTGTATGATCAGCTCCAAGTCTTCCAGGAAATGACATTCTGAGACAAACACAGGAAAACAGTAAGATGAAGAGAAAGGTCAACAGGTATTTGAGGGAGTTTACAGGAGATAGTACAAGAGCTTCTTCTGCAGACAGATTTCTCTATGCAATTACCAATGATGGACAGAACGAGCTACGAGAAATGTCATATTCTACACTCCAGCTGAAGACATATTTTACCAAATATTTTCAAGTATATGACCCTAATGGAAGAAAAAGCACACCCCTAAATACCAACACCACGTTTCTTCCAAGTTCTTAAGCAACAAGAACTAAGTGA
The DNA here is from genome assembly GCA_026212715.1 of Elanus axillaris. NCBI lineage: Eukaryota > Metazoa > Chordata > Aves > Accipitriformes > Accipitridae > Elanus > Elanus axillaris. The sequence goes on along the minus strand of JANZLQ010000031.1, from coordinate 1,623,032 downwards.
AAATACAGAATAAAGTTAAGAGAATGAGAAGACTGGAAATGTGTGAGCAGCTGACCACCCCCCCCAACTCACACCCAAATACCAACAAGCTCCCCCATCCGGCATAAGAAAGAGTCAGCAACAGTTTAATGCACACAGATAGCCCTACATTCAAATACTCAGAGTTAAAGAAAAGAGACCTCCAAAGGGATCAGTCTAAAAATATAAGATTGGAAGGAATCCCAGCATAAACACATATACCAAAATGTGTCAGTTTCCCTATCCAACTACCCACCCCACTTCTATGCAACATAAGCAAACTCTTAAAACAGAGTATTCTGAGTAAATCTTCAAAAACCTTATCTAACAGAAAGCTGCTGCTTCCTTCTAGTCACCCCAACAACTTACTCTAAAGTCTCAAGACAGAGGTTCAAGTACCATGAAACTACAGCAGTAGCTACTTCAAAACAAGCAATATTATTAAAAGAATCTGTAATTAAACTATTTTTGCCAGCAAGAACCATAAATAGACCTCATATTTAGAATCTGAAACTAGAAACAGGTGCAGGTTTTTTTAAACATTGTGATTAACTATTCCAGCTGCTTATGCAGGAGCACTGTACACTCTCAAAGCATCCGCAAACTGTCATCCAGAAAAGACCACAAATTATAACACTCAACAACTGAATCACTAACCAAAACCTAATGTGCTTTAATTATACAGGCAGTAGTGAGCCTTCTGAACTTAGCAGCTACTAAAGCTTCACTTGCCAAGACAATGACTTAACGTCTTGCCTATCTGCTATGACACAACTGGTTCTCTAGAAACTGAATTGCAAAAAAACAAAAATGCTTTCAAACTACTTCTTCATAAGATTCAAGATCAAAAAAGAAAATAAAAATTAGAATGGAGTCAAGAAAACTGGCCACCAGCAACTGTTCTCTCACACTAAAAAGCAGAACATTGGGTCACTATAGCAAAAGGACAAGCAACTTATTATCATTTGGATTTTCAGCAGATGGATATACAAGAACTATTAAAGCACATACAAATTTGTGTGGCATCCAGAAACAAACCCCTGTGCAGAAATTCTGAATTTTATCCTTCTGTCGCAAATTTCATCTTCAACCAGAGGCTACTTTCAGAAATACAGTGAAACAAAAAGGTAGGCACTAATATAAAAAAAAAAAAGAAAAAATCTTTGAGAGTCTAAAAAGCATTTCACATGTTAACTACAAAATTGCTTTTCCCTCCAACCTTGCAGCATACACAATTTTATAACATCCACGCATATTACAACCCCATCACATTCTCCTAGTATATGGAGAATATACATTCATGACACACAAGGACACTGGATATATATACTGCCCCTCATTGTCCAGAAAATTAAGCCAAATTGCAGAGCGAGTGGTTTCTTTTAGGCAAAGGTGATGGTAGAATTTATTTCTAGCAAGTGGTTAGATTTGCATATGACATGAGGACTGCTCCCCAAGGAGCTCCACACAAGGAACATGGATAAGGACTCTGTCTCAAGTCCTCTGTCTCATCCCTCTCCATCGAGTTTCAGTGTTTCCTTTTGCCATCACACTTCCCCTTAACCTTTTTCATGTTCCTGTTTCCTGCCTTCCTTTACTATTTATTTGTACCAACTCAGGGCTCTGCTAGCTTGCTCCCTTGGTCTTCTAGAAAGGCATGGCCACCACTCTGAATACCAGTCCTCCTCACTTGCATCATTCAGCTTCTTCGGGCCATGCTAGGGAGAGGAGAGAATTAACTCACTGACACAGGCACTCTCCTTTAATCCTAAATACCCCCTCTTAAATTCCATGTAGACCTCCTCCAAACAAAATTTCCTTCCGCCTCTGTACAATAAAGATGTCCCTAATTGATCCCTTTTGCTGCCAAGTCTTAGACCAAGAATCTGGACCTTTGTCACTGCTCTCAAAAACTCTCATCTCTATAACAGCACCTCACAGATCCTATTTCAGATCTGTCTAAACCAAAACCTCAGTCTCTGACATTTCTTTGTAGATAGCTGGGTGTCACCTTCAAGCCAAATGAACTGTAATTTAACTTTTAATCTTCCTCCCACATCTTTTGTTCAGCAGTGGAAACTTCTCCATTGCCCAGATTGCCAGTGTCTGGGCATTCTTCCCATTTCCTAGAACGTGACTACACCTAAATTTTTCTGCTTAATTTCCATGTATTTTAAATGCAGTCATTCTTAATGCATACAGTTAGAAGCCCTCAGAGCTGGATCTTGTTCTGTTCATCCAGCAATTCTGTTAGGAAGACAATCCGCTTAACTACTTGCAACCTTACATTGCCTTTCTGTATGTTTTTTCTGCAAGACCTGCAATTCATTATATGTGTTTTTCTACGCACAACAGAAAGAAAATATGGCTACTTCTAGATGTCTGATATGTTAATTCAGAGATTTCCATGCTGATCATTAAAGGCCACTGCTGCTTGTTACCCCTGTACCTGTCTCTACCCAATTGTTTTCCTTTGTCTTGTAATTTAGGCAGGGCCTTTGGAAGCAGCTCTGGAACGAGGACAAGTGAAACCCTTGGGGAATATATTTAGAAAGAATTTCAAAAACACAGATTGAATGGGCACACAGAACTTGCAGAAGGGAGTGGAGAGTTGAAGCACATCCCTTATGCATGAAGAGCAAGCCCTCTGCAAATCTAAAAGCCAAAAAATTCCTTAGTATTGCTAGGTAACTTTTATAAGATTTTGGAATGTAGCCAGAATCTTCATAGATCATCATAAGGTAATACACCCATTTAAATACTTCATTAACAAAGTGCATTAGCATATAAGATATCTTTTGTTTTCTTTTGCAACAATAATTAAAGTACAAAACATACCTTCCAGTTCAGAACAAAACAGTACAGATTCCTGTATCAAATGTAGAATATGTGTAACTTTTGAAGAAGACAAAGAAAAAAAGAAA
>JANZLQ010000031.1:1597539-1618535 GCA_026212715.1 Elanus axillaris | reverse complement strand
ATACTGAACTCAAAACACAGCACTGTACCAGCTATTAGGAAGACACTTAACTCTATCCCAGCTGAAACCAGGACAGACAGATATTTTTTTTTCTTAGTAATGAAGATGGAAGAACTTTACAAGAAGCAGGAGTGAAAAATAAATATAGACTATAGGAATAAGAAACAAAAAGAAATCAGTATTCAACAAGAGAATTGGGTAGGATAAAAAGTTAGAAATTAGCAAGATAGTAAGAACAAACATCTGGAAATAGAGAGTTTATTTTGATGTGGTATTCAAACAGCACCAAAAACTAGCAGGACAATTTTAATTCAGAACTGCAGAAGCCTACTACAATTAATGATGTCAAACCACAAAATTTTCTACTACAAACCCCTCTAGGTATCCAGGTATCACTCTAGGTTGCTGAAAACACTGCTGTTGTACAAGTTTAGATATGTATGTAGCAATGTATTTACACTACTCTCCACAGTCGAGTCTAGGACAGCATGGACAAACATCTTGCATACTATATTATTTATTGGTATAAAAGACAGTTTGATCAAGGCAGAATAATATATAGCTAGTCCTGTAATATTGAGAAAACAATGAACTGCGTTTTCATGCAAGAGCAATGCATCATCTCTGCTTCCTATTAAAGAAGGCATCTTACAAATAAGCACATTTAGATATAGGACAAAGCAGTCCTGCTGATGCTGATGGCACAGATCAGATACTGAAGCATATGCTCAAGCAGAAATAAAAGGAACCAGCACACTCCCATTACACAGCAGCAAGCTCTTAAATATTATGTCCAGCCTGCTACTACTGCCAAAAACTAAGTTTCCGATAGGAAGAAAAAAAGCCAGAGAGACAAACCCAGCAACATAAGCCAGGAAGGAAAATAAGAGTGGTGCCTTCTATGATTTGGCATATATCACAAAAGTTGCTGCAGAGTCTGAAGCATTACTGCTTTTTCCATACCACTCGAAGCTTATCTTTCTCACAGGTCACCATGCTACAATCTTTACAAAAGTTGTTTATTTTTTGTCATTCTACACAAAATTAACTACTTGTAAACACTCATTTTTCACAACAATAAAAACAAACCTGCATTTCCCAGGAAAACCGCAGTCCTACTTAAGCTGCCCAATATTAAACAGAATCCTGAAGCTAGCCAGACTTAGGTGGCTAATTTTATAGATTCAAACACCTGAAAACCAATAAGATTACTGGTTTCTGCTACATCTTAATTCTCACCCTTTTGAACACACAAAGAGCCACATTAAAGGTACATGTGCAAGTGCAGAACTGGCACTTCATACACTACTCAACATTTTAACATTCTCTGGAATGAAAAGTTTATGGTTTTCAAAAATATAATTCTTAAATAATTTTTTACCTAAAGAAAATGAATCATGGGTCCCTTTTTGTACAACAGCAGCAACTGTTTCAGTATATGTTCTAGGGAAACTTGCACTATGTCTTCAGCACTACAGTGCTGACTTGCTACTCCTTCACCCTCTGTACTAGCTACATTGCCTGAGAGTTGTGCCAAGACGGAATGCTGGGTTCATAACCTTCCATTTGTCCAGGAATTTTGGGAGGGGATGGGGACAGAAACAAGAATGAAGTGACAACAACAGAACTCCAATCATATACGTGCATCACACACAGCATCCTTGCTCTCCCTTCTTTCCTGATCTTTTTTGCCCCGTAATTACAAACCCCGCTTTCACACATGATACTCCCAGAAGAGGAAAGAAGTTCCTGGAGGCATGCAGAAAAATCTTCAGGAGTGACTGAAAGGACCCAAATAGCCTCCAGAAACTGAACAAGTTTTAAGTAGGAGCCTTAACCAGCTGAGAAATTCCTTTTCCTTCTGCATACCTACATGGTAAAGAAAAGGGTTTTTTAAGCACACCTATTGACTATAGCATGCTCTCGTGCAGGTAGTGTAGCTCAGTAACAGAACATGTGATATTAGTTTGACTAATAAGCTATGAAGAGTTTCCCAACATTTCACCTGAGGTACAGAAACAGCAATATATGAGAGAACATTTAAGCAAAAGAAAAACAGGACTTTAGCTGTTTAGCTTCACAAGACATAGCTTGAAAACTTTGTCCAGCAGATATCAAAGGCTTGCTGAAATCACTATGTAAGAATGTCACAGACAAAGCTGCATTAATTCCTTGCAATGGGAAGTGCTAAATATAAACATATTAAATACTTTATATACCAGGATAGCCTCACTCTCCACATGTGGTAGGACAGATGATGCTTCTGTGACATTCCACGTAGACATTACAAGCTTGTTCTAAAATGAAAGAACACGAGGGGACACACTTGAAAAGAATTTGCACCAAAAAAACACCAAAACACCCACACTAAACATGTGAGTCCAGGAAGAACAATAGTAGAAAGAAGATAACCCCTGATCTACTCTTGTTTTGAAGAAAAAAAAAAAAGACCAAGCAAACCATAAACCAGACCAAGATGACTTTTCAAGCAAAACAATTAACAAGCAAACATCTCTGTTAACCCACTTCTATAATTAACTTGATTTTATTTTGTTAAGAACAGAGCTTCAAAGTTTTTAGTTTCAAATAACAATCAGAAAAAAAGTCAAACTCCAACTGTGAGCATACTATTAGGCTGACTTTTGAAAGTGTCAGGGAAGTAACCTTAAGAACAGAGCTTGAGACACTAGAAAAGAAAGACAGCATGCCAAAAAACTTTTGGTACATTTGCTGTATAAAATTGTGTTTGGGTGTAGGGGGTGTTTAAGGAAACTAAGAAGCAGCAATCACTAAAAATTATGAAAATCACTTTAATGTCCTAGTGATTCAAAATGGTAAGGCTGGAGATTTACACCCATAAGAGACTCCACCATTTTCACTCACAGAGGATGACAGAATCCTGCTATCATTTACTATGTAGGTCAACAACAGAGGAAGAGAAAAATACCTTGACAGGGTTTCACACATATCAGCTTGCAGCAGGAAAAAAAGACTCCAGCTACAGTTTCACATTATATCTAAGCTGATTAATACCTAGCTACTGCCAAGTGAAAGGTCCCACTCAGCCTTGCACCAGCTCTGGCACTTGCCAATGGCTGGTGAACTGATCGAGTGTCTTAACACAGACTATCTGGGGGCTTCATAGTGCCCTCCTGGGCACTTGTTCTGAGCTTTTTTTGCATGGAGTTAGCTCCCTGAATTAGCTGATGGTGGGGTCAGATGACACCCATGTGCAAATCATTCTTTTAAGTTTCAGGGCTTTAGCTGCCATGCAAAAGCAAGCTCTCTTGCTCCTTATGCCGGTACCCAGGAGACCAGGCAACAAGCCAGTCAGCCAATAGTGAGCTGAGCCAGCTGAAAAAAACACTGATCATTTCAGGCCAAATCAGGTCTCCTAACTGGCTGAGTGCCCAAACACTGCTGTTGGGGCAAGGATATAGGCAAGATTAAATGGCTGGGGACACAGCAGAACAGAACATGAGCATCAAGTGTTACAGACCTGCATGTTCAGGGATGTTAAATTAGAGCCCAAGCTACAAGGACCATGTTTTCTGCATACAAACTCACATGGCTGTTAACCATAGTCATTTGCTCCTCTACCATCACCTCTATTCCCTCACTTAGCCATATGGTTTCCCCTCCTCTAGTTTATTCCAATGATACTGCTTCATCCATCAGGTAAGAGTCACTCCCTACCATTCTAAATTTTATTTATGCTTTACTGAGCACCAACTTGCTTCAAATGTCTCCTCTCCCCAAGGCCACTCTGATTAGTCTTTGATAACTCACTCAGCCAATGCTGCTGCTTATGCCTCAAACAAACAACATTGATCTTTTTCTACTTAGGGAAAAAGGGGAGGAAAGCAAAAGGCACTATTTCACAGTCATCCCACCCCCTTTTATTTTGCTTTCAAAAGCTTCCAAAGAAATAAATTAATTGCTGCTCCTCACCCCAGCCAAGGCCCTCTGCCAGTCCTGGCTCAATTTTCCCCTCCAGACCCCTGTTCCTTATGAGGTACTTCTTTCCCTTTTCCACCCCTACACTGGAAAAATGAGAATTATACTAACTGAAGCAATGTCCTCTTCCCGATGTCTGTGTTCAAAAGGGGTACCACAGGAAGTATGGTAGCTCCCTCCTTTCATACCATGAATCTTCTGCGCAGCCTGATCTCCAGCAGCAAACCCCAAGACTCTCACCAACTGAAGAAAAACAGCTGGAGAAAGTTAGCAATTTAAAGCAATAGCCATGATATTAGTACTGTCTTAGCCCCAAAACTTTCAATTGTTCAAACATTAAATAAGTTGACAGCAAAAGTATACATAAAGAAAGAAAGGCTATTGCAAAGTGAAAGTAGCAAATAGTGTATAATGTAGACTCAGCGATGGCAAACTTTCAGGCAAGCAGATGGTATTAGACTTCTCTGCACAGGAAACCCCCTGGCAGGTCCTACAGAGCTCTAACGAAGTGACTACCCTCACACAGATGTTCTGTTGACACAGGCTACCACATTTCCATAATGCTATTTTACTCACCCAGCCAGAGTTGCTTTGCACATCCCAGAAGCAAGAGTGCTTTAAATATCGTATTGGAAGTTCATGTGTACTGCTCATATATATCTTCCTCTTCCATCTATAATTGTTAACATACAGCTATATGGTAAATTGATACTTGCATATCGGTGCATTTAAAATAAGAATGGTAGTCAACATGAAAGGTACCATAAACCTTGCACTAAAACGTTGTATGGCAAACAGCTCGAAGAGGAAGAAGAGGGGGAGAACCCTGGGATCTACCACAACACTGACACAAGCTCTTTGTTACAGGGGAACAATACTACTAGGGGTGAGCTGCTTAGTCTAAACACAGATCTACAGCAATTTCTCTTGACTTGCTCCTCTCACCACCAAGAAACAGTTATGCACAACCGTCCTGGCTAATACAGCATCAGTGCTAGTCAATTAGCCTTGCTGTGGCATGGGAGCAGCATTTAATTTATCTGAAAGACACAGATCAGCTCGTTGCACTGCAGGACCAGCAGGATCACACTACTCCCCAGCACTCCCTTTCCCTCTGTGTGGCAGCAGTTTAAAATGTAGTCCTGCTTCACAGAAACTGGAAGAATTATGGGGCAACAATGGGGGGAAAAATTAATTTGAACTCGGTCTCAGAGTATCAATAGCTTTCAGATGGTACTTTGTGACATGTTGTGAGAAAAACCAAGACACGACAGGAGCCGCAGGTGATATTCCATTGTTAAACACACTCCTTATTTCAGGGGGAAAAAAACAAATATATATATATCTCACACTGTGAGTCAAAAGGATTTCATGAGAGTACATAGACTGCAGTGTGGATACACTTTTAACAGTAATATTGGATTAAGTAAAATAGAAATACTCTGAAAAAGTTCTAAAAATACTCTAAATACTCTAAAAAAAGTTCTTCTCCCATACAGCACAACTGGGAATGGTTAGAAGGAAAGAACAGCAGAGCTTTGTACCTGTCTACTTAGCAAATCAGCCAAAACAGTAACTAAAGATAGAGCAACAAAATACCCGGAAATCATGACATACAGTTTAATCTGCACTGTTCCACAGAGCAAAACTGTATCTCATTACTCCCAAAGTTCTTTAATCTTGTCAATAAAGCATAGGATGAAAGACAACTGTGTGACAAATTATTTAGCCTTCCAGGTGCTTTTAACAAGTTGCCACATTAAAATAATCCACCCTGCTAATAAACCATACAATTTTGATTCAAGCAACAGATAATTAGGTGTTGGGGTTTTTTTCCATGTAAAAAAGTCCAGAAGAGCAACACTGGATCAGTATCTCCCCACCCCAAAAAATATAACAATGCAAGACTCACACTTACATGAGCTCAGTACACATGAATATGGAAAGCAGTTTTCTGCTCCTCAGAAGAGAATACAGTTCCCATCACAGTATCACAGAAAGGCTGAGGTTGGAAGGAACCTCTGGAGGTCATCTGGTCCAATCCCCCTGCTCAGGCAGGCCACCGAGAGCCAGTTACCCAGGACTATGTCCAGAGAGGTTCTGAATATCTTCAAGGATGTAGATATCATTACCATAAATTATGCAGTGGAGTTTCCTCATATGTGAGAAAACTGTAGCGAATACGAGTGATAAGCTTCACTCGCAAAAAGACACCTTCCCAATTGCAACGTCTTCCCAACTGAATTAACAATATGGTTGACAGCCAACTAGGCTAGTAAAATCCAGCACATAGTTGTGGCAGGTACACGCAACCCACCCTGATAGCAAGCAAAAATTCTCTGGCCATGGAAGAGAGGAAAAAAACCCAGAGGCCACAGGTTGGAAGCTGAACTGCCCAGCGATGCCATGCTACTGTCAGCAGGTACACGCATCAGGAATAGAGAAGTGTTGACCCTTGGCCAGTGAGGATTAAAGTGACCATCTATGACCACAGGTCAGATTCAATGAGGGTATACATGGTGCCCCTCCAGAGGGCATTTTGAGCCAGTCCTCCTCGAAGCAGCAGGTCTGCAGTCAGGGACTTTCCCCTTGGGTTGGAATGCTGCCCTAGATAACTCAAGGTTAAGAGCCCCCATCTTCTAGGTGAGTGATACGCACATTTTGAGTCATCATGTCTAAACTTTAAGAATTCTTAAGTCAGCTGTGTAGTACTAATTCCACTTACATCATTGAGCCTGTGGTTCACTAATGTTACTGGACTTCTAACCGACCTTTTTTATTGAAGAATAAAATCTGCTTTTAACAAATGCTTGATTTGATAGTGTGTGTCTCTATGACAGTAGTCTAAGCAATAACTGACCCATAAACAAGGTAAGGATGTTAGCATCACGACGGTAAATGCAACAGAATGCAAAAAAAGAGTATAAAAGGAAATTGTGATGTGTAGAATACTCTTACACATTACAACTAAGTCAGTTAAAGGCAACCTGGCACTCTTCAGGAACTGCTGAGCAGATATTTGTTCATATGCATCTGCAATAAATATACTGTCGGGATACAAGAAGGGAAACAAAATACAGCAAACAAACAACATTTCAGTAGTATACACATCTAGAACTCTAGTATAGTAGTACATCTAGTACATACATCTAGAACCCTCATGGACGTTTTTCATAAACCTACAATAAAATTAACAGATTAAACTAAAGCAATGAAATGTTGATTAAGAGCTCAGTGCTATTTCCAGTATCAGTGAAATAACTTTAATATTAAAATGCTTTACAGACTACATATACAGGGTTTAGATGCATGCAACAATAGACAAGTTGGACACAAACTACTCTTGACATGATCAAGACAGAAAATACACAGAAGTACTATAACCCAGAACATGAAGGTAAAACAATGGAAGAGCTTGGGATAGAAAATGTCTCAGCAATTTGACCTTTGAATTGTCTTCATCAATGGATTCTCAGATTTTTCAGAGAGCTTTGTAAACAGTACATAGTACACACTATGTTATCTTCCTCTATTAATTTGCTTAATACAATCACATATACATCCAGCATGTAAAGTCAATTTTCTTCCTTCTCTGTCATCGCTGCAGTCAACTTTCTAAATTCCCAGCAACAAAATGCAGCTCATGGACAGTTGTAGTTATATGTTTGACTCCTCTAAGATCAAATTAAAATCTGTTTCATTAACTCAAATTATTATGGCAACTTCCTTACCTCTTTCATGTAAGGAGGTCATTTCCCTAACAAATATGTTATCCATAATATAACAGTACACAATTAAGAAAGAGATGACTCAAACAGGGTAACACTGTTGATTTGACTAATGGAAACTGTGGAACTAGAAAACAACCCACAACTCTTTCCTTCAGTGGCTGTAGGCAATAAAATCATGTTTATTTTGAGAAGTTCAGACCCAATAGTTTCAAACATACTGGTCCAGAGTAAACAAGCATGCAGTCCCAAGATCACCAAACCAAGAGATCCAACTCTTTACAACCTGAAGTCCAGTGTGAGCTTGGGCTCAGCTCCATCAAAACCAAACTGTTACGTTATGACAGGATACTTTCACAGCTGTAACCCACAAAAGGTAGGAAAATGAGTGAAGTTGCTGAGACACCAACTTAATTTCAAGAGAAAAATATTGACTCCAAAAGGTATAAAATATGAGAAGAAAAAAAAGGGGGAGTTAGAATATGTTGACTCAGCAAGATCAAGAATCAATCCACTCCAAGAATCAAAGGAGGTTGATATTTTCCTACCTGACACCTTCCAGGCCAGCAGGGACTCATTGAGTTGGTAAGCACATTAATCCTCAGTAAATAGCCTGACTGGCAAGGCTCTCTGCACAAGCCAGCAAATAACTGCTGTGTATCTCCTGTCTGAAGAACCTCTGTGTACGCTAGAAGATGCTGAATGCATACCCATGGCAACTTTATAGAGAAAGGCTCTATTTCTGAAGATAAATGCCACATCCTTGCAGCCATGGTCTTGCATGGAAGTTAATATTAGTTGGAAGTTCTTTCCAAACCTAAAGATGATGCAAAATCAAGCACTCAGACTAGGAAATGTCACCTTCAGTCATGACTGTTTTGGATTCCAGAAAGAAAGAATGGGAGAAAAAAATAAAGAACACAAACCATGGTATTTAAGATGGCTGTCAAAGCCTAGTGTAGCTTCCATTCTTGAGGATTTATTAAGTTTTATGGAGACATTTATTTAGTCTTGCTTCTCAGACGTTAAAGTTCAGTCATTCTTAATGGGTTAAAAGAACATGAGGCCATATTAGCCATCCATCACCACAACGTGTTCTGGGAACACATCTAGCCTTTGTGGGAGAAAGGCTGGGGCAAAGGCTACCTGTGACCTGAAAAACAGCACAGCATAAAGGAACATAAGAAAAAAATTCCAGGTTATGCTTCCATCCAACTCCTTCTATCCTTCCCTCCTTTCCCAGCTTTCCCATCTCCACATAGTAGAGAAGACAGTGATGTCTCAGACTACACGACCATTGGACAGCACTTGCCACCTTCACAGCCCTGTTTTACTTCAACTGTTGAGCACTGAACTGAAAACAGTAGGGTCAAATTGCTAAAAATAAGCAACCGATCCTATAAAAAAGGAGAGGTAGAGCAAAAAGTGAAAATATAACACCAAAACCCGTCTGCCACAAATGTTTTTGAACAGTTTGATGTAAACATAAGGCTTTCTAAATCTCAAAAGGCATTCTATTTTAAGCATTATTGAACCCACCTGAAAGCTAGTGAGGCAAGGTTATGGCTGATGCAGTTTAAGGCAATTTTTCAAGGCAGCTTGGAAGAACTCTACTTGCAGTCTGCACAGGTTCCAGAATTTTTTCTTATTATCAGAAGTCAGATAGAAAAATGAATTTGTTAAGTATCAAATCTAAGGAATACTTTGATTTTTTTATGCTTCCACATATTTTCTAGTTACTAGAACATGAGACAATATTACATAGTTTGCTTTCTTCTAAAAATTCCATACTATGAACCCATGAAGGTTCAAAACAAAATTGCTAGGGAAGCAAAGAACAGCAAGTAATTGCAACTTACTCAAAAATCACACACATCACTTTGGAGTTCGGGCAGGTTGTTGGTTTGTTTACTTGGTAGCGTATGAAAGGAAGCTCCATCAATATTTCCTTGGGCTTTATCCTTTCAAACTCAAAAGGCACATTAAATTTTTCCAGGATCACCACCAGCAAATTCTAGAGCATGAAAATTTTTGAATAAAATGACATATCTTAATGGACTAAATCACAGTCTTGTGCTGGGGACTGATCAGGTGACTTGCATCTGTATCTGAACCTCCCAGACCAAGGAAAGGTAGCATTTTCTTTGCAGTGCCCTAAGTTTCTCCTGCAAGTGTTCCTGCAGGTTACATTACCACTTGAAACATCATATATTTCATTGAGCATAATGATTCAGGCATCTTGCCAAATTGACACAAATATGTCAAGCCTCATTTTTCTTTGTAATAGCAGTAGCCTGGATGATCTAGTCCCACTGTAGTGTGATGGCCAGATGCTATTCTGAGAAAATTATGTCTAAACAGGGGTCAGGGGGTGTCAAGCAAACGACTATGCATAAGTCCAACAGCATATTCATCTGAATAAAATTAGCACTCAAGTGATTTATAGAAACCAAAATAAACATATCAAAAGACTGCAGATGTACAAAACACAGGGCAAACCAAGGAACTGGGGTTCACATATTGTGTTACCAACAGAAACTCAAAAATTCTGTTGTTTCACAAACACACACAAGAACAAAGTCACCATCAGGTATTTGACTGAGTCAATAATCTGTTCCCATCACCTACTTAGCCAGCAAGCAGCTAGCAAATGCTGCAATGCCAACAAAGGACTGGGTAAAAGCCAGCCAGAAGGATTCCAGGTTCTCTTCATCACTAGTTTTTTTTGTTTGTTTTTCACATCAAATAATCCCAAGAATGATGGAGTGATACAGGGGCTTTTGTTAGGTTTTAGGTAGGGGGTTTTGGTGGTGGGGTTTTTGTTTGTTTTTTTTTTTTAAAAGAGCTTCCTTTCATTACCGGTACAACTTTGAACGATTCCCAATCGTTCTTTTCACCAGTATCACTACAAGAAAAAGCTGAACAAAGTTCATAAGAGAAGTTATTTATAAAAACTTCCAGTAGAAAATCAGTCACCTCATTAGTCATTGGTTTTAAAGTTTCACATGCAAGTATTGCAATGACAGCAGTGACAACTCATTAACCATTTCACTGAGCAGTTTATAGATATCACATACACAGATACCTTGGTATCCTTCCATAGGTATCAGTCCCTCAGTATAAGTTCCCAGACATGTTATAAAACTAAAAAAAAAAAACCCACAAAAAAAAACCCTCAGTTATCAGCATGACATTTATTGCAGTACAGTTAAGTTCCCTTCCATCATCTGGGATGTGAATTAGTATTTCATTTCACACAGAAACAGGCATAACATTCATACTCTATGAACTTTTCACTGCCCTGATCTGGACCAACTTAATTATAACAGTTAGTAGATCCAACTTGACTGTTTTTAAGTACCTAAATCAGTATCTTTAAGAGTTCAGAATAACAAAAACCAATTAAAATAACGTGCAAGACATAGTGATAGAACCAAAGTCCAAAATTCATTTAAATTCTTAGCACTATTTCTCATTTGTTTTGATTTTTCCTATTTAATGAAAAATTGTTGTTTCACAGACCCATAAATATTTTAATTGCCGTGGATCCTATTGTCTCTCAAAGGTGAAATTATTCACAAAAGTAGAAATTTGAATTCCTTGAACACCCTTTACAACATCAGAACTCCATGATGCAGAAAAGCCCACTTACCCCTCTGCAGTATTTTCTTCTCCAGAACACTGTGCATTACGATTCAAAATTCAATACATGCATTACTTAATAATTTGGAGAACACTTTCCACTCAAATAGAAGCCAATGACAGCAGAACAGATGCCTTTAGGAAACTAAGGATGTGTGATTATAGCACTGGGAAAACAGACACATGCTCATATCATCTGCAATTATTAAGTTTCAAATTAAACAGTCTTCATTGTTTCCAAGATAAAACCGATTAACAAGAGATTTAAAAGGTCACTAGAAACATGGTTCATAGTCAAACTAGTTCACGCTATCATTTTTTCAGGATGGAATTTTCTCTTTTTTTAGGAAAAAAAAGGGGGGGTGCAGAAAAATGGCATATCTTATTCAGGAAAACAACTGCTGCCTTCTCCAAGAAGCATCTTTCCCACTACTTTTGCCATCTCAAACAGGCCCAGAAAGTGGCGGATATTTTTTCGAGTTTTGTTTTTAAAGCACAGAGGAAATTTTATGACATAAAATTAAAGAAAACAAGCAGGAAGTTTGTGGTCCAGAAAGTCAGCTCTGAATTATGATTTTTTTAAATATACTACAGAAAGAATGCAAGCATTATGGAGCAAAAACAGACTCCCTAACTTGCATAAGGAAAGTAGTAAATAGCACTCAAAACATAATACATTTGTAAAGACTTATTACACATCAGAAAAGTCTGCTGAGGAGACAGCACATGCTGTAAGCTATTCTTACTTGCCAACAAACCTAAGCCACAAGTACAACCCAGTGTATTCAGCACAAGTTTGCTTACCCGGCAGGATACTCAGAGCAAGAACATGGCAGATGTGATCCTCTCCTTCCCACTGAAGGATTTAAAGGATATGCCACTCCCACAGATGAGATGTTTTTCATACCCTTTGTGAGCACATTCAGTTTGATCCAATAAAAAGTAAAATGGATGAATTTGATTTACCATTGATGGTAACCTGCTCCTAAGTGGCCTGACTGTACGCTTCAGCAGTTGAAACATGTGAGCAGATCCCACAGAAAAATGGTAACAAATTACTGAGAGGGAGAAACTTCTTATGCAGCTCGCCTGCGCAAACTCCAAATGCCTTGCTGGCCTACAAACAGTGCTAAGCCTCAGCTGAGATGAATGTCATCTTGCAAAAGTCTTCCAAGTTGCTACCAGCACACATTAAATGTGAAAATTGACATTTCTGCATGCCGGTGTTAATAGACACAAAGCAATCTCATTTATGAACTCTTAAATCATTATACAGCAAGAAAATAGCTGCATCATATGCACTCCCTTAAAGCTCTAATTTTGCTCAGGCCATACTGATCAGATTACATAACGTTAAGCCAAATGAAAACCTCAAACTTACTCTTGAATAGCATCATAGAAAACAGCTACCTGTCCCTTGAAAACCTCAATGGCAGCAGTACAGCAAGGAGTTGGGGAAGCATTTGCAAAATCCTCTGGTGGTTTAAGAGGTGACTACCAAGTAAGGAAGCACATAAAACATTAATGAAACTAATGCTGAATACCATATGCAAAGTAATCCAGTTCATGGCTTTGCACCATAAAAATATTTTTTTAAAAAATGAAGGTAGCAAGACAGAATCATAAACACAAGTCAGTGTTTGGGCAAATAAATCCTGTAAGGAGTAGAACCAACATATCCCCATATTTCATGCATCAATGGCCTTTAGCTTTCTGTCCTAATGTTTCCTACCACCTTGGTAACACACCCCATCCCGAGTGGCACCCCATAAAACCCAGCTCTTTTCTGCCACAGGGTTAATTTCCAACCACCCTTCTCCAGTGATCAGTGAAGAGCAGAGGACACGAGCTGCGGCTGGTTCAGAGTTACACTTGTGCAAACTGACTAGCAGCAGACCAAATATCACAAATTACTCATGGGCCCATAGCTGTGAATCTTCCTTCAGCACTGTCCCTATATAAGGTCTTTCTCTTTCACCCACCACTGAGATACACACAAGATACAGACACATACTTATTTGGACAGGTCACCCTTTGCTGCTGATAGATGTTACAGGGTAGAAAGAGGGAACAGAGAACAAAACAGTGTCAGTGAGTGCTACAGGTGAACATATGGCACAGCCACATAAACTTTGCTTGCTTAGGAGACAAGGCTAAAGATACCTTTAAAAAGCAGTCTCTGGGTTAGAAAAGTTAATAAATAACCTAAAACACATCTTCTCAATTTTTTATTTTTTTTTTTATTTCAGAAACAACAGTGTACCTGGTTGAGTACTCAAAAAACAAGAATGGAAGTTACCACTGAAAACTGTCTCCCTCTTTTTTTTTTTTTTAAATTAAGGTCTTCAAATACTAAATAACACTAATAATACAGACCTCCAGATCTTTGAGTGAATGGATGAAGCTACATAATTCGCTCTGTACAGGACACTAGATCAGACAACAACATAAAGACAAAAGGAATCAAAAGCCTGCAAATTTTATGAGCAAACATATATTACAAGAACTTAGCAGTTCACAAAGCTTTTCCCAGTATTTCCCCCCTGCCATGAATAAGCATATTTGCTCTCAATACAGTAAGATAATAAAGTAAAATCTATTTGTTGAATTTGAAGACAAATAGAAGTCATATTGATCAAATAAGAGGTAAATAACTACATCATAAATGCAGGTACTTTGGAAAAGTTACAATCATACAGGACATTTAAAGCCCACAGACTTTATTTCAAGGTTTGGGGCAGCAGCAGAAAGGTACTGATTTTTCCCCTTTCCTGGCCTCACTACCCTGTTGGCCTATTGAACACTCATCTCCCCACAAACAGTTAACTCACAACAGAACTCTGAATTTTAGTAATAAAGTTATAATATAGTTAATGAATTAAGACAGATGATAGCACTCGCTTGAGCCTGCGACTGGAAACGAAGGGAAAAGAACAAATCCCATGAGCTATATCCAAACACATGCCCTCAAGTTCCCACTTTGTTAGCCTGAATAACTGCTGTGTGAAACAGCTGCCTGCCCATTAGACCAGGCTTTTCTTAACATTGAGAGCTGCAATAACGAAAGTGTGGGCTGGTGGAATAAAAGCGCTGATTTGGACTTTATGGGCTTCTTAGGGAAGGACATAAGAAGAGAAGAAAGGAGTTACAAAATTTTTTCCTCTTTGCTCATATTCAGTCTCAGTTCAATTGTTATGAAAACATGTAAACATACAACACATGATGTCACCAAACTTGTAATTAGTTTTACATACATTTGTGGTAAGGAAGTAAAAACCCGTAACTCAGAACAAGCTGAAAAGGATTGAGATGTTTGTATTTACTACAGGACAGTGAGAGGATCAGAAGATGGGAGAACTGTTGTAGTGCACTATGTCCACAACTAGCCGTGCTGCTTACTACTGCCTGCACTGCTACCATCATCAAGCAACCCACATTTATGCTGAAGTTCTTTTGAGATTTTAATCAACAAAAGTTCGAATGAACCAAAGTGCTACTGCCTCCCACCCACTAGCTGGCCTAAACCCAGCCAGCAGACTTTCTGCAGTTTTCCCACGCCTGATTGTTTTCCAGCATGTAGACAAAGTGTAGATCATGCAGAAAACCAACAGGTTAAAACTTTATTATTTTTTTTTTAAAACTGGAAAGGGTAAGAACTGGAGAGCACCAGCTCTCAACTCTTCTCTTCCATAACACAGGAAATACTTTGACAAACTGGAATACAGCAAGATAACTTGAAGAAAGCAGCACTCTATATATGATGTAGGCTGTTCAGCAGATGGGGGGGGAGGAGGGAGGATATCTAGACAGATGGTCTGGAATTTGCATTTTGTAATTCGAAGATGAAAGCGTTTCTAAGTCTACAACATAATGCGCTAATTTCAGCAGAACCTTAGAAATAATACAAGGGGGTACCTCTCCCACAGTCCAGTAAAACCTCAGGAGAAATTCAAATTGAGTTTAAGGGTATAATGTGGAGTCTCCAGAAGAAATCAAGAGAAACTCCCATAAATCTTCAAGTACCAACATCATTTCTCAAGCCTCTTCTCAAAATGGAGTCCAGAATAGAGAATGACATGTGGCTACTAAAAATTCCAACTAAGAAAAGTCTCCAGACAAAAATGGCCAGTCTTCTTGCAATAGCTTCAACAGCTGAAGACTGACATCAGCTAATGAATTCTTTGCCCTAGACATAGGAGATGTTTCTGAACCCTGACTTGGAACCCACAACTCCTGCCCTCCTCAGCTCCACAGGTGTCACCATGAGGACCTGCATCTCCTGCATGTTGCACCCTAAAGACCCTTTACTTCTAGATCAAGCACCTCACCTTAATCTCAGCGCCCACATTTCAGAGAGACTAGGGAGGCTACCCTGAAGACAGGCTTAATTTAATGCAATGAAAAATTGGACAGAGTAGGAGTTGGGGCCCAGACCCTACAGTGGCTCCTGATTTTTCAGGGGAAGAACCAGGTTCTCTGAGTCACAATAGCAAATACTCTTAATTACACTAATGAGCTGTGCCTCAAGTAAAGGTGGGGAAGGAAGAGCAAAGAGCACTTTTATACTTGATGGCATGGCAAAGGATGACAGGAGACACTGATCCCACTGAGTAACAGAGGTTAAATTATCTCCTCTGCCCACTTCTACTATGGCTAATTAAGTCACACAGACCAGAGGAGATAAAGGTATTCAGAAGAAGCCTATTAAGTCTTTCATGTTTCTTTAAAAAAAAGGATTAAAAAAATGCAGGATTTAAAAGAAGACATTAAGACTGAAAGCTCTTCAGAATAATTTGTTACTTTCACCTCCTCAAAGTAGAGACGGCAGCTGCTGCTGCCATAGAGCCAACCATATATTGAGCAACAGAAGAAAGAGCACTTTTAGACTATTGCCATACAGCTGCTGACCCCAAAATGGTCATATCAGACTGCTGAGCTTATATCATTGCATAACACAAGTCAATACTCCTTAGCTTCACAGAAGCAAAGTCAAAGGTATGATTTACACTGATCTATACCTACTCACACACAGAGGCCAAGGCAGTTGAGGTAGTCAGTGGTATTAGCGGCACCTGCTATCAATCTGATGACAGAAGGGTAGGTGGATGTTTTGGGGGTTTTTTGGTTTTTTTTTTTAAATACAGGCAGGAATTACAACTCCAAGTAATATAAAGGAATCTAGCAGCTGAAGATAACAGCTCTGCAAATTCTGAAGGACTGAATTGTTGGCACAACAGTAGTCCAAGTGCTGTTACAAAGTGGCTTTGCAGCTTTGAGCTCAAAAAATTACATTATTCCTTGCCTCTAAGATTAATGTACTTTTACCACAGAAATTATCTTAACTTTCGTCAAGTAATATAAAGAGCCGCTGGTCGAGCCATCATTAAAGAAACAAGTCTGCTCAATTTCCATATTACAGATAATCTTTTTTAAAAAAAAACACCTGATAAATCAAGGTGATTACAGGACATCTGCATTCTCACTCATTTATTTACATTAGATGCCAGAAACTGTAAGAATGTTTTGGTTTGGTTCCAAAGCTATCTTTCAGACATGGTACTGAAGAATAAAATACCTAAGACAGCTGGAAACTAACTAGGTAGTGAGAAACACCTGAAGTGGTTTTGTGTGGCAGGTGAGATGCAGAAGTTTGGGAGAAGAGACAGTTAGCTAAAACTGTGTAACAAAATTTGAGTGGCACACAAGTTTGTTTGGCAAGATGTGTCTTCAAAACTGTGCTGCTCTCATTCCAGAACCTCTGCAACACTGTATTTGAAATGGAGAGAAATTAATCTTTGGGAAATTGATTTAATTTTTTAAAAGCGTGTGTATGCACATATCTTCACAAGTCCTGGACTAGTCTTTTCCACTCTCCCTCCTCCCAGAGGCAAAATTTAGTGGTACACCTTTCCAACAATACTAACCCATTCCTCATGCATTTTCCTACAAGAGCACATGAAGAGCTGAGCCATGAAATGAACAGCTAAAAATGAGTACTAACTTGCACTACAGCCCATCCATTTCCGAAAACTTAAATTGCAGTTTTATTCCAGATTTTAAACACCTTACAAGAAAATTGTTTTTCTTTGGACAATAGGCAAGGACACTAATTCTTGAACAAATACTTAAGACCATCAGGAAGGGACTGGGGCTTCCCCCCCTTTTTCTTCCTGGAAGGGGAGAAAGGGAAGAGGGACAGGAGCAGTAAAAAAACCTTAATAGGTTAATGGGAGATGTAAAGTGAACATCGCCAAGGGGCAACCACTGTAACAATAATAATAAAACCACTTGAGAATACCAAGGGGGCCCAGGGGAAGAGGTGGGAAAGCAATGTGAGGAATACAGAGAAGGTCCAGTGAGGACCACTGTCTGTACACCCAACTCTAAAGCATGGCTGCATGACAACCTTCTACCTACATCATTGCTATATTTTGCTACAAGATAGAAACATTAATATCGTCTGATAGCCTACAAAGCTCAAAATTTAAGGGGTAGGGGAGAACAAGCATTAAAATATTATAGACTATACACCAAAGGAGCAACATCATGATGATATATGGTTTTTATCATTTGATGGAGGTCAATACAAGCATTCACAAAAGAAATAGTTTCCTTCAGTCGCTAAATCAACACACCTGTCATTTCATGATCAGTATATATTTCATATGAATAACCTTAGATCTTTCATCCGATTTCTTCTGAAGACCCACAATTCTTGGAAATACAGCTTGTCAATCACACTTCACATCTTAGACCACATCCTCCCTTTGTATTACCAGTAGGTTAATTTGTCTTGATCTTTTGTACTTTAACTCCTCAGCGCCATCCAAAAAAAACACCACTTATAGAGTAGCTGACATTGACTTTTCTCCTTGATAGTAAGCTGAGTAAAGTTTTCCATCACAAACTGAGATAACAAGTAATCTAGAATTCACTGCTGAAGACCCTATACTTTCTCAAAATACCATCTGTCAATGTCCCTGCAATCCAGGAGCAGGAACTGAGCAATGAAAATTGCAGCAGATGTTTTCATCTATGGAAAACAGTCACCACATCAGCTCCAAGCTAGCAAATAGCCTGGTGATAAGAGTATGTGGTAATAAGCCAAACACATTGCTCCAACAGTAAAGCACATAACCTTGCTTCACAGCGCATATTGTGGCATTCACACAAGTGTCTTACAAGCAGGTTAAGCAGGCAGGCTTTTTCAGTAGTTAAGACATGCTTGGTGTAATCCAATGGTTTTCAGGGCTAAAACAACAGGAATAGTATCTATTCTTGCTCAAATAACTCAAAAAGCAGCCATAAAAAAAACTGGATATCACAGGGACAATTTTGGGCGGGGGCAGGGGGAGGTACACACATTGATAGCTAATGGAGGAACCATAGGAGAGTTAACTGATGGCAGGATAATCGCTTTGTTAAAGAACAGATCCCAAACAAGCAAAATGCATTTAGCTGCAGCAGTTGTAAGTTACTGCTTATCTACAGGACAGACAAAATTAGTATCCACTTCATTACTGAAGCTGTATCCTCAGTAATTACACTTAAAAAGGAAACTTGAAAAGGACCCACGTAAGTAGGTTAACCAAAAGCATCACTCTAGCACTATCAGTATCAACAAACTCCTTTTACTACAGCCCATCTACTGGGCAACAAAAGGTAAAACAGTCACAGCTGGAGTTTTGAAAATTTCTGAACTATTCTTTTTGTATCACCTGTCTTCTATTTTAGAACCTGATTTTGACTGCATGTGCCACCACAGTGACTGTGGAAGCTAAGAAATAAGATCACAAAAAACAAAAAGGCTGTGAAAGATAAGAATTTCAAAGGCTTATTAGGGAGTGTCTAAACCTGTATTTTGTGCAACATTTAACTGCCCCAGTGACTAACATCGTAGACAAAAGAAGTCCTTGTTAAATATTAAGCATCCGTGACCTTTCAGTTAGGGAGAAAGGGCTTATGACAAGCGCCCCAAGACATCCAACAGCAAAGATGCCTTAAGGAAAAATACCTTAGAATTCAGGTAGTATGTGTCACCCATAATACATGAATAAAAAGAGGCAGTTATACCCTCTCCTTTTAATCTAGCATACATAACCTTCAAGTAATTCTTCTGTCATGTCAACAGGATATATTTTAAACCATCCTCAAAGGAACACTAGCAGCATAAGTAATCTTTCTTCAAATTTCACTGTATTACTAATTTGAGTATGGAAAAGCTGTTATATTTTATCACCCATCATCATCACATTTTACACATCCTTGACAATGAAGAGAGATCAGTCAGCTACCCTATGATCGAGGCACTAGGGTAGAATTTAAGCAATTAAAGTATGTTAGAAGCAAACATACTGTATGACTCTCACTTAAGTTTTTTTCATCTCAGTTTTGAAGGCTTAACTTCACATGACCCAGTCTTGAACATTTAGAGGCTTGCAGCGCACAAAGCTTTAGGTGGCCCCCAAAAGCTATCAGCAGCTTGACATTTACCTTTACATTTGTTACTCTTAACTACTATTTTATCTCCACTTTCTTTACACTGGTGAATGCAAACAAGGAAACTTAGCCACCTGCACCTCGAATTGTCTGGAACAGCATTATAACGAGTGATTTTTAAGGGCCAGAAAAGGCAACTGTGCCACCTACACTAGTTCTGCATCCTGCGAGTCGCAGGCTGACAGCCTCTGGGTCACAGCATGAAGTCTTTGTCAGATCAAAGTTCTCACCACTCTATTCAGCAACAAGCAGCTGTTTTGAGTAAGCACATAAAAGCTATAGAAAAGATGCAGAAGGTTTTCAGTCCCTATCTCCACAAATGCCAGAACTTAACCCGCTTCCTTCCACGACCAACCCAGGGAAGGGGCTAGGGTGAGGAAATAAATCAGTCGCTGGAAGAGAGCTCCTATTTATCCTCCCAGCCCTGGCCAGCCAGCAGGCTAAATCCATACTGGAAAAGAAAACATGGAGCCACGGCTACATATGGCAGCTGGAGGACAGAAGGCTAGCAGTCCCAAGTTGATACACGCCGGGAAGGACGTGAGGATGTCGGGAGAGAGGAGCGGCAGCAGTACGGGAGGGACCTATTTTAACGCATCTCCCCTTCCACCCGCGGTCCCGCTCCCACGGGGGACCCGCTGGCCACCGTTACTGGCGAGGAAGGCACCTACCTGTGCCGGTGCTCGTCGTGCCCTTGCCCGTGGATAAGGAAGCCGCCGAGGTTCTTGCCCCCTTTGCTGGTGTCCACATGAGGAATGAGCACATCCTCCAAGCCCAGGTCAAAGCGCTTGTGCTTCGAGGAGTCGGGGAGGAAGAAGAACGCCCCGAAGCACAGGGTGATGAAGGCACTAAGAATAAGGAGCAGGATGAATTTTTCGGAAAGTCTCAAGGTAGCCCTGTGGTGCGGGAAGGCGGAGGCCCCCAGGTTCAGGGGGGGCAACCTCCGCCCGGAGAGCGGCAGCAGGGCGGGAGTGGTCATCCTTCCGCTAACGACCACCCGGCGGGGCCCGCCTCAGCCCCTGCGGAGGCCAGCCCGGGCCCGGCTCCGGCTCCGGCCCGGCTCGCGGGCTGAGGGCGGCTTCACCATCCTCCCCGCGGGTGCCGGGCCGCGTCCCGTCGTCGTCCCCCCCCCCCCCGCCCGCCGAACCACCGCGCGGGGGAGGCAACCGG
>JANZLQ010000031.1:1571894-1597439 GCA_026212715.1 Elanus axillaris | reverse complement strand
CGCGGGGGAGGCAACCGGAGGGGAGGGGGGGGGGCCGGGCCGCCCCGCTACCTGCGCGCCGCCCCCCTCCTTCCCTCCCTCGCCCCGGGGGGCCAGCAGGGCCCGAGCGGGCGGCTCCGGTCAGCGCTGCTCCCCAAGATCCGCGGCCGCTCGGCTGCGGGACGCCGCCAGCGGCGGCGGCAGCGAGGAGGGACAGCGGGCTGCTGAGGGCCCGGCCTGACGCGCCGCGTCCCTCCGCCCGCGTCCCTTTGGCTGGGCCGGGCGGAGGCTCATCCCCGCCGCGCCGCCCCGCTGACGAACGGGCCAAACGGCGCCGGGAAACGGCCACTGCGATTCCACTCCGGACCCCCGCTCTCCCCGCCCTCACGGCGCCTGCGCAGCAGCGGCAGAACGGCGCAGGCGCGCTGGGGAAAGCGAGGTCTCAAGGAAGCCGGCGCTGACAGGGACCCGCCTCTTCGGAGGGAGGGGCGGGGCCTGCCCGCGCCCGTCCCTGCGGGAGGTGGGGAGAGGGCGGCTCGGTCGGAGTACGCGGGCGGGCAGGGCCGGGCAGAGGCGGATGGGGCGGATAGGGACGGGGCAGTTTGGGGGCTTCCCCGGCGGCTCGGCGTTGCCCCCCTGCGGGCTAAACGGCGTCTTGCCGCACTCGCTGCGGCAGCGCCGGTGTCTCTTTCAACCGCGCTCTCAGGCGGTTGAGGGTGGCAGGTCAGGCAGCAAAACGTGAGGTGGACTTTGTTCGGGTTTGGTTTGTGTTTCTTTTTTTTAAATAGCGTGCAGATCTGGTTTAGCGCGGGGCCGCGTAATCCTTTTGGGGACCTCGTAAGGTAAAGCTCCGTGGGGGAGTAATATTTGCCTGTGGCGCGACGGACGCGTCCCTAAGGAGCTGCACGGAGCTCTGTGGTGAGCACACGTCACACCGCGCACAGGGGCATCAAGCTGTGCCCCCCCCTCGCCCCCGCTCCGTGTAATTTGGTTTATCGTAGGGGCTCGGCCTAGGTGGCAGATGGCACGCTGCCTGGGTCAGCCCTCACCTGAGGGCTGTGGGTCTTCCAGAAACAGGGCCAGGTCCGGTGACTAGCTGTTTGAGCCACCCAGCTCCCCGAGCCACTTATAAACCTGCAAAGATGCTGAGGCAGAAGTGCTATGGGAAGGGGCGTAGATGAAGTGACAGGCAGAAAACAGACCTGAATTACCCTTCACAAATACAAAACGTGACTGTTTTACCCTGCCCGGTCATGGCTTGCTGCCTGCAGGCATGAACAAGGCAGAGTTAGTTCCCCTGTACATAAAGGGTTTCACCCAAAAGCAAAAGGAAGGTTGAAGTAAAGGCCTGAGCAAGGTAGCTGCAGGAACCGGATTCAGAGGAGTTAAAAGAACAAAAGCAGGCCCACAAGTTTGGGAGACAAGTCACACCTGCCGCTCTTTTCAAAGTAGGGTGTTTCTCACTTTTTAAAATGTAACCATATCACTGGAGCCTTGAGTACTCCCAGGTTATGGAGAGCAGAGTGTGTTTAGCCAACCTGGAGGACAAGGCTGAATCCCAGCCAAGGAAACATAAAGGCAGGGGAGACAACAGGTCAGTTCAACCTGCTAAAGTGAAGTTAGCTGGGCTGGAGAGGACTTCCAAGGTGGAAGGCAGCATCCTCAGACAGTGGTAGGACTGATAAGTGTTGCGGCATGTGTCCTGCAGGCAGACAGAGCAGGTGCAGAGCCAAGAGTGGCTTCCACTGCCACTAATGCTGCCAGTGCCCATGAGAGGGGTGCCCTTGATTCCAGTCACAGGAGCTGCTGGTATCTGAGCAGAGCAGGTCTGATTGATAACAGACCTAAATGCCTGATAATACTGTTATCAGTCTTATACTTTGCTTTAAATATTTTGAATCTTTGGGGAATTATGCTGGCCTGTGGAAAAAATGTCCCAAGTCCAGCTGGACATGCTGAATTAATGAAGGTTAGCACTCAGCTTCTGGTCTGAGTCTGGTGTACTATGGAAATTAAGCCCTCAAGAGAGGTTAATTTGGGAGGATTCCAGGGAGGGAAAGCAGCTGAGCTAATTAAAAAAACTCTGGTGGTTAATGTAGTGGCACAGGTGTGGGTGCGACAAAAAACCCAGATTAATAAACACTTAGGGTCAGTCAGGTTATCTGAAGTTAATTGATCAAGGTGAAGGAGACCATCTTCTACACCAGATTAACTCTTCTGCTCTGATCACTCCTTATGTCCTCACATCCAAGCTATGAATCATACCTTGCTGGATCTTTTTGCATAACATGTCAGAGATAATGGCCTTTCCCATCTGTCCACCCAGCTAAACTCTTCCATCAGCTTATATTTTTGCTTCCTCTTCTCTGTTTTTAACAAAGAGGACCCACAACAATGCCATGCAGCAGACAGCTGGACCCTGCTCACTAGTCTTGGACTAGTAAAAAACAGAATGAATTGAGAAACTCTGCCATAAGGTGATAAAACCCAAAGAGCCAGTGTGTGACAAATATACCAAAGAGAGGGCATATACAAAAAGAGCTGTATTATCAATGATACTACAATGCACTCCAACCAGTACAGCAACTAAGCCTAACATTTTATGTTGTTGCTACAGGATCAGCAGGCTTCAACTGGTCTACTGGGCATTTTAACTGTCTTCGAATTTTGATCTGGTAAAGTATCTTCAAGCCTTCACGTGTTAAATTGCTTTCTCATGCAGTCTGAAAAAAAAGGATCAGTCCATGAAGACTTCCGTTCTCTGTCTTTTTGCCCTTTGCTTCACTCTGCCAACAGCTAGTTTCTCCTTTGCTTTAAAAGACTGAGCAGAAGCTTCCAATTTCTTTATAAAATGTTTCTTTGTGTTTAGCTCCTTGTACAGAAGTGACATTTCTGTAGGTTTTGTAGTTTATGATAACCTTTCCAAATTCTAAAGCATCTGTGTCTAAACCAAGATGAAGTTTTGTATTTCTACCATTCTGTGCTTGTTTTGACTTCCCTACTCTTTACCAGTCTAAGAGTAATTTTTCATCCTTTGGTTCTGTCATACAGGGTAATATACATATCCCCGTAAGTCTGCCAGTGATTTTCCACACTGCAGTGGTGTTGCTCTGTAGCTGAACGACATTAAATATGGAATTATATTGAATTAGTTGGTTTTGTGAGCCTGTGCTACACTGTGTAGATTCTGCATCTATTAGTGTTTTCTCAGATATGCCCAGAACATTCTCAGAAGTGTCCTGTGCTGAAACCTAAAGGTTTTCACAAGAACCAGGGATTTCTTGTACTCACCGCCTTGTCTTTGATCAATTACAAATGTAACTGGGAGCTTGATGTGCAAAAGTGCTTGATCGTCAGCACTAAAGTCACTGTATTACCACAGGCCAACGTTTCTGGAAACTTATTAGGGTAGATCACATTTTTCAAAGGTAGACGAAGTAAGTCCTGTGGAATTACAGATCCATATCTGCTTATGACCTCTCTTGAAATGACCACAATGATCCCTTCTAGCATCACAATCTGGGCACACAGTCTGCAATCATTATTTGCAAAGCCACCTCTTCGGTTTTCTCCCAAACCCCTTCCAGTCTTTCCTCTGCCCTCCAGGTTCCATGGAAAGTCTGACACAGCTCAAAACAGCATTCATGTCCTCTTGGACCAGATGGTGACCATACTCTTTGTGAAATCTAGTCTCTAGTGGCTGCTGTGACTCTGTCTTCATGTTTCTCATCCTATCCTTCCAATCATGACTTCTTTGGAAGAGACTCTTCACCCACAGCCAAGCTTTGCTGCAAGACTTTGGTCTTTGGCCCATTTCCCTGCTCTCTCTATACCTCCTCCCTGTGTTGCTGAATGTATATAAGCATACATTTTACTATTGTTTCTAATAATCAACCTCTCCAATTCAGATCCCATTTTGTTCCAAACAACACTTAGCCTTAGAACTTTTTGAGGAAGACTAGCCCTTGCTCATCCTCAACGCGGCTATAGCAGGGTGGTTAATACTGCCCTAATCTCATTCTCCTACTTCTTTTCTTGACCAAGGTGGAGAACACAATCTTCTCCTAATTCATACCTATAACCCGTGCATGGTCTTCTGCTCTGAATTCTCTGTACGTCTTCATATCCAAGTTTAGAATAACACCTTGTTTTTTCTGTGTAACGTATCAAAGATACAGACTTCCCCATCCATCACCCCAGCCTAACTGTTCCACCTAGGGTTTGTCTTGGTTCCTTGTCTCTGTTTCTTACAAAGGCGGTCTTGCACCTTTCCAGTCCATTCAAAATGCTTCTGGAAAGATGGGGGGTTTTGTGCGATTGCCCTTGTGTCACTTCAAGCTTTGCATCCTCCTGACATGCCTCCCCCTCTCCTAGCATTTCTGATTCATCACTAAGACACCAGTTCCTCCTACACCCAGTTGGCCTATAATATCAGCCTCCAGCACCTATTTATTAACATTTCAAGTACTTCCATGCTTTCTTCTATGCTTCCCTAAGGCACGAAATGACTTGCACATCAAAAAGAAAGTTTGGAACCATGAAAGAGTATTAGACTATACCAGTAAATTGCAGCTCTGAAAACTGAACTCATGGCAACTTCTGTACAGAGACACAAAATGGCCATAAATATCAGATTGTAGAAAAAAAATGAATGGTCTACAAGTGTGTGTTGAGATCAGTAGCAGCACTGCCATTCTTTGGCTGAGAAAGTGAAAATAAGCTATCCAAAGATGCTCAGAAACAAGGGTCAGGAGCTGCATGGCTTCAGGACCTTGAGACCCAATAGTCGCCTGGGAAGTGCCTAGTGTGCACTGGGAAGACCAACCCTAAATTATTGGAGTTTGTTAATATATGGAAGAGATTGTGTAACAAGTTAAATATATCATCTGCATGGTAGCCTGGGTTTGCAGCACATAATGGGACTTGATGCACATGACTGAGGTTGTCCCTGGAAATAAAAACCAAACTGATCATTCAGCTGGACACAAATCTCACACATTTGACGTTTTACATCCAAGCACAATCTGTTTTAGAAGAAAAACAGGATTTATGCCCATTTGTGCAATCCTAAAAATAGAATTGTTAAGACATCTTTATGATAATAAAGATGAGAAATTTCTAAGTAAATAAATTATAGCTTCCCATTGCCAAAAGTTTATTGCAGAAATGAGTCAAGATAAAGATGTTCAACATTATAAAAAACAAGTCAGAGTCCTCTTAGAAACATAATTTAAAAACCTGGTGCCCACTGCCACAGGCATGCTGAGATGGACAACACTGAACAGTGGCAGATCAGTCAATGTTTGAAAGGCTCACGTTTTTCTTAAAATTCCAGCCAGGTCTGGTAACCACTACAGTGGAGCATGAAAATCAGCTTCATATTTCATAGTGAAGTGTTCTTCCATTCTGGAGAGGGCAGATTAAAATTTGGCTAGAAAAGAGGGAGATTCACTTCCTTACAGCTATGTTTTGGAATATCTGCATGTCCCTGTTCCTCTACACAGATCATCATGCCTGTCTCAATGAGCTTCCCTGCAGGCATATGGGCCCAACTTCACTGATTACTTTGCAGAACTGGGGGTTAGAAATTACAAAGCCACATGCTTTATAATTGCAAACTCACTAACTTATCCCAGTCTCGTTCAATGATCTTCTCCTTCCCAGCAGGGCCCATCTGTCACCATTTCACTAACTCCATGTTTTAATGAGATCCAATTTCACTCTTTGCTTTCAAGTGATTTTATTCTATATCTGTACATTTAAAGAAAAAAAAAGTTTTCTATTAAAAGAAAGTTAGTCATTAATATGTAGAAAACTGAAGGGCCCCTGCATATATTGCCATTTGACATTTTATCATTGCATTGTTGATAGTTCTGCATTATCTTTGTTCCATGCTAAAATAACAATTAAAAGACATTTATCTTTACAAAGAGAAAATACATGAAAGGAAGATGGACATTGAAGTCTGAACTGCCTTAGAACTACAACAAGTTGATAAGCCAGTCCTTTGGAAGCCTAATTTTCAGGTAAAATGTTCTCATTCAGCTCATGCTACTGAATTAGACTTGGTCCATGGACAGTCAATGAAGAATTCTGCTGTTAAAGGAGAATATACCACTTGATGCAAAAAATGATAGAGCCAGCTCTCGCATTAGCAGCTCCCTTCATTAGCCTAGCTACAGCTCTGGAGGGAAGAAAGGCACTACACAAACAGAAGGTCTCCCAGGCTATACCTATATTACCTTTATACCTTGGATCTCCTAGGCTAGCTCAAGCCTGAGGGTGGAGTTGAAGGCATCAAAGCAAATTGATGGGACACAGTAGCTGTCATTTAACACGACACACTGTGGACTATATGACGTTCATGTACCAATATTCCCTTGTTCCAAATTAATTTAAAAAGCCAATCACAGGCACCTTCATCAGCTACAGTGGGCAAATGCATGACTTTTTATTGTACAGTTGCTATGCTCAGACAACACATTCCTGGAATACTGTTGTCTAGCCTGCCTTTATCTAGCTAACTGCAGACTGACATGTGCAACAGGGAAAGCTGCATAGCTGTGTCCCAAGCACTGTGCTCACCCTTGCTACCTTGTGAAGCCTTCAGGGTGCCTATCAGGACTGGCAACAGTAAGACAGGGATTTCCCACCCACCTCTGTGCAGGTTGAAATTCAAGGCAGTGGATCGCTTTCCATAAAAGATTATATTCATCACCCAAACACAAGGCCTTCTCTTGATTTGTCAGTCTGCCCATTACACTTTTCAATAATCCTCTCCCTCATTTATCTAATACTTTCTCCCTCCCCGCCATCATTCCCTCCAAGTCATCTAAAGCCCCCCAGCCCTCAGGTGGCCACTGTTCTTCCTTGCTACAGTCTCTGAGGTGAGTTTGTGCTTGGGTCTGTAATTACACATACCCAAACATCAGGCTAGCACTGCAGGGCTTCTCTGCAGAAGCTGTAATGGAAATTTATCCAGCAAAGGCCCTACATGGTGTCTCCAAAGTGCCTCTATTTGGCAACTAGGATATGCCTTATGCACCTAGTAATACCCTCCCCACTCCCACTCTGTGAGGCTTTCTAGCCACAAATCCCAGCAGATCCCTGCCTGTATTCCAGCTGTGCCTTGAGAGGCTGAGTGGCCTCCCACTGCTGGTCTGGGATTTCCCAGATGTACATCGGTGTGTTTGAGTAGTAAGTCTGAGCTTTTGGATCATAGTGCATTTATTAAAGCATGAATCAGAGTCATACATACACAATGAACCCAGCATTTGCTGGTCAGGCTCAACTGACTGAATAGCAGACAGATGGTAATTGAGTCCAGGGCATCCTCATGGCATTAGCTCTACTTGACAGGTATACAGCAAACTGCACGAGGTGTGTTTGAAACCATCATGACTTCCAGACATAGAGCCACCCAGCTGGAACAACTACGCAGGAGACTTGCAGCCACTTGGATCTACTAGACACACCTAAAAATCCTCCAGTTCCAGCAAGTGTGAAATTCTGGATACCAAAACAGAGCTTCTCTGTGGAAATCTATGCATGTGACAACCGGTGAGGAAAAAAGGTGTTTCTGCTGCTGCCTGTTGCCACTGTTGATGGAAATGCCCCAGAGATTTGACTAGGAACTTCTGCTGTACTGTATCTATGATTATATACCTTCACTATCATTATACATTCTCTTTCTTTTCCCTTCCAGAAACACACATATGCACGCGTGCACATACTCTGACAACTAAGAACACCGAGCCATCTCCCCTTAGAAAGAATGAAGCCAGCTTCATCCCTTCTCTCTCAAGCATGAATAAAATCTGCTGATCTCACCTGAACAGCTTCAGAGCTCTCAGAACTTCCTAGCTCTTTCGTGCTTCAGAGAGCCCATCCAGCCTCCCTATAAATGCTGCAATGGACATTTATGTTCCATCCGATAGTTAAATAACTGCTGGCAGGTTATTGTGTTGTACCATCGCTAGATTTTCACATACTTCTTCATGGATAGAGTAGAGACTAATGTCAGGCTGAAAGACAGCAGCATGAATGCTGTGCTTACTGTTTATGTTTTTATTTTTGTTACCTAAAATTTGCATTTAAAAGGACTGGAATGCAATGAAGTCCTTAAAGTGGAAATCACGAGTCCCAGTAAATATAGAAAAAAGAACAAGGTAGAGGAAAATTATGCTGGGTCCTATATTTGGGTCGCAACAACCCCATGCAATGCTACAGTCCTGGGGAAGAGTGCCTGGAAAGCTGCCCAGCAGAAAAGGACCTGGAGGTGCTGGTTGACAGCCGGCTGACTTTGAGCCGGCAGTGTGCCCAGGTGGCCAAGAAGGCCAACGGCATCCTGGCCTGTATCAGAAATAGTGTGGCCAGCAGGACTAGGGCAGTGATCATCCCCCTGTATTTGGCACTGGTGAGGCCGCACCTGGAGTCCTGTGTTCAGTTTTGGGGCCCTCACAACAAGAAAGACATTTTGGTGCTGGAGCGCGTCCAGAGAAGGGCAACGAAGCTGGTGAAGGGCCTGGAGCACAAGTCTTACGAGGAGTGGCTGAGGGAACTGGGGTTGTTTAGACTGGAGAAACAGAGGCGGAGGGGAGACCTTATTGCTCTCTACAGCTACCTGAAAGGAAGTTGTAGCTAGGTGGGTGCTGGTCTCTTCTGTCAGGTGACTGGAGATAGGATGAGAGGAAATGGCCTCAAGTTGCACTGAGGTGGGGGGTAGATTGGATATTAGGAAAGTTTTCTTTACCAAAAGGGTTGTCAAGCATTGGAACAGGCTGCCCAGGGAAGTGGTGGAGTCACCATCCCTGGGGGTATTTAAAAGACATGTAGATGTGGCACTTAGGGACATGGTTTAGTGGTGGACTTGGCAGTGCTAGGTTAATGGTTGGACTTGATGGTCTTAAGGGTCTTTTCCAACCTAAACAATTCTATGATTCTAAGATGTTGGAAGAAAATTACTAACCTCAGTACAGAAAAATCACAATAAAAACAAAGTTCCACAATGGCACTGTGTAAATAACCTGGCAGCTTTAAAAATTGTGAGAGATGCTGATGAAATCTTGAAAAAGTACAGATTCAACCAGCACTTTCTGTTGTACATGAAAATCATTAAGGCTAGTAAAATGGATGACAGTTAAAGGAATGGCAGTGGTTTGGGGAGTATTGGTTGCATTTTGTATAGGGAGATAAAGGGGAACATTGTTTTGAAATGTTAATGCAAAGGAGGAAGAACATTGTGTCCATAGAAAGAAATGCTACCCGTTTTCTCAGTCAGAGTTCAGAAAAAAAAAGGAAGCAGGATGTTTTTCCCCACCCTGAAGAGTTTCATTGTTTGTTGTGGGGTTTTTGTTTCTATTTTCGTTTTTTAAATCAGGACTATTCATTAATGATCAGAAAACTTGTGATTCATTAAAGAAAGTAATATCTCAAAGACCACTGAATCAAAATCTCAAAGGCCTTTAAATGGCATGGATTACATGATACTAAAACTATTTCAGTAAAGACTAGAGAAAATGAAATAGCAAAGGAAATAAACATGCTAAACAATATCAGCAAACCAGCAGCTGGCAGGTGTAACAGAAGATGTTCAGATGCAAAGCAAAAACCCAGCAATTGTAGTGATGAGCGCAAATAGTTCACAAAGATGTACACACGAAGCAGGAGAATATTTGGGTTATAGATGGAATGACTGGGAATAAGCTCCTCCTAAGCAGTATAAAGGACATATGTGCAATTTCTGAGATGATCTAATAAACCCAAGCACAAATGGTTCATATTCTAATGTATAAACCAGAGAGAACACCATCAGGGAAAGTGAAAGCAGAAATAGAAATAACTGAAATAAAATTAATTACACACGGAACAAGCTTGAAATGTCAAAGGGTAAAATACCATGCTGGGGGAGAAATTCCAGGCCTGGGTAACTGGGCAGCAACAATTCAGAGAAGAGACAAAATGGTGAAAAAAGGGTGCAGCAGCCTACCCAGACTAGTTTCCATCAAAATCTCAGGGGGAGCACATGTGTTTGGCGTAAAAAACGTGTATGCAACTACAGAAAATCAGCTTCCTTAACAAACCTGACCCAGATCTGAGTGAGCCAGTTCCATCACACAAAGTTGTTCTCGTGGGAAAGAGATGTCTCCCAGAGACAAAAGAATATTTATAGAAGACCTTAGACATCACTGTAACTTGCAGATTTTTTACAACACTAAAGACTTGTTCTCCTGATATGTTTGGTAGATATTGCTTCATGAAACTCTGAAAGAGTGTGCTCTGCAGCCATTGCATTTCTGTGCAGACACAAGGACCTGTCTAGCTATTTCCAGGCCTGGTTTCTATCTGATGCTTGTTCCTACTCTGCCTGCTTTTGCATAGAGGAGCAATTCTGGCAGAACGACTGTGGCTAAACTGACACCCTCCCTAACCCATCATTCTCCTATCATTAGGTCTATTAGCTTCTCAATTTATCAGCTACATTTTTATGAGTTTATGACATCCCACATCCACATTTGCTGCTTCCCTTGTGCTATATTTGACTCAACCTGGGTTGCACCTACATCTCAGTGTGCCAGGGTGTTCCAGAAATTCATTCTTCAGTGACTAAAATCTACTAGCATCTGGTTTAAATTTGGTCAGACTAATTTATAGCCATTCATTTTTGCTCAATGCTATTGTTAAAGTACTAGCATTATGATTCAGGTCTTATGATTTTTTTTTTTAGGAAGACTTTGAAATTTAGTTTTGGCTGAAATTTTCTCATGGCAGAGATTCAGAGATTGTTCATGGATATCCCATAATAAGTAACACAAATGTCTGTAACATTTGGCGTAGAACCATGCCTGGTAAAGTCTGGTTATGCTGTTTCATGTTTTTTTCATGCCTATTTGCCTAATTACCAACAGGTAGAAGAAATGTACGGTTTACATTAGACAGAAGGCTTTTAAGTACAGCTTATAGCACCATACTCCATGTATGTTTGCTGACAGCACATAAATCTTAGATGTTCTGTCATCAGCTACACTTCATATCCCTCGCAGACATTATTTAACAATTGAAATGTATTAGGAAACTAATTTGACACACTTTTAAAATAATTTCAAGGTACACAAGAACATAATAGTCTTGGCACGGACCCTGGGAAGCAAAGGAATGAAAAGTTAGGGCAAGCAACCTACTTCCACCTTCGACACCTCTCCCAAAGGCATGTGCATTGTGTAAGTCACCCTCTGAATTAGCAGCTCAGCTTCTCATCTTCATTTGCCTGGGAGCCCCCATTACCTGTCTTACCAGCCCACTCTGCCTCCAGGACACAGCATCAAGTAGCCACATGGCCAATCACACACAATCCTTCAGTCCCGCTTCCTTTCTTGTCAGCCCCTTCCTTTCTTAGAAATGTGCTGGCACGGCTGCATTCTTCACTACCTGACATGAGGTGTGATTAATGACAGTTCTTAAAAAATACAAATGCCCTTTTTGTCAGCATGGCCAACAACTAGTGTTTCATATTCTAGCAGCTTCATCAGTCTTCAGGCAGGAAACAAATCATGACACATTCCCCACAGGTCAGCATAAATGTTCCACTGTGGGATTTCTTTATCATTACTAAAAGAGAAATGCACCTAAGAAGAAAGCACCCAAGATTCATTCTGAAAAATCCTTCAAAAATTCCCTTTAGTCTGCCTTTGCTCAGTGCTCCAGGGCACAGGTTGCTGGAAGCAGAGAAATATGTGCCTACACTGAGCCCTTTTTTGGAAAAAAACAGAAAAAAGGTTGAAAAGTTGAGATTAAACAAAAGATAGAGCATCTACAATATAGTTTTATTGAATCAGTAATGCTCATTTTGGTTAGGCTGCATTTGGGTTTAAATTCTAATCCCTTGTTTGCAATTACACATAATTGTTTCTGACAAAAATTTCCCATGCCTGGTTTAGCCAGTTGCTGAATTTTCTTCTGTTAAGTTTAAGCAAAACCAGTTTCAGCCTCTTTCATCAGGAAAGCAGGGGGAACTCCTGATTTATTAGAATCTTATCTCCAAAGCATCTGAAACTTGAACAATGAGCTGAAAATGAAGTTCTGACTTAATTAGGTGACGAGACTTCAAAAATGTCCTGCTAGATGCATGCAGTCAGAGCATTCGCGCCACAGCCAGGGAGGACTCAAGATGGCTTTCCCACCCAAGAAAAGCTAGTCCATGGTTATCAGACCTTCTGTCCTGACTTGCACTGAGTTCCCCTGAGCTACCTGTCTGCAAGCATGGACTATCAGCCAAAGTCTGCCACTCTTTTGCTAAGAAAGTGGGCATTTTTTTTTCAAAAGCATCTGGGGGAAGCTGTGGTCCATTTTACCTCTGGTTTTGAGCTAGAGTTATCACAGTGAGAGCCCTGGGCTCCTCACAACAGCTCACATCACACACAGAGCTGCACCATAACATGGTCCTGTTGAGCGGAAACCCACCTACCAGCGTGTGCTTAGTCACAGTGTGGCTGCCCAAAAGCAGATTCAAAGGAACCCACGCCGTACACCACCTGATGAGCCCACTGCCAGCTGATCCTCACTTCTGAGTAATGAAACACGATTGCTCAGCAACAGCTTCTGCTTTGCAAATAGATACTGGGAGCCATCATTTTGCTAGTTATTAATCCAGTTAATGTGGGCTCTCTTCTCGTTGCACTGTGCAAATTTTTTGATCAAGGTACTAAATCAACTGCCTTATAAATGTCCATATATACTATATCAATGGTGTTGTCTTTATCAGTGTAACTTGCTGTCTTCCCAGCACAACTGTTTGATCTGACTAATTTCCCTAAAAATATGCTAACTGACATTAATTATAATCTTACCCTTCAGGTCTTTCTCAGCTAATCCCTTAACTGCTTTTTCCTTATTTTACCATGACTGAGTCAGGCTAACTAACTTATAATTAGTTGTATCATTCTCATTCTCTTTGAATATTGACACAATATTATCACTGAGACTTGATTTTCTGGTGGTTTTCCATCATTCCAAGATTTGTTAAAAATTATCAGAGGTGCAGAAGTCAACTTGGACGGGTTTTTTTATGACTCTTAGGAGCAAATAATTTGGGCCTGCAGATTTAACGATGTTAGCAGCTGTTACTTAACATGTCAACAATTAGTGGGTCAGAAATTAGTTCCTCAGTCTAATTTGACATGCATATATCACACTGCTTTCTTCCAAATATATTAAAGAAATTATTATTCTGTCTTTTCTGCACGCTAGCAGCAATTTTATCAGCAATTTTATCTAGCTATGGCCAAACATTTCTGGTTTTTTTGTTGTTTTTTTTTTTTTTAAATACTACTGTTCTTAAATAACTTGATATTGTACTTTGATTTTCCAGCCAAAGACCACCTTCTTTGGCAGTCTTATCTTCCCATATCAGTTTTCCAAGATTTGTGGCTCCTCATTCATCATTCTTATGACCCGTTTCAAATTTTTCCATTTGTTACAAATCATGTATTTATTTCTGATCATGGCTTTCCCTTAGCAACTGAAAACAGTACGGCCAATGTTCCTTTTCTTTGATGGTGACTTTTGGACAGCTAATACACCCTTCTCAAGAGCTATCATCTTCCATTTACATTGTTCTGCCCAGATATACTTCCCCAACTGATTCTGCTTATAACTTTCTTGAGATTTGATAAATTAAAGCTTTTGAAGCTGTGTGTGTTTGGAACTCTCTGGTGGTTGCCCACGCTAAATATAATCAGGCTGTGAACACTGGTCTCTTGGCAACCACCAACTTCCAATTCAGCAACTTTCATCTGTACTCCTTGTAGTGAAGTCCAAAATATTTACCTTATGCTGGTAAGGCTTTTAAGTTATATAAGTGACATTTTACCAGCTTTTCAGAAAAAGTGGTTAGGTCACCATCCCTTTGAATGCGGAAGACAAGATTAGATCTCTTTTAAAAGATATTCTTTGATCTAGTTCTGAAAAAACATTATCCAGCTTCTGCACAGGGAGGGTCAGCCTAGGTGAACAGGGGGGGTTCCTTCTGACCAGAGAGTCTAAAAGTCTCCGAACAAAAAAAGAAAAAAAAAACTCTATTGATGTTTAATTGGTAACTGCAAATTTCCTGGTTTTAATTTCCCTGTAACAGTGCAGGTTTAAATTCTGCCCATTGTAGAAACCTACTTAGGTGTAACTCATCAATGTAATTGCTAGTTTTCTAACCCTTCTAAG
This sequence comes from Elanus axillaris, assembly GCA_026212715.1. Taxonomy (NCBI): domain Eukaryota; kingdom Metazoa; phylum Chordata; class Aves; order Accipitriformes; family Accipitridae; genus Elanus; species Elanus axillaris. Next base: position 1,583,249 of record JANZLQ010000031.1, on the reverse strand, counting down.
CTAAAAGGTTGGTCCTTTTCATATTCCTCTTATTCTCTCCTTCCACCCTGCTACCTCAGTTGTATTTTCCTAGACAGTCTTAGTTGGCACACTGGTCTATAGGCATTCAGGAATCTTCACTTCTGATTTATCTCTTCTTTCAGGTGCACAGCAATAATGTGAGAGGCAAAAGACATGAGATAGAACATGAGAAATTCTAATTATACATCAGATTTTTTGTTTTGTTTTAGTTTGGGTTTTGGGTTTTTTTTTAAGAGTAGTCAGATACTGGAAGAAGTTACCCAGAGAGCTACAGGATGTCCTTCCCGTGAGGTGTTCAAGACTTGACTGGACATGGCCCTGAACAACCTGATCTAATTAGACCTGCTTTGAGCTAGGAGGTTCCCCTAGATGATCCCCAGAGGTCCCTTCCAACCTAAATTATTCATGGCTCTATGATCTACAGGCCTAAAACAAGGTAATGGTATCTTCACTGTAGAGTCCTACCTCTGAAACTATTTTTCCTCTCTGTCCTTCTTAATCACATTATAACCAGAGGTGTTAACATTCACATCATTAACACCTGAGCAGGTCAATGTCACTGATAATGTCAGTGAAATTAAAATGTCTTTTTATTAAGGCTGTTCCATTTCTTCAGGTCTTTTCCTCACCAGGCTGCAACCCAGTGCTTCATAAAAACAAAGTCTTTCAAAACATGTCTTATTTCAAATGTTAGGATGCCATAGTACTGAAGTACTCTAATGCTGCTCATGAGTTTTTGTAGGATAAACCCAGTACATTACAGAAATAATGCATTGAAGGAGGTGTTTGAATGGTACTACACATAGACAGATACATCTGTCTCAGTTAAAAGAGGTTTTGACTATACCATTCTTGCACAGTACTAGTTTTGGTACATTGGTCCTTCAGGCCTACATAAATGAACGCACTGGGCAAGGCAGGTGGAGCTCTATAATGTATGCAGGGATTTCTGAGATCTGAAGAGCTTGCCTTTGCAGTATAAATGTAAATCTAGAATGTATAAAAAAACATGTTTGTGGATTATATAATCCTTTTGTGGCACTTTCTGATGGACTAAATATTGCAGAGCATTGCTAATAAATTCCACAGCTTTTCACTTGAGTCTGCCAGAACTGTAATGAGGTAACAGAAGTACATTAAATAACCTTGAAGAATATTTCAAGATCCATTGGCTGTTATACGTAATGCAACTTAAAGGCAAAGTACTTTGAGTTCTAGAAGTTACAGTAGTTCAAAGAGTAGACCCTAATGATAAGGGATGACAAAATACAGTGGGAACTGCAGTGTGGACCAAATAGATTTTTAGGAGACCTAACTACACAAACAGTCCATCAAACCTCCTGAGGCTATATGTAATTAGAAATAACTAGATTTTTTTCCTGGTTCATAGACTGTTAATATAGTACGCGCTCACACACAGGTATATATAGGCATGTAATGTAATAGTCTTAAAAGATGAGGTAAGCAAGCGACTTACACAGGAGTGTATAATGTACTGTGAAGAACACAGGTATACATCAAGAGATAGAGACAAATGTTTACCAGCAAAGTGACTGTAGCTTTTATAACCTTACTGCATTTCTGAAAGGGAAAAACCCTATGCCTGAGAGCCTTTTACAAGGCTGATTACCTATTATAAACAAGCAAGCTTAAAATGCATTCATATCCTCATAAAACAGTATTTCCCACTAAGCTAACTAAAATCATGCAAGATAATGCTCAAATTAACATTACAACTGGAATAAAGTGAATTAATATGTTTTTAAGATATAGTATGCAGTCAACAACTACACTTCAGAAGAACACAAGTGGGATTCAGATTGTGAAATTACCTGTCGGAGCCTTAAAAATGTGTAATAATGGTAATATAACAAACATAACCTTTTTTCAGTTTCTTTGAGGCAGCTGCTAGACTTATCAAAATTGCTGTTTATTGAGCAACCTATGCAATTTTCCATTATTCAACCTAATTGCTCTCAATTCATTCAAAATGACTTAAAACCCTCTGTTTTCCATTTTGGCAAGCTAGTACTCTACAAACACAGTTTCCAAACCTTGCAATGCAATATGATTTAAGATAGCAATTTCTACATATTTGGATGTGTACGAGCTATAATGCGCACACACTTAATCACAGTTTCTAAAGCTTACAATAATTACTCACCAGTAGGCAAGCTATCTATAGGCTAGTCTGCAGAGTCTTGAGCTGTTGTCTGCTTTGGATTAGCCTCAGGACAGCAGTAGTCCACATCTTCCCAGTCCAAGAGAAAACTACCTAGGCTGCTTACCCTTATGGATGGGATCCTTCTTTCTCTGTAACTCCCCAAATGCATCAAGGGATGTCACATCTTGCATCTCTGAAATATGCTGTTTCTTCTCCTTTTGCTGTCCCTTTTGACTTCAGGATATTATCTTCAATTTAGCCTCATGTCAAACCCTGAAAATTGAACTCTTGCTGGCAGTTTGCATATTGTCACTCTCTTTTAAAGCAATGATAGGAGGGTCTCAAAAGATGAAGCTTTCAGGATAAGGAAGACATTGCTGTACAGCTCTTTTCTGAAATCCCGCATAGGAGAAGAGATGAGTTGATGATGAGGTCAGTTTCTCACATTTCCTCTGGCTGTTTAGTTTCACTGATGACCTAATTCACCAATATTTTCTCTGACTTCATTGATACTCCCAGTGCACCTGATAGTATTTTGTAGTCTCTCAACGATTCTTCAATCATTTTTGTCCTATTAGCAGCAAAGGGTCGGGGAAATAAAGTAATTTTGTTCACCCTAGCTAGAGGAGGGTCACCCCTGGCAAAAGAATTGTCTGTAGTTCCATTAATAAGAACTTCCGTTAAGCAAAGAAAAACAGTGTTACCGGAGCATAGCATAGGAGAGTATGGAAAGAGAGGTTTAAATACCGAAGCTTTGTTCAAAGGGGCTTGTTATTTCACTGCTGCCTCCAAGTGACAGCTTCAAAGAGAAACTCGTTATTCTCAATACCTATTAAAAATAAAAACACCACACAAAAGTGACTGTAAATTGGCAACTTAACCTTGTATGTGATTATTTCTATTTTTCAGCAGTGAGCTTAATTTATTTTAAGTTACATATAAAAAGCAAACCATTTAAGAGCAAAATCTTCTGTTTCACATGCTAGTTCTCTTTGGATAACATTTCCACACAGTGGACTTGCACTGCAGAACAGACTACAGTCTAGTTCTTCCCTTTTCAGCCAGGTTTTCTTTTTTATTAGGAGGACTGCCAGATTCTCTTATGCTCTGGGAGGACTTGAGTTGAAAAGGATGTGCTCTCTGCTCTAGCCTCAAATGTCATAATTCTACCAGTTAGAATAATATAGAAAAAGAGTGAGTGAGTCTATAGGATGCATAGGCAGGAACACTTCAGTACATCAGCATATATACAGGGTGAAGGGTTTGGAAGCTCATTGCTTCAATTTAAATTTTATGTATTTAATACCCTTGTATGTTACCATCACTTCCACATCAAAGAATCACATTTTGTTTAAACAAGTTGCTAAACCAGAAGCCATGAGAAAGAAATCATCTACAAATGCACTGGATACTTTAATCTTCCTCTCACAAAACTCAGGTGTCATATATTAAATAAACCCTGCTCCCAGTTTAACTGGAACATCCTGTAGGACACAGCCAATTAAATAGCCTGACTGATGTTTAGAAGTAGTTCCTCTGCCCTGTAATAGCAACTGCTTCTTTCTCTGAATCAAGACTAAACAGGGTGTGCCCGAGAGCTCTAATGCAGTTCTCATTCCTGAACAACTGTTAGGACTTGCCAAAATGGGCCCCGGAACCAGCAGAATTTTAAATCTCAGTCTTTCCTGAGGGCTAGAGTGTTTTCCCAGGCACTGCTGGCCATTGCTCCTAGGAACTGCAGAACCTTCTATGAGATTTCCTTTAAGCTCCAGAAGTTTTTGCCATACTATGAGATGAGAAGATGTGGGATGTTATTTTCAGCAGGCATTGGTAATCCCCAGTGACTGAAGACCTAACCAAAATCAATGCAGAAGCTGCCCCTGGCCATGAGAGAAGGGAAGAAGACTGTCCAGTTAAGGCCAAATCCATCAAAGTTTCTCAGTACCTAAGATGGCTCCTGGGTTGGATTTAAGGCATCCAAACACAAACTAACAAACATGAAAGCCCCTTTTCAGCTGTTACTCATCTTAAATTCTAAAGGCCTCCAGGGTTTCAGGTTTCCAGGTGACAAAACTTGAGATGCTTAGAGAGGGTTTACTAATTCAGGCTCTAGCAAGACCCAGTCCCAGCCAAGACTGAGGAGAAAGCCCTTCCTCTCTTTGTCTTATTTGATGGACTTGACATAGTTGGTTGTCTCAGAACATATTTATTGAACCAGTCTCTGCACAAAATCAGATTGCAGGCACTTATTCCTTTTGAAATATGGTTAGAAGGACGATGTCTCTCTCTGCCTATTCAATTGGGACTATTTTTACAGCTGCTTAGTGGTTAGAGCCCTCATTCAGAGGTGGAGAGGGTGCAAGCCAATTCCCAGCCCTGCCTGTGAGATGTCTGTATGCTTCCATCTGGCACATTATGGAATAGCACTGTAGACAGGTATTCCCTGGTAGATGACAATTCTCAGACGCTCCTGAACCTGTGAAGTAGAAAGAGGGAATACTGCTTTAGCTGTATGATGAGAGCAGTCTCACAGAAGAGGTCATTTCTGGTCTTTTTAGCCCCAAGCCACCGGCAGTGCGTTTGGCATAATAATATTTATGCAAAACTTATAATACAGTCCTGGGAGCAGCAATAAGAATCCAAAGCTCCCATGTCCCATATGAAGCACTAGAAAATGGAGGTCATTCTGCTCCTTCTTCTTCTCTGACCCAGAGACTTTGTAGTTCTTCTGTGCAAAGTGGAACTGGTTTGGAAGTGATTCGGTCCTACTCCAGGACTGCCTTTAGCCTGAAAAAGTAGGTCAGAGTCTTCTCATGAGGACCATGAACCTGGGCCTCCTGCATCCTGAGTAAGTGGCCTGGTTCCTAAGGAAGAGAAATGGGGATTTGCTTGCCCTCTTCTGGTAGAATGATGTATCCTTCTTTTAAAAGGAGGTGATGAAGGTGCCTATTGGCAGAAGAAGTTTCTAGACTATGAATCCTGAGGGAAAGCAGGTACCTATTAGCACAGAATAAGAAAGCCACATCCTAGAAAGCAGTCAGATTGAAGACATATTTGTGCAGGCTTTTCCCATAGCCTCATGTAGGTGGCTCCCTCTTCAGTGTGCTAATTGTCAAAATTTCCATTCTAAAGCATTGCATTCTCGCCATGAACTGTGCAATCTATGTTTAGCATCTCTTGTTTTCTGGATGTGGGCATGCAAAGCCTTAATCATAATAGCAGTCTTGCTGTAGCTAGGGCAGTCTAAGTGAAGCAAGATTTCCAGAGAGATATTTTCTATTAGAGTTACTCATACAACAAGAAAAAGAAAGCAGGCTGTCAAGCCTTTTCAAGCTCTTCCTGTTTTCTTCCATCAATATTTGGATCTAATAAAAGATATTTCTCTGTCTACAAAACTTGTCTTAGCAATGTACGGCAAAGAATGTTTTACCACCTTTCCTAAATTTTAAAACTTGTCCCATACAGCCCATTTGAGGAATACACCATGCCAGGGTTGTTTTCATTTTCTGAGTGACTGAGGCAGTACAAGCAAGACAGTTTGGTTTCTCCATCTTTTTGTGCTTTGTACCCTCAAGCCACTTAGCAGAGGTTTTGGCCTTAGTGGTACTCAGAGACTCTAGAGGGACTATGCTGAAACAATTACATAATCATCCCTCCAGAGTCTCAAGATACCTCCTAACAATACCTTGGGTACTTTCCTGTTGTTTACTGTGACACACCTTTGTCTGGATCTCCTCTTGCTCTTTAATCAGTCAAGCATCATTTCTGCATTAGCATTTCATATTCTGGGGCTAGTGGAGATTGTCTTGGCATCCCTTATGCTTTTAACAGAAAACTGAGATCCTACACAGGGCTGAGGGGGGTCTCTCACCATTAACTGGGTTGTTCTCTTTGCCACAGGTGCTATCACCCCGGATTTGGGCTGCCTGCCATTTCTTACCTGCCTCCTGGTGGCTACTTCAGCCTTAGCCAATCGATCACACAGTTCTTCTGGAAACTTTCTGGGGTTCTCAAGGAAGGCAGCACTTACTCACTTGATTGCCACACCACTTCCTAGGGCACGAAGATCCCTTCCTTCAGGATGTCCTTTAACTCCCTCCCAGTAAACCCCAATACCAGCTTTCTGAGAAAACCTCTCCAGAGCCTCGTGTGATTCAGTACACCAGATTTGTTTGCCTTTGACCATTTTATCCCATGCTTTACCCACTCTGACAAGTATCTACCAAACATCTGCCTGCCATAAGTAAAATCTACTTATAACACTAAGCTGGTAAGCAGTACCCATGTGTACAATAATCAAGATTTCAGCCATCCGCACTTCGGCCCTCTGTCAGCTTGGGGCATCTGCTGAGCATGGGGGATGCAGTCTAAGCTGCTCACAGCATTTGCACCCATGCTGTGGGTGGCAGACATATGTCCATATATGCTTCAGTTAACCTCTTGCACATCACCTTATCATAATGTAAGTGTCTTGCAGTATCACAAGCAGCTCCAGGTTGGCAAATCTTTTTAATCTGCACCCCTGCTGCACAGTTGTGAATTTCAGTGAGGTTCTGTGCAGTCCGTTGGATCTTGTCCTTGCTGCTACATGTCTCTGGGGGGAAACCTCTACAGAGCTGAAACCTAGGCTGCAAGGAAACATCTTTACAGGTATCTGTCAGCTTTCAGGGTTGTGCTGTATTAGAAATATACGCAATGTTTAGTGTGACCTATTTCAACAAAGAACATGTTTCCTCTTTCTACGTATGCTAACTTGGTGATCTATTTTCAATCCTTATTTTGTATCTTCATATTGTTTCTTCCATTTCAAGAGTTTTCTTTTAGCAGCAGACAAAAAAAGTGGCTGAACGGTTGATGAAAATTCACTCTTAAGCCTGTGCTTTCAAATTCAGCCTGTCTTTCTGAATAATTGCTTACCTTTTCTTAAAAACCTTCTTATCAGCTGCTAACTCCTTATTCTATTCTACAAAATCCCTGCCTCCCTGTGGTCTTCTTATGTAATTTTTATGTGTTTCAGTTAAAGCCTGATCTAGTTTTTCTCTCCTTGCATGGTCTCTGTCTTGCTCCAAACCTTTTAGATTCTCTTCTGATGTAGCCACATTGGTTTCCTATTTCAGATGCCACTCTAACAAGTTTTTAAGAGAGAATCACAGGCAATATGTTGCAAACGGAGTTATGAGCATCAAGTATCTAATATTATCAGTAACAGTATAGGCAAAGCTAACCTATAAATGCATAGCAAAACTTTCACCATGAGCAAGGAACCAAATCCCACCACATCGAAAGTTACTCAGGCTCATACAAAGGGTACTACCTCCTCATCCAACTGCAACCAGCCTGGCTGGCTGGTGATTTGACTCAGATGAAAACCAAACTCAATAAATTTGTATGACATTCAGTATAAATGGTGAGACTCTGTAGGCAGAAAGACAAAGAATATTTCCAATTTAATTACTTCCAGTACAATGTTTAGGTGTCATCCATCATTACTTTCGGTGACATCTTAGAGTGGGGGGAAGATACTCCATCATCTCTGAAAATCCTATGTACCTCTCCCGCTTTTCTTGTTAACTACAAGACTAAGTTACAAGCAAGTAAAAAAACCCCGAAGCCTGTAAAAACTCCTAGGTTTTAGATTTTTGCTGAACTTGTTTGGAAAACATTTAAATTAGATCCAATTAGTTTTTAATCAATCTAGTTGAAGAAATTATTCTTTTGGCTGCTTTCACAGGAAACTTGAGTTAAAGCAAATTATAGTTCCCTGATTGCTACAGACTGGAGAAACAACTTCCCCTTTTCACTCATAGCAGCCTACTTCTCTGTTTTTAATCAGAGCTGTTGAGTAGTTTGTCCTGGGCAAAGAAAGACATGTCTAGAAACCGATTTGGAATTAATTTCTAATAATGTTTAATAGGCAATAGATACAGGATGGATTTTTCTCCCCAGGCCACTCCTTTTTGAATGCCATGTATAAACTCTGATTCGGACAAAAAAGGCTCAGGTGCAAATAAAGTTTGATCTACGGCTGGCAAGCACAACTGCAGTCATTAAGCTGGACTTTTATGAGGCTCACCACATGTTCATAAGCTAACTTAAAACAAATCCTAATGGGTGATAAAGTTGCAAGTTTTACTAAGCTGGCAGAATCAAAATGAGGTTACAGGAGAAATCAACTTCAATGTAAATAAATTGGCAGTACAGGAAAATTAAGTTACCAATTTATAAAAGAATTATACATACAAATAGTCAAACACATAAGCACAACTCTACTCAGTCATATAGGAAAATCAGTTAGAACACAGCAAGTATGGCAGCTATGGTAAAGGTATGGCCTTAAATTTCTCTAATTTCCCATAAATGTTATGGAATTAGTCCTGATACCACCATTCTTACATAACAATCCATTCAGCTGTATTTTTATTGTGTCATCAGATCTTAAATTAACTTAGTGACTTTCAGCAGCAGAGTACTGGGAAGAAGAGAGTTTTGTCTAATCTCATTGGAGAAACTTCAGTCCTTGCCAAAAAATCTATTTCCCATTCTATTAATATAAGACCTATTTAAGCAAACAAAAGTGAATGGAATTTGCCAGCCATAAAAACTAAGCCTTATCCAAAAAGGGTTATTTCCTTCAGGCAAAATCCAAGCAAAGGTTTTCTTGAAGACCAGGGCTACACAGCAGCTCAGGGACTGCTGTGAATAACACTGACATTTGTCAGAGAATTAAATGTGCTTTGAAAGAAGGGGAATTTCAACTTAAAAAAGAGGAAGCTTCTTTTGGACAGAGAGTGCTTGCTGTAAGAAGCACATACATATTTGTAATAGGAAAGGGTTGATTTTCTGTGATTCGGGCTTTCTGCATGTGGTGGAGGACAGAGGAAAGAATGAACATTTCTGTTGTCAAGATCCATACTGGTGTATTTTGCTGCCTCTGAGACAGGAAGCCTGGAGAAAGAAATAAGGTACTCCCTAGTATTTTAATAATGCTTTCAATTGAGTGGTTTTGCTTTTTTATTTATCTGATAATGATTTGAGCAGTTACTGAGGCAAGCCTTTGTAATGATCCTATAAACAAGTAGGGCATACATTTGTAAAAATGTAGTTGGTATTAGTAAAATGACTCTGCAGCTGCTATTTCGTTTGAGTCACAGCTGCTAATCGTAGCAGCTTCACACACATCCCTTATTCCCTGGAGCAAGTTGACCAATCTATAGCAGAATAACCCAGAGCCCATTCTATAGTGGCATCAGCACAATTATTTCCTGAATTTCTGGAGCAGGACATTTATAATCAGAAACTTGGCAAAAGGACCAAAGTGAAGCTGGAGGGCATTTTCTGATTGTGCATGTTATAATGTGGGTGCTGGTCTCTTCTGTCAGGTGGCTGGAGATAGGATGAGAGGAAATGGCCTCAAGTTGTGGCAGGGGAGGTTTAGGTAGGATATTAGGAAAAATTTCTTTACTGAAAGGGTTGTCACAGGCTGCTCAGGGAAGTGGTTGAGTCACCATCCCTGCAGGTATTCAAAAAGCGTGTAGACAAGGCACTTCAGAACACGGTTTAGTGGGCATGATTGATGGTTGGACTTGATGATCTCAAAGGTCTTTTCCAACCTAAATGATTCTATGATTCTATAAGAATGGTGGTCTTAATTTACACCAGTAGATAGAAGAATCGGGTCCTTTCTTCCCAAGTACTATAATTCTGGTGGCTGAAGAGAGTGACACAAAACTAAAAGGCAAAACCTCTTCCTTTAGCTTTGTAAGTCAGTTAATGTGCCATGAGAAGCACTGTGAGAAAATCAGTATGAGTCCCCAGAGTGATTTCTGCACTAGAACTGGGAGCAGGAGGGCTTGGCTCATTTAACTGCACTTATGAATATCACGTCTTCATCTAATAATTGAGATTAATTTATTGCAAGAAAAAGTAGCTCCTCATCAGTGATCCTCCTGTTTAAGAAGCAATATGAGGTTTGTGTCACATTCCCAGCTGGTTTTGAAAGATACTTACTGAAAATAAAGAATGTAATACCTCATGACTAAACATATAAATATATTGTATGGCTGCTAATCCTTGTTAGGTGCATTTGGGTATAGGTTAGGAATCAACTACAGATTCATCCTTTTGTGTACAGCACATATCTTGCCATGAGAGGTGCCCTGCAAATTGCTATTTGAGGCTATGCCTGTGCTGCATTGCGTAGTCATGCTGCTATTTGCAGGCAGTGTCCTGTGCCAAAGTAGGAGGCTCAGAAGAGGGACAACCTGGGAGCGGGCATTTAAATTCCCTCTTCTGTACAATGACTGCTGAGAAAAGTCCAGCAACTGACTGCTCTGTTAATCAGCTAGCACCTCTAAATTGTCACCTGTGTGGGAACAGGGGCGCGCTCCTTCTCTGTTTCACTGCAAAGTTGAACAGGTTAGTGTGAGCTGGTGAGAAATGAATCTGGCAATTGCTACTTCCCAGCTGACAAGTTTGCTTGACTAACCTCGAGGCAAGTGCAAGGGCTGGGAAAGGAGGACAGACGTCACCTGATGTGGTACCTGTGGTGCAGAAGTGGTTCAACCAACTTGCCAATTCTGTGGCCAGGTGTAGCTTAGAGTGTAGAAAAATATGTCAACCTGACCTGTCCTTTAGGTGGAACTCAGAATAAACACCACAGCTAATCCCAACAAATGTTTCCTTCTGGTTGGTGACATTCTTCCCCTCCAAATTTCCCCTGCAGTTTCACTTGCATGGAGTACATGTTTGTGTCCTATTATTTGTGCTGTGGGACTGTGCATTGTTAGGCAGTCATTGTGGCTGTCTTTCAGATACCTGCCCTTTAGTTGTGGATGAAGAATTCTGCTTGCACAGGTAGTGGAATGCTCCATCATCTTTGGACCAAAGGTATTGTTTAAATAATCAGTGTTGTGTAGTTGTTATTAAAAGAGCAGTTTCTGGATGTTAAGCAGAGTGATCTCCGATTCACAGACAAAGTCATAGTTCTCCTGAAGATGTAATAAAAGAATATTGCTGAAAGAGGGGATAGTGGGAAGGAATACAAAATGCATTCAGAGATCAAAGATTAGGGAGACAGAGGGGTTTTTTTTAATGTAGTGTCCTGGTTTCAGCTGGGATAGAGTTAAGTGTCTTCCTAGTAGCTGGTACAGTGCTGTGTTTTGAGTTCAGTA
>JANZLQ010000031.1:1554888-1571794 GCA_026212715.1 Elanus axillaris | reverse complement strand
GGCGTGAGCGGCTGCGTGGTGTTTAGTTGCTCGCTGGTGTTAAACCACAACATGTAGTAACAACGTAATTAAACAACAAGCCCAGAGTTTTTAAATGTAACTTGGAGTAAGATTGTTCTAAAGGAATGAGCAATAGAAGTTTAGCAATTGATTAAAACAGTGCCACTTTCTAACTGGAGAAGCACACAGGAAACACAAGTTGCCCAGTATGTTTTTAAAATGTGTCCCATGTTGGATATTTGTGTGGTTGTACGCCTTAGTATTTGGGTGGAGGGCATCCTAGAACTCTCTGACCTTGCCACATTAAGGGAATTTTCTTAAGTTGTCATTTCCTTTGATAATGTTTGTTCAAATCAACCTGTTTTTACAACATGGGAGAAGGCTGGATAATGCATTTTTAGCAGAATTGCTTTTTGAAGTCTCTAGGATAGCTTTCAGGTCAGTGGTAGAAAGCCTTTGTCACAGATGTCCTCTCTCCAGGAGGTTCACAGCGCTGCTCATGGAGCTACACAGTGTTGCACAGGGCGGAAATTTTAGAAAAATTCCCTACACTAGAAAAGTCAAAAGTGTAGGTTACTAGTTCAGTGGCCAGTTTTGTTTTGAGTTCATCATGAAACATGGGGGAGGAAAGTCTTCCCATAGAAGACATGTATCTGATGTAAGAAAATAAGCTAATTATTACATGTAAGAACACGTGAGAAAGGAACATTTTGAAAGGAACTGAAGGGCAGTGAAGGAACTTAGGAGTCAAAGAGCACAGATTCGACAGTGTTTTTCAAAAGATAATGACTACATCCAAAAATGAAAACAGGAAAAAAGAGAGCAAATGAGAACCCAGGCAAGCATACCAAATACAAAGCTCTTGTTTACTACAAGACCTTCATGCTTCACTGTGCGTACTGGGTTTTCACATGCTGGATTCACATGCTGGATTGGGAGGAACAAGAGACAAAAAGCACGAGCCAATCTCAAAATAAGTCGCACAGGGCTTTCTGGCAATTGCCTCTTTTTCCCGAACATCAATCTTAGAGTTCTTCAGGAAAGGAATGCCCCTGTATTCAGCCAAGTGGCAACTGCCTCATGGCTTTTCTCAGACTGGTTTGGGCCAAACCAAAGCAATCACGAATAAGGCCAGTAGAGTGCATGTACTCATATGGTTTCTTCTCCTTTCAGTGATCAGACTGCAGAGATAGTAAATAAAGGGTTGAGCGTGACTACTGACTGCATACTGACATAATTTCGATTAATATACTTCTCCATTTTTCATCTCTGACATCCACACATGGTTTGTAATTGTGAATCATGGGGACATCTCCAGGAATGGCCAACAAAGCCTCAAAAGGCAAGAAAGACACACCACATAGTGCTAGCTCTATTTAGCAAAGGAAAATGGTTACCTCGCTGTGGACTGACCTCACATAATTCTGGATGTCAGAGAGAATTTATAAGTCCTGGGTCTTCACACCACTCCCATCTCATCAGTTATCACTGGTATTGTGAAAAAGTGCTGCTTCCACAGCTGGGTGCCGCCAGTATGTGAACAGAAAAACTGCACATCCATACACAGACCCGCGATGCTCTGAAGAGAAGCAGAGTGTTCATGCACTGGGTCATGGCCACAAAGAGGGCACTTTGGTCTGCACTAGTTGCCAGCAGCAGGCCATACCCTGAAGCAAAGTCTATCTTCCTTCTCTTGCCTAGTCCTCTCTGACTGCTAAACAATTCTGGGACATAACCAGACTTTCAGTGGCCTGCAGATATAAAAGAGAACTGAGCATAGAATTTGTACTGAATATGCCAAAGAAATGGTGTAAGTAGCCAACACACAGACTGTGTAATTCTCCTTCCTCCCCTCAGTCTCCTGGACACTGGCTCCAATGATTTGCATTTATTGGTTAAAGGCATCTGTGAAAAAGGGGAAGATAAGCTGCTTGCAGCACTGAAGTTTTAGTGGCACAATTCATGATTCAGCACCTCTCTATAAAGCAGCTCATGTAGGAGAAGCAGCTTGTCACACTCAGTGACCTCCCTCTTCAGGGAATGTGGGTGTATAACCCTCTGCAGATTTGGGATTCTCATGGGATGCAGCCATCCCAAGCACACACCTTCTCCTGGCAGACAGCAGCCAGGAAACCGTGTAGGATCTTTGAGACTTCTGCCCTCACAGCTCCAAATCCAAGCCATAAAGAAAGGCAAGCAGCAGTGTTATCTGGTATTTTTGCCTGGTTTTTATATCTCTCTCTCACTTTTATTTTCAGTTCCAGTTTTGGTCTTTGCTGCCGTGAGATAGTCATTGCAAAACATGCCTAGCTATAGCAGAACACTCTCTCTACTTCACTTGTTTCCAGTTGCAAATTGTTTTAACTTCTCTTACACATCTGCACTGAACCCAAAAAAGAGGGCTATCCTTTTTTTTTTACTTGACTGGAAGCAAAAATTCTTATTCACAGGAGGGAAACATGACTGCTAAGGAGTTTCTGTAGTTTTCAGTGGCTTGGCACAGGCAATTCTATTTAGGCAATCAGTTGTGTGGTTTAATTCAGTGGGGCTCAGCCAAGGAGGAAAACCCCTTGATAAAAGTTCACCATGTAGTAGGGCAGCTGGAGCAGAAAGAGAATGACCTCTGTCTATAACAATGGATTTTGCACAAGCTCTCCTTCTTTTTCTGCTACGACAGGTGAATCACAAAGAAAATTATCTATATCCTCTGAGACATTTGGGCTTCTTTCTCCCCTTTCCTATGAAAAGGCAGGATGAATCTGGTCTGGAAAATATATCATTCACAGTTCTGTACATTACAGAACACACATACAAAACATGTCAGTGGACTGAGGGGAATTCTGTATTAAACAGAAGAGACTCTTGCTCCCAGAGACCTGCGGTAAAGACCAAAGTGTACCAGCTTAAAATAAAACATGACAAAAAATGGGAAACCATCAGGAAGCTGCACTATCAGTCAGAACAGCAGACAGCAATCTCACTGTTTCTAAGCAGTATGAGAGCTGAGGAGTTTTTACATCTGCTCCAGCAAAAGAGGATTCTTTGGAGCTGTTTGAAGGAGGAGAGTGAAGGACCTTGGCCGGGGAGGTGTGGAGGCTTCTCCCAAGTGTATGGAAAAGGCATGGGAAAAACACAAAGGCACTGCTAAAATGCAAACCAGCAACCGCACGCAGGTCAGTCAGATGCAGGTGCCATTCTCTGACTGATACATGGGAATTGTATTTAGCTGTTTACCAGGATCACAGGCCCTTATCCCACATGAACCCCAGCAGCCATAGAAGTGTTTTGTTTATGAGATGAGTCATAGGGGTTTTCTTCTTTTTTTCTAAACAGATACCAGTTTTTCTTGACCACAGATTATGTGCTGTTTAGCTTCAACTCTTTAAAGCATATAGGATTTCTCTCAGTTACCTTTTACTGTCGTGAAAGATAGGTTCCTGTTACAAAACTAAAGGTCACGCACTTCATCACTCTGGTAGCTGACATCATAGCGCCATCTTCCCCACCTCCTCCTTCTGTGTCACCCTCTCCACCCCCTCTACTTTCAATTCCCCCATCTTCTTCCCTACTCTGCTGGACTAAGCATGCTCCCCATTCCCCTTTCCTGCGTACCAGGTATTTCGGGTACTCATCCTGTCCTTTCCACCCCGGGGGCTCTGTGTTCCTCCCATGGCATACCCTGTCTGCAGTAATCTTGCACCACATCCACTTCTCTGTAAACCAGAGATCTGTCATGGCATGCTTCTTGTTGCTAAAGGCTGTGAAACACACAGAAGTCCTTGCACCAGTCCATGGGAAAAGGTGAGATTAACTTTCTCAATAGTCTCTCTCTTGCTAAAACTTCTTGTTTTACCACTTGTTTGGGAGTACTGGAGAAGGTACTGGAGTGTTTTTGAACCTCTGATATATTTCTTTCATTCTTCCTTCTTACAGCATCATGGAGGTCTGCATATTCTTCCTTTATGCTATGATACTTCTCCCAGGTAAAAGACACATTTTTAATTGTAAAAACTGTTTTGATTATTTGTGTCCTGCTATGTGATACTTTCTCATCCACTAAGAAGCTCATTCCTTAGCAGTAATTAATAATTTCCATTGCACAGTCAAGGTCATATAGCCTATGTGACATGTATTTAAATTGTGTGTGAGGACTTTATAAAATACATAGTAAGTACTTTCTCTCTTCAACTTTATATCTTTACATTACACTTATTTTATGTTGCTCTTAAATTTTCAATTTAAATCTATCTTTAAAATGTGTGTATATCACCCCTGTATATCAGAGAGCAGAGCAGTATTAAACTGAGACGGACAGTTAGATACAGGAGAACTGGAGTTTTAGGTAGCCGTGGAGATCATTTTGCAGTCTTGTGCTCTGGAGGAGCAGCCAAAACTTTGCACCAGGAGAGAGACTGCAAATCTTCTCCTTCTTTTGAACAGAGCAGAGGTGTTTGTATCTTCTGGGACAGAGGACTGCATTTCTCATTCTAGGAAGAGATGGTCCTCCCAGCCCATCGCTGCCTGTAATAATGGCTACATGCACTGATGAAAGTGGGAGAAAAATCATCCCTTGTGGGGGTGCATGCTTTCTTTGCATGAAGGCGTAGCTGTGTTTATTGACTATTTCTGTTAACAGGATCAGCAACAGAACAGTTAAAAGTGACATTTAATCTGTCATTAAACTCTAGATTAATTACAGAACATTTCAATCTGACATTTAATTTGTCATTAAATTTTAGATTAATTCTTCAGTGAGATTGAAAGTGTTCAGCTGTTTCTGACCTTCTGGTCATATATTTCTCAGACACCAACATTTACCACATGGTGTGCACTTTCACATTTTCTTCACTGCAATGCTGTGTTATTTTATTAGGAGAATGAACTCAACTTTTAAAAGAAATTGAGCAACCATCTCCTTTGTGGCAGAATCTCACTACACTCAGGATGCTACATACAAGAATGGTTTGGACCTTTTGCCTGCATATAAGTCTTCTAAAATATAGACGCTCACAAGCTCTGCGTGGTAGGCCTTCATTGGAAAGTAAAATATAGGAAGAAAAATAAGAAACAGTTTTATGACCTGAACTTCACAAGACTAAGTGAGTCAGTTTGAAGAGCTATGTATCCTGTCATACCTAGTGGGAGAATTTGTGTCTAAATGCTGGAGTTTTTATTGCTACTGTCATTAAGTTTTGCCTCTGTGAGTGCAAATACTTGGTGTTCTTTTGTAGCTGATGGAAATCTTAATTTCTTCTCTCTCTTTGTCTAAGGTATTGTTGCCAGTGTGCATCAGGTGAAGTCATTTCTCAATCACACTGCATATCTATCCTGTTATTTTCCAAACTCTCAGAAAACTGACATAAAGGATTTAAGAATTTTTTGGCAAAAGGGTGATGTTGAAGTGGTGCATGAAGTATACTACGGCCAAGAAAAACATGATAACATTAGTCCTAAATATATAAATCGCACCAAGATGGATATGGACAAATGGACCTTGCAATTGTTAAATGCAGGAATTGTGGATGAGGGACAGTATACATGTATTATACAGCACAAAGATAAAGGATCGCCGAAGGTCATACACACATCTGCATGCTTACTGCACATTATTGGTAAGTAATCTCTTCTAATTGTCATCTGGTCTGGGGTTTGGGGTTGTTTGGTTGGGTTTTTTGGGGCCGGGGGATCTCTGTCACTTTGTTCAGTCCAGAATTGCATGGTACTGTCCCCAAGCCACTGAAGATGCACCTGCACTGGAACAGACTTTCTAAAGATGGATAAGAGCATCTCAATAAAAAATTCTCAGTTCTGAATGAAAAGTACTCAGGTGGAAGCAATCAGTAGTAGAAAATGAGGCAATAATTTGCTCAATACTGCTTCATTCTTGATTCTCACCCTGTCATACTTTGTAGTGAAAACCATTCTGCTTTCTTCCTCTTGCCTCCTGCAAGTTTTATGGCTTTTAGGAGTCTGGAAAATACACTTCTTTATTTGCATCTGATGCACCACCTTCTATTAAAAGCAATAGTAGTTAGTATTGTTGGTGGTAAATTACAATTGAAATATAACAAGATTTCTGCAAACACCCAGCTATTTTATGATGATATAAATTATTACAGGGAAAATAAAGAAAAGAGCAGCTCATATACGGAGGAGTTGAAATTCATATGCTCAGTTACACTAAGATTGAAAATATCTCTGAAGAAAAAATGCAGGCATTGATGAGATTCAACCTGATTTCTTGCATGTTATCAGAGGAAAAGGCAGAAAATCTTTTAAAAGGGGAATGGGGGTTCAGTGAGGAAGCAATCTTTTTCTAATATTTTCTAATATTTTTAGTAATTCCTAATATAATTTCCTAATATTTTTCTGTTTTAAGCTGTTCTGCTAGTAACCTTTGTCCATAAGCCTGTGTTCCCTCTTCCACTATGATAGTGCTAGTCATTAATAATAACATCGTCTAACTTTCACTGGTGTTTTCAGGCGTCAAAACTGCTTCAAAAAAGAACCGGCCATGTGTAACAGCAGCCAAAACCAGAATACCAGGATGTCTGAGCGTGTTTAGCTTTGTGCTACCAGCAAGTGTTCCCTTGGTTCACAGATAGAAAACCTAGATTGTTAATTTTGATTCTTGCAGAATTTACTTGACAAGTATTTTCAGCAAAGGTTTAGAACCCAGAAACTCATAATGTACACTCAGTATCAAGACCTCAAATTTAGGAGAAGCTTAGCATCAACCATTCAGTTAATGAATTCAAGCAGTTAAATCAGTTATCATCTTAGCCAACATCTAAGCAACATGTTCTAGAAGTCTCATGCTTAAGCGCTAAAACTTTCCCAGACCCTTTAAGGTTTAACTTAGGAAGACTGTTTTAAACTATTTGCTGCTGTGTTCCTTCCATATGACTCTCTGTTCAAGAATCTCCCAAAGGAATGAGCAGTATAAAATATTTAAAAAAAAAACAACTTCAAAATAATTATAAGAAAAATACAAATATTGAAATGTACTTATGCTTACCTACTGTTTCTTAATTAGAATCTCATATCATACGTGGAAGGGTTTTTGTAGCATGGCATGTCACGCTTAAAATGGACATAAGAAAGACTGAGTGCTGTACAAGAATGATAGTCATACAAAGCTATCCAGATCACTTGGTGACCAAGCCCATTCAGAAATACTGAAGTACCTTCTAATAAAGTTTACATGTGTTATTTATATGTATTACATTAGGACAATAGATAGATAGATAGATAGATGTATATTATATGTATTGTGTACAGCCAGGATGATTTATATAAGAACAATGAACATAGATCATCCTCCAGAAAGAAGGGAAGGCTTCACAATGGAAAGCTTTGGCTCTTAAAACAGGCAAGGTAGGGACTATGGTGACAAGCAGCTTAACTGGAAATTCTGCTGCTATAGCATGGCTCTAGTGCTTCCTTTGGATGGATCAATAAGGGAAGTAGGTGAGACTAAGGAAGCTATTTCAAAATGTGCTATTCAAAGAGTTGGGAGTGAAACTGATGTCAGAATAGAGACTTAACAGTTTGTGTCCTCATTTTAAAGGGGATGTTGAAAAACTTAAAAGCATGAATAAAAGCTCTACTAGAGTTATCTGAAGGCTGGAAAAAATACAGTCCAACTGCAGACAGTAAAAGATCAATCTGATTACCTTATAACGCAGAAGACTGGGAAGAGTCTTGTTTTCAGAGTGTGGAAACCTGAAATACACATAAAATACTGGATACTAAAAAAAAAAGGCTAATTAATTCAGTGAAGATATAAAAACAGTCAGTGGCTGGAAGCAGGTGAGAAATAAGGCACATTGTCCCTTTAGAAAATGGAACAAAACAAGGTAGGGTGATTAAGCCATTGAGAAAAATATTAAGGGCTTGATGGATCTGCTGTCTCTTGAGGTATTTAAATCTAAGCCCGTAGTCTTTTTGGAAGAAATGTTATCTTTAAGTACAAAAGACTTTGTGAAACATGCTTTTCTGTTAACAATTTGAAGCTCACATATACGTAACCCACACCCTGCATGCAACCAACATCACTTTTCAGTAAATAGAGGTTCCAGAAGCCATAATAACAGAAGTGCTTTGATCAGGGTATATTCCACTATTTCCACATGTTTACTATCAATAAGATCAAAACTCTTAAATCACTTGGATGATTTGGCAAGTTTCACAGCCATGGATTACATTCCTACCCTCGCTGTAAAATGCCAAGGAGAGAATAAATACTCCAGACCAGAAGCTGGAGTGAGCAATCAGCTAAGCAAGTCAGACCTTGAGGAGAAAGAGGAAGCTTGAGCTCTCCTGAGGAACAACTTAACTAAATTTTGGGGTCCGAAAAAGGTGGGGCTTTTTCCTTTTTGAATTCACAGCCATGGACTCTCTTGGGGATTTAAGTGACTAAGCTAAATCCTTCTCTCTGTCTGTTGGCATACAGCAACTAAAAGCAACATCATGTTTCTTCATCCATCCATATTAAGAATTCACCAGAACAAGGATTAGAGCCTGAATCAAACAAATTGTGTGTGTGTGCAAAAGAATCAGACCCTCTTAGGCTCATATTTTTCTAAGAATCCTTTTCCCCCTCTCCAATGTTTCTCCATATTGTCTTTAGTCCTATTTGCACTAAAATAATGAAGTATTTTCAATGAAGCCTTGAGTCTGTTTGGGGGGTTTTGTTGTTGTGGTGGTTTTTTTAACTTGCTGTATGTCAACATGCAGTCAGTATTATGTCTACATTCTCTCCTTCTCCTTTCCATTATAGTCTACTATTTCTACTATGACCTTTTAACCAAACCAATCCTGTTTGAGACTGTTTGGGAGACTATTTAAGAGAGAGCATTGGTTAAAATCTTCCATTTAGCATTAATATTTTATGCTTAAATAATTCTTTCCACTCCCGTTTCACTAATTATGTCTTGCCTGGCAAACTTGACTTTTTAAAGCAACAGGTATGTTTTTCATTTACTGGGATGGGTAGCCAATGACAAAGTAAAAGAACTTGTACTGTAGATACTTCCACATAAAAAGACCAGCTAAGGGAGGTCTACTATCAAGACGAGTGAATTACTTTATATGCTGCAAAATGATTACTCATAATACTGACAGACACCAAGGATTTTTCTACCTATGACAGCACTGGACCTCCAACTTAATCCATCTGAAGTCCCTCAGATGATTTCTTTTTCTATATTTCACAGTTAGAAGTTTGTGGTTTTCCCCTTACCTAATCAGGAGGTCGAGAGTAAGCAGCACTGTGTGCCATTCCCGTTTTGTGCTTGCACACCAACCTGCAAGCAGGTGAGGTTTGATTATTCTGAGGTGTCAGTGGATCTAAATGAGGTGGGAGAGACAGAGGCCCACTGTCTGGCTGATCAGACTTACGTCCTTGAAACACCCTGAGGACAAGGAGTAGCAAGTCTACCTGTACACCAAAACCATAACAAACTTCTTGGGACTCCCACTGTTTTCCTGGGGAAATTGTTTAGACTTGCTTCTGCCTGAAAATCTTAAATAATTGGCAGAAACTGTCACAAGATGTGGTATGTCTGACTCATGATGCTTTCTTTTTGGTCTGTTTCAGCCAACTATAGTCAACCTGAGATAGCATGGCTGCACACTGGGGAACTAAAGTCCAACAAATACTTGAATCTTTCCTGCTCTTCCAGTGGAGGTTATCCAGAGCCCAAGCAGATGACTTGGCTAATTTCACACGAAAACACAACACACAGGCTTATGCGTCACATGGACGTCTCACAGGATGCTGTAACAAAGCTGTACAATGTTACTAGCAAGCTGAATATCACAGTTCCTACAAACACCCTCACTAATATTAGCTGCTTGCTTCACCTTGGAGAGCAGCTGGGGAGCCTTGTCTCAGTGCCACTAGGCATAGGTGAGTCTCCATTTGCCCATTCCAATTTTTGCATGGATAGGAGCAGGGCACATTGCAGGAAAGCTGATCACAGATAGCAGCACAGTCAAGGCAGGGAATAAACCCTAAGTAGCAGTAGGAGTTGGTTACAAGGGTTGTATATTCTCCATCCTGTTACCAACAGCCATGGCCACCAAATTCCATCTCCTTTCCATATGGGAAGTCTTATTACAGCAAAGAGAGGTCACAGAGAAGGAAGGCCACTGCTACACAATCCAGAACACAGCCCTGTTCACCCCCTCCCTAGATGCTGCTGCAGTAGCAACAGAGCAACCTGGATGTCTGGATTAGACAGCAACCAGTCTCTGGAAGTGACATTTAGCTGTTAAGGGAGGTTGACACTTCATAGAATCAGAGAACTGTTAGAAGAGGCACCTGGAGCTCTCATCTAGTTCAGCCACTCTGCTCAAAGCAGGGTCAAGAGGTAGCGCAAGGCCTTATCCAGCTGAGTATTAAGTATCTCCCAGGATAGAGACTCCCCAATGTCTTTCAGTCAACTGTTCCAGTGTTTGACTGCTCTGACAGTAAAAAAGTTTTATCTGATGTTTATGTGCTTGAGCTACTACTAATAATTCCCTAGAGATAAGCAGGCAGCTAAACAGAAGAGTCCCTTGGACCAGATTTGGCTCAGAAACTGCCAGATAGACTGTGCTGAGTTTACAAGTAAAGGCCATGAAACTTTGACTGGTCTTAGAAGCATTCCTGGTGGTTTTCATAACATTTGGCAGAATGAAGCGTGCATTCCAAAATGACTATTTGGGGATTTTTTTCTCTGGGATTGTGTCTTTCTTCAGACACCTCTTACAAGAAGAAGCTGGGGCTCCAAGTTCCAATAAGACTTCACTGCTGGATTATCTCAGGGTTCCACATGCCTGATCCTTTCTTTAAAGTAAAGCTGTATTTTATTTATCTCCTGGGACAGGAAAACTTCCTTTGATGTATTTGTTTGCAAGCTATGGCACAAGCACATCAAAATAAAGACAATTTCTACATGGCTTGCAGGTGTCTGCTTTAGACAATGTTGAAGATGGAGACCTCTGCTTCAACTGACAGGAACAGGTAGCCAAGAGGGAATGGTAATATTTAGGAAAGCCTACGAGGGTAATACAGGCATGCACCTTACTACTGCAGATGTAAAAGAAGCTTGCTACTCATTCTGAAAAAAGTTCCACAGTGCAGTTTTCTTCATATAAATTTAGCTAAAGGATTAAGCCATCAATGCTAGATGTGGCAAACTGCTTCTGTTCTTTTTACATTCTAGGATTTTTAAATAATATTCAAATACAATACAGAAGTCTTCTGAGATTTGCACAGCTCTACATGTTGCTCATGAGTGTTGACATGGCTATATTACCTATATTAGCTATAGTGCTGCATCCTCCTCTTCCCTATTCAATTCTTCTTCTCCCCTCCCTGGCTTTATGAAAGTAGACACCTGATAAGCAGTGATGGTGAGTACGAAACTAGGAACTCCACATAAACCAAAGCTTTGTTTGCCAATGAGTGAAGCTCTGTCAGTTGCTAACCCTAGCACCAAAACCTCAAAAGCAAAATAACCAGAAACAGAGGGAAACTCCTTTGCATTCCCTGCTACTTTCACATCCTTTGCAGCATTTTGTTAGGCTTTGACCATCATTTCCAACAGATACCAAGTAGTAACATACCCTAGGTTCTTCAAACTTGCATAGTAGCACTGAGTAGCATTAGCACAGTAGCTGCCTGGCAGGATCTTGTATTAATCAAGTTGCTGATCTCTCACATGTTACCCAAACTTCAGAAAGAGTACTTTGCCTTACTGTTGTTGAAGTGGCTGTTAAGACTTGGTAGTTTCGTTAGTTATTGGAAATGGAAATAAAGCAATGTGGATAGTGATTTATTGACACTATTAAAGCACTGTAAAAGCAAAGAATGCTGAGGATCTTTCCCTAAACTTCTAATTCACACAACTTTGGGATAGATGGTTTAAGCTAATTGTAACCAAATTAAATCTTTGCTATGTGTATATCTCCTCTGTTTTCTTATTCAGAGATACAGGGGGAAGAAATGGAGCAAGTGAAGATAAATTTCTTTGGCCCACTTATAGCTGTGATTATACTGATCACATTTCTCCTGGGTTTTGTGATACTGAAGAAGAACAGAAATATCTTATCTACCAACCGGAGTAAGTTATTACTTCTCAGCTTCAGCTCTACTGTCCTTCAAGTCACAGGCTTTGCTCTTTGTCATCATCCCTTTACCTACATTCAAGCTGCTGATAGAAAGTTGTGTTTCATGCTGGACTTAAGCTAAATTCCTTGGACAATTTAGTTCCTGCAACAACTTAGTCCATCCACCAGTAAGTCAAAACATCTTTCTCCTGTCTTGTCCTGGGATCCACTTCTCCCTCTTCTTTGTGCTCTGTGAGACTGCCATGGCAACAGCTTACCACTTTTTTCTGCAGTTTCATCCTTCTTTTCTGGTTTATTGGTAGATTTGGCTCCTAAAACCATTGAACTGCATAAACCTTTCTTGTCCATCACCATTTATAAGAAAGGTGGAGCTGGGGGAGGGATGAGATGAGGCTTCTGTCAAGTGCAAGTATCTCTGTCATCACAGAGCTGAAGGACCCAAGGCATTGCTCCACCACAGGCTGCCCAACAGGGGACTGGAAGAATCATCTTGTACTAGGAAAAGAATTCAATCTTTGCATTGCACTTCTCTATGTTATTCCAGCACTAGTCTCAGCAGTCCAGGGTTTATTCTGCACTGGAAGTATCCTTATGCTGACAATCAGAGTCTATCCTTCCCTGTAGCAACAGGGAAGAGCATTCCTCACAGTCAGTCTGTTTCCTTACACAGCCAAGGGTCTTGAGCCCCACCTCATTCTTTCTCCAAATCCTAAGATAACTGGACATTTACTATCAACTCTTTTTCAGCTCCCATTTCTCATGTTTCTGTAAATTACATATTCGTCTATTTTAGGTGTCAGTCTAGCAGTCTAGAAGCTATCCAGTTTGAAGCTGAGGTGATCAGCCAGACTGCTGACTGGGAAGCATCTCTGCACATAGCAAGGCCTGAGGTCCCGTGTTCTTAGATGCTCTGCCAGAACAAGAATCCACCCCAGATATCCTACAGAACAACATGCAACATTTTTGTCTGACAGCTGAAATCCACTGTCCAGTGTTCTCTGCTTTTAGTTTTGCTCCAGAATGGTAGTGAATATGCTGCTCTTCCTGTCTGCATGACTACCCCTTTGCTCTATCTTCATGATGCACCATGACATTGTAAAATCCTGAGAGTCAATGAAGAAAGCAGATCTGTGTAGGTTACAGAAGGGAATGTCTCAGGAATAGAAAGAGTTTGGCCACAAACTGTGAATTATAGCCATCACTGGAAACATGATCAGAGGCAGGCTATTAATCATGAGCTATAAATGCTTTTGGCAGAGCCAGTGTGGCTTTGTAGCAGTTAACTTTCTTGTGAAGCTCCACAGCAGAAAGAGGAACTTCAGGGCATGTCCCCACCTTCTGAGAAAAGTCGTGCAATTCATGTCAGCATTTGAAACTAGAAATCACCTGAAGGAAAGACTTGCTTTAAATATAATTTCTGGTTAGCTTAATTTTTTTTTTTTTACTACCATACAAGCTTAATATGCCCAGTTAGTACCTCCACACTTTGTTCCTCTGTATTCTGGCCAGATGCTGTACTAGTTGTTCAGGTGGACGTAGGGATAGCAAATGCAAGCATGAGGTATCACTCATATGTGTATAAATCTAAATATACAAAATTAAGCTAAGCAGATAGCAAAAAAAAAAAAATTATATAAATAGGTCATGTTGCAGTTTGGTTGACTTTGTTCTCCCTTTCTTAACCGTGCTTCAAACCTTGAAGCTAGAGCAATCCATGCGCTATGGTATGCGCAGCTATAGTTAGTAGTTTTACCTTTCAGAAAAGGTTCTCCATTTCATTCAAAATATGCCAGTTCTCTAGTTCTGAATGATCTCTGCACTTTATATTCTTCAACAGCATTGACATCGTTCAGGAGGAAGAATGCAGCAGAACTGAGACAAAATTCTTCTGAGGTCTTGATTGTGTTTGTAGGTCTGATGTTTTCAGCAAAAGCAGGGACATTAGCATCACATTTTCAAGACAAATTTCAGCTCAGAGTTGCAGTCTGGGGACATAAATTCTCTACAGTTTCTGCTGGGTACAAATATTCTTTTCTGTTAAATAATGTTGTGAGTTGCTAGATTCCACTGCAATTTTTACTCCATTTTCAAGTGTGTGAGAGAATGTGCGTGTCCTTTTGCAAAGCAAAACCATTTGGGAGTCAGTTTATTAAGCTATTACACTAACATTCCAAATACTTTCATTCAGGTTTGTGTCATTCAAATTTTCTTGAAAGTTTTATTTTTATGCAAAAGTTTATATTTACTAGCAAACTTATTTAATGACTTATTAAAATATATGTTTTTTTCTGTGTCGGTGTTTTATTCTCCTGCCATTAAAGCAGTATATTGGGGAATACCCACATTTGGTGTTCTCAGGGAGGAAACACTCCCAAAATTATTTCTTGGAAGCAAATGAATAAAAAAGGTATTGCTGCAATGACCAAGAATGGCACAACTGAAAGTTTCATACATTCATTTATGGAGCTAGATATATGCATACAACTCTGTGTATGCATATCTCCTTGATTTATTGACATATACACCTCAAAGATAAGATTCACTTAGCAGAAAAAAAAATAATTCTGAGCACTTGGAAATTTATCAGGTTTTGCAACATGTCTTAGTACCTCTGAGGGGGCTTTTCACCCCAATACACTATCTACTACCACTATTGGCAGCTGTACCTAGTGGGAAAAGTTACATGGTAGGTTATGTTTATCTTTTTACAACTCCCATCCTTAATTTGTTCCTAATGACTGAAGTCAGTTGTTTCCCCCCCCTTGCCATCCTTCTACTTTAGGCTTCCAACCTCCTTCTATTACCTGATCAATTTCTCTACCTCCTCTTTTCTTGCTCTTAAAATCAACACTAATTCCCTCCTACAGCTAAAGACAGCTAAGGGGGAAAAAAGCAGGTGGGCTTCAGGGAAAATCTTAGTTTATCTCCATCTGTTCAAATGTATTAATCCTCTGCTCTAGCAGGTGTAATAAGCACAGTAGCAAGGCACAAGAAAAATGTAGCTGAAGTGCTGGCATTTCTGTCCTCCATACAAATACATTAAGATTTCCAGGCTATATCTCCTCACCCACTTTGTAGTTTTTTCTTTGGCAGCACGCTTTCAGTCATTTAGTGACTCTATAAACATGGCAAGCAAACAAATGAGCATATGCCCACTACATACCACAGCATGTAACAGCTTCGCTTAAAAATGCTATTCCTTTGTTTTTAGGCATAACATTATGAATTTCAGAAAATGCTAACAGAAAAGTAAACTATGTGTTAAACTAGTATCCAATGCCCTAAGGTAAAATCCTGTCATCAGACTTACAGTTGTGATAGATTGCTTCAGGTTCACTGATTAACCAGTACTGCATCACAGAGTAGTTGAGGTTGGAATGGACCTAGGGAGACTGTCCAGTCCAGCCCCCCTGCTCAGGCAGGGTCACCTGGAGCATGTTGTCCAGGTCCATATCCAGCTTCTGAATATCTCCGAGGGGGAAGACTCCACAACCTATCTGGGCAACCTGCTCCAGGGCTCAGTCACCCTTCACAGTAAAAAAGGGTTTCCTTGTGTTCAGAAGGAACCTCCTGAGTTTCAGCTTGTGCCCATTGCCTCTGGTCCTCTCACTGGGCACCACTGAAAAGAGCCTGACTCAGTCTTTTTCGCACCCTCCCTCCCTTTACGCATTTATACACACTGAGAAGATTTCCCTGAGGCTTCTCTTCTCCCGGCTGCACACTCCCAGTTCACTCAGCCTTTCTTTAGATGAGAGATGCTCCAGTTCCTTAATTATCTTTGTGGTCCTTTGCTGGACTCTCTCCAGTATGTTGATGACTTTCTTGTACTGGGGAACCCAGAACTGGACAGAGGACACCAGGTGCTGTAGGACTTACCAGTGCTGAGTAGAGGGGAAGGATCACCTCCCTCAGCCTGCTGGCTATGCTTTCCCTGATGCAGCCCAGATCCTGTTGGCCGCCTTTGCCACGAGGGCGCACTGCTGCCTCATCTGCAACTTGTCCACTAGGCTATCCATCTCCTTTTCTGCAAAGCTGCTTTCCAGATGGTTTGCCCCAGCCTGTACTGGTGCATGGGGTTATTCCTCCCAAGGTGCAGGACTTTGAACTTCCCTTTGTTGAGGTTCTTCTCTGCCCATTTCTCCAGCCTCTTGAAAATGCTCTGGATGGCAGCACAACCCTCTGGTGTGCCAGTCCTCCCAATTTTTTATCATCTTTAAACTTGCTGAGGGTACACTGGCTCCCATTGTCCAGGTCATCAGAGAAGAGGAAAGTCAGTTTTACTGCAGATTTCTTAATGTCAGCCAGTGCTACTGCAACAAGCAATACTTTCCTATGTTTAACAGGTGAAGGGACAGTGAAGTGTTGCATTTCCAGAATACTCCATGGTCAATTCTGAGGGGATTGTCATTAACAAACCATCTCATGGCAAACAACCCTTAGTGGACTTCTTCCTTCTCAGGTGAATTATTTGCTGCTGGACATTACATTTGACCACAGAAATATGGCAACTCTATTAAAGAAATCTAGTTCTTATGTGTATTACCTGTAAGTATGAGTTTCAAATTCTGATCTCTTTTTGCTTTCCCATCTTCTGCACTGGAAGGGCCACAATGCTGGGGCAGGGAAGGACCTAAGGAAGACATGATTTCTGATCCCAGGATGGGTGTGGTGGGTTGACCATGGCTGAACACCAGGTGCTCACCAAAGCCGTTCTATCACTCCCCCCTCCTTCACTGGACAGGGGAGAGAAAAAAATATAACAAAGGGCTTGTGGGTCGAGATAAGG